>CM052318.1:16767976-16883516 GCA_028455605.1 Lasioglossum malachurum | reverse complement strand
CAGTCAAATAATAAATATTGTGTGATTACAAACAGATGTAGCATTAGGTTGTAACATGCATAAGTATATCAATACGACGAAAACACATTTGCTGATACAGATAACAATGTCAAACGATACATAAAGGCGAGGAAGATGAGCAGCAATACAATAGCAATTGCGACAAAGAATACAGAGAGTCGTTCGTTATCTTGTTGGTAAATATACACGCACATAATGAGTCGACGTTACTTTCTAACACACACTCTCTCTGGGACACTTATAAATATTCGTGCACAACTAATTAGAATGTCGATTTCGAATTTATTTTGGTGTGACGTCGCCGTGACGCGAAACCGTGCGCGTTATTTTCGTAGAAGAACCAAGATGGCTGTCCCTCGTTTCTTTTTCCCAAGTATTAACTCTATTATGATATGATTTGCGTGCTCCATTATGTTATCATTAGGTTCGGAGGTTTGCTTCAGCTAGACTCGACTATTTAATGTTCTTAGAAAGTTGCATTGACCCTCCATTTAAATAATGTAATTATCTTCTGGCCAGCAGCCACGTTCAAAATTCGCTACGTTTTCAACGGTGGTACAATGTAACACTTGCACTTTCATTTCTGCTTCAATAGGCAATCGTCACTTTGTCGGATGAGCTTGCATTGTATAAGATGTGTATCAAGACAAATCGTGTTCACATGAGGTACAGCGATTACCTTTTATTAGCCTTTTGCACAACCGGAAATAGAAACAAAACCGACACCTCTTACCTGTTGGTCGTCATTAGACTGCGGATTTTATGTACTTATAATAACTCCAAGTATTTGCTCAATTATTTAATCAATACGCAAGTAAATCGAAATATTCCACGTGAACTGAACGCAAGAAGTTGAATCACCCGTGGCGAATGATATCTACGATCGAGCAAAAATCAAACGGTGTCTATAACCGTACTTGTAACGCTCGAACACGCCATTACTAGATGAAATTTCATATTAGCAGTACATTTACGAGACTCCGCAGATTCCTCGATATCAAATTCTGCACTCGAGAAAGGAACTGTTTCAATTTTCTGGTCTGCGCTGGGGTATTGGGTTCTGCCAAAAAGTTGCATCGTCTGAGAAAGTACATGTAAGAGGTAGTTTCATATCATCGGATTAAATTCTAGAAAATGATGCGCCTTCTTCCAGTATGCTTATTTATCTATAACATGTATCGGTAAAATGAGAAGCTTTTACCATCTTTAGATACAAACTAAAATAAGATCAATAAAAATTTGTCATGTGTTAAATTGCCACTAATTAAGCTCACTTTCAATCGCAAAACAAAACAAAAACACTTTCTATCGGCCCAGTAAAATTGGTTTTAATCGTGTTTATTTGTTACATCACTGATAAAGAATTATTACAATCATTTCACGAGCTTCATTACGCAGCGATTAAAGAAGACAATTTTTTCGGATAATTTCCGAACTGTGTACAAAAACCAATTGTAAGTTCACTTACGCTACTGGCGTTCACACATTGAGTCTTATCAGCACGTTGGACACGTGTCAGTTTGGTGCACACTTATTCACACACGATAGTGGACATGAATAATTTAACACTCTGTGAGGTCACTATATTACAAGTGAAAAAAAACAGTCATTACATCCTCTTAATTTTTTGTTTTTCTATCTGTGCACCGTTTGAACCGCCATTTGTTTACCTCAATTATGTCGAAAGTTAATCTGCTTTCTATAGATAAGAACGAAATTCCGATAAAGTAATTAAGTCGTTTTAATATTTTCGTTCGACGTATTATCAGTCCCGCGAGTTCACGTCATGGCGGTTATTTAATACGGAACTGCTGTGCGCCAGTAATAAGAAATAAAAGTTACAGTTCTCAGAATCATTTGAAACAGAGGTAATTAAAATACATTTATCTCCTATCGAACTAATTCTACTTCGACTTTATTTTAAAACCTGTCTATTAAATTTCTTTCCGTCCAAAATGGTGACGTTTTTCCATTCTTCGATGTTCTTTTTTGTGTCGAATCATGATCTAGGAAATGGATACTCAATAAACATTGAATATAGGGCGTTTTGACTTCATTTCAACATTTACTTCTCAGAGTTTTTGTTTTCAGAAAATTTGCTATAACTTTCTATCCGTGAAGCTTATCATTATACTTTCTCCAGCGAAAATTGTACAGCTGGCAACTATACCTTTCCAAGGGTGTACATTTTTGTAATTCTTCGTTTCAAGAAGAAATGAAAGCCAATTTTGTGCTATTTAAAATAAGTTTTATAACATTTTGCAACTTAAAGATCCCATTTTCACGACTTTATTTAAAATGAAATTTGCACCGCATAAAGAATGTTGAATGATAAAAATGATAAAAAAGCAAAAGGCTATGGAAACTTTCAATTTCCAATTTTCGCGTAGACAAATTTTAAGAAAGTGCTACCAAATAAAAGTACTATTTTCATTTGTAATAATATTTGTAGGTCCACAATAAATAAAAATCGTGCCAAATTTCGTCGAATAACCCAGTATATTTTCGAAATTTTTAGAAACCAATGTAACTAGACTGCGGATCCTTACGCAAAACAAAAATGTTTTCCATTGGTTGTGAGAAAGAGGAATAACATAAAAATTGATTTCATCGCGTAACGACTTTGTTACATTAAAAACAGCATCACGATATTTTAAAACTTATATCTTTTACTGTTTTATATTTCACTCAACCAATTTCTTTATAAATGCACAAAGAACACACGAAGAGCAAAATTTAATTTCCGAACGAGCTAATAAAAAGCAAAACGTGTTCCAAAGACTACGTCCCTTACGGACTATAGACGGCGCTCTTGGTTTGCAGTTGGCGGACACCCTCGACCCGAGGCCGGTATAGCGGGTGAAAAACGAAGTGCACGATGACGCTCGCAAAGAATGCCGAACCGAAGCGAAGTTCGAGTGATCTATCGAGCGCGGCGATCGAGGATGCGCGGGACGGTCAGCAATCGGAAGAGAACTCGAACGTGAGCGTGGAAGGGAATCCTCTATTGGAGCCGGATCGCACATCCATATCGGTGGTCGAAAGCCAGACAAGCAGGCTGAAGAGGAGCATGGAAGACGATCAAACCCTGACGAACAAGTCGAGGCTGGATCCGGAAGCCGGCCCGCCAAACAACAACGTTGCTCCTCCCGATGGCGGGATGCGGGCCTGGATGATCATGATCGGCAGCTTCGTCATCAACGGTGTACTTTTCAGCGTCATTAACACGTACTCGTTGATCTACCTCGAACTGCAGAAACGGCTGCTAGAGTCCGGAGAAACCGCAGCGTCTTCGAAGGCTGGTGAGTTCTGTCTCTGATAATGTTCATCGAGCACGAGACTCTGATAACGCGCTCGTTGTTGCTTGGGTGAATGATGGTTGCTATAATGTCTTGGCTTCTGACCGATCGAACTACTTTCCACGCTGATTCACCCCTTCTGCGATTTTAATTCCTGATCTTATCCTTAGTTTTATTCTCCGTGTTGTTGTCACCGCATGTTTTACCGTCGAGACGAGTGTGCTCCACGTGCACATTGTTTTTTTTTTTTCGAATTTCCACTGCGTTGCATGTTTTCTGCAGTGTGCTGCATTCTTTCGAGCCTGCTGCATCGGGTTATGTGGAACGATGAATTAGATAT
The DNA here is from genome assembly GCA_028455605.1 of Lasioglossum malachurum. Lineage (NCBI taxonomy): Eukaryota > Metazoa > Arthropoda > Insecta > Hymenoptera > Halictidae > Lasioglossum > Lasioglossum malachurum. The sequence continues at coordinate 16,879,856 of CM052318.1, read as the reverse complement.
TTATGGGAAAAATTTTAGTTTGCTGGAATCTTATATAATTAACTTATATATTTATGGTACTTTATGTTTAATTTGTATTCAATACGTACTTTGTAATGTATACAATACCAATCTGGAACATATCATAAAGGTTTTATGAAAACTATTCAGCTTTCATCTTAATATTGAACTCACCAAAAAGATTGTTCCAGTTAATCTTATCTGTAAAAAACTAACTGCATAGTTTATACCTCTAGTACTTTATTTGCTATTATATTTACTATCGATAATATCTTTTTTAGAAGGTTAAGGTACTCTCTCGGCTTCGGTGCACATGCATTATGTTTATACCATTCTATTAGAAAAAAGTTTAGTAGCTAGTGATTCATGATTTATTCTAATTTCAGGAAAATTCTTTTTAAATAATATTTTATAACAGTCGTGTGTGTGCGTGTGTTAGCATGTGTGCATGCTACAATTTTTTCTAGCTCCGACTGCGACGAGCACAATAGAACCCTCATGGAAGGAAAAAAAGAATAATGCAGTTTACTTCTATAGATCTTTGTTCTAAGCGGCTGTTCAGCGCAGTCAACGAACCGCATTATCTTTCCATTTTTAGTATTTACGAATTCTTCTACCGATAACGCATTATCTAATAGTTACTTTTAACGACAGATCATTGAACTGTCTTCACTTCATTCACATGCATTTGTTTTCAATTATCGTGGACCAATTTCTTCTCGCGAGCAATCTCTCGCAATCGTTCTTATTATTATTCCACACTAGTTTTTATTACAAGTTTTAGTAAACAATGTCGGCAGAATAATTGGTAAACTATGTTGTTGCAGATCATGTTCCGATGATATGAGTACCAATAGCACACAGTATGATTTCGTTGTTAACTTGTCCGTGGCCTAATTGTGCAAACACATGTCTTCAGAATTGAATTCTTCGTACCCGGCTGTTTCTTAGGCTTAATCATTGTTAAACGTGGCATGGAATAACTACTTTGGGTTGCATATCAATTAAACCGATCGATCAGCCTAATCACCCATAGAGTCAATGCTCGGGACAACCTGGATCTGAATTAGTCGACAATTACGTGGACATTAATAGTAACGAGGGTCAAATAATATTAATCTAGGGGTAGTTACTCTTTGAAGTAAAACTAGGCCTTTACGAACCAATGCGGGCAATGAACGATGTCTAACTATAAGATCATACGGCAAGATAGGAATCTTCTATTGTTTATTGACTTGACATTAATTTGCAATACATCTTTAGACGATATTACGTCTGCTGGAATGTTCTGTCCAGCTTCAAGTGTTTAATAGAAATTAGATTATAGATTGAATATTATTGTTATTTTATGTGTCTTTTCTCGTACAATTTATTTAATGTTCATTGGAGGATCTCATATCGTTAACAATTACAGTAATCAATGAAAACATTCGAACGCGGAGTTGCATTTTCGAATCAACTTGTGTAGAAGTATTTTAATAGAGAAACGCGTGATTGTAAAAAAATCTGATAAAGCTGAAACTATAATTTATCGATTGGATTTCAAAATGTCGAAAAATGTTTGTTTTCCGAAACACATATATCTTTGATTATTCCTCAAAATATATCGTTGTCACGATGAAATAAATAAACTGAACATTCCATGTTGATTCACCAAATTGCAGCAGATGCAACTCATGACAGATCACGCATCCAGAACGATCGAATATGACAAAATGTAATTGTTTAAACTGACCGATGCTCGAATGTATTGTTTACTTTACGTAGCCTTGGTTGGATCGTTAACCATTGGTACCACATTCTTTTTATCGCCGATCTCTGGCATCCTCACTGATAAAATCGGCATCCAGATGACAACGTTTCTGGGTGGCGCTCTCGCATCCGGAGGAATGTTTCTGTCGTCGATGTTTTCCGACAAGGTGACCACTTCTCAATTTATATTTTCATTCAGTCTAGTTTTTATAGCAATCAATGTAATCGCTGTGCCTTTTGGATTCAGGTGACATTACTCTATTTGACCTACGGAGTGATGTATGGACTCGGCGCAAGCTTAGCGTACACACCGAGCTTAGCGATCCTCGGGCATTACTTTAAGCGATACTTGGGCCTGGTAAATGGCATCGTCACAGCTGGAAGTTCAATATTCACCACCCTCATGCCATACTTCATCGAAGTCATACTTCGTCGTTTCGGATTAGAAGGCGCGCTAAGATCGCTAGCTGTGCTCACCGCGATCGTTATGGCCTGCGCGATACTTTTCAAACCGATCCCTTGTGAGTATCACTTTCAATAGCCCTGTTCGACCATTGAATTTTCGCGAAACGCCTTCGTGGAAGTGAGAATTTGCATAAATATCCGCGGCCTACGGATGAATAGCCAAGGGGAATAATTTACTGTTCGATATCTTTTTGCTTTTATTCTTTCGCCCCAATAGTCTGGTCTCTGGCAAGAATTGCTCGACTTGAATTATAGCTTGACTTCCAAGGATATTAGCATACGGGCCTCTGAAGATGTAGGCGAACGATAATTTTGAAAATTTAGCCGATGAAGTAGACATTCCTTTTATCTGTAACAATTTCGTTATTCTCTTAATTCCTATATTCTATTCATCTTTTCACTGTTTAAGTAATTGGCCTCGTATCAAGAGTTGTATCGCTATTTTTTTTAAACTTTTCAATATTTCTGTTGGCAAATAGCAAAATTGTTGTAGACTTTTATGTTCGCGGATAATCGCAGATTATATTGAAACTGTAAAGTGTAACATCATTGAATATCGTAGAAAATATTACTTATTGAATGGATAAAAGGCATTCGCAATTATTCACGCAGTTCATAAAATTCACAGTCCAATAATGAGTAACAAAGCTACAAATTATTCTGAATGATTTTCCAGTCACGCCTCAACCAAGCAGTCAGCTAAAATCGAAGTCAGACTTCAAAAGCTGTGTGAAAGCGGTGGTGAACGTCTCTATCTGGAAGAAGAAACGATACGTAGTTTGGGCAAGTTCCATTCCCCTAGCTCTGTTCGGGTAAGCACGAATTCCGTTACGCGTATCATACAATAATCCTAAGAGTAAGTAACGCGGATCGACGGTTTCGCTGCAGCTTTTCCACGCGAACGATCTCCAACGGTGTCGGCGTAGTAACGTTCGACGGAAATGATTTTTCGCAGCCGGTCAGTTTCATGGACGACGCGCGGAGCAGTCCGTTGATATTGTAACAATAGGAGCTGTCGTATAAAATAATTTCAGCCTGCGCGGAAACGCTGTCGCGGCTCTCGGGCAACGGTGTTGCGAAAGTAAAACTCGTTTCTCGGGCGGCAATCAAGTTACACGCGCTGTGTAATTCAAACCATTGTAAAAGAAACGACCGCAGCGAAAGCGTCAACCGTATAAAATGACATGGGTTTTCAGATCAATGAGAATGTTCATTTCAGGTATTTCGTCCCGTATGTTCATATAGGGAAATTCGTTGAGACAGTATTCAAGGACGCGGACGGAAAGCTTCCAATCATGTGCATCGGCATCACGTCCGGCCTCGGCCGATTAATTTTCGGCTATATCGCCGATCTGCCGAAAGTCGATCGAATATTTTTGCAACAGGTAAGATCGTCATTTAGAAACTGTCATTTAGAAATTGATTATTATCACTCTAATCATTTGATCAGCCTCTGTGTATCAAAAATTGTATAACTGCTGTACGAAGATAATCAGTATGAAGATAACTACTGATATGATGTAATCGGGTTACGTCTGATTTTGTTTTCGAATTATATCAAGTTCTCTGTTGTAATAAATTCTTTTAGTCTTTCATAAATTGAGATTATGCTGTGAGCGCGTGATGTTATGAATCACATAACTTATGATGTTGACTCTATAGTACTTAAGTAGTTCTTTATTTAATACTTACAATTTTTCTTTCCTGTTCAGATATCGTTCGTCAGCATCGGCGTTCTCACCATGCTTCTTCCTGTCACACCTTCCTTCATGGTGTTGTTACTTATTTCCCTGGCAATGGGACTATTCGACGGGTGCTTCATATCGCTTCTGGGTCCTATTGCCTTCGACATTTGCGGCCGAGAAGGGGCTACTCAAGCCATTGGATTCTTATTGGGCATGTGCTCGATACCTTTGACCGTAGGTCCGCCAATCGCTGGTCTTCTGTACGATCACACTGGTAACTATGCTTAATCAGTTTTATTTGTTACATTTATTTTGATATTTCGGCTTCGGCTACCTTAACAGCGGCAACCTGACCAACAAGGAAGCATGAAATGACCATTGAGCTTCTCTACTTCTTATCTAACGTCTGCGTTAGACAGTTTGCCTATGTTTAGGCGGATTTTTAACTGTTCGCGATTAACCTTCAGTTACTCGCACTCCACTTTCTACATAACTGGTCATACATAATGGTCCAATATAAATAAACTTCTTTTCAATAAAATAACCACTTTAATGCAAAATAAATTTAACGTTTTGTGTGAGATTGTGAATACCATATGCGAGTAATCGAAAGTTAAAAAGAACTTTTGTACTTTTCATTCACATTTTGATCACCCGTTTCCCATTATTAAAATTGTTGTTCGTTGGTTTGTTTAGGTAGCTACGATCTGCCATTCTTCCTAGCAGGTATACCACCCATAGTTGGGGCATTGATGATGTTCCTAATAAAGTTCGTTAAAGACGACGACCAGAACTGTATTAGGGAGAACGCGGATAATAAGGCGGCTTGTCAGAATGGTCGGTAAACAGGTATTTGTGCATCCTTCACATATAACTAACAGAGTCTGTTTCTCCGTGTGGTATTGAAACACGTGCGTGTCAGTTTGTGTGAACTGTGTTCACGAAGGCGGTTGAAACTTTCCATGGAAAGCTTTTCGGCAAAATAAAACACGAATCCGTCTGCAGTCAAATGGGGAACAGAGAGCACTTGGTAAAAATCAATTCAATATTTCGAGGAATTATGTATGCACTATCTTCTTGCTAAAACGAACGACTGCCTCTATTATTTTTTATTTTATTGCACGCTGCACCACCTGTTGGGATTTGCACGTTCCCACAATCACACCTATTCTATTTGCATGATGCTCCTGTTGCGGTAAGGAATTCAATAAAACATACTAGGACTATTTCAACAGTCCTTGGAATTTTGTTCATTTATTATAATTTCGATCATGTTACAATTAGATTGCGGATTTTACGAATTTATGAGGAAAATAAGTGGGTACACTTAAAACATTTTAGCCAATAAAAAAGGAAATAAACGTCTGTATTCCACAATGAATTAAGAGAAGTTTTATTTTTCATAAAAATCCGTAGTCTGTTATAACAATGCCATCTAATTTCTACCATTAATAATATCGCTTGGCATTGCTAATCCTTAATTGGAATATCTTAACTGCTAATATCACTTATTGGTGTTTTCTGTGTCTCGGCGAATAACATGGTCTAGTTTAACGCAAACTAACATTGATAATGTGGTATCAAAATAATCAAATAGTCATTGCATCCGGGATTGTCTAATTCATTAGTTTAGGTATAATTTATTTGCTGTGCTTTTTTGTGTTAAATTTAAGCATACTTTTATTAGGTTTATTAATTTCTTATTGAGAATCAATATTGATTTTATCATTGACTCGTAATGAGACTCCGGAAAAAGTGACCTTGAGCGAAAGCATTCACCTCGTGTTACCATTTGCATTGCTTTAAAAACATTAGTTATGTCATTAAAAAGGAAGGAGATATTTAGGTGACTACATTTAGGCAACCTGTATACATAGAAGCACGGTGGGGTGATTGGAAGTGGCGAGTATTGGGGGTGGTGAATGTCTATTAAAGATCTAATTCTAAATTATTATATAATTCTAAATTAGAAGGTCTAAGTCTATTAAACTAGTCCGATCTATGTCGTGTTTGGACTCGTTTTTGGGCCGTCGATTGCCAGTGAGGAATCGTTCGCGTCGGCTCGCTCCGACGGTCGAGCTAGAAAATTTCAATTTTCATGGCTGTGAAACAATCATACTTGCGATTCGCAGAGTACTCGAGCGTCGGCTATCTGCCACCGTGCTTCGTGGCGGCGCTCAAGGATGTGTGCGATTCGCAACAACATCCAACAAGGAGGATGATGCGTTCGAACGTGCACTACCATTACTCGAGACGCTGCGAACTTAAGGATGGCATCGGATGCAAGCATCACGGAGCCAAGTGTCCCGATCACTATGAACATTCGGAGAGCGTGCCGTTGCTGTACGGCGGGAGCATATCGCACAGAGGGAACGCTGGATTCTGCCAAAGGACATCACGGTCCTTGATGTTCCTCTCGTTTTGACAAACTCTGCAACGAATCTGAACAATCAAAGTCAATAACGTCGCTGCGACCACCTTCTTCGCCCGCGTCTTTGCAGTTGAAATGTTCAAAGTCTTTCAGAAATCATTGTAGCGTCGATTTTGCATCGACGCGTTCGCTACCTGGCGCTAGAAAATATTGAAAAAATGCTTTGTACTAGCTGAATTTTCATTTTCTACAATGAACACTATTTTTCACATATTTTATTGCTGAGGTACAAGCCGATAGCGAACGTGTCAAAAGTACAAACACAGGACACATAATTGTCATCTTTCTTTTAACGATGTAACGATATAGCGAAGATTATTTCACGTATGTTAGAAAATATTCTATTCTAGAATAGAATATTCTATACGTCTATTTTAGACTAAGATCAGTACTATTTTAAAAAGTTTCCCGTTCAACGATAGTGATCATAAATCGCGAAGTTCATGGGTCGTGACACTTATTTCTAGAACAAAAACTCTAGAACAATAAAATTAGAATAATCAATGGTGTAATACATGTCTAGAAGCTAGCAACTGTGAGAGAACAATAATTGTTAGTTTAGAAGAACCTAAGAAATGATGAAGTCATTTTTCAGTCGTTTCGAAAGTCTGCAATACTTTGAACTGCAAAGCAGCTGTAACACGTACAACATGAATGAAGAACATAGTCGGCCATTAGCGATTGCGAAAAAATGCCGCAGGAGTTATATATTTTTAGCGATTGAAACGAGAATCTCGATTAGCGATTTTATCGAGCCAGACGTACCTCAATACATTTTATCTTTGCCAAAGTTTGTCGCTGGCGAACCAGACACAGGAACCGTAGCGAATAAAGCGTAACAGAGTCAATTTCACTAGAGCTAGTTGCTATATCAGTGTATAGTGAGATGCGTGAGAAAATATAAATATATTTTGTAAAGAACGAACCGGCGAGGAAAAGTTTCATCGTCGAACGAGTAATAAAACGTTGCGTTGCTCAACCAAGATCAGATCTCTTTTTTCATGAAAATTTTCTACGGAAATGTTTAGAAAAGGTTCGGTGAAAAGCAGCACCGGTGAAAAGAACATATTATAGTGTACGTCGATGTTATTACATTGTGTCCGTGTCTCCTGCAGAAAATGCGTTGCGTTATTTTCACCTTTTGAGGAAAACTGTCGGCACGTTCTATAGTATTCTTTTGAGAAAGAATAAATGCAACTGCCGAGCTCCTTTCTTCGCGAAAGGTAATCGTGGAGTTGCCTCGACAATATTATACTTACGTACACATAATTTCCTATATCATAAAGTGTCAATTAAAAAAGGTTTATAGTTGCTTCTCGAAACGTTGATACCTGAATGGAATATACTAATTGTTAAAATGATCAGGGTCGTTGAAATGAATAAGTGCATTATATATATATATATATATATGATGTTACAATGTTGATATAATAATTGTTAACTGTTTTCCACGATAATGTATATCCATATAGTCATCGTTCATATTTTTTTCACGGAGAAAAATTCGTAATTTGACTTTGAGAACTGTGGCGTCTGCATTTTTCGAAAAACAAGGAGCGAGAACATTCCATTCAGCATCTCCTATTTAAATCACGTTTGTATTATCATTAATGTAACATGTATTTATTAGAATTCGATTAAATTTCAAATCCATTCGAGCGAAGTCGTTCGTGATTTATATTATGACCCTGTGGCGGATAATAAACAAAGGGGAGATCGCTTGGCAAATGTGCTTGTATTTTTACGGCTTACAGAGTCAACGAGAATTATATTACATTTTATTTTGTACTTGTGTGTGAATTCGTTTCAAAGGATTGCTGAATTGCTGCATGTGAAATGCCGCGTTCGATTTTTCTGTGAGACAGAAAACATAATTGGGTATCATGAACCCAATCGAATTGGATTTTTATTAACATTCTACTTTCTCTGGCGAACGATTCAAAACGGGGTATAATGAACGAGTACGAGGAAACTAAATACAGCGAACGGTGCTCATTGTTGACGCCTCAGAGTATAAATTGCGTCCTTTCAGAACGAGCATCCCAACATTTCGCTAACGTTACTGATTCAGTTGAGCAATTGAAATGTCTGATTGATGACCATTAATCCGGAACGTGAATAGAGCAGTTTAAAGCGAACTATCATCGCGAGACACGTTGTGATATCAGCGTGTCAGTCGACCATTTAACGTGGTTAGTTCTGATGTCAATGAAACGGCAATTCTTTCAGAAGGGTACGAGGACTTCTAATCTCTGACAAGACTATAATGTGTCGACGATCAGCGAGCGATAGAGTTGCGTGCTGCACGCTGTATAATTGTATGGTCAGTTTTAAACGGTACTATCATAAGGAGGGAATCTAGTTAGACGTATCTTTGAAATATGTTCGCACGAAAAGGGCGTTCCACTAATCGTTCTTCCAGTTGTGCGACGCAAGAAACGTTTCCTGCGTGATTTAACGCTTTCATTGTCCAAACAATAAGCCCAAGAAATAATTGATAAATTTGCAAAATCTCACGAGAGTAAAAGCGCCGCCAGGATAATGAATCCAATGGAAAACAGGAGGATCGGCGAGCACGTGTAAAAATGGTACACAAAATATATTACTTTACAAAAGTATTACAGCATTCTGTCACACCGAGGAGAAACAATATTCCATATGCGCTAACAAATTGAAAAATATTCAACTACCTAAAGTAATCTCACAGTGTTTGTCAAACAGGAACAACTTCACCGTTTCCGGTAAACAACGCCCGGCTCTGCGAGGCCATTTTTCTTTCATTATGCATTGTGTGTATAAACCACGGCCACGTTTTTCGTAGCGTGGCAGCAGAATTGTTAATCTTTCAGGGATGACGTTCGATTTCAATCTGCACGATCGACACTTGTGCGGTGTTACAATTGTTGATCTGATTAACAAGTTCTGTAACCTTCTACAAGTTCCAGCGAATGAACAATAATAATTTCCTGAGCAATGTGGCCTCGTACTATAGGGGTAGCCGAACTTGGGCCATGTATTTTGACAAAGAAAAACATTTCGAATATCTTCGATTTCATTCTGCACGATCGACACTTGTGCGGTGTTACAATTGTTAACCTAATTGACTGTAGATCTGGCGCGACCACTAAAAGCTACAAGTTCTGTAACTTTTTACAAATTCTAGCAAGTGAACAATCATGGACGAAGGAACAGAAAGAAAAGAAAAATATTTAAAGATTTGATAAATGTTGAAAGACTCTTTGGAGTCATTATGATATACGAGACGTCACGGAAGGGTCTACTTGAGGAGAACATGACCGGGCAAGAACGGATAAGTGTTGTAAATGTAAACGGGTCGGTTGAAGGCGAAGGAATTCGCGATGGCCACGGCTGGGTTCGTGTCAAAGTCTTCCTCGGGAGCGCTCGAGGGCGTCGTTGGCTCCCTGGTCCGCGGTGTCGTTGTGGTTCTCGCAGTTGTTGTCGTGGTTTTCGTTGTCGTTGTTCTCGGGGCGACGGTGGTGGTGAAAATTGGGGGGTGGCTTGTCGAGTCTGGCGGTTCATAGGCTGGTAATCCGGGGGGCCCGTAATACGCATGCAATCGATTGTTGGTAGGATTAAAGCGTTGACCATTAGGACGCCATCCCCTTGGTTTATATGGTGATAAATCTGATGTTGCCAGTCCGATACAGAGGAGCACGAGGGTCAACTGGAAAATGGAAAAGCAATTAATGGCTTAGCTGTCGCGCGGTTTTCCCGGACGTGCTCTGCTGATACTGCCGCCCTGGAACCCGAAGAAAAGCGTCGCTTCGCGGTTTCAGGGTTTTCAATGATCTGCTGGCAGTATCGCTTCTGATATGTAGTGAATGATCACGTTCTTGGCGAATAGTTTTCTTCCTACGATTTTTTTATATGTTCTCCGAGTTATGAACAACAACTTTTCTTGCACAGTAATGTCTCGATATAGCTCCAAACAGACGATGAATTCACAGTTTAAATGAAAATTGAATTTAAAAATAAAAATTAGTAGGTGTGATTAAAAACATTCAAAACATTAGACGAATTTAAAAATAATATTGAAAATTGCTAACGAACCAGGTGTCTCGTTACCGTTCTCCTCATACTTGCTGGCCTAGACCGTTAACTTCGCGCCGAAAAATTTGACTGGTCTTTGCCAGTGTCTTTCATCCGTCTTTATATGCGGCCGCACGTTTATGAGATGGCGCCCAACCATCGTGAATACGAAGCAATCCGAAACGATTTCGTTTCGTTGGTTATTGCTTCTCCTTTCGTAACTGTAGACCTATATTACGTGTTACGAATGGTCATCGAACAGCAGAGCTATCACGGTGTTCGTGACGTCTCGTTGTGGCTTCTTCTTATTCTCACGAATAGCAGTTCTGTCAGAATTTGAAGATTTCATCGCGATATCAGTTTTGAAAAAGTCAATCGTAACTCATATCTAAATATTTCTACTGTTTAAGAAAAGATTGTGATTACGAGTGGTGCTTTTAGATTTACATGTAACAGAAGATTCAGATGTTGTGCTTGTTTAACGTCACTGTCAAAAACCGGACATTTCGTGTATGAAAGAATGTATGCTTGGAACAATCGCGAGCTAACAATTCTGCATTAATAACATGTTATTATTAAAGCAACCATTATTAATGTGTTCATTCAGATCAATCACGGTTGGAATTATTTCAATTATTTATTTCGATGTATAATATCTCTCAATGAATCGTGTCGTTACTGTGGAACTGGCAGTCATGTGAAAATTCAATCAAACCAGATACATAAATGACGCTTCATTATACTTTATTTGAATATGCATGTCGTACGAGAACCGTATTACGACTTTTCGAAATTTATGCTTGATCAAAAAAACTTCCCGGAAGATCATGGAACAGGTGCTGAATGATTTTACGTAAAACGATTAGAAAAATTAATAATGCTAATACCGAAATTACCATTTACAGTGCGTATCATCATTGTCCATTAGCGCGCGTATCCTTTGCGCGCATTGTGACTGATATAATTATTCAAATTATTCTAAATATTCAGGATAGAGAATATTGCGCGTACAAAATGAACTCATTTGAATTTGAACAATTTCAATCGAAATTATTGCTTTAAAACAGTTTCTAATTCGTCGAATAATTTTCATGATTGTTCCACTGAACTGTTGTTCTGCATTTCATAATCTCTAGGGATAAAATAAATTTTTATTTTATTCCTGAATCCCATAATCAATGCAGAACATTTTTATTTTGCATGAAGATCCGCAGTCTAGTTATTATGTAAACGAAAATTAATAGTTTCTTTGTAGGCCAACGTATTTCCCATCGGAGTTGACCTTCACCGATGTTTAACGACCTTGGTGGGTCATTAACATAAGAGTGTCTTCCGTCACCAATAGTAACCGAGTTATTCAGGTGGTCTGTTTTAGATGCTTCACACCTTGTGTGTGTTACTTTTTCATATTATTACCAGACAGCGGATTTTATGCATTTATGACAAAGATGAGTAGGTGAAATTTACAATAATAAAAATATTAGGGGAATTTAATAATACTGTTATATTATTTACAATCTATCAAACACATTAAGAAAGAAGATAAATTTCTATTTCGCTCCAGATTGTTGCAATTCAGTTAGAACATTTTTATTTTGGGGGAGGGAGTAGAACGGAGGTACAGAGATCGTGGAGATCCACAGGGAGCTAGATCGCGACTTTACTGTATACAGCTCAATTGGTGCATGAACTAAAATTTTTCGAAATTGCGGCGTTTCGCCTGGCGATCACAGAAATCAGGAAAATATTCCGGATGGTCACAGTTACTGGTCCACCTTGTGTGTGTGAGAGGGAGATAGATAGAGAGAGCATCGGAATAGCAGGTTGACATATTGATAAATTTCCAGACAGGGTATCGCTCGCTACAGGGGTCTTCGCCTATCAATTGCCAACGAATTGGCTGGCGGACGCGTTATTTACAAACGGTGGCTCGTGTTCACCGAAATTTCCCCGCGGGCCCCGAGCCCGGTACCATCATCCTGGTGTGATGGGTAATTTCCTTCCCGTCTATGGGTGCTTTAAAACGCGCTGGGCGAAAGCACCCCGTTGTAGTACATAATTTTGTCATGGGTTACGTGAGCGGCGAACGTGTTCCGAATGCGCGGTGTATTATGAATTCGCAAGATCAGCGGCGCGGGCTCTTACGCGTACGAATTCGATCGACGCGGCGCGGCGTGGTCCAAAAACGTGTCATGCAAACTAATTACCGGATTGACAGTGAAGCTCGCCTGACTTCGATCTGGATTCTGCTTGCGGACCGCTTAGAACTTGCCGACTCGAGGACGGGGACGCCGTCGACGTTGATGCCTGCGGCGACTCCTGTACAACATCGACAGAATCAATCAACTTTCATCGGCAACAACCATCCCAGGTGCCAAACTGCTCATTTCTCAGATTATTACCGGCTCGTCATCGTTCCCGCATCATGCTTCTCGTGTTTTCTTTTCCAGTGTTTCACGTTGTACTATACAGGATGATCCTGCGAACTGGGGCAAGTTTTGCTCTTTTTCTATGACCTTACTTTTTATGTGGATGCACCGATGCACCCGCCAGGCGCCATTTCACTTTGCTCTTTAATGCAACCCAATTTTTTCGTTAAACCAAACGATGCCTTTCATTATCCCACGTATAAAAGTACTAACTCAACGTCATGGAAATGTCAATACTTCACGAGATATTTGACATATTGTGTCAGAGTAAATACGGCGTTAGTTCCTGCTATTCATATCGGGAGTTTTGATATTTCTTGTACAGTAAAGTAACGTTTTTGACACAAATCACTACTTGTATTTTCAGTACTTTGATACGTAGGATAATAAAAGGGATCGATTGGTTTAACAAAAAAGTTGGGCTTCATTGAAGAATAACGTGCAAATGCACCTGGTGGGCGTATCATTGTATCCACATAAAAAATAAGGTCATAAGAACTTAGGACGTATTAGGACATATGACTTTTTCCTCCATCATTTTTGCTATTTTTACTGAAAAAAGAGCAGTAACTTGTCCCAGTTCCCAGAATCACCCTGTATACTTGTAATGAATGCAGACAATTTTCATTTTCCATATAAATGCGCATAGTCATCTCTTCAGGTTGACGATTCTTAGACATTAGTTACTGCATTTATGACGACTAGACTGCGGATTTTTATGCAAAACAGGTTTCTGCACCAATCGCGTGAAGCAGGAGCCAAATAATGAAGCAAAAACTTCGAATAGCGTTTCACCTCGGCGCGTGACGGATCAGACTCGTTCGCCGCCGAGCCAAAATATAATTGCATAAAATCCGCGGTCTAATTACGCCAATGTGGAGTGACAAATACAAAACTGTGAAGACGTCAGAAGAACCGAATGGTGTACTTACATCGTTTTCGATTTATCGAAATAATTAAGAAACGAAATTGATGTACTAAACCTTCGTTGTTCGTAGCCGATACCGAAGCTCGCATCGTGCAGTTACGCAAATGCTATGCAAGCAAACTGGTAATCGTATGCTCGGTGAGAAGGGGGGAGTGAGAGGGAGCGAATTGTACCATTTTGTTTTCTCAACCAAACACGGTCGTCCCATCACTGTGCATGCAATTGCAGCAATACCACAGGGACTATGCGAGCGCAGATCCTCTCCAGACGCGAAACGTTTGAGAGACGTGATTCTTCATTCGCTGTAATAGGACAATGCTTGGCTAAAAGAATAAAATGGTAAAAATTGCAGATTTTTCATTTACCATTTCGTTGGCAAAGAGAGAGAGAGAGAGAGAGCGAGAGAACGAGAGAACCATATTTTTCTTTCACAATTGCTCATCGTTATGCTTCTTTGTGCCCGTAGATAAGACAAAGTAGAATTAGTAGTCGACGAAACGATTACGAAGTCGTATCCACTACTTTCTATATTATACATACAGTATTCCCTTCATATAGCCACGTCAACCAGTTCACGGAACGTGATTATAGAGACCAAGGAATTTAGCAATCCTTTCATTGACTCGCCTCTGTGATTCGTGACGTGTTTTGTGATCAATCAGACTGCGGATTTTTGTGCAAGATAAAAATTGTCTGTACCAATTCCAAGGTTCGGAAACTAATTAAACAGACTGGGTGGTCCACCTAAATATCTCCTTCATTTGACTAGACTGCGGATCTTTATGCATTCGTGGCTTCTGAAAATTTTCAAAACCGCCAGAATTTAAAATTCCGGAGAATATAGTACGATTTTTGTTCATTTCAGATCTATAAAAATAAAACCCCCACAAAAATAAAACATTGCCTAGACAGCCACAGTCTAGTCGTCGCAACTAAAGGAAATATTTAGGTGGACCAACCTCGCATATTTCTTTTGTTAATCGAGGGTGGAAAGTGAAAAGATACAGTGGAAAAAAATATTATCCACCTATAGGGTGAAAAGCAGTGCAACACTTTTAAAATCCGAAAAAATGTTTACAGAAAAGCACAAGGAGTTAATAAATAATATTCTCTGTTAAAAATGGACAAACCACCGGCAAATACGAGGCAGTGTTTTGTTATTTTGTCAAAGTGGGAGGAACAATCGAATCGCCAATCACGGATGGATAGTAAATACGCTGCTAAGTCACAGTGTACGAGAAACACTAAAAATCGTGTAGTATATCTGTACAAAATTTTCCATTTATGTTCGCGCGACAGGCGAACGGCCGAATGAATTAAATGGAATTTATCGATCTACGGTGCCTGCCATCGCGTCCACTCGAGTCCATTTGTGGTGACCTGTCGTTTCCGCTTTTCATTCTCGCCCGTTATCGATAATCCATAAGTCCCTTTGTGATAATCGCAATCTCGACGGATACGGAGGCCACCCTTGCGTCCCAATCGAACGTGTTTGTGCTGTCAATAGATCAATATCTTTTTTCGCAGATGCGTTTGACGTAGTCGCCTAAGAACAGGCTGGACTCTCGGGAAATCCAGACGCCTGTGTCTGCATACGATTTCGCGAGTTTTGAACGGACAGCTTCGCCATTTA
Organism: Lasioglossum malachurum; assembly: GCA_028455605.1. NCBI lineage: Eukaryota > Metazoa > Arthropoda > Insecta > Hymenoptera > Halictidae > Lasioglossum > Lasioglossum malachurum. Next base: position 16,864,483 of record CM052318.1, on the reverse strand, counting down.
CGAAGAAATAGTAATTCAATTTTAAAAAAATAATTTTCCATCCCAGAACGCAATTTTTATCGAACAAAAATTGTTCTGAACCTAATATTGTGTATGTTATATTTCTAAAAAGTAAAAAGTTTTATCCTATTATATGGTATTCTATAATGAAAAAATTACATTGTACATTTGATTTAAGCTGAAATAATAATAACCGACGTATATCCAGTCCTCCAAATTTATTAATAAAATTTTTGTGATAATAAGCCCGTGATTGTTAACGTATTCTAGCTAATGGAAATAATTATGAAAATGAAATCACATTTCTGTTTTCATTGTTGCAAGACTACCGAGCCGGATCTCGTTCAGGATTAAATTTGAATAATGTAATAGCTTCTCATCAGATTAAATGAAAAATAAATTTTTGTGTACGGCACTTCATTAAGATTATTAAATGAAATGAAGTACTCTCTGGTCGGATTCAGTTAACTTTTCATACGGGTTTTACGGGAACTGAATTAAACAAGTAAGCTATTGTAATGTTTGCGTGTTAATTTTACCTTTCGTATTCAGTGGTACACGTCAAATGCGTTTTACACGAAAGTTCAGCACGTTCTTTCGAAAAAGAACGGGGTGCAGTTATGATTTTATTTTTAAATTGACCTGCCGACCGTAATCGAGAAAATGTTGCTTAAAAAACAAAGCTATTCTATCTCTTTTGTGCAGTGTTCATATATGGTTGAAATTTAATAAATTTATTTACATCGATTGCGGAACACAAAAGATTCTGTTAACAATGCACATCGGAAATATTGTTAAGGTGGAAAGGGGTGGAATTTTAAATTCTTGGAAAATATTTTGAAATTTAAACAACCTTTTATATTTTATTCGTTATAAAACCCGTCATTTGTAATGAAAATATTAATATGTTTCCACAACGTACGAAATGAACAAATTACACAAATGAAAAATTAACCCTTGTGTAACATATTATATTAATATGTTTCTTTTTCTCGACGTAGAAAATCATCAAATTACACAGACAGAAAGGTACAAAATCGTGACGTTTACTTTTTTCCAAATTTCGATTCAATTAACCCTTAAAGAACATGTTGGTATATTTGTTTTTTTTTTTCACAACGTAAGAAGCGAACAGAATAAGACACGGATAAAAAAGGTTAAATATCGTAAGCTTTACTTTTTATTCGAAATTTCAATTAATGAATTACTTTTAAATAAGCATGTCGTGTACATTTTTGCAATAAATAAAACGATCAATTTCTTAACAATTAATTTGCATTTGCAAAAGGGTGAATTTGGAGTGCAAAACCTGTGTTTCGGTAAAATCTTGGAGGACGCGGGTTCGGAAATGAAAGTCTTGCGGCGCAAGACAACGGGATTCGATATGCAGTGAATGGTGGGACTTTTTATCGACAAGGAATCCTCATCCTTGTTTTCTGGTAAAAGGTACAGGTCCGAGGGTGTAGTGTGTGCCCTGTGCCTGACAGGTGACATGACGCGTGCACCACTTGTTACTCGGCCAGAATACTTGATATACCCGATCAGAGAACAAAAGTACCCAATGCGGACTATTATATTTTGTGCTTTCGATCAACCGGGCACTCCTATCTGTCGGTTGCAGAACGTTACGTGGATTCCATCTGGACGCTCAGACGAGACATTATTCACCCCTCATCTATTTTTACCGTAGCCCGCGGCCGAAGAATTATCGAAACCGAGAGAAAAGGACCTGGTTCTCTCTCTCTCTCCCTTTCATCCTCTCTCTCCCTCTGTTCCGAGCCCGATATTTCCCTGGTAATCGCCCGACAGCCGGATATATTTCCGCGATTGCAAGCGATGCACTGCGCTTTGTTTCTGTTTTCTGATCATTCCCCGCGAAAAATAGCAAATCCGGCCAACCGGCAGCCCCCCGTCTACTAGCTCTCTCCAAGAATATCCGACGATAAATAAGAAATGGCTCCAGAGATCAATTACGAACACGCGAAAAAATACTAGCTACATGCTTGTAGGTTTTGCAAGACAAATTCTCCCTTTTGCAAGTCAATGTCACCCTTTTGCAAATCAATTTGGGTAATTATTTAGAAGTTTGCCCTCCTCACTGATTTTGATGACCATGAAATATGTTGTCAAGGTCATTACTGAACTTAGTTACAGAAATATTTTCAAAAAACTATTGCTAGCACTGAATTGAATTTTCCGTATTCGTGGCAATGTAAAGGTGGGATCTCCTTTGCGCGTCTGGACGCAGCGTTTTGTTATCCCAGCGCCTGTTTTGCTCCATTCGTCATACTTCATCAGAACTGCGTCTACGTCAAGAAACAATATCGCATTATCCGTTCGAGGAGTATTCTAGAATATTCTTGTCAATCGTGGCTTACCAAATGTTGCAATTTACCGACACATGGTGTCCGCATTCAAGCGTTGCGTGTGTGCACCGGGTGACGCAAATCCCTTACAATAGGGTCATTCCACGCGAAAACAGACACTTTTTCGAGTCAAAATACGTTGTAGTCTGTAGTGACCTATGAACGAATCTCAAAGGATTTTTCGATTACAATTCTCTTTTGAATAACATTTAGTAAAAATCTTCAATACTTTATTAAAACTGGTTGCTTCAATTCAGATTCTTACAGTGATAGCTTGAGACATATCTAGCAGCTATGTTCGAAAGAAAAACATCCTGAACCCGTTACCTTACAATAACTAGTCAGACTTGTGGTTAAAATTCGAGCTGAGTTTAACAATTGTAACTCCGGCGATTTCAATCACGGCGAGATCGTAAGTGAACAACACGTTCGCCGTCACGCAGACGCGACGTTCAACAATCTCACAATTTACTAATGATAGTTCACTTAATTCCATACACTCTGCTAGTATAATAAATCCGTGACTATGAGTATAATAAATCCATGACATTTTACAGTGTGTACAAATGGGTGAATTTTCACACTGATGGTTAATAAAACATTTCGACAGTGAAGATAAGCAGCGAAGTAAATGGTGGTGGCGAATATGTTGAGTTATGAGTCGGTGAAATTCTATGAAATCGATTCGCAAACAATGGTTGCACGGTTCATGAACTTCGAGCAGACATCTCGAGCAGTAGACTATAATTCGCACTTATGAACGTTGAGAGTCCGTGTTCTGTATAAAAAATGTATAAAAATGTATACATTTAGAAAACTGTATTGTTTGATTCACTGGGAACACGATCGAAGTGCACTTAAGTGTTTCCGTGTCCACTGCAGTCATTGTTCGCGTCACTTTGGCTGACACCCTCGTATCGAATGCCCTTCTTGGCGTCTTGACGCCTTTGCACGTCCTTCGTTAAAACGGTCACGATAAAACCAATCAGCAACGCTATACAAAGTCCCACGTGCACTGGAATATCTCCGTAAAGTTCCAATAATTCACCCAGTATTAGCACCAGGACAATGCCGTAAATGTTATTTGCCACATTCAGCATTCCTGCCGATACGCCTTCCGACTCGGGGTACGTGTATTCCGCGCATACTTCGTATCCCAAAGCTACGTAACCCAACATGAAGAACCTGCGAAGAACAGTTCGATCTTAGGTGCGTGGATACGAGTTCCTCCGATTGTAGAAGAAGGTTAATTTTTTAACAGAATATTATGCAGCGTGCGGCCGAATAACATGTACCAGCGGACACGAGATGGTTCCTTATGAAAAAATAAGGACAAAATATGGAATAAAATTTTTTCATTTAAAGCTTAGTTTTCGAGAAAATCGAGTTTGAAAATCCTGCTCGTACGTATGCTGTTACGGCTAAGTTACGGTTCGTCGAACACCGTGTAACGCGTATTCGCATACGTACGAATAGGATTTTCGAACTCGATTTTCTCGAGAACTAAGCTTTAAATGAAAAAATTTTATTCCATATATTGTTCTTATTTTTTCATAGAGGAACCGCATCGCGTCCCCGTTAGTACATGTTATTCGGCCGTACCCTGTATGCACAGTGGGGTTCTACAAAATATTCGTACACCTTTTAAAAACGAATGACTTTTTCAAAACTGGATCCAACAGCTTACGGTTTTTTGAAACGTTAGAACGATTAGTGTACTAGCTAACGTGTAAATAATAATTAACAAGCAGTAGCAAAGAAATGTTTGATCTCCGAGAAAAGAAAGTGTAAAATAGTACCCTAGGAAAATGGCCGACAGATACACCATCCACTGGATTTCGACGACGCTACTGATGGCGAAGAAAATCTGACCGCACAGCGAAAGAAAGTACACGGCCACCGTAGTCTCCCTAAAAAGCATTCACTGTTATTATAAAAAATGAAAAATGATTTATGTGATAAAAAACGTGTTGACGTCGAAACAATTTCAATTATTCCCAAAACAGAGAGAAGAACGTAATCTTTATTTAAAAAAAAAATTGAATTATGTAAATCTTACTTGAACTTGTGCGTTTTGTCAATGATAACTCCGAAGCAGACGGAGCCTATCATACCGGAAATGATCATAACCAAACCGATTCTACCCGCGTCCTCCTCGCCATTCTGTAAAGCACAATTTTAAATAAGCTCTGGAAAGAGGAATGTGAAAAGTATAATTCTTTCCTCTCTTTCTCACCTGAAAATGTACGAGGTAGATTTGACTGAACAATGTTGCTACGGCATTTAGCACACCGACATTTAAGCCGTATGTGTTGCAGAGTGATATGTATTGTCTATTTTTCACCAGCCTTTTAATTGGCTCTATGAAGCCTTCGTTATCCGCCATTCGATTGATTTTTTGGAGTGCTCGCGTTTTACTCGGTGGCAGTTTTGGATCATCTTCGAACACTGTGCGAAATAATTTGTTTCTCATTTACAATGATATACGTGTCCCCCAAAAATAATAATACGAGTTCATCATGTTAATTCTTGAAAATGTGACACTTGTGTGCAATTATTATACTTGACTATAATATGGCACTTGTACAGTAGAACCTCGGTTATCCTAACTAATCAGGGAAACACGAGTGCGCAGATAACAGAACAGATATTTACAGTGCTAGATTCGATCTTCACTGATTTGTGCAATGATTCAGATTCGCTTCAGCTATGTACATATGGAACATATTCGGATAATAGAAAATTCCGATGATCCTATTTCGATTGGATAATCCTTTCAGATAGTCCTACTGTAGTAGTGCAATTATAACCTTTTTCTAAGTTGTTGATTTTATGACTTACATATCACGACTAGTACAAATGCAATCGTCAGGATGATAGCAACAGTCCAGAATAGGAACGACAAGTCCTTGCTGATATCATCCAGATTCTCATGACTTTTCACGATGATCGGTGTTATCAAGAAACTCAATGCTATCCCCAATTGATTGCCGAATATGATTAAAGATGTGGCAGTGGACACCTCGTTGGTATCGAACCATTGCGCTGCTATACGTCCAGGGAAAATCTGAACTATAGTCTAACACCACACAAAAGCCGATCGATTAATCAATTTTATCGTATAGAAAATAATGTGTTATAGTTCCAGTCGATACGTGTGCGGTCATCCAATTTTAATCGATCCAAGTTCTCGATAAATTTAAATTCTCCTTTGTCTACTTGCAAAATCAAAATGTTCAGCATGGATTGTAATAAAAATTCCAAGTGAAATAAAAATTTCATTCCTTTACGAATGAAATTACAATATTCTTAAATTTTTCTAATCTTTGTCTGTTTTATATTTCACCTAGCCAATTCCTTCACAAACGCATAAAAATCCGCAGTCTAATAATATTAGAAGTAATTTTTGAAAAATTAATATTGTACTACAGTAATGTTTATCTGAAATTTAATTTGCTGTCCCCAAATTTTGTTTCTGTGCTAGGCAACTTGTTAAACTTTATTTACTGATACACAGAGATAAATGAGATTACTATAATATAAAATAAAGAAGATAAGGTATCGTTCCTATTATTAGCGCATTTCTATAATCTATGTTCCCTAATTCTACATGGAGGAGTGAGATCGAGCAAATAATTTCACGAACTCGAATAATTGAACTGTCAATATTGATGCAACTACAACAAAATGGATAGGCCAATTTGCGTGAACAAATTGAAAACGTCGTTATATACCACCTATTTCATTTTTTCGGAATTGGAAGTAGGTGGCATGGTTTAAATATAAGATCCTTTCGAACGATATCGTAACTTTTTCTGCAGCGAAACGACAGGGATTGCATTTTAAGTCAACATGCAGTCGGCGAGCGTAGACACGTAAATCTGCCACAGAGACATTACTCTTATTTCGATATTGTACCTCCAGCTTAAGCTCTGGGTACATAAAGAACGACTAGACTTGTAATACCCTGAGTTAGCAGAAATTTATTACACATTTTCGCGGATCCACTTCAATTGTATTTGTGAGTAGTCTTAACGCGCGTTAAACACACTGTGTCAATTTTAGCTTTTGTATGCACACATTGAGAATTTTACATTAAAACAGAGACTACGAATGCATCTCGGTCCGTGCACTCATTTCGAAGTGTCCTAGTTGCTTTTACCATAATTATGAACGTGGTCTAAGTCGTATGTTTCTTGTTTCGAATATTTTTGACAATATCGTAAAAATTACATTGAATTAATTTAGTTTAAAATACTGTGGTGTAAAATAACCGATAAACTCGTTTCTTTCGAATTTTCATTCATTTTGACATTTCTGTCACGAGACTCTCATTGAACTACGGATTTTTATGGAAAATTTATTTTCTGTCTGAATAAAAATTCTTTACCTGCTTTAATTATTTCAGCACGTTGGGATATCTATATTGATATTTTTTCACATTTTAAATTTTTGCAAGTTTTGCGTTTTTTACGAAAAATGTATATTTCAGTCTCGTTTGATTTTCTGTCGTTTTATACGAGTTTGATAGTTTTGTTTGAAATGTACCGTGGATGGAAAATAAATATTCTCGATAAAGATGTCTAACCTGAGTGGAAGCGACAAGAGAATGCCCAATGAAGGTAACGTAAAACCTGTCAGGACTGACAGACAGAACTTTTATCCACGATCCGAGGCAACTGATTCCACATCCTACAATATTAGTCCACCTGAGTCCCCAGCGGTCCATGAAATAGGTTACGGGGATGACGAAAATTACATAGTACGCCAAGAACGACATCGCAGTCCAGTCGACGACTAATGAAGACACTCCGTAATACCTGGATAATGAGTTTCATTTCGTCAAAGTTCGTTTTTAAAGGCTGGAATGTAATAATGCGATCCTTTAATCTCCTATATGATTTCGCATTGATGAAGTGCTGAAATAGACTTCCCAATTATCGCATCTGCATACTTAAATGAGCGGAAAGAATTGTACAGGATATTTCAGCGATAATATTTTTCTTCCTTGTTTTCCGCGTTTTCAGATTTTAAATGATGAAATTCAGCAGCTAAGAAAATCTTGAATATATAGACAGCGAAATAAAATGAAATTGATGATAATTTTCATTTCTGTCAAAACCGTATCATCTGCGAAAGCGTATAATTCTTACAGCAATTAAGAAAGTCTTGAATATTTAGACAGTGAAATAAAATGAAATTGATGATAATTTTCATTTCTGTCAAAAAGGTATCAAATTTTTGAAATAATGGTAGCTAAATCCCTGGAAGTCCATTCAGGACTGTTTGATTCTAAGATTCAGGGCTCACAGATAAGATATTGTACGATGCCAATGTATATACTCTTTCTTTCCGGAAAGAAGATTATATTTTTATGTACTCTCGTGTTTAAAATGTACATATTTGCTCGGAAGATGCAGCAATACAACTCAAAGACTGCTGTTCAAACTAGTCTGAAATTTTGCAACATTTCATTTTAACATCCCATTTTCAAATTTGCTTCACAGAGAGTTCACTGTTAAAAAATCACGCGCAGAGTTACCCGATTCCCAAGAAGAGAGCTACAAGATCACTTCCGAAAGGTCTAGTTCGATCTCGAGATATTGCGAGAAATCAAGTGAAGAAAAACTCAGTGAAATACCTTGTGACTACGTTCGGAATAACGGAGTACTGGACCCACTGAAAGGTGCTCATTCCGGTGTATAGAATAAACAAGCCTAGTATGAGCCATCTTCTCTTGTACACTTTGATCTCGAGCAAGTCTTTAGTTTTCTCTCCGTTGACTACTTTCACAGGATATTTCGTGCACACCACGTCTTTCAATTCCTTCTCGGTCATTCTCATACTCTTGTACGATTCTGTGATTCTATAGATCGGTGCAGACTGTCATTTATTTCGTAGAACACGTTCGAGCACAGAATGGTTGTTCAATGAGCCATGTGCTTGTTCGTTTAGCCCTTGTGCGGTGAGCTTGGTCTCGAAATCACTTGTTGCCATTCATGGGCGAAAGGTTGATCTGCATTTCACGGTGGTGGATCGATCCTTCCGCTCACTATGATCGTCTCCGAGTCCTCTTCTGTTCCGCGAAACAAGTGTATCGGACCCCGGAAATGTCGTTTTCCCGCTTCTCTCTCTCTTTCGTGGCGTGATGTCGTTTCCACCTCGACTACAGACGAACTGCGCCTTCCGTGGCGTCATTGCTTATTGTTTTATCTGTATTTGTGATTAAACAAGATCGACTTATTTGCGCGGAGCATTTGCGGCCGCCTACACTCCCGTGCGTTACATAGCTCGGTCTTATCGGTTGGATATTTTATCGTGATTCACGACCGATCTTATAGACGCTACCAGTACCTAATCGATCCGTTCACTCATTCATCAGAGGCCACGCCAACCGATCTCCCAGATACACCGTCGATTATAAGGAAAAACGATCGAACGCGGATCGGATTTTCCCCCGACACCGCGCCGCGCCTCGCCGCACCGTGGCTAATCAATATTCATGAACCACAATCATCGCCGATTCCTAAGCCGAGATATTTCGCGGTAAACAATTAACCGAAGCATGTTAATCCCGTTTCGTCTTCCTGAGGATCACACCGCCTCAGAACGAGAAAGTACATTGGCGCCAACGCGTATGTATTTACACTGCACCGGTTTAGTCGGTGTTGCAATCTGCAATCATTGTCGGCCACGGTCGCAGCCGACGCGGGGGGAGATATCATTAATTTGTGTTGAATACTGTCGCTGGAAGTCGGCCGCCACGACAGTCCCCTAGAAAAGCTTTTCAATCATTAAATTCTTCCAATTTTTTCTACAATCTGCCCTCCTTTCGATCGTTTGATGAGCTTGTCGAAACGTCATTTCCTCACGGTTTTTAATGAAATCGAATGTATGAGTGACATAGAAATTTATTTTCTCTTTTAATATGGTCAACGGTTTGAAAATAATACAGGGTGGTCCACCTAAATGTAGCCAACTAAGTATCTCCTTTGTTCTTGATGACATAACATCATCTCAATGGTTTCACAAGGTGAACGCTTTGCAAATGTTATTTTTTCTGAAAGCCACTTTCTCAGGAGTTTTCAAGGTTACCGATATTTTTTTGCTTGCATAGTCTAGTTGCCATTAAAACGCATTTAGAGAATGTCCAGGCATCACTGAATGAAACCTCCTACTATATGCATAGGAAAAATGTTGTGCACCCGAAATTTTTTAACCCTTATGTAGCCAAACAAAATGTATAGATCATTTAAAACTTTTTGCATTTAACATTTGTATTTTTTGTAATTGTTGCAACAAGTTTCATTGTATAAAGAACCACAGTCTAGATTTCGTTACCTACCCATTATCTTTTTAGAGCACAGCATAGTACGATACTAAACAAAACAATGGCTCGTTAGTGTTTAACGAATTTCAGAGTCATCGAGGGTTCGTTTATTGAATTCATATGTAGAGTATCGGGGCTCCAGGAATATTCGTATTATCTCCAAGCAATTTCTTACAGCTGACAGAATGTACGCTTCAACGACTTTCGTCTGATAATTGAACAATGCGTTCTTCGAGCGGAAACGATACTTTAACAGCGATTTAGTTATTGTATTGCGCTTTTTAACCGATCTTATATAACTAACTTTTCTGCGAGTTCAACGGAGAATTGGAACGCTCGATACGTTATCCAATCACATCGTACAATTATCACCGTCTGGAGCTTTTATTTTGACTTCCTACTGTATTTCCGATATCATTTTGTTTTCGATTACACCGATATCTCTCCGCTTCCAATTTAAGACAACATACTGATAAGTCGATAATTCGGATTCGGTATTATTCTATTCTTTGCAAGATCTGCAATTTCCCAAAATATTGTACTTACTCACATTAATGCTTTACTTTTCATGAAGTTCTAACATAAATCTAGTAAGTTTGTAATAATTAAGCTTAATACCATTGAATGACAAAAATTGAAAAAATTTTTAACACACAGGTGTATGCTATTTAATTAGTATTTTTTACTTTTTATTTTACGGAGTTAGCCAATTCGGTAAATGAGCGGCTCATGCGTGAATTTAACGAATGAATGAATTCATTTTATTTTTATTACATTATTATATATTTTTTTTGTTATTCCAAATATAAAAGCAAAATTACAAAAGTATTTTAGCGATTGTATAATAAACTATAACCCGTCTTTTTTCAGATGCCACAAATATTGTGTTGTAAAAAAGATACTAATAAAAAAATACGTTTCGTAGATCTGTGTCGATTAAACATATTCTGAAAATTTCGTCAAACTCGGTCTACATTGCAATGAGCTACAAACCTTTGAAGATGGTGAAAATTGCAATTTTTCACGATTTTCGGCCTGTAACTGCAATAAATCTAAAGATTCTTATATCTCTCATTGCCTGTCATTTTTTCCCGCATCAACCGATTTCGATGAAACTTTCATAGTGCGTACAATCGACACAGATCTACAAAATGTACTTTTTAAATTTTCGATATAGGCCCCATAAAAAAGTTTAAAATGCAACTTCCAGTATTTTTTCTACAATTCTGAAAATTTCTTTTCACATTCTGTAGTAAACTAATTGCTCTTGCTTTCCAACGAAGTTCAAATCGCATGGATCCAATATTAAAAAAAGTTATCGTCTTTTTAAGAGTGTCCGAATATTTTTGTGACCGACTGTAGGTCGTAAGCCCTTCAGACCTAAAATGGACGTGAAACGTGGGAAGATTCGTGACGAACAATAAAGATGTCTCGTACAATGAATAATAACAGAAGTTTATTAGATATTACACTTTAACAATAAAGACAATGTAAATCTGAGGCTCCTTGAGTTACATAAGTTTACAATTTATTACAAAATTAAACATCTCCGACGCATTCCGCTCCATAAACTCCGCGACATTCTTAAATGCATTATCCTCAATGGTAACATTAAAAACCGCTGGGAAAAACTATGACTGACTGAACGGTGTACACGGAAAGATTTTTGTTCACTGTAAAAATATGTGACCCTCGCGAATGATAGAATACCAAAATCCTGTGAAACAACATCCGAAGAATCCGTTCGCGTGTAAAATCGAATTAAACAATGGCCGCCACGAAGCGCAGCAACGAATCCAAAAGCAAAAAAACCGATGCTCGATCGAGTTGGAACGAAATTACTTTACATTTATTTACAGAAACGTTTCGCAATTACGTAATCTTCGTGTCCTCGAAATTTTCGCGAAAAACTCAAACGGAACTTCCATCCGGAAACGTATAAAAGTTTCCAACGTATAAAAAATATACTTTCTATCCTAAAACTCGTTCGAAACCGTTTCCCTTTTATTGCAACAAACTGAACAACGTTCCTAGAGGATACTTTTGGTATTTTACCATTGCACGATATGAATACTTTACATTACACGCAACGTCGCTTCTCTCTCTCCCTCTCTTTCTCTCTCTCTCTCTCACGATCTCTCGCAATAATAGTTTCATTTTATTTATACAAGTACATATACCGTATTTTTTGTTGGTTTTATTTTTCACCAGTGAAATCGACAAATCATCCTCGAAAACAAGCCCCCGAAAATATATTACAAACGGCAGACCTCTTCTTCTATTCTGTTTACGAAGTCGAAAGAACAAGTGTATTTATTATTTTTTGTTTGTTATATGCTTTTGTACGGATTAATGGTAAACTGTTTTTTATTTTCTCGTTTATAGAATCTATACACATAGTCTAACGATTACTCGAAGTCGTATTTTGTATACAATTTTTATTGTTTAAAGAGTACTGTGTAACGAGTTTTCTCTTCGGGACCGTAAATCTCGTTACAATTCGATATTTAACATGTGTTTTTGTGTGTTCGTGTATGTGTGTTAACGTATGTATACAGCGGTACGGTATTACAAACTATTCAATTCACCGAGCAACAGTTCACAGGGCGACACTCTCTTTCGCATTTTGTAGAAAAGGAAACACGTGGAAAAAGTCAGTTTGTTCGCGCATACGTTCACCGTCGTCTTGTTCGACGGACAAGATATACACATATTCTATAGATACTCGCGCACCTATTCGTTTTGTCAGTTCGCAGTAACATAACTTTTGGCCAAGCGCGTTTCAGTCGTTTCGCGTCGCGTCGCACACGGTTTCTTGCGGTTGACGTCATTTCGCGAATACATTCACCGCGAGTACCGATCCGCGGATTCGTTGCGCAGTTTTTCTGCGAAATCGTGACTCGATGCAACTGGATAACAACTGAGAGTCCTCTCGAGTCGCTCGCGAATGTCTTCAGAACTCCTCGTGTGTACCAATTGTTCAGATAGAAACAATGTCAACAAACAGTATCGATTACAAGGTACCCTCCCCCCATGAAAATATAAAAACCTGCTCCTCCCTTCAATAATTTTAACCGCTTGCCCTACAATATCGTGTCAGACTCGTGATGAAGATTCTGAACGGATAATAAATATATGTGTGTGTGTGTGTCATTAATTTCCTTCAAACCGAGATTCTATTTTGGTTTCGTTAATGTATAGTTATCGGAGAACATGTAGGCATAAAATAGATATAAACTTTCCCCTTTTTTAGGAAATTACGAACTACAAGGAAAGTTCTAATCACTGAAACCGTGAGGGAGTAACCTCATGGTTGCTGTTGTACAGTGTGGTCTCTGTTGAAAATTTTCCATTTTCTTCTCGCAATTTAATTCCAAGGTTCCCGATTAGAACGTACCATTGCGTTCCGTCTGACGCTCTAAATACGCACATGGATACTCTTAAATTCCTAGTAATCGTTTTTGCCATGAATGCAAAAATCCGTAGATGGCAAAAAAAATTGTCTGCGTTGTGAAAAGCAGAGACTAAGTAGAATACACCACAATGGCTGAACCTTCACTCTGGGGACCAAAAGTTTTCAATTCTTCTGAATGTAACGTTACAGAATTCGACGAAAAAATGATAAAACTTTAAATTCTAGTGCGAGGAATCCAAGTTCAGAGGTTTGAAAGGTTAGAACGCTGCCATATTGGTTCCAATACATAGGGGTGGGTATGAATTAATTTTGTGTTCTTAATGTAACATTATACAATTCGACGAACGAATGATAAAACTTTCAATTCTAGTGCGAGGATCCAAGTTTCAAAGGTTTGTAAGGTTAGAACGCTGCCATATTACTAGATTACTCGCACTAGAATTTAGAGTTTCATCGTGTCATCGTAGAATTGTATAATACTCCTAATTGGGGAAAGTTGAAAATTGTTCCCCTGAACAAAAGTGATTCTTCTGAACACAAGAAAATGGCCCCAACGGCGCCTTCTCGAGGCTACAAAATCCGAATGTACAATATTCAGCATTGTCACTCTTCATGAAGACACTCGCGATCGATTTGAACGTACGCGAACGTATCCCCGGCGAGTAGTGCTGTCGTTCTCGGAAAAAAAGGTGGTTGTCTGCGTAAAATTTCAACGTTGATTTGCCCACGACTGGAAGCCTGTTTCGAACAGCGGTGTTTCGGAGTGTTCCTCGATCAACTTCCTTGTATGTCTCGCGATTCTAATTGAATCTCTTTCATCGGAGATTCCGCTTGAATTTCGAAGAGTTTACGAAACAGGGAAGAGTAGCGGAAAAATTGAATTCTAGAACGAGCGAGGTTGTTCGAGGAAGTTGCCGAGGCTCCGAATTCTTTCTTTTCGAGGAGGCGAAACACCGCTGGATCGTTTTATTGGCCGTTTGGTTTACCGAAAAGGGTTCCAACGAATCGAAGAACAACGGGGAAGAGCACCGAACGAAATACGGTAACGCGTGTCACTTGCGGAAATCGAATCCCGCTTCCGGAACAGAGGTCGCGCTGCTGCGCGTAATATTCTCGGCATTTCAACAGGGTAGCATAAAATTTATCGAAAACGCCCAATCGTTTCAATAATATTATTTGGCACGGTTCGACGTGTGCGTGAATATTTTCTCGTTCGGCAGAGCTTTGGACCGTCTCTCTCTCTCACACACTCTCTCTCTCGCTCTCTTCTCTCTCCTTTTACCTGCGGTCTCGGTTAAACTGTACAACGGACGTCATCACATCGCAGTGTTTTCAAAGACTCGGATAAATTGGAGAAATTTCTTGATCGAAGCACACGGTACGATATACAAATCGTGAAAAATACAAACAAATTTCATGTCCGTTTTTTTAGAAGGCAACGCATAGTAATCGCTTTTAGTACTCGGTTCGTTTTGGTTCCGGCGAATGCGGCACCCTTCCTCAGCCACGTCTGTACAACGACGTTTAATGTACAATTTACAATGGATTTTTTTCATTTACAGGGACTTAGCTTGTCCAATAAGTTCCAGTTCTTCATCGTGGATATTTTCGAGAAGTTTATTTATTCGTTAAGGTCGCGTCAAAGGTCATTGGCGACCACATTTGGTTTACATATTTACACAGTTTACATCAGATTTACATAAGTTATAAAAACAGTGGTATACATCGGTGTTGTTATTCTATAATCAAAATTTCTTCAGTCAACTGTTTTGTGGAAACAGAAATACATTTTTCGTTTCGCTTATTTTAATAAGTCGGACATAAGGCAACTGACTAATAATCAATAGATTAAAGAATGTAAATTATTTTTTTACAAACTCATTGGACGAGCTGATATAATAATTAGACAGCGGATTTGATGCATTTATGACGAAAAATGGCAGGTGTGATTTAAGACAGTAGGAACACTAGAAGAATTTAATTGCTATATCATTTTCAACCTGTTGAGAACATATTAAGAAAGAAAATAAATTTTTATTTCCTTCCGGTTAGTTGCAATTTAGGTGGAAAATTGTTTATTTTGCATAAAGATCCGCTGTCTGATAATAATTATAGTTATACAAATTGATCTTGGCTACGAGAACTGCGTCGATCTACGATATTTAAATCTACTCTAGTTTGTCGTGATTTTATTCGATGTTAAAACTGAATAAAGACAGCGATCGTATGGAAAATTTGTATTGTACACGAATATGAATGTTGTGGGTCCGGATGGACCCCGCATTCGCCGTACAGAACGTTCGGCAACGTTCTTGGGTTAATGTTAACAATGTAATTGCAACACCTCGGAAGAATATCGCGTCACCAGACAGCCAACAGACCCGCCGAATGGAAATTCTCGCTGACTGGCAGTGTCTCGAACTTTCTAACCGTCTGAAATTCAGCACGATCTTCCATTAGAAGTTGAAATATTTCCCCGATGCTTGAGGATAAGTTCGCGCCGCTTCTGAACCGGATAGACATAACGTGTCTAATTGAATTTGTAAATTTCTCGCTTGGGAAATTTCAAAGTAACCGCAGATAACATCTCGAAGCATCTGAAAAATCTCCCTTAAAATGTATGGTCGAAAATTCATCCGGGTTACAATTAATAATTGAACTGCATTTCTACTCTTCTTCATAAATATTAATTGTACGCGTGCCACGCTAGTTATCGGATTTTTCCTTTACACATGTAATGGCGTTTTTATTCGTAACTCCCTTTTCCGTAATAAAAAATTTTCCAATCTAAAACGATCCGTATACACTACACGATTTACTGTACATGTCAGTAAAAATTTAATCCGACACTGTAGCTGTAATTGTGACGTGATGGAAATTGTGTCGAGTTTGGTCTCATTGTGATCAGAAAAATGTCCGCGATAATTGACTGTAGTATGCGTTGCCATCCGGAGCATAAACAACCAAAATTAGTTATTTGTACGAAAACGCAGAATCAAGATTTCTGAACGATTAAATATTAGGTCGTTCGGAAATCCATTTCGCTTTCTTAAGGGGAAATCAAAGGCAATTTTTCACAATTTAGAATAAGTTTTACGACACTTTGTTCTATGATCTTTTGCGATTTTCCAGACAACTTAAAGATCCCATGCTCGTTGAATTTCTGCTTTTCATTAGCAAAAAATTGTAAAAAAATGGTAATCCGATACATTTTGCGGTAATAAAGAAGCAAACGGTGATGGGAACGCGTACTTTGATTTGGCATATTTGATGTGATGACACAAAATTACTTGAATGGTTAGAAAGCACTACAAGACACGAAGTGACAGCCGACATGTCAGCTGTATGAATAAATTACTTTCCGAACGAAATTACTTTCCGTTTTGGGAACCTTACAAGTGTATTTCCAATTTTCCGAAAATAACCCGGCCGGCTTTTGTTGACACTGGGTTAGAAATTAATAAAAAGATAGTACAGACTTTATCGGGAGCGTCATCTCGTCGACATGGTCGGTTCGCGAAATTTATTTCTGTTCGAAAGCTGTGCCGAGCCTTTCTGCGACGGCTGTTTCCGGACAAAAATACTATTTTACGTAGGTCTCGGCGCATCGGGTCGCTGATAAACCGCTGTTCCCTGGCTGTCTGGCTTCTTCCGCTTTAGTGTCACATGTTACCATACGCGACCCTACACGGCAGCTCGGAAAAAACATTATCAAACGAGCATTACGAGTGAATCGTTAGTACACAGAGGGGGAATTCGTGAAACGCGTTTTATTTTTCTGTGTTCCGCCCGTGTGAAACAGCGACGTTTCACTTCTCGCTGCCTAATGTATCATTTTTTCCATCGTTTTTTCCGCGATTTTTCTCGTATAATGTACAAACTTACAAATGGTGTCGGGAGGAAGTTCGGTTTTACAAAAAGGGTTGGGTACCAACCCTTAGGGGCTTTAAGGGGTGGCGTAGGGAAGGTTGGAGGGGAGAGTTACGCTAGTTAGTCGGACCGCTTGGCAAATTACATCTGTACACGACGATAGAAAAACGCACGAGCGCTCGATAATGGCTCCGATATGTGTCATCTTTCTGTTAACATGTAACAAGATATTCTATAGTAACGTTTATATCGATCATCGCCCGAGCCGATTTTCTTTTTTTTTTTTCTTTGTAATTAGACAATTTGATCCCAGAACACATGGCAATAGTTTATAAACGTATAATTTCCATCTCCTCCTTCCTCGTTTCTTTTTTTTTTTTGTCGATTTTTAATTTCCATACGAATTTATGTATAAATGTACAGTGGCTCGCGTCCTTTCTCGTCGCGTTAACCCTAACCAACTATCGAACCTTGCGTTCCTCTCGAGCTGGAACGAGTCGATCGCGCGAAACCCTTACCGTTCGAAAAACAGAGGACTCGCCGAAACTATAATGCAGTGGGTCGTACGTGTAGGACCAAGTACAAGCTTTCGCTATTGATTTTCGAAGCAAATACTCGGTCCTATTAGTAGGCTCCGAACAAGAAGACTAGTGGAAGAAAGTTTTCACTGTGATCAAACCGTCGACGATCGGCGCTCGCGTAAGCTGCGATATACTGATGCGAACGGTGCGTTAACGCTAGGCTCACGGGACGCTAAAAGTGACTATTTCACTTCATAAAAATAACGAGAATGTATCCAGCGTTCTCGCCATTTTTTAAATTGCATGTACCCGAAGGAACAAATTTGTTCCATCCAATTTTTTACCCATTTTTTAAATAATATATACCCACAGGAATAAATTTGTTGAACCATTTCTCATGGATGCATCTTCGCAATCGAAGTAATTGTAAATTAAGACTATTAGAACCCGCCATTTTAACGGGTCCCGTACGCCTAGTGTTGAACGAGCAATTGCAATCCAAAAGTTGAGGTGCCTGTCGTGTAATTTAGAGCACAACTAGAATCCACAAATCTCGGAGTGAAGAGCGCAATTAGATCGCAGATTTTTATGCGGAATTGAAAAATATTGTCTCCATCAAGTACAAAATTATTTTTGATGCCAATAAAAACCGATGTATTCAAAGGCCGTGGTTATCGACGGAAACGTGCACTCCACTGTAGCTTTGAAGCACAGCATTAACTCGACAATCTTCATAAGTTCCATCCGAGTTTCACGTCTCGCAAGGTATTTTGCGTGCGAGTGTAATAAGGCTCGACAGGCTCAAGCTTTGAGTGGCTTCAGCCAAAGCCTGTTTTTGTAAACGTTTCCAAAAGTTTGTATATACATACAAACATAAACTTGCTTAAGTTGGCTCGCGTGTGTTGGGGCTCGAACAGCCACGAATTTCAAGGTGCTTCAACTACCCGCCAAGATCCTGTTGGATTCTGGTACTTAGAAATGGCATCGTACTGTAATGCTCAACGAAAGTCCTCTTTACCATTTTTCCAAAATCGAACTTAACACTAAAGCTGCCATCACCGGTCAAAACGACCGGTTCCAGATTTATTATTTTACAATTATTGAAATAATTAAATAAAATGATTCTCTATAAGAATTGATTGTACAAATATCTTTAGCAGAGCACGTATTATAATAGGAATCGCATAAAATCCATAAATAAAATCAATCTTGTCATTTTTATAAGAGAACATTTACCTTAAGGCTCGGTAAGTTTAGTGTTAATAAACTAAACTGCTGACTTGCCAAATCGATTTCCGCGACACTAACATTCCCGAACAGTGTTTTTAATGTCCCGTGTTTAATCGTTAATCCACAAATTAAGTGTGAACAACGAATGTGTCATTATTTTCCTTAATCCACAAATTAAGAGCTTTGAAGTGCTCGGAAACTTTTCGAGTACGAAAATCGGAACACGCTTGTTACATAGCGCTCGACAACACGATAGATCCTATTAATCTTTTCCGTGATCGATTGTTATCGCGATACTCGGATCCAGATACCGAATAAGACACTGGTAAACACGCGATTGGTGTTTGTATAAATACGAGATCTCGAAACCGACCAATACAACGCGAGTAAACTCTATTCAATCTTTTCACTATACCCCGACACACTTAATCATGACTTTATAATATAATTGCGCGAAGCTCCCGATGCATTTATAACCGGCACGATTGCAAACAAATCGCATTTATCGTAATACGAATTGGTTAATTTTCAAACTGTTCTCGTTGGCACTATTTAAAAGCGATATTGCTCCCTCAGCAACCCAATAATGCACATTATTGCAAATACGCGGGACTAATTAACATTAGAACTGTCGAGCCCCAAACGTGCCTGATGTATCTCTGTAATAATGACTGGACTGCGGATCTTTATGCAAAATGAAATCAAACAATAAACTCGTTCTTGTCTTTAACAATTTTTATAGATTGAACATTTTTTTCATAAATCAAATCCGCAGTCTAGTTGCAAGAGCAGTAGCACGTGAATACATTGCGCGAGGTTAACGCCCGTTTTCCAAACAGATCTTCGAGATCTAAAGTTCCTAATTCTCAATAGATCGCATCGATCTTTGGTTACAAAGGAATGAAACAAATCGTTATCCAATCAGTGGCGGCTCAAGTCAAGTGGAGGCCTCGAGCGGAAGAAATTTTGGAGCTCTCAAACTCAAGTTAGAAGTTGCAAGAAAACTTTTATAAACTTAATTTTCTGTAAAAAAAATTTTTGTAAAAGAAATGAATGCTGGGGCCCCACGCGGCCGCTTAGTCCGCTTACCGTTAAACCCGCTACTGTATCGAGCGTGAACGTGAAGAAATTCTCGAGAGAATCGCAACAACAATTAATAATTAAGGCTACGTAGCGTAAACGACAACAATGATTCAGCGAGAAAGCGTCGCCGTCGTCGTCTGCAGAGGATTAACAGAACACGATCAGGCCAACTTTGAGATTGTTGCGGATTTCACCGATCGCGACCAGAGATCTACGTAATTAAAACGCCGCGCCGGCGTAATCACGGGAAACTGATACGAGAGTCTGCCGAGCTAATCTAATCGCAGCGAAATCGTCGATATAATTAAACCGTCAAGTATAAACGACAATTAAAGCTTGCTGGGAGCTGGGGGCAGGAATAGGGGTCAGGAGCTTACATAAGTAAATTAACGATAGTTTTCTTTACACACTTCCCGTAAAAATACATGGCCGCCGAGCCTGCAAACTCGGATATCGCGTTAAATTAGGGTTGTGGGACAAGGCAAAAAACAGGGGTTAGGACTTTCGAATTGCCTCGCCAAGTTTCTCGCATCCGTTGTACGTTGTCCATATTGTCCAAAGTTGTATTCGTATTCAGCATGTCAAACCGAATAGAATACCGTACACTGTAGTGCACGGTTAAATTTACCAGAATGGAGGATGACTACAATGTACACAATGTTGCAACATGGAATATAGAAAATTTTATTCTCAGCAATTTACTTTTATGATAGCGCCGATGGATGCCTGAGGTTCTTCCGATTAAAACGAGCCCAAACACGAGGTGAATCGGACGAATTTTACTCCGTCGTAATTATGTACTGTTCGTGCTCCACAAGAGTCCCCCACTCTCTCCGCCTATCTCCGCCATTTACGTCACACGCGCAGTACCTAAATCGATGAAACCAGACCGATTTGTATCGTGTTTGGGTTCATTTGAACCGGAAGATCCTCGGCTATCCATTGGCGCTACAATAACAAAGCTCAGACGACAATTCTGTGGTTGTCAGGAAGAACGCTGCATGTCACATACTTTCACTTTCGAGATATTGCCGTATAAAGTTCCGACTAATGCTTTGACACAGGACATAAAATTTGAAATAGGATTCAAATTTGTTTTCACGACTTTTTTCCTGGTAAATAGGTAAATCCTATACTATAAAGCTCAGTTAATGCACAAACTCAAATTTTTTGAAATTGTGACACGCGGCGTTTTTCCTTGCAACCACAAGGAATTACTGGGAATGAAATTTCCTGTATTGTACATAAATTTAGCCGTGCACTAATTGAACAGGTACAAGAGTCTTGGTGGGACGATTCTAAGGCTCAGCCAACGAGGGTGGAAGGAAAGGAAGCGAACCTGGTTAACTGGCTTACGAAAGGGTTAAAGAAGCTCTTCGTTTTCGTCCGAGACACCGTACATCTGGGGCCGTCGTTCCTGGAGTTGTTGCTCCCGCTGCCTCTGCGCCTGTTGCTTTTGAAGTAGCGCGATGCTGGCAGCTTTGTAGTTGATCGGCCCGTAAGATCGGTAGTCCACGTCGGCGTAGTCAAGATCCGAAAATTCCGGCTTGAAGGGCTGCGTAAACAAAACATCACAACGAATACCTTAGTCTGCTTCGATTACAGTAGAGGGGGGTTGGGCGGGGCGGGCCGGAGCCGCGCTGTTTTTCCGCGTGGAATTCTGTCTTTAAAGCTCCGGGAAACGTTCTCGCCGGAACGACGGCAATTCGGGTTCAATGTAGCAGCGAAGAAAGACAGGACCGGCATTCTTCGACCGACCATTCGAGCCCTCGATACGTTTTACGCGAGCTCCCTTCGGCGAAAATTCCTCGGGGTTTCGCGGAATTGATATGGTTGTTAATTACGCTCGGGGATCGTCTGCGCGGAACAACTAGGAAGGGATCACGGGAACGGTGTGTCTAGATGTGCGAGACGTTCTAAGGGAATGTTGGATAACAACATTTTCGTGTTCTCGATTTGGTTTTAATGGAATTTCCAAGTTCTAAGAATGTAGTCGTGACATTTTTCTGACATTTCAGATATGTCCTTTCCGGAGTTTATTGGGTCGAATCAATGACAAGTTACTAGGTCGTTTGGAAAGGGAAAATGAAAGCCAATTTTTTACCATTTAGAATGTGAGATTTATGAAATTTTGTTTTATGATCCTCTGCGGTTTTTCGGGTAATTTTAGGATTCCATGCTCGTTGAATTTCTGTTTTTTATTAGCAAAAAATTTAGTCACGTGACTTCGTACGATTTTATTTGGAATGAAATTTCCACCGCATAAAAAATGTTGAAAAAAGCGAAAAAATGGTAATTCGATGGTACATAAGCTCCATAAACAGCACACAAGGTTTTCTTTCGAGCACTGCATTTTTCCCCCTGCAGTAATAAAAAAATAAAAGGTGATGGACTCGACTGCGTATCTTTATGCATTTAAGTCTGATGAAAATGTTCAAAAAATGCCAGAATATAAAATTGGATAGAATTCAGGCTGGTGTCCCCCATTAGAAAAAGTATTTTATTTCATTCCACTTTTTCTAAAAATTTATCTAAATATAAAAATTGGGAATTGCATAAACATCTGCAGTCTAGTAGTAACAAATGGAAGCAATGCCACGTCTACACGAAAAACTAAATTATTTTCGGAACGATCTGCTAAAATGGGATTCATGTCACCGACTTGACATTTCGAGAATAAAACTGGTTCGAGAGAATTAAAATTGTCACAGGCTTCAGAGTTATTTAGATACTTTTTAAACGGTGTAGCTGTCGTCAGCAGGTATACATCCTCAAAAGATTTTTAAATCCCATGGATCCCGAGTTGATTATAATTACATCGACTAGTCGATTAATTCAAACTTTCACCACCGCGTAAATGTGTTTTCTTGCTGTTCATTTTCGAGTATTGATTTTATTTCTCGGGGTTTTTCGTATTTTCCGGAGATGAAAGCAACGTTTGCTCAGACATCCCGACGCAGTGTTTGCACACATTCACGAAATGCGCCGCCGCAAACGAAGAAACAATGGCCGTGTAACGGGATTTAACGGATTTTTTTTTGTTCGTCGTTGCCGTAACTACGCTATTAAATCGCTAAGAAATCTATTCCCGACGTTAGTGTACCGGTACCGATCGCGTTTTTCAGTTCTCGTGTGCTCGAGGCTAGTTTAAGCTACCGATTAGAGGTGGTATACGCAGACAGTATCTTCTGCTCCAGCTTTCACGTATAAATGTGCTCCTTTATCGGGTGGGATTAATTCGATGCAACGCGAATGAATTCCTATTTACACCGCATACAGCCAACTCTCCACGAATACATACCGCGGAACAATAAAAATGTACACATACGTATCAAAGTATGTTCACGATTTATAGCTTGCCATAAAAAAACGGGATCAAGAAATATGTACTTTGGGCGGTGCAGTTTTGCAGAGTCACTCTTTCCCGGTAAAATCAGACACGAGGAATCTCGGGTGCATCCGCTGCACTTGTGTGTAATAGAACTTGTATAAATGAGAATCGGAAATTAAAAATAGACGGATGTGTGAATTAGAAACAGACAAATGATGTGGGAATTAAAAGTTGACAGAAGATGTGAGAATTAAAAATAGACAGAAGATGTAAGAATTAAAGCTAGACAAATGACGTAAGAATTAGAAATTGACAGAAGATGTAAGAATTAAAAATTGAAACTGGACAGAAAAAAAAGATGTAAGAATTAAAAATTGAAAAGCTAGACAGAGAACGTAAGAATGAAAAATTAAAAATAGACAGAAGATGTAAGAATTAAAACTAGACAAATGATGTACGAATTAAAAATTGAAAAGCTAGACAGAGAGCGTAAGAATGAAAAATTAAAAATAGACAGAAGATGTAAGAATTAAAAATGAAGAATTCCTAAGTTCGCCGAGATACAATTACCACGAGTTCGTGCGACACAGCTACGGATATTGATGAAAATGTTATGCGATATGAACATTTTGCACCGTCTTGGGGGAATGTTAAGTCGCAGGCTCGCCGTTGTTGCCCGTTGATGGAGCAGTTTCGGCAATAACTCGAACTCCGGGGGCATGCACAATTAAACGCAGGAAAAGCGGTGTCGTTATTTCAGCGGTAAATCAACGCGTTTCTAACCGGTCGGTTCTAAACTTTCATGAGCACGTGTAGGTGTTGGACGAGTTTATTGTTTGGCGAATAAACCGTGTTACTGCCGGTAGAATTTTAATGGCCAATCACGCGGACGTCGTTCGTTAGCGAACGCGATAACGCGAATCACTGCTTTGTTCATTACTGATACTTCGCAAGTGTCATATCGAGTCGTAGCCAAACGAAATTTAGTAGCTTGTTGTCGGTGTTTCGGCTCTGGCAACAATTTCCCCGACACGCGAACCGATAGAAAAGGAAAACTTGTTCCTGGACAGAGGCGCGCGCGCTATTCCACGGGAATCTCATAATTTCGTTACGCGGGTTTTTTCGCGACGTAACATATTTTTTTTATTTATTTTGTGGCGAGCGATGCACGCGGCCGCGTGTTTGCATTAGCCGCGGATTGCTTCCGACTACCTATTGGGTTGCAATATACACAAGGTTCGTTTGCTATCCGCTGCACCCGGCAGCCATGTTGCATCGGTCCACACTTCTAAATAACAGACAAGACTTCTTTCTGAGATTCGCTCTGAAACTTCTCTGCGAATTGAACTTCTTCCGAGGGAAAATAGTGGGTCAAAATGGACCCAAACTCCGCTGTGAAAATTAGTGTTTGGTCCTAGCTTTACATTAAATAAAAAATCGATTGCTAATGAGACGGGGTGAATGCTTAAAAACTGATGAAAATTGCTTTTTTTTGAAGATGCTTGTAGTAATTGGTGATAGCTGTACAATCGATTAATTGACCAGTTATTTTAAAATGTAATTCCTCGTGAATATTTTAATCTGTAGTCGGTCAGTGTTCTGGAAACATTTAATGAACATTCTCCGTGTTTCTGTATTCTTTCGAATCAATCGCTCCGTATATTACAACCCAATAATGCGTTTAAATGTTTAAGCAGTGCGCTGAGCGAATTATGGATGTTTTGCCGTTTCGCCTAGAAATCATGAAACGATAATAATTAATCCTTTGCACTAGCGAGTTCGCAACGGAAGGATGTTTATGCGTAATGGATAATTGGGAGGATTTGCTATTTGAAGGTACGTCGATGACGTGTTGAAGTAATTACTCACATATATTATACCACGTCGCGCGAACCGTTATATCGAACTACGCCCATCAACGAAACATAAGTACTATTAATAGTTGTAATTTTGGATTGGACAACCAGAATCATCTTAAAAAAGTGGTTGTTGCATTTGAATCTACACTATTAACAGTTGTAATTTTGGATTAAACATCCATAACCATTAAAAAAGTGGTTGTTGCATTTTAATGTATATTTTGAACTGTTTATTATCATTTGCAATATTAATGGTGCTAAAAAAGTTTGCAAGAACTCTAATTGCTAGAGCGTAGAAAATTGAATAAACATAATTTTGCTTGAGCGTAGAAAAGTGAATAAATATAATTTTGCTTGAGAGTAGAAAAGTGAATAAATATAATTTTGCTTCAGCGTAGAAAATTGAATAAAAAAAATTTTGTTTGAGATTAGAAAATTGAATAAATATAATTTTTCTGGAATCTGTGAGCAATGAAATGGTTGCCGCAGGTCATGATCATGCAGCGTGTTCGATTATTGTACCGTCCTTTTGTCATCCTCCGTCAAAGGAATAAGCGTTTACAATTACATCGTACAAAAACGGCTCACATGCCGGAAGCATTTGCGTATCAGTGCAAAGGATTACGTATGACGACACCGGAAGCCGGTTTTTCGCATACAGAGCTCCGTGATCTACGTGTTGGTACATGTACTGGATTGATGGCCATACTGACAGACATGTCTAAGCAATACGACGTAATTCATAGAATACAATGTACCTACAAGGCATGTCGGACGCCAAAATCTCCTAGTAAATGTACGTATCGCTCTTTGCCTGCTGACCCTCCTATGAACAAACATTTAGATACAATTGGCATGTGTACCGGCATAAATTCGCGTTTCGTTCGTCACTTTTCTATTTTCTAACTAAACATTCTAATTGCTCCTGTCTCGTGTAAATTTCTCCAATGTTAGAACTATTCTCGCGATATAGTAATCATTCCTAAAATGTTTTAATAATGACAAAACTGCATCTATTCGGACTTCGTACAATTTTTGGAAAATTCCTGAAAGTTCCTCCTGTCCCGTGTAAATTTCGCCAAAGCTAGAACTATCATTTCTAAAATGTTTCGGTGCAAGTAGTCTTCAGGTTACTATTATTTTAAACAATAGAACTAGCGAGTAATAAATGTAACTATCCAGACTTTGTACAATTTTTGTGATCTGAAAGAAAAATTTAGGCTACTAATTATTTTAACTGAGTTGGCAGCTCTACTGTGACACAGTTGAATTTCGATTATAGTGATTTCGAAATTATAGTGTCAATACATCTTACTAAATAATTCGCGGTGTACGTCTTTCGCGGTAACATTCTAAATTTTCGATATTTTCATAAATACTTTTTTCCGCTCGTAGAACTCGCGCTTTAACGATCCCCCCATCGACCACACCGTAAACCGTCATACTTACCAATAACGTGGACAGCGATCAAACAAATGAAAAACGAACAGATGTAAAATCAGTTCACCGTGATATTTCGAAGTATTACATTCATATAGCGTAAATAACAAGCTTGAAAGTCATTTCAAACGGCAAACCAGTGGACAAAGCGAAACAGAGATGCACGCAAACGCAAACAAAACGGAAATGCAATTTTTCTGCAATCGGGTGAAAATGAAACGTTTTGAAACAAAATCAACGCAAAACGAACAAAATTCATTAAGTCGTCCTACCTGTGTTTGTATGGTAAACTGAAGATTTAAAAATATGTGGCGTGACTGTGACGAATGCGTATGAACAATTTTTATTTTATCTCGCACAATTTGCAAGTTTCCATAGTCGGTTTGTTTTTTAAAGATTCAAACTGTTAAACGTACTGCAAACGATGTTGGCATAAATCAGAGCAGCGAAAAAACTGGTTCTGACTCGTAAAGAATTCGCACAGCTTGTTGCAGTATCTTATAAATGTTTAATGACTTCTTTCTCAATGAAATATTTCTCATTTACCAAGGAGACGGATTAGTATCAAGGAGATCAAGGAGAAATTAAACTAGTGTCTAATTTGCTCGTTCTGTTCATATGAAGGAAAATCACAAATATTTAGTTTTATATTAATTTTTTAAATATTTAAGTAGCTAGAAGCAAAATCGAATCTATGAAACCATTTGTCCAAAAAATCATTACTTTTTAAAATTGTGATAATTTCGTAAAACAAGTAGTCAAATCCTGTAGTCGTTTCAATGGATCCACTATACAAGATGAACGCTCTCTCCACGAATGGATCCATTAATTTCGCGAAGTGGAATTTTAGAATTCGCCACTTTCACAGAGTTTTCTGTTCGAAACTCGAGGGACGTTCCTGCTTCACATGTATTTACTACGACTAACTGGAATGGTTCGTATCTACATAAGAGCAACCCCGGCAAAAATAGTTTCCCTGGTTGCGTCCACTTGAGAGTAGAAGCAACAGCTACTGTACACTAACGCCGAGTACAGTTGCCCTAAAGTTCGTGTCAACTAGGGAGTTCTACTGCGGGAACCAACTCTCCAGAGTAAAACTGTGAAGTCGATACGCAACAGAAGGAGGGCAAGTTTGCACTACTGCAACCGTGATTACTGTTGGCATGCGAACAGTGAATAAGATTTTCACTTTAAATGCGTTAATCCACTCGAGTCTGTTCTTGGCTAAATTGACAAGGGAGGACTGATTCTTCCACGGTGTGCTTATCTGAATCACGTAGTTATTCTTGTTCCATGAAACTTTGAAAGAGTAAAATCATTAAAAGAATTAAGAATATCAATGAATTGTTTTTATCCCGTTGGAAGTATTAAAGAAACAACGATAATTTTATTTGGAGTTATTTTCCGACGTTCTTGTACAATGGAACTTTGCAAGAGTAAAATCATCAAAGGAATTAAGAATATCAATGAATTATTTTCATCTCGTTGAAACTGTTGAAGAGAGAACGATAATTTTATTTAAGCGTTATCTTCCGACTTCGTAGAGCAACTTCCTAAATTCAGGATTTCAGAAACTGCAGTATTCGATGATTGGTCGCATGACGATGCTCTTATGCATAGCACGGCGATCGTTAAGGGATTTCTTGCAAGGAAAAGTTACAGGCTACACAAATTATTGTTCTTAACTCTGAACTGATGAGGTGCTTTACGATGTATCACAATTTTTTCTCGGTACAGAGTGTATCAAAAGTAATGGTCGTCCGTCTTAGGGGGGGATCTACATTTCTGGGTCGGTGGACATTGGCAAGAGAAACTTGCCGCAAAATTCTTTATACCAAAGAAAATTGTTGTTAAAGTACCACTCATCGAGAACAGAAAAAGTTTGAAAGCAGTCACATGTCGCAAACAAATTGTTATTGAGATATAAGCTATTAAATTTTTCTGCAAAATTTGATTCTGAATACTACAGTCCACCAAACTTTAAAAGCTTATACGTCAATAACAATTTGTCTGCGACATGTGGCTCCTATCGAATTTGTTACCTTTACGTAATTTGTACTCTTCTACGTTAACGACAATTTTCTTTAGTATAAACAATTTTGCGGCAAGTTTCCTTTAAAAATGTCCACCGAACCAGAGGTGTATGACTCTTTATACATGTACAGTAAATCCTCTATATAAACTTAAAATCCTCGGGGAGGTTCGTTTGCATTCTTCGTAGACGGACACTATTTTTTTGAGCTACAAAGGCCGAGCTAAACGTAGAGAAGGACAGCGCGTGTAAAGAGAGACGGCGCGCGGCCGAAGCGACTGCGACTCTCCGCGTCTCTTTCTTTCCCATACCCTGTCCGTCCTTGCGCCCGAAACGTTCATCGTCAATTAAACCACTAAATACTGTTGAAATTATATCGTGTTTGTTCTTATTTTAATCAGAAGAATGCCACAAATATATTGGTGAAAGTTTCATAAAAAAATAAGTAATAATAAAAAAGATTTTATATTGGTATTACATTGTGAGGACGCACGGACATTAGTCGTGGTTCACACGGTTGTACCCGAGCCGAGATCAGATTACTACAGTGGAGGGGATATTATTTTGCGTTTATAGAGGATTCACTGTACAAGAAAATTCTGGAGAACGAACAAACGAGAGACGTCACTTTCTCTAATCTCTGGAAATTCGGATCTCCTTGATACTGTCCCGTGAAGGACCTGTGGACAATTTACGGTGTCCACGGCGGTATTCCCGACGTTTCTACTGACCTTTCAGACATCGATCTCCTGACCGACGTCCCGGAAGTGCAGCTCGGCGTACTGCATTATCGTCGGCGCGGACGGCGATCGTCCGTCACCAAGGTTCGACGACGAGGACAGTCTTTTCGATTTATTGCGTGTCTTGGTGTCCGCGGTTGCCGCGGGGTCCGCGTAATACGTGCTTTCCCCTTGGCTGCGGTTCGACCGCCGTTCCCATATCTGTTGTCTGCTGGCTGGGTTTAGCCTGTGATATTCGGTTGGGCACTCGGCGATGTTGTCCTCGTAGTAATGGGGATAGGAGATCTTACAGGTCTCCGGTATGCCGAGCTCCTGTACCTGATGGAAGCTGGTCTCGCAGGCGCGTTCGCTTCGCCTTTGCTTCGACTTCCTGTCCGTTCTCTTGTGTTTCCGGTACTTCTGGCCCCTCTCGTTCCCTCGGCTAACGTGCCGCCGGGACTGTCTCGCGTCGTGGTTCGTGTAGTTCTGTTGATCCTCGTCCGGATGCACCACGGACAGGTGATTGACGGTCTCGTGATGCGGCAGGGTGGACGGACGGTTGTTCGCGTGAACGAAGGAGTTTTGCAAGGGGCTAACTATCGAGGAATGGTAGGGGCTGCGCGTTAGTGGCAGTGTTAGTTGGCTCGAACTGTTGCTCGGTAACGGGTAGCTGTACTGCTGCATTTCCTGCCGGTGTTGCTGCTGATAATGTTCTTTGTAGTTGTATAGGCTGTCGGTCTGCAACAGGCATTGTTAGTACAGGTTGGAAGTTCAGCATCGCGCATAAGGATTCGTAGGGAGGCTAACAAGTTAGTGCCGAAACAAATCGTGGACTATCGGGAGGCCAAACACCATGCCGATCTTCTCGATATTACGTTTTACTTCATTTTTCAGATTTCTTCGAATTAACCCTCATTCGTTCCCCGTGTAAATCATTTTCCCGAAATAAATTATACTGTTACGTTGTTTGCAGGTAAATTTGCCAGAAACTGCGTGACTTTTATTTTTTAAATAAGAAACACGTAACCCCGAAGATGCAAATGTTCACTCATCAATTTCAATAAAAATTTTCATCAATTTGACACCGAGCGTTGTTAAGAACAACAACCTTCTCTTCAGAGATTTCGATTCGGTTTATGAAAATGTTCAAGAAATACTGGAGTATCAAATTCGACAGAACTTAGTACGATTTTTCGTTATTTTGAACCTACAGATGTTATCACTCATGAAATTAGGATCTTATTTGTTACCACTTTCTAAAAATTCGTCTACAAAAATTGAAAGTTGCACAAACATCCGTAGATTCAATACCAACTTCAATATTTCTCTACATGTCTGTAGAAACAATTTTCTTTGACTCCGCGAGGTTCTCCAGATTTTCCGGACTTCGAAACGAGCAAACATCTTTTTTTTTTAATTTTCTGCAACAACGATTCGAAGCTTTCATCTTGGGGATTGGCATCGATCCGCGACGTGGAACATCGCACGGTGTCCCTGAGATGATCGAAATAATATTTTACCTCCTTTATGGATAAGGTTTAAAAGCTCACCCTTCAAGCGCACACGCGCGCATGTGTGTTTGTGTGTGACGGTGGTAGCTGTGTCAGTGAAAACTTACTTGATGCGCGGCCGACATACACAAGGACGGTCGCTACATAGGTGGCCAGATCCAGCTTAGCAGGGAAAATATGATTTCCGATTATAATTCGGCTTCCAGTAACTCTACCTCCTATTTGCTCGAAGCTGTTGTTTTATATCTATGGCGGACACGTAAATCGTACTCATGCAGTAGGTGCGATGCTAATTATTATAAAGGTGCTTAAGGGAGAGGATTTACTTCGTGTGCCCCATTTTCGTTGCTGCTGCACTCCGTATACTTTGAAACTCTCAAAGAAAAATCAATCTTGTGGATCTCGAATGTCTTCTATATCACGTTATTTCTTTAGTTTGTACATTCTTTTGAATAGAATTAATGTGTCGATTATGTCTTTATATTGACATACAAAAAGAAGAGATGATATAAGAGAGGATAAAGAAAATTTTAATATTTGATAAAGTTCGATCGATGAACGTAATGCAATTTTGCAAGTCGCGAGAATGATTGCCCAATTCCAGTGTGTGTACGCGATTCTAGGAACATTATCTGGAAATGCTGTTTATAAAACATAGCTTCCGCGAACAGATTAAATCTATTCTAAGCAGTCTTTTAATTATGTATGTATGCGCATACGTAGCGAATGTCTAAAAGTATACAATTACTAGGTATACAACGTGTACAAATACTAGGTTTGTTAAATTCTTGATTACATATCTCAGGTACGTGGATGCATATTCATTGGTCGTGTGAATATTTAATTTGTACGGTGTGTGACAAACGTATTTCGACTTCCCAAAACACATCTACAAAAATATTTTAAACTCAGTGAAAATATGTATTTGGCAAAATGAAAGTTGAAAACACCTGCCCTCTTAACCCTTCGCACTCGGAGCTATTTTAACACGCAAACTAAACCGTTTCTGCGGACCTAGAATATTTCCATTCATATAAAATAATTTAATAACGTAACAATTAGTTTACACTACACATACCCCTGTGCCCCAGAGTTGCCACTCGAGTGCGAAGGATTAAAGCTCCGGCTCGAGCACCAGCGATCTTTCTTCGCGAAAAAAGTTAGCGGAACGGGAAGGCGGGCAGGCGATTGAGCGAGGACGATTTAACTAGTTGATCGCTTAACATCGATCGATCCAGATCTGTCTCTCGGCGAAGCAAGAACGAAACGATTTCTTTGTGCCAGCGTTCGCGGTAACCGCCGCGGCAACAGCAGCAGCAACGTTTTGGTGCACCGAATGCGGGTGCATACTACCAAAGAACATGAGTAGTCGACAAACCTTTGTCTTAGGCAGCGAAGCGTTTTTTGGCGGGAAGACGGGAAGGGGGACGTTTTGATAAGTGTGTTTCGAGGGATCGGATTTCCTGGACCTCCTCGGTGCCGGGATCGGCGGTGTAGTTGCTTCGGTGTTCGCCAAATCCGACTGACTCGATCTGACCGACTGATGATTCGTCAGTGACGGCGTATCCGGTGTGACGATTGTTGCCAGAGTGCTCGTGCTGCTGTTTTTATGCGGACACTTGTATATCGGTATGGCGTAAAGCTGATACTTCCTGTTGTGCGCGTTCTCGTGTCGCCGGCATAGTCTTAGCGAGTAGAACTGCGAGCGTTTATGCTTTCGACGACGCGGCTTCAGGCTGTTGTACTTCGGCACCGGCGAGTTACTCCTGGGCATGTTGTAATCGCTATAGTGCGGCCCGAGGTGGCTCCTGGTGGATTCGTAACCGGAACTACCGTCGCAGAACGATGTCGTTCTACTGAGCGGCGGCTGCTGCGTCCCGCACGATGACCTCACCATTGTATGATGCAACGTGCCATGCAAAGCCGAAACTCGGGCAAACATAGGGGAAACCAACTAAAACAAAAGACAACCGGCGGCTACTTAGCTGGCCACGACCTCGACTCTTCGCGCCGACACTACCTCCACCGGGGATGACGGGTCTGCACTTTGCCTTCAGATTTTGGATCGTGCTCCGAAACTACTTTTTCCTCTGCATGGGGCAAGGGAAACACTGCGGGTAACGTTCGAGACACTACTTCATCGTTTTCACATTGGCATTGAACAATTGAAGAGTTGACAGCAATGGGAACACTTTGGATAATGTTCGAAACACTACCTCACCGTTTTTAGATTCACAATTGAACAATTGAAGACTTGGCAGTAGTGGGAACACTTAGGATGATGTTCGAACCCCTGTCTCATCGTTTTTAGATTAATAATTGAACAATTGAGGTGGTGGCAACAATGGGAACACTTTCGATAACGTTCGAACTCCTATTCCATCGTTTTTAAATTGACATTGAATAATTGAAGAGTTGACAGCAATGGGAACACTTCGGATGATGTTCGCACCCCTACCTCGTCGTTTTTAGATTAATAATTGAACAATTGAAGAGTTGGCAGCAATGGGAACACTTCGGATAATATTCGAACCCCTACCTCATTGTTTTCAGACGAATAATTCTACGATTGAGTTTGAACTCCAACTCCATCGTTTTTAGATTGAACAATAGAAAAATTGATAGCAGTGGGAACACTTTGGATAACGTGCGAACCTCTACTTCATCGTTTTTAGATTGACAATTGAACAAATGAAGAGTTGTTGATAGCAATGCGAGTCTGGATAACGTTCATCTATCTTGGCTTATCTGGACCTGCTGATCCTGTTTCTAATAAATAGGAAGCGAAGTTTGATAAAAATTTTATTGCATATTTTCAACTTACTGATTCCTGCAGAATTAAGTGTACACTCGCATTTAACAATAATCAGGCAGGAAATCTTGCCATTATTACTTTCAAGTGTTCCGAAGTGGCCCAGGCATTCAATTTCAGATAACGGGAACCGCGATTGAAAGTTTTTGCGTGGAAAGTACTTCAGGAGTTTACGTTCTCATGCACGGAAACCGAACCGCTCGCAACTTCGAAAGAATCGTTCGTATAACGAATATCGGTATCGTGCCCTTAGATCTCTCTCTCCGTGGAAGAATTTATCGTAATGCCCGCACCGAACAATTCACCGGTCTTGCAAAATTGCTTTGGAACTCCAATCAGTTTCACTAGCCAATTATCATTTCCGAAGCTAATAAGCGTTAACTCGTGGACATAAATTGTTGCGAAAATCAATTTCGAAGAACAAACGAGATCTTCGGATTGACCCTCCAAGTCGAAAAAGAATGAGTCTTCAACAACAAATAAATTGATCTCGCGAACAAATTGGTGGGCAGAAATTGTTATAAAAATCATGTTTCAAGAAGAAAAGAGATCTTAAAATTGTGGGACCTTCAAGTCCAGAGAGAACGAGTCCTTCTGCAACAAACAAATCGATCTCGCAACAAACAAAATCTCGAAATTGTGTGCCTTCGAGTACAAAAAGAATTAATGCTTCAGCAACAATCGTGTCGATCTTGCGAACGAATCGGTGCACAGAAATTGTTCTAAATATCACGTTCGAAGAACAAACAAGATCTTCGAATTGTGTGCCCTGCGAGTCCAAAAAATTATTGTAAAAATCACGTTCGAAGAAGAGAAACAAGGTTTTAGAATTATGGACCCTTCAAGTCCAAAAAGAATTGGTGCTTCGGCAACAAGCAAATCGATCTGTGGCGAAGTTTCACTGCTGCTGCAACCCTTGAGGGCAAAACTCGATTTCCTTGTAAACGACACCAGCTGCGATGAGGTTGGACGCGAGCCGCGAAGTGCTGGTTAGAGCTGGTTCGCATTCACAGTATTCTCTGAATCGTGTGGATGCTAACGAAGTGGGCCCGGAGTCTGGGAAGAGACGTCGTAATTCAAACGAGGACAGGCCGAAAAATTGGCTCGGCAGGCATCAGGCGGTTATTGTCGTTCGGACGTGAACTGTGTGCTACGGACTAACAAACAAATAAACAAGCAGGCTGAGCGAGCTCGAACGTAGTGGGCTAGAGCAGAGAGCCGAGGTCCGGTCATCGAGACGGCTATTGTCGGGATTTGCCTTCATTTCAATCTCAGCGAGCGAAATTGCTGGCCTGGGCAGATTCAAGGAAAATCCAAAGGCACTGGCGCGCGCAAACAGCGGAGCAAAAACAAAACGGAACAAATACGCCCCTCGACGAAATGATGGCACGCGTGCGCTATCTTCTATTTCTCGAGGAGTTTCTTTCTGCACCGTGACAATTATTCGGTAGCATACGTGTGCGATCGTTTTGTCGAGTGTGAAAGGAAAAAGAAATAGAACGAGGGGCAACAGGCGTACAGGATGTTCCAAAATTATATGTCGCGACCGCTATAGCGTGATTCTGCACCGCTGGATCAAAATTGTTTTTTATATCATCGTATAGTACTCATTGCGACGAACAAAAGTCTCCGAGGAACCAAGATGGTATAAATGTGGAGGGGATGATTCTACACGAGAAAATAGAGAACAAATTTGTTTCATTTGTGTCCTTTCCAACATATCTTTGAAATGTCTGACGTGTCTGTTCATGGCCGACTCAATCTACTTCGTAAGAACGCTATGCACGCGAACTTGCCGAATTGTTAAGTGGCCCCCAGACGATCAATAATATTGTCAAAATTCGCTTCAATATTGACACTCTGTATTGAAGCGCGCATAAATATGATTCAATACAGGGTGGGACATTTAAATGGGAACACCTAAATAACTCGGTTATTATTAGTCGTACAAAAAATCTCCACAGTATAAAGTTGTACTGTTTCAAGGGGGCGAATTTGATGATGGTAAAAATTTTATCTCAAGGTCATTTTTTTACAAGATTTCAAGATCATCGATGTTTTTTAAATGGAACATCCTATTTTGTATACCATAGACCGATAGAGTAACAAATTCTGAGTATGAAAGTGCCATATGTCCTAAATCTAATAGTTAACGAGATATTATCGAAACAATTTTCTTTCTTCTTTGGATAATATCTCGTTAACTATTACGTTTAGGACATATGAAGGTCAACACTGTTATACTCAGAATTTGATACTCTATCGATCTATGGTATAAAAAATAGGACACTCTATTTAAAAAATATCGATGACCTTGAAATCTTGTAAAAAAATGACCTCGAGAAAAAATTTTTACCATCATCAAATTCGCCCCTTGAAACAGTACAACTTTATTCAGAGATATTTAGGTGTTTCCATTTAAATGACCCACCCTGTCTAAACGCACCAATACTCATTCTGGCAGAAATATTCGTGCTGCATGGTCCGGGCTA
Source organism: Lasioglossum malachurum (assembly GCA_028455605.1). NCBI lineage: Eukaryota > Metazoa > Arthropoda > Insecta > Hymenoptera > Halictidae > Lasioglossum > Lasioglossum malachurum. The sequence goes on along the minus strand of CM052318.1, from coordinate 16,828,472 downwards.
TTTCATTCTCCTTTTTAATTGTTCAACCGTAAAGTCTGGTTTACATTATTCCAATGCATCAACAATTTTTTGCATTGCAATTGCTTTTTTGGTTTTGTTAAAATAATCTTTTGACTTCACACGCCACAATTCCGGATAATCACGATATGCCGCTATAAACAGGGTTGTGAAATCCCGATCCCGAACGGAACCCTGATCACAGAAAATATTTCCATCAATATGGTCCTCCACGTTTAATAATAAAACAGTTGGCAAATTTTTAATGTCCTTTTTTAAGAGAACAACTTCATTCAGACCTATAATTCCTGTGAGACTTTTGTTCGTCGCAATGAGTACTATAAGGTGTAATAAAAGAAAACAATTTTCACCTTGAAATTCAATGTTAAATGTAACAAATCTTCACCTGTGTAGAGGTGCAGAATCACGCTGTAGTGGTCGCGACGTATAATTTTGAAAGACCCTGTACATTCTAGCAGCAGAGTTTTTCTCCGCGGATCCGTCGCACCTACCTGGACAGCGTCGGGTCATCGTGCCGATAATTGTCGAACGCGTCGGCGTTCGATGCCTCGAAACGTGAGAGATCGATATTTTCCGTTTCAAGGTGGGCCACCCCCGTGCCTCGGAACATGCGTCCCGACTCCGGGTTTATGACGGCAGCCCGTGATCCGCGAAATTAATTTGTTATGCCACTGTAATTCTGACACTGGCCGCGTCCACCGATATATATCGATCAATCGGCCAGCTCGGCCGCCCGCGCGCTGGGCGATGACGATTTATGCACGCGGCTGCTCGAAATGTTTCGCGTTTCGCAATGGACACCAGACGCGAAATGCGAACGGCTCGTGGTTTCCACGGGTTCCACTGATGAATATCCATTCATTAACCTTTCACGCATTCGTCCGATGCTTCTGCTTCATTAAGGAGTGCTTTAACGACGCAGTCTTTCAGCTTCTCCCCACCCCAACCCTCGCTCCAACCCTCCCGCGATACCATTTTCGACATTTCAAAAGTCGCCGGGATTTCCGCCGGTTACACACGGTCTCCATCGGAAGAGCGGAATGTTTCCTTGTACTAAATTCGTTTTTACATGTGTTTCTTTCTTAACCGGTGTGCGTTGAATTATCTGGCCTTTCATGTTCGCGCGCTGCGGGAATCTTTTATTTTATTTAAATTCGTGCTTTGTGCTCGGCTCCGATCTACTATGGTTCCGTAAAATTTCATATTTTTGAACGCGCTCGGTTATAATTCGCAATTGTTGGTGTTGCGAGCCTACTTCAACTTTTCTGGCGAATTTTTTGTCGGTAGATCTGTTGTTGAAAATGTTAAAATATCCTTTCGTGTATCCATAAATTTATATAGAAAATGACGGGGACCAAAAATAACAGTTATTCTAAAATTTTCTACGATAAAAATCATTAAAAAAAAGTTGATTGTTATTGATATTTATATGACGATAACTGTTATGACCGATCGAAATAAATTTCTCCCATTGATCACTGTTATGAGTGATCGAAATGAATTTCTCTCAACGATAACATTTACCAACAAGAGAAAAAATGTTCGGTTACTTATAATCCTTATTTGTAACCAATACGATTTTAGTCGATGAAATACTTGTTATTCCATGACTTTTTTTTCTTTTTGGTTATAACAGTTAGGGTCCCTGGAAAATGATCATGTCTAAACTCTGTTCATAGTCGGATTATTTCATATGCAACTGCCCAATACTATTCGATCCCTGTTAACCTTCTCTCTGTGTATGGGGTGCAAATGCACCCCAGGCTGATAAATCCGGAAAGGAGTTGGCGAATGGGAAAGTTCCATTTTGAAAATGTTTAAAATTTTTAAGTGTTGTATACGTATCTTTTAAAAATTAATAAAATTTCACACCAAAGTACCTAGAATATTTCCATTCTCTATGGTTTTTTAAATTTCACATAACTCATACAAAACTTAAATATCTAGTAATTGAATTAGATACCAACATATTTAATAATGTAAACAATATTTTGAATTATGGTACAATAGAATAGCAATGCACAGAGAGAAGATTAATCGACAATCCACTGTGCAGCGTGTCAATTTGTTAATTAGCATGGTCGGAGCTAACGAGGTTGTCAATCACGTTAGGAAGAAACAATGCTCGTGGCAGAAAAAGTTAGCAAGAATAGGGGATGCGGAGGCAACCGTGCGACAGGTAGATCGGGCACTCGGTTTACGAGGCAAGTGTCAATTATAAGATTCGCAATTATTGAAATGGATGTCCATTCAGGGGCCGAATGTAGTGCACGGTGAAAGGGGCATCGAATGGACCTGACGCCGCGCCGCATCTTTGATCAAGCACTGACAGTTTCGTGTAATCACAGAAGCCCCCGCTCTCGTAACATGAGATGCAAATTGGCCAACATTTATCGATTCGCTGATTATTTAGCATCTGCAGGAAATTGATCCCTGCCTACGTGTAGCCATCAAAGCGCCGCCGTGCCGAGGCGATAATGATGTTAAATGATCTACGCTGAGTGCTGACGTCGATGAATAATGATTTCGGGGGGACACGTCGATGTTTACAAGCGATCTTTAATTGTTCTTACCAGCCGGGGGAGAACCTGGACACGACGTTCGAGTAGCGATTCCGTGTCGAGCTTAATTACGAGAGTCGATTGGAATTGATATATCTCTGATGATCTTGCGAACGAGTTCATTGGCATCGATTCTCCAAGAGTTAATTGAGACTGCAGCTCCCTGTACAATTATACCACTTTTACCCTCGTCCGTTCCTCGTGTCGATTTCACACAGTTTTCCAGAAACTCCGTCGCTTCTACTCTTTTAATGCGAAACAACCGAGAAACCTGAGATGTAAATGTTAACCCGTGTGCGGACTCAGAGTCACCACTAAAAATTGCTGTACCATTATTCAAAATATTGTTTCTACGTTATTAACCTTCCGTCGGGCGCAACTGATCTGAGAGGCCTGTTTCTACGTTCTCTAATGATCCTTCCTATTTAGATCGTCTTTGACCATCATTTCGGAAAGTTATTCGAGGTTTGTTCAAATAAGCTCTATGCGACCGAACTCGTCACAGTTTTGAAGGTACGTATTTCCTCGAAATATTAGCATAGAAATTACTCATTATCTTTATTATCTATTTAAATAATGTAAGGGTTTTTTCATTAATTTTGTGAAAATACCGCGTGATTTATTAGTCTGTCCTATCCGGCACATTCCGCCCGTACATTCGATTCTTTCGCAAATATGTCCCGCAGAGACTTGGGATGATACAAGCTCCCCCTCCGCAGATGACTGAATACATTACATAACTTACATACACATAAGTTTACTTTTTATTTAAACTATCTCACAAACTTTTATTTAAACTACCTTCGTATTTGAAAGTAGGTAATAATTTCGTTAAAATTTGTTCGTCTTATGTTTTGTGAAATAAATGTTTTCTCCTGCAAAAACTTATGTACGATTTCTTCTTTTGACACCCTTAATAATGATCATTATCACTTGGCAATTGCTGAGGCAAGAATTAGGTGTTAATTATGTTTTCTGAATGTGTGCCTGTCAAGCACATTGCGCCCGAACTCGGTGGTCCAAATATTGCGCCCGACGGAAGGTTAAATACGTTGGGATCTAACCAATTACTGAACATTGAATTATTGTATGAGATAAAATGAAATTATTCTAGGTCGGAAGAAATGTTTAATTTTCGAGGTAAAATAGCTCCAAGGCAAATGAGCTCCAAGGCAAAAGAAAAATAACTGTTTACCTCAATTAAATAATTGATCTTTTACCACTGTGTCAATTTGACAGCGAGGAACATATTAATTTCATAAAATGAGATAGATACAGATAAAATAATGAATTGCAAGGACGGCGAATCGACTCGTATAATAAAAAAATTTTCTAAAATTGCGGACCACGGTCTTTTGTTACTGTTTTCAATTTCTCGTTAGAGTTGCTCGCGCACCGAAAATTGCCATTATCTCGTAGAACTGGCTGCAGCGGGTACACGTGAACTAATTATGGCGACTACCACAAAAGGATCCAATTCCACTTAACCACTACTTTATGGTCCGCTCGTTTCCGAACTTCTGGTTTCATTTGTCGGAAAGTTTGCTCGGGGAGTTAATTATTTCAGCTCTGTCATTTTTCCCTCGCCGCGAGAGCATCGGCTGTCGTCGTCGTTGTCTGAAACGTGACAATTAAGCTGGCTTAACATGATCGAGGGGGGCCATAGAGAAGTTCCGGCTCTACATACTTGCGCAAAATTTCGGACCAGTTCCCAACGAGAGACAGAGAGAGGGAGAGAGAGAGAGAGGTGGGACCCCGGCCCCGAGAACTTTTATTCATTGTTATATTCTCTTTGATGTCGGAAACGAACGGCTGGCGAACGCGCACGGCTCGCGTTGCCAATTTTAAGTTAAACGTTTCCGAGGCGAAACGGAGTTGCACCATAGAGCACCGGGGAAAAGATCCTACGTCTGTAGACGGTTCGTCACGACGCGACGCGACCCTTTTTTTCGGGGATACCTGCTTTGCAATTCAAAGAAAGCGCGCAATACTTTCGACGCGACGCATCAACTCTGAAGTGTTGTTGCAGAGTCCTTCGCTTCGTACCGGAAATATTTCAGTTCTTCGCGGATCCGGACAATTTTTCCACGCTAAACAACCCACGACACTTCATCGGTGTTCATCATTAGATTGCGGGTCTGTATGCATTTATGGTTTATATAAATTTTCAAAAAATGCCGGGGTGTCAAATTCGACAGAGTTTAGTACGATTTTTATTTATTTTCGATCTACAAATATGCTGTTACCAATGAAAATAGTATTGTAGTTGGTACCACTTTCTTCAAATTTGTCTACAAAACTTGAAGATTGCCGATTGAAGATCGTTTTTCACGTTGGGTTAAAAAGGAATCTAAAACAGATATTTTAGGAAGGAACACATAACGATTAACTCCTGCACCTTACAATCAAGTTAGACAATTTGTGTTCTGCATAAAGATTAATCTAGATCTGAACAACAAATTTTATGAATTTCAATATACCTCTCCGTGGCTGTACAACATTTTATGGAACGAATAAAAGCATGGTCATGTTTTCCTTTCACATTTGGAATAAAATGTGGAAAATGCTCGTTTCTTTAATTTTCGAAATGGAACAAGCCCTGTGGATTTGTTGGAGCTGGTACCATGTAGACCGATACCATGTTGCGAACAGGTGCAAATAAAACAGGAGAACTAAAAGTGAAAAGTTTTGGAGCAGCAGATATTGCTATCGAGTTGTATGTATATGTTTTTGTTGAAATTTATCGTGGTGCTAGATTCGAGAAGAGTACGCGACTACGATACGTATGCACATCGAAGTGGAAGGTAAATTCGAATTAGCGTAGAACGTGCCGCGCGTTTCAGGATCAAAAGCGGTGTATGTGCCACTTGTCAAATAGAAATTCGACAGTGCAATGTTAATTATAGAACTTTGATAGTGCGTTAGGGTTCCTGTAAGGTTGTAGGTGCAGAAGCGCAGTTCCACCGTGAGAGTGTAATTTTCGATCGCGCACGAGGTAGAACTTCAATCGTGGTGTAGAATGTAAACGTCGACGTGTTGTCTGGAAATATTTTTCTTTCGTCGAGACTCGAGATAATGTTGAAAATATTTTACTGCAGTTCTCAATTGACTGGAAACAAAGGATGTAGCAAGATAAGGATAATAAAAGGAAAATAAATTGCAATGGAAGTTACTGCATGGATCTCTAACCCTTTGCACTCCATTGTCGAGTGTGACTCTTTTTATTTATTTTATATAATTGTCTTATCTTTTAGTTAAAGGCAAACATAAGTACTACAAGTACAAATTAGAACAAAGTTTCAGAGCTATATTTAATATAATTAGTAAACAAGATTGTTTGAAATGAGTAGCAGTCAAGGAACTGTCCTTTGAAGTAAATTTCAAACGAGACACTTGAAATAATTAGTTAATCCTATACGTGCCTAAGGGTCTTCTTTTCTGTTCACAATGTTATTAATGCCCTCGTTCTTCACTATACTCTGTAATACTCTGTAATGTGTGTGTGTGTGTACGTTATGTTGTAATAAATCTCATAAGAGATTGCGTAATAAAAAATAAAATACAGGGTCACCCTTGACTCACCGACAATTGTTTCACCGACACGACTTCATGGACATCTAACTTCGTTGACGATATTAACTGACCGACATTTTGAGATCACCGACAGTCATTTCATCGACAAACGTTCTCGTTGTATTTTAATTTAGTTAATTGTAGCTTTTAAAGGTAATTTATTTCATATATTGTCGACGAAGTGACTTTCGGGGAAATGATTGACGGGAAAATAACTATCGGCGATCTCAAAACGTCGGTTACTTAATATTGTTGTCGAAATAATTGTCGGTAAGTTAAGGGTAACCCTGAAATAGTAGAGAGCTGTTGGCAACAAAATTGAAAAATAATTCGGAGTGCAAATGGTTAGGATTTCGCAATCTCTGGAATTGCAAGGGTCGGTTCAATTCCGTCCAAAGTTTACTGACGCGAGAGTCAGGCAAGTTGCAGGGGCGAGAGTGCAAGTGTCCATAGTTCAGTGGCAAGATTAGCTGAATCGAACAATGGCCGTCTTTGCATCGACTTGAGTCAAGTCTCAAAGACGTAGCAGTTCCCGACGAGCAGGAACTGTCTATCAGCTTTATGAGGATCCAAGTGAGTGTTCAACAACGACCCTGCATAGTTTACGATTCTATCGGCCACGAAGAGAGGTTAGCTACCCCTTTATTTAACCAAGTGTCCCTCCCCTCGACCTACAGATAATGACCATATTGGAAGCAGAGGAACGGTTCGTATCCGAAGTAATTGAGTATGGACAGAAGCTGAAAGCGAAGAGGCAAGAAAATGGATATTAGGGACGGCCTTTGTCGACGATCTTTGGTTCGGGGGAGCTTTTACCAGGCGTGTCCTGATTCTATGAAATCCATATTTCATTGCCAACACCGCTCGCCTAACTCCGATGGATTAATATGTAGATTATTGATCGATAGTCCAAATATTTATTTGTTTCGAGGACAATTGTCATGCGTGAACCACCGCAAATCACCGCGCTCTGCGGTTAGGGGACTCCCGATCATTAACCCCTTGCCCTACGATTTATTTTACGGTTTCAGTGATTAGAACTTTCTTTGTAGTTCGTAATGTCCTAAAAACGGAGAAAGTTTATGTCTATTGTATGCCGACATGTTCTCGAATAACTGCACAGGGTGCGCCATCTTTTATGTCGGTATGTAAAGATTGAATAGCTTTAACATTTATCAACCGATTCACCTGAGTAAACATGTTTTTGAAACGTCAATTCAGTACGATTTTAACCATGAATCGCTTCACACCGAAACAACGCGCCGAAATAGTGACGCTGTACATTGAAAATAGTCATTCAGTCGTGTTAACTCAACGTTGACATTGACTGGCTACCCAGATCTCCAGATTTGACCCCTCCGGACTTCTTTTTGTGGGTTTACTTGAATAGCAAAGTGTACGCCAGCAAGCCTCAGACCATTGACGAGCTCAAAGCAAACATTCGTGGCACAATCATCGCTATACCGCCCGAGATGCTCGAAAAAGTGATGGAAAACGCAGCAAAAAGGGCACTTGATTGATGTTGTATTCAAAAACTAGTCCAAATAAATTGTAAAGGACCAAATTAAATAAAAATACCTCATATATGGAAATCGGTTGTTGTTTTTTAAAGTTATTCAATATTCACATACCGACATAAAAGACGGCGCACACACCCTGTACATTAACAAAACCAAAATAGAATTTCATCTAGGTTTAAAGGAGATTAATAACACATACCTACATATTTATTAGACTCTGTTGAAACTCTTCTATTCTAAATCTCTAAGAAAGAGCTATTTTAACTGGGAAATTAAACATTTCTTCCTAGCTAGAATAATTCCATTCTATATGATTTTTAAAAAATATTTTGTAGATATGAAATTGATGTTGGATTCCTCCAATAAGTTAATACATCATCATCTTCTTCATCATAGCCTTCGAGGCTACAGTGGTTCCACGAGTTGACTTTATAGAGAATTGTGTTTCTTTTTTGCCAACCAACATTTTCCTTTTCGTCGGACACAGCGAACTGTTGGCTTACTAAATGAATAAAGTTGCAACGACCATCGGAGAGTATAAGGAATATGATTAAAGCAGATTCTCTTTTTAAAAGTAGACGGAGAGAGAATCGTAAAAGTATAGGTGAATGGGCAAGTTCTACTTAGAAGTTGAAGTATCAAAATGGTAAGAGGTCATCGTTCTTGGCGTTTATCTTTCGAATAATCTAAGAAGGGCAAGGGACGCATGAAAAAGATGGGACGCTCTTGACAATTTACAAAATGAATTTGCACATGGAATTCGTATTTTCACGCGGAAGATAAAAGTAAAAAAAAAAAAAAAAAAATGCGATACTCACGTTCTCCCTAAAACGCTCACCTTCAACCCTTAAAGAAAATACTTGGCTACGGAATCGCTCGAGGGAAAATGTTTGCACTTGCTCAACTTTCGGAAATTTTAACGAAACAATTTGCAAGCGCCTCGACATTTCAGGACCTTAAACTTTCGCGGAAAATGAACGATTTGAACAACACGTTTATCTCCGTCTTAGCAACTATGAGGGTGTGATAAAAGGAACAGTCGTGAAGAGTATTTAATGGGCGATCATTAATCATGGTTGTAACAGGGGGTAGGTTAAAAAGTCAATGCCGAAATAAGCAGGGGTGAACTGGTAACGGGTGAAACCTATTCCTAATTACGTTCTCGGCGCTTAAAGCCTCTCACCACAAAGTGCAATACACACTGGTTCCTTGCAGCGCGACGGTTCTCTCTGTGTTTCTCGCGTTCTCCGCGTTCCTCTTCGAGGGAGGCCAGGCCTCAGACTGCCGGTATGGTACTCCGGCACTCCAGCCTCTTATAATGCGATTATTTCACGGTGACTTTCTGTGCCACGTTTCGCGGTTGAGAGCCTCGAGTATTCGCGTGCTCCTGATATTTTCGACCCCTTTTATCAAATTACCTTCATTCCTTCCTCGAGTTAGCCTCTCCACGGCTCCATGGGCCGGCTCGCGTAAGCAAAAACGTTTGACCTATTACATCGCCCGAGCAAAAACATTTTTTTATCCACGGGGGTTTTAGGGCAACTGTACCCATCGCTGCGGTATCCTTCTTCGATCGTACTTTATCTTAATACTATTCCTAATTCTGTAGTTGTTAGAAAAACGCAGCACACGTCACAATTTCAAAAAATTTGAGTTTACGCATTAATTGAGCTACATAGTAGAGTAAAGTGACCAAATATTGTATAGTCGCCTATTATGGCACTACCTTATATCTTGTAAAGGAGAAGTCGCACTCTAGTGAGAAAATCCTCAAACAATAGTCTCCCAAGCTGTATTAAATTTTTGAACAAACTTGACTCTAGAATCTTATAGGGAGGAAATGCATCTACAACTGGTAATTTTCTGGACGAAAAAGAGCATTTTAAAATAATCAAAAAATGACCAACAAAAAGTGGTTCATATTTGGGCACTTTACCCTATGGATTTATGTCTTTACCAGAAAGTCTCATGAAAATAAATTCTAAAGACTCAAAAAAATAATGCAATTTAACCGATGTACTACGTCAAAGTGATCAAAAATTTAAACCACAGAATTTATCATGAAATATTAATATGTGTAAAAAAATTGGTGGTCCTCGGAACCTAATACAACACAAGAAAATATTAAAAAATCTGAGTGCAAATAGAACAACCATAAAAGCTTGGACTCATTTAAAAATTTGGTAGACTCGTTTTAACCCCTTGCCGTAACATTTTCTTCACAAAACGAACCAAATTTTATTTGATCGAAAAAGGAACATTCATATTTCCTAGAGTTTGTTAAATCTTCATCACAAGTCTGACTCGAATTTGCTACATTTATTTGAATGCTTAAATATTGATCACACACAAACGAATCTTTTAGTCCATCTAAAAAGAACCGCGTAACATTCATATTTGCTAGACTTTTTGTAAAAATCTTCATCACGAGTCTGACTCGTTAAAAGCTTCATTAGAAACTTATCACGGCTTGATATCGTACGCCGAATGGGAAAAATCTTTAAAAAGCGCACCAGCTGAGAAAGTAGACCCGCCGAGGTTGTTTTAAGTAAATGGAGAACAATTTCTTCCATTCGCCGTGCGTTTTTGTTCCCTTTTATTCGGTCACCAAATTGCTCGGCTACGAAACCTGTAAGCCGGGATTAGGAATTTTCCTTTTTTCCTCGGACGAAATTGTTTGGATATTACCGACGATATTGATTTTATTGGCCAGCCGTGGTCAGCACAGCTGTATAAAAGATCAAGAGAGACTCTGGTTGACGGTACACAATTTATCGTGAAATTACTTGCGAAAGAAATAGTGCTCCAATAATGTTTATCACCCGAGCTGTGCGCGCGACAACTACAACGACTTGTACGAATTACTGCAACGCCGTACAGCCAAAAATTACTTTCAAATTAGTTGGTAAGAAGGTTGGTCTGTTAGCGTAGATTGGAGTCGTTCAACGATACCGAGAATAATTGAATTGGGTGCTTGGGTAAAAGTTGTCCAAGATGCAGGTCACAGAAAAAATTAGTATGCGCTTGCTGCTTATGAATTCTTTGGTTAAACTTGGGTCACCAGAAATTTTTGCCATTTACCTGTGCAATCCAGTAGATTTGAGCGAGAAAATGTCAGAAATCGAAGTTTCGAACCTAGAAGATCAATGGCTCAGAAGTTATGAGTGTTCAAAGTTGCCTAACGGCCAGCACTCTGCGCCCCCCACTACCTAACCACCTACCTAACTTATTAATTATCGGCATTACCGTGTGCTTGTGCCACTTAGCGGCTCCGTTCGGTAAGCGGCGCGCAACGATCACTATATTAGAACATGGCGGCACCCTCACCTGTCAAAAGCACTGAAAACCGCTCAATTTCAAACACTCATAATTTTTGAACCATTGATCTGCTAAAATGGAAATTCGTATTTTTGGCATTTTCTCGTTCAAAGCTACCGGATTGCATAGGAAAAAGGCAAAAATTTCTGGTTACCTAAGTTACAGAGCAGCCAATCTTTTCTCATAAGCGTCACCAAGAAGTGCATTCGATTAGCCGCATCGACTTCCCCGAAATTCTCTTACGTCCACAGGTGTATGTTCCCGTATCCGCAGACCACTAACGCGCTCCTTCGATTTCCACGTGGCTGGTGGCCGTGCAAATATATCGTATCGGCAGATGGAATATATGAATGATGAAGCAGAAGCACACGGACGGTCGGGTGGCCGCGGCAAAACAAAATGGACCCGTGTTTGTTTCATTGCATTTTCGACGGTGGCCGGCGCGGCGGGATGTTGTGGTCGGTTTTATTGGCCGAAAAAAAGAGAGAGAGAACAAGAAAAACAAGAACAAGAGTATAGGCTGGTGATTCCGAGGCGATGGTGGACGGGTGCGTTCCACCGTCGAACGCCTCCGGCACGGTGCATTTCCATCCGGCTGTTACTGACAAGCGCGTTAAGGTACAACAGTCATGCTCTAAACAAGTAAACGGTGTACAGTAGTGCTCACTTCAATTCGCCAAGTTTGGGATCCAAAAGTAAAATTCTTGTGTTTCGAGAGAACAGATGCGCTTTAAAGAAAATTTCAAGTTCAATCATTTTTGTCTTACCACTCCAAATGCGGCAACAGTGGATCGTCTAGATTGAAAAGCTCTGAATTTTGTGATTAATTTGATATAAAATACTCGTGCTTAAAAAATATATATAAATGACTTTGTTTGAGAAAATGTGGAGGTTGCGAACTTGGTTGCCAACCTAGTATTACAGGTTTTGCACTCCAAATGTCCTTTTAAGGAAATTTTTGTAAGAAAAAATCAAACCAAATGTAAATTAATTGTTAAGAAATTCAAAAGTTTATTCACACATTGCAAAGATGTACATCAAATTCTTATTTAAAAGTAATCAAGACACTTCTTCAGGTGTCATTACTTTTAAATATTCTTAATGGGTGAAATTGATTGACATAAGGGTGATTTTGACTTGCAAATGGTGAATTGTGCGAATGGTGAAAGTGCGAAACCTACATAAAAATACCAAGATAAAATTATATGCTGGTATAAAAAAATGAAACATGTGTTTGGTCAATTTGTATAAATTATATACTCTCCGAAAATTTCATTGAAATTGGTTAATTGGTTCACGAGTTATAAACGATCAAAAGTGGTAAGAAGGCCAAAAATCTTGGAAAATTGCAATTTTTACCACTTTTGATTGTTTATAACTCGTAAACCAATTAACCAATTTCAATGAAATTTTCAGAGCGTATACAGTTTATACAAATTGACCAAACACGTGTTTTAAATTTTCGTTATTGGCCCCGCTAATAAAGTCGTAAAAATCAATTTTTACTATTGTTTTCCACAATTCCTACCAAATGCATTTTTTCAACATATTTTTTAGACGTCATTTACTAAACTAATTCATCTAGCCTTACAGAGAAATTCAAGTCGTTTGGTCCATTCATAAAAAAGTTATTCCGATTTAAAGTGTGTGTGATCAGTTTGGCTCTTAACTGTATGTTAGGATAGGTGGCACAAAAACGACTGAGTTTGAAAAATTTTCGTAACTGCACCTCTCCCAAACACGTCTGTTCTTCTTCTATCGTGATAGGGCGAGAGTGGGTGGCGCGAATTTCAGTGTTCACAACTTTAGCAAATTTAAGGGAGCAATACTGTGTATGCCGGTCGACGAGCAGGCACTTCAGGTTGGGCTATCGATTCCTACTGACCTTGTTAGGCGGCGCTTGGATCCCGTGGAAGGGTAGGTTCTCGTAGAACGTCTTCACTCCGGAGTCCGGAAGACCCTCCGACACGCTGTTCACGTGATTGTTATTCGCAGCTTGATTGGGATCTGTAAGTGCAAATGAAACATGACTTTGTAGAATCAAGCGATCGAGGACACCCGAGCCGAAAGGTGTCGTGGGATATTCGCCGGTAACCGACTACGGGACAGTACACGTTCCGAAAGTTTCTATATAGTGGGCTTGTTTAAGTAGAGGGTTTCTCCAGTGCGCCAAAGACAGATAGGAACAAAGATAGACAGCTGGTGTGAAAGTGAGAGAGAGAGATAGATAGATAGATAGAGAGAGAGAAACAGAGAACGACATTTATCCAACGATGTTCGGGTGTGTGATTGCAAACGCTATCACAAGTGAAGAACTAGGTCTATGGCTACTCTTGTTGCTGCACGAATACGCGATCTAAATGTAGAATCCCGATATCTTTATCTGGATCGTGTACAGCTCTTATATCTGAAGAGTTATGAAGTGGACGTGTTGTAATTTTCCTTTCTTCAGATCGCAGTTTCGGGAAAATTTATGATCGGAATACACGATCATTCAGAACACTCTGTAGAGTTTGGTTGAAATCACTGATTTGTAACTGCGCTATTTTCACCATTTCTCTACATTGTATAAAATAACTAATGAAAAGTGTATCACCCAGAAATTCGAATTGGAATTCTCGATGTGTCCAGATCTCCGATAAATAATATTTTAATTTTATATTTTCTTTCACTTCAAACGATACTTGATTTCGATTTTAACAATTTCTAGTATTAATATCTACTCTCAATTACAATAGTTCTAGTGGTTCAAATATGTTCGACATACATTTTTCACAGTGTGCAACAAAGCTTGCTTCGTGATTAAACATATGATCGGGCACTACTGTTTTCCGAACGTGAGAAGGGTGCATTTGCATACGTATGTTTATACGTTCAGGATTTATAGTGATCCTGTAATGTGGCGCTAGACGGATCCATTTTTTTTCAGTATACACACTCTATTCATCATCTTGACATCGTACAATAAATCTGGTACATTAACTCCAGAATCTTCTGTTATACATCGTAAAAGTGATCGTATATCTTGTCGAAGGAATAAATTCGAATTATTAACTGAGCAAATTTTACTCTACGTTGAATAGGTTATTTAAAATATTCAGAGAAGTCCTAAAATTAAAATATTATCTTCTCAATCGAGAAATCTGTCTAAGAACGATCCACAAAAATTACTATAAAAAGTCTCCAACAAAAGGTACATCTACTAATTAATAAGTTATCGTTGTAAAGTTACATTCTTTGGCAGAGAATTTCCTCTTTGCTTACAAATTCTACTAATCTCAGCTTGATCTTCACTACATTACCTTGTCATCAGGGGACTGCGGATCTTATTCCATTTATATTGATCAACAGATTCAAATTATTCAAAGAATAAAAGTCTAGCCTCTGCATATTGTAATTAACGGGGACAACTTTTATTCCGCAAATAAAAACCCGCAGCCTATGACTGATCCAATTGTTGTATCCAACCACAGTGACTCTCATTAATATTCGAACGCTCTCAAAAAATTGATAACTTTTTAAGTATTATTCTGTACGATTTGGACTTTTTTGGGAAGTTAGAACAATTAATTTACATGTTGCGAAAAGAAATTTTTCCAAAAATTGGAATTGGTCGGTATTGTGGAAAAAATACTAATAGTTGCATTTTGCAAAACATTTTTCACGTTGCGTAGCAAACCAATTGTTCTAACTACTGAACAAAATTCAAATCGTATGGCCCAATCTTAGAAAAGTAGTTGTCTTTTTAAGACTGTCCGAATATTAGTTTGTATTTTAGTATACATTTTTAGTACGTAATTCTCAACACTTCGTACGTTTCTAATAGAAAAGCTTACGAACCTTCGGCACCGCGAACGGTGTTAGTCGCTCGTGCATTCGAATCACACAGAATCCTGTACGTGCAAACATTTCGAATCGCAGGAGAGAGAGATCGTTCGATTCTCGAAACGTGCGAAAATCACCGTAGGTCACGGGGGTTCATGCCTAATGGCCGACGGATGTTCGCTATTGTTACGTACCTGCGCCTGGCTTTTTTCGCTTACGGGAGACGTTGCATCGATTCAATTCGCATGACGATTCCGCATGCAATATCCTCTGCCGTGGTGCTATTCTTTTGTAAGTCACAGCTAAGAGAAAAAAAAACAAAAACACACACGACAAGAACAACAAAAACAACAAAAAAAAAAGAGACACATAGAAGCAACGACACATATAAAGCGTTTCGTTATGCGGCCACTGCCCGTTACGTGCAACACGATTTTATCGTTCGACGACAAACAGCTTCGAAAATCGTCCCTGATAATTTCACGTCGGTTTGATGGACGCTTTGATGTCCGTTATAAATCGCAACTGGAACGATAACGTCACCGTCGCGGCTCCTGCTCCTTTAACAACTTTCAAACGGAAAAATGGGGAGACTGACGAGGGAAAGTGGATCAAAAAGCATTGACTGTATTTCTACTGTAGTGCGAAGCACTACTACTACTTTGTATTCGAAGCTATTTCCACCCCAGAATCGCTCATTCCGCCTGATCCTCGATATTTATCTACGCTCGTCCTCATTTTGTCCATGTAAAAGTACGAGCGTCGGTCAAATAATAGTTAAATTCAAATATAGAATTTAGTTCATGATACTTAATGATAGACAGCGAATGTTTATGAAGAATAAAAATTTTCTGCCTGAATTGCGACAAACTGGAATTAAGGCAATAGAAATTTATAATGTTTTTACAGTTTTAAATTGCGCCTACTCATTTTTGTTATAAATGCAGAAAGTCCGCTTCATGATGAATAGACTGCTTCTTTCTTAATATGTTTAGTAGGTTGAAAATAATATAACAGCATTTTGAAATTCTTCTAACACAATTTTTGTCTGATGATAAAAGTTAATTTTGAAATCTGATCGATTCTCGATCGAGTCAGTGATTTATATTTCCATTTCTTTCCGCGTTTAACACGAGAATGACGGTAACGAAGAACCGTTTAAATGTTTCGCGAATTAATTTAGATGGGCAGTATCATCCCACGCGAATATCCGGATGGAACAGCCGCGGTACGAATAAGTTTTTATCGAAAACCTGTTGAATTTTCAATTTCCGAATTTTTGTTCTTATTCGCATTACGCCGGCGTTCTGTTCCGCGATGATCGAAGTTAATGGATTCCACGTATGCACTTACGCGATAATTGTCGGATTAAAGCGATTCGAATGTATCGCCGGCCGATTCGACTGGCATCGAATTAATGGGAAAAGTGTGTACGCAGTTATTTATACGGAATATTCTACATATAACCGAGAGAGGTCTGCGGTCAACGGAAAATTCGTGATCGCGCGCAGCTGCCTTATATTTCACAAGATTCCTACGTTGGTAATTTAATATTCCGCCGTTGCGCGCCTCAAAACGCCACTGGCCACCGCTTACCATAATTAACGAATTCACGGTAAGTTATTACAAAGGATCAGCTGAACGTTCGGTAAACCGGTACACACGAAATTACACAATTTTTCGTCCGACCGAACACCCGATCCCTTTAATACACTCGGGCTTTTCAAATATTCAATGTACATAGCTCAATAAGCACCGCGGGATTGTAACCGAGCCGTGTTTTTAATGTAATATGCGCGGATAATTTGTGCGATAAATCGCAATTGATTCCGTTTAATTCCAGTACGATGCGCGTTTTAATCCGGTTATTCGGGAAAAGGACCATCGGCGATCACGTTAACCCCTTGCCGTATCATTTTCTTTACAGTTACAGCGATTGAAATGTCTTTATCCCGAACAATGTTGTAGAAGAGAAACGATAATTGAGCCGTTATCTTTGAAAATGGAATAAGTCCATTTTTTCATATATCAAGATATTTAAGGGTTAGCGTTTGAATGAATTTAAAAATATTGTACACTATAATTCTGTTAAACATTAAAATGATTATTAAAATTGTTAAAAAAAATAAACGATTTTTTAACTCCAAATGGACTTATTCCACTTTCAAAAATAGTATTTTTGCGATAACATTTTTAGCTAAAATTCTTTTGATTACTTTATCAAGAATTCGTGCTCCATTGAATGTATGATTATAAATATAAAAAGAGGATATCTACATCTTACTAAAATTACTATTCCAGAAGTGATTCAAATTATATTTTTTGTATGGATACATTTATTTTAATGCTTAAATATTGATTACAAACGAATCAAATTTTATTTCAGTTAAAAAGAAAGGCATTCATATTTATCAAGCTTTTTTGACTTTTTGTGACTCGTTAAAATACAGAAAGGGCTTAAGCGAAGATATTCTCGTGTGTGACTTGTATTTTCGAAAAATATAGCACTCTAAAAATATTTTTTCCAAATTTTATGTCGAGAATCACATTGAAGCTCTACCTTCCCCTTCCGCCACGGCCCTGTCACGTGACGCGTTTTATCTCTGTCGTGAATACGTCACAATGTCACGTGACTTGTCCGGTACTGGCAGAGAGAGGGTAACTTTTTCCCTCAATTCGAGTAAATTGCCCTGATCTGGCAACTCCGGCACGAAAGTTTACGCGCGTTCTGTTCGAAATCAAATTTTTGAAATTGGCCTGCAAAAATTGACTCGAACGTATTCATAAATTCCAGCTAAAATTGAAATGCCGCGTAAAATTCGCACAATCCAGATTTTATTAGTTGCATTAATTGCATGAAAAGTCTGCTTCCAATCTTCCATCTGTACGAGGCGGGTAACGCAATTGGGGCGGGTTATACCCCGAGCTGGGTCAAAGCTAGAAAAAAGTTGTCCAGGAAAAAGTTGAATGGCGCGGGAAGGTCTATTTCTCTACTGCATCACTTTTTTTCGCAACGACCGGCTCCGAAAAAACGCGCGTGTTCGAAACGATTTTGATAAAATAAAAATCAATCAGCGGCATTTCGCACTTCCGTCAATCGCTACTTTACAGGTTACACCCGGTTATGGGACATAAAACATACATTTAAGGATTAAATAAACATAACACTAAGCACCCAGTATAACTCTATTTTTAAAAATAGAAAATTGATGTGTCCCCTTCGTATTTAAATCAAAAGTATTACAATAACTTTTGCTTAAGAGATAGAAAACATTAGTTATTGTGCTACGAACCAAAAAATCAATTTTTTATCACAAATTTCTTGCGTCCGGTAAATGGACCAAAACTCCAGATTAAAACTTCGTACATCTCTTTCGCTTTTCAACAAAATCCTCCAGTAAATTTGACGATATAGAGAAAAAATGTTGATAGTCAGTCAATAATGCTAGTATCACAAATAATACAAAATAAATTACAGAATGCCTTCAAATGAATAAAAAACTTCCAAGTCGTCTCCAAATTTTTTTACGAGTTACATAAAAAATTGCGTAATCTGAAAGAATTAGAAGAAGAAGGATTTTCTATTTGCATCGCTTAACGTAGAGGAGTAGCAAAGAAAAATAGACTTGCTGCGAGCAAACTCGGAACATTGGCGGATTAGCGTGACGCTACGTGTAAGAAAACCATCGACGAGGCTAATTCGTGTCCCGTAGCTGTGTTAGTCGGCAAGATAGTCGCGAGCAAAGCTGAATAAATTAACGGATTCGCCGCGTTACACATCACACCTTCGTGAAGAGTCCCGGGCCGCGCGCGCGCGTGTATCAAGTTTCCACGTCTCAGGCATGGCCACATTAAAGCGATATTCATCCCGGGATCCGTTGCAGACTTACCTGTCTTCTCTCTGGAAATACCGGGCAAAGTAGCCTGCTCTTTAAGTTGCACTCCAAACATCGCCTTAATCTTATTAGCTCTGGCAAGCATACCCTCGTCATTCAGAGAGGTCACAGTTAGGCTTCTCTGTGCTGGCTCCCTTCTACGTCGGAACACTTTGGCCGGCACTTTGGTGATTGTCGTTTCCATCAGAAATCGATCGGTCACAGGCATGTCGACCTGTCTGGCTATCAATTCGTTTCGCAGCGATTCGCCGTTGCGAACACTGAGACCGGACCGCAGGCTATGGGTCCGATTGATGTGCACCAGCACTCCGGGCTTCAGCGGCCATCTTGGTGCAGGTGTTGGATGCACCGGGGCCTGAGCCGAGTGCGAGGACACCGTCGGACTCGGTGGCCCACCGTCTGGACTGTCCAACGATCACGTTTCACACCAGATTGTCGCAATCATGGCTGGCTCAACGAAAGGATCGACTCGCGACAGTTACGGAATAGTCGAACCAAATTAAGTAAAGAATAAAGCACTTCTTTCATTCGCCAAATTCGATTCTTTCGTTGACATCGCCATTCTTCACTTTTGCAATGCCAGAAGTATTTTTTTTCGAATTAATCGATCCATGCACATATCGCAATTAACACGACTTTGTAGAGTATATTCGTATATATATAATCGCAAAGAAATTAATAAATACAGGGTGGTCCATTTATCTTGAGACAGTCAATTATTACGGAAACCAACAGGAATATGAAAAAATGTTTAATTTTTTAAACAGTTAAAAACTTAACAGTTAAGCACTTAAAAACAGTAGTTTTTATTTTATATTCTTATTCTACGTCAAAATAATGATATTTCGTATAAAACATTTTTCCATATTCCTGCTTGTTTCCGTAATAATTGACTGTCTCAAGATAAATGGACCACCCTGTATATCTCCATTCTTCTGGAATTATCGTCATAAAATTTGTTATTGTGTTTTCGTGTTTGACTAAATGCGATTTTATGTTTCATTAGGTTTGAGGGAAAGTTCTGTCGCACTTTAAAGGAAACGTTTGAATCAATTACAAAAATATATGTTTAATATTATTCAATGATATCATTTCCAACCTAACAGTTTATAATATCATAGAGTATTAGTTAATTTCCAATTACTATCAATTTCTACAGCAAGAGAAATATAGTTTGAATATTGATCGCTCTCTAACTGTTCGTCTATTATCACTTCATAAATTTCTAACATTAACACACCATTCGGAAATCGATTTTTACGAGTCGTGTTAACTGCGATCTGTAAATTTCATAGTCGGATTTTTATGGTCGATGCTGTTTTAATGTCCCCGGTGGAAGCTGTGTTCTTCACGAACTTATCTCTCATGAAATTAATAGATTATGGAATTTAAAAACTTGTGACACTCTGTTAAACGTCTATTACGAAGTTCGTAAAGCACGAAGAGACTTTCGCAAAAGAACAACGATTACACTCGGAAGTTTAAAACAACAGTCTTACAGAGTAATTTAGTGTGACCAGCAGAAATGTTTTATAACTTTACGTCTCAAAACATTTGTAGCATTACTGTTGTTTTCATTGAATGTAACAATCACCGAGTTGAAGAAAGAAAAATGAAATTTACAAGAATTATTGATTCTATAGAAAGAGTTGATTGACTTTCTGCTGATCAGATATTTATTTCAAATTTCCCGAAGGTGCTTAAATAATACTATGTATGGACAATACAGACACAATACTCCAAAAGACTACGA
Organism: Lasioglossum malachurum; assembly: GCA_028455605.1. Taxonomy (NCBI): domain Eukaryota; kingdom Metazoa; phylum Arthropoda; class Insecta; order Hymenoptera; family Halictidae; genus Lasioglossum; species Lasioglossum malachurum. The sequence continues at coordinate 16,808,008 of CM052318.1, read as the reverse complement.
TTCAAGATAAAAACTGAAAAGAAGAATCCTTTTGATTGCTTTCACTTTGTTTCGTACAAAGTAATCTATCGAACGTTACGCGCCGGCAGCACGCCGCTCTTTCGAGCTTTTTAATTAAACTATAGGACAATCGGCTCGCGTTTCAAGTATTTACCGAATATTTTTTTCGATTCCGCTGAATTCAATTTCGAAATATTGGGGAAGGAAGTCGTTCTTTGAACGGGTTCACAAACAAATGTCGTATTAATTAATTTTTAATTTGCATCCTCCTAATAAAATTGATCAGTGTTTTTCTATTTTTCATTCGAACAGTAATAAATGGATGCTACTTGTGTTGAAACAAGTCAAATTTACAAGTCAAATTGAATTTATAAATAAAATTCTATTTTTTCCTCGTTCACGGCGAATCATCAACGCACATCTTACGTAAATGTTGCTAATTAATCAACGGCTTCTCCGAATCAGTGACGATCTTTTCCTTCCGATTCTTAAGTAACTTCAATCTTGTAATTCTTAAATTTTCATTTTGTTGTATCGTATGAAACATGCTTTATCTTCTTCTTTTATTTTTGAAAACTCGACGATACTAAAATTGTATATAATTACACGTGAAATTATTTCAATGATCCTGATCATTCTGGTATAAATGATATAGGATGACGTCCGATTTTTTCATCTTTCGAAAGTTCAATTTTTTTAAAAATTCCTTTATATTAACACACACACAATCGAGTGGAAAATTTATTTTTAAAAAAAATCTTTTAATCTCAGTTTTACAACGATACGTACCTGTTCAATGTTAAAAATTTTATGAAAATTTCGCTCGCAGTCCTGTTCAGAGCAATCGTGTTCTGTCGTGGACAGCAATACGTATTGAGAAACGAAGACGTCCATAATGATTGCCACAGTGAACCTTGCGACCTCGCTCATGATGCGACTTTCCATAATCGTTATACTCATGTATATTAATCGAGTTCTAAGCAGGACGTTAACGTTCTGCACATTCCCATCGGCGCGGTTGAAAAAATTCATACCGTCGGAAGGATTCTCCGTTTCAGGTCACGACTTGAACGACAGCCAACTCAATAAGAGAGAGCTTTCCACTCATCGGGCATGCAACCCTTCACCTACCTTTCACCTCGAAAGTGTCGCCATGGTAGAATAGAACAGAGAGGGAGAGAGAGAGGGCGAGATTGGGAGTCCACCATTGTAACGGAGATCAGCTAGTGTAACTAATCATCCCCTAAATTATGCAACAACCGCGCAATGCTACATTCGAATAACAAAGAACTCCGCCACCCTATTCATTTGCACGTGCAACCCTTACCTGCTTCACCTCTATGTAGACTTCGACAGTAAACTATTATAAGTCGGAAGTGGTCACTAAATTATGCAACGCAACATGCATTCAGCCATGCTGGAGAACAAGGAGGTGTAGGGGAGATTGTAAGAGCCAAGGAGAGTGTGTGTATGAGAGAGAGAGAGAGAGAGAGAGAGAGAGAGAGAGAGAGAGAGACAGAGAGAGACAGAGAGAGAGGTTTCCTGTGAGATTGGAGACAATCTCGTGCACACTACACATCGTGAAGGGTAGCTGTTACACGAACTCACACCAATAAAGTCCGTAAGTCATTGTGCTGATAATACGTACATTCAACACCTTATACGATTAAACGGAAACTTCAATGATGCCAGAGGACTAACAAGAAAGAAACACACGTTCAACACACGACAGAATAATTTAACGTCTTCGTGGACGTGTACAGATCGTATCTATATCGACTTAGAAACTCGATAATTACTTCGGAAGCCATTTGCTCGCCCGCGGGCAAATGTTGCATCGAGTACATGCTACGGCGAGCCTTTTCGGTCGTTGTCCCTATCTATCGCCTCTTAATTAACTTGATTCTCTAAATGCAGGCGTTGAAACGTTCTCTTTAACAATAATTGAAGTCACTCTATGTGCAACAATTCATCACAGTTTCGCAGAATTTGAATAAGAAAAATAATAGAAATAAATATGCTTTGTCTGTATGTACATGTTATCGAGTAATTTTCTGTGTAACACAGTTCATCAATTAAATTCAATTAAATCATTCACGATACAATTCGACGAGCTCGCGAACTATTTTTTAAGGCGGTAGACTCGTTTCCAGGATTGCAAACGCGCGGAATTCGCCTTCTCATTTCTCGATAATACAAATACCGGATTTTTCAGTAGTCAGAAACGCTAGATAAGAGATCGATCTAGGGCGCTATCAGCCTCAAAAGTCCTATTTTTTCGTTTACCAGGCGTGATTTGCATTATTCGGCAGCATGTAGTTATAAAAATAGCTACATGCGCAGTTGTATGCTTCCGAAAAATGCAAATTACGCTGCCGAATAATGCAAATTACGCCTCGTGAACGAAAAAATGGGACTTTTGCGGGAGATAGTGCCCTAGATCGATCTTTTATCCAGCGTTTTTGACTACTGAAAACCCCATCTTTGTATTATCGAAAAATGAGAAGGCGAATCCCGCACCCTTGCAATCCTGGAAAAAGGAGTCTACCCGCTTAACCGGTTCAAGCTTCGAACTCTTCGAGCATTATTCCTGCCGCTTAATATCTCGAACTTTCTAATCTTGGCAATTCTCTAAAATCAAAGAAAAATTCAATATTCTACTAGTTCATGATATCATATCTTATATTCCATTTTATAATATTATATATTCCGTCTAGCTGGTATTTCAGGACTGTAGGGTCGACTACACGACCGGCGACAGTGGATAAACAGGAAAAGTAAGCATTTCAACTTGATCAGAGATGTATTTACGCGAGCATCGCCTCGGTCGAGGAATCTTTCAATTCCTGAAATCGGAGGACTACAGGAATCCTCTTTATATCTGATTCCTGCTAAGCCACCCATACGAGGAACCGATAATTCCATCGATCAATCGAATACCAAGATTTGCCAAGGTTGAATTAGTATCCCGGATCCAATCGAATCCTTCTACCACGACCCGCGCAATCCAAGCTCCGCACATCTCTCACCGTCTTCTATGTATACGCATCTCCACACACACACATATGTATGTATATACATCGTGCACAAACTTAATAATACCACTGAATTATCAGCATACCGGTGCGGAGACGTGCGCATGACCGTGTCTCATAAAGCGTAAAGTAGAATATTGCAGTCGCTTTTCGGCGAGTAGAAGCACGTTTCGGTAATAGAGCGCATGCAGACGCAGATGCCAAGCTGTCGGAAGTCAAGGTAATTCCGTGAAATAAAGAGAAACTGGTGCCGCGAACGGAATGGCGAGCGGAACAGTGCCTGGCCAGACGAAACGGAAAAAGAGAGCACACCGCAAACATTAAGTGGGCGTTCTGCTCTTCTATTCTCAAAAAATCGAGCGTCTCGTCTGATTCTCTTCAAGCGCAACTGTTGCAGAATAAGTAAAAATAACACGGATGAATTTATGTAGATTTCGTTCCATTTTCATTGCAACGCGTGCTTGAAGAATATTATTTATTCAATCGATTCCCATGGAACGATTTCTATAGTTTCAGTAATTATGAAATCGGTCATTTTCCGACCTAAAATATTTCCATTCTGTACGATTTTTTTAATTTATATATTTAATTGTTTAGTAATTGATTAGTAATTGATTCAATTTTCAATTTTTGTAGGCAAATTTTAAGGATGTGGAATCATGTAGAATGTTATTTTCAGTGGTCTTTGTAGTTCTGTAATAAATAAATTTATAAATGCATAAAGATCTCCGCAGTCTAATACCAACATATCTAACAATGTAAGCAATATTTTAAATAATGGTGCAGCAATTTTTAGTGGCTCCTCAGATTCACCACTCGAGTGCTAATTGCTAAATAAATTCCTTCGATTCTACAGAATTTTTATGGCATCTGGTTTGACAGCCATGTTGAACGTTCATTGACAAACATGTTCCACAACACCTGCACTTGACGAAAATGCCAAAGAAAATCGATTTTTTTGAAACGAAAGCGCATTCGCTGAATAAACCGGACAAGAAAGAACCAGAGAGGTAAAGAGAGATAGAAAAAAGGAGAATAGATAGCCGGGTAAACGGCGATGCGTTGTATTTCGTACTTACTGTTCGCGTTCCTCCAGCTCGACCACCCGATTACTGTCTGTGTTTTGTTTACCAAGTCCAAATTAAAAAGTAGAGCAGAAACGAATCAGTTTTTCTGTGTTAGTGGGAGGCTACCGAAAACGAAACCCGTGCCAGCTGCTGCTGTGCCCCCGAGGACTAACGAAACCCATCAGGTCCCAGTCCCTTGTTTCACCCCCTGCACCCTCCCCCGACATTTTCCTCCGCCCTCGAGTCTTACGTTTAATTGGCGACGTTCTTTTCGAGTTTGAAGTTTACGACTGCGCGAATTTAATTAACGCCGACTAACTTCTCGGAGGATCGTGTTAAACTCGCCGGGTGTTTCGCGAGCGAGCCGTGTTTCACCGACGAACGACATCCCTTTTTTTTCTGCATGCAGGAACGGGAAGACTCGCTGGACATTTTCATTTCGCTAATTGTAGATTTACTGACGCCGCGACGGGACACCGGTGTCCGCTTTAAATGTTTTATAAATCGTTTGTGGCGCACAGCGGTCCATTTGCCCAGAAACGTAGACGAAATTCGTATCTTTGTTGGTCGGACGTCATTACTAGGCTGTGGATTTAATAAAAGAATGAGTGGCTGCAATTAGAAGAAGAGCTGAACTTCACCGGAGGAAACCAGAAATTTAAAAAAAATTTTTACGCGGTCCTGTAGATTTTGACATGGAAACGACGAAAATCCAAGTTTGAATTTTAGGAATCCACCGGCTCAAAAGTTATGCGTGTTTAAAGTTCAGCGAATTTCAGAGCCAAGGGCGCCGCCATGTTTAACGAACGAAACTTGAACCTTGAATCTTCGCGAAAGCTTTAAATTCGGTTTTAATTTAATGTGAACGAGCTACGGATGTTTGCAGAGATTCTTCCGCGGATTCCGCGAGGTTTAGAATTAAGGGTAAGTCTATTTATTTCATCCCTGCAAAGGGTTTATCACGGTAAAATGAGAACGAACGTTTAATTAACTTTTGTAGAAGACTGTGCTTCATTGTATTTCGCTGGGACGGCGTTCCACTGTGAAATGGTTTTGTTAATTATTGTAAGCATTGTACTCTTTGTCAGGTTTGAAGAAGCCTTTAAAATTTGCTCCGTATTTGTTTTGTCCGTTTTGAGAGAAATTTCATTTTCATGCTTTATAGCATTATAATTTGCAAAGAATGTATATGTATATTATCGTTTGTATCGAAAGAAGATATCTCGAAAAATATTTTCTGTTGTCTATGCTCGAGAATATGGAGAGTGAAAGCAACGTGTTGATTAAAAAAAACGAGTGCGTAATCTTATTTCGAGCAACGAGTGTCACGTGCGTTGAGTACGAATTAATTAACTGGTGTCGGGGCTGGTATTAATTAGCACGGACAAAAAGTATATATGCAAATCTTCGAGTATCTCGTTGACATCGTTAAACATTTCGAAAAGGGGGAACAATTATATAATTCACTTCATTTGCAATTGTTTCCGTTTGAATTAAATGTTCATTAATGCGCGGCAGTGGAACTGTCACGACGATATAGTTAAAATATTTAAATGAAAGCCGCCATGGTTAATTAAAATTCAATAAACATTCTTTCGATTTTAAATGTATTTGTTTTACGCATTATTTAAATTCCGCCGATTTATTATACGACGCGACAGCCTGAATAATTCAAGGGAATTCATGAAAATTTTAATATGTGTACGAAAATTCTTATGTGTCTCGTGTCCGCGTTCAAATAAATCAATATTTTTCTTTCGAAATCAATTTTTACCAATTTCTCGTGTAAAATGTCCAGCAAGCCGATAAATTTCTTTCGTTTCCTCGACCACACAGCAACACGTCACAGGTTCGTATGTACGCTTAATAATCTGTATAATGTATATGTAGTTGTTCTTTGCATCCAAATAGGAAATTCGCATTGTCCATCTACTTTACACGATTACGTAACATAATAGACATGCTTTCTTCGGAACTAGCATGAACGGTAATAACAACGCAAAATAATGTATGCGGGTGCATGGTTTATGCAAACCTGACTGCAGCCATCCAATTACGGCCCGAACATTCTGTCACGAACCAAGCTGCTCTTCTTTTTTAAAAATGTCAAAGCAGCTGCACGGGAACAAGTCCCTAGCTGTCAGTCACTGTCAGACGATTTTAGTTGCCTTCAATTCGCATCATCCAACAATACCGTTTCAATTTACCAAACAGACGCAGCCGAATGCAATTTAATTTTTCCAACGTTTCAATTCATAACCTCGTGCAACAATCTGCACCATTTATACCGGGTGTTTCATAATTCATGGTACAAATTAGATCGGCTCGATTCTATGGCTGGAGATAGGACAAAAATCCAGAATAATGAAATTGTGCAGGAGGCTTGGTTTTCAAGAAAATTAAATTTAAACATCAGTCGAGTGCACGCGTCCTTAATAAATAATCGATGTCACTACTATAGTAACTATAGTTTGCTACAGTGACCGCTATGGTAACTGTAGTTTACTACAGTAACCACTATATTAACTATAGTTTACTACAGTAACCAGCATAGTAATTATAGTTTACTACAGTAACGACTATAGTAACCACAGTTTTCTACAGTAACCGCTACAGTAACTACAGTTTACTACAGTAACGATTATAGTAACTATGGTTTTCTACAGTCACCACTATAGCAACTATAGTTTACTACAGTAACCGCTATAGTAACTATAGTTTACTATATGTCATAAGCTATAGTAATTATAGTAAACTATAGTTGCTATAGTAGTGACATCGGTTATTTATTAAGAACGCGTGCATTCGATTGATATTTATATTTAATTTTCTTGAAAACAAAGCCCCTCACGCAATTTCGTTATTCCTGATTCTCATCTCCAACCATAAAGTCGACCTGTCCTAATTCGTACCATGAATTATGAAACACCCGGTACAATATGTTAAATTATTGGAGCATCGAATTCGATGCCTGCAGCCAGTCTGAACGATAGTAAATGTACTTTCATTGACCGTCGATATTCCAAGTATCTTACAAGATGTTTAACCTCTTTATCAAACTATAAGAAACATTTTTCATCAATGTCTTCGTCTTTACGCGAGTATGCTACTCGATATGTTACACGTGTATAAGCTTACGCGTGTTTATCTGCTCTGTAATCAAGCAACATGCGGTCTATATCGATTACAATCGGTTCGTCTCTCTAGAAAATTTACTATCGACAACCTATTGTTGCGAGACAACTCGAGAAGACTCGAACCGATTACCAATCTCTCGCTGGTTATAAATAACCCGATAATATATATATATATATATATATATATATAGATTTGTATGTACGTAATTGTATTGTCGCGAATATGTGTCGATAGTTATGTGTACGGTGTGCTTTTCTGCGAGTGGACAATGTGGAGAATAGTGCGAGTAAAGTGGATGGATATCGATGATACGAGATCTCGCGTTGTAAGAGGGGTGAGAGTATGGCCTGTTATGGAGATGTTCCGCGACACATGGCAAGAACTGGTGTTACGTAACTCACTATACACAGTGATCTATCGAGTGCGGGATGTCTCAGACACTGTTACGGCAAACGTGCATCACAGTTGTCGTGAATTTTTAATTTTTCATAATGTTTCTGACATCGTTACAGCGCTAATATTTATTTTAAAACTTCCTCAAAAATTGTAAGATTACAATTTAGTACTTCATTATTAATTGTAAAGTGTTATGCTAATGTATGCTGTATAAACCAAACATGGTTTATGGCATCTGTAATACCTGCCCATTTATCGACTAGAAAATTCGAAATTAAAATTATCAATTCACTTTTGAACGTGCTCGAGCGAAACTCGAACCCATCACTATTTTTCAAGAAAAAGATTGATGTAAAACATCATGTACGATTTTAAACTTCTACTACGATCAATTTCTCAAGTAATGCATGTTTCTCGTAAAACATTGTCATTTTATATCGTCACGTTTGCGTTCGATGTCTGTGAAGTATTCGTTTGCAATGATTGCACAATTTTAATTTGGACTTCTTCAAGATTTTGGTTAGTGTTACATTACGAACGATCATGCTTGTGAGATCAACACATTAGAAAGCTGGGAGAACTGATTTGCTCGAGCGGAGTTTAGTTGATTCGAAGATTGATTAGGATTCGATTTCTTTGAAATATTTTCTCGTTCGTTCGCGTTATTATTCACGTGTACGAATCTCGAAGAAAGTCCATCGGATATGCTGAGTCATGCGAATCGTTGTGAATTGCAAATCACAATGACAGTTATGGAATATCCGTAAAAGTGACTTACATTTCATCTGGCAGCGTTTGCGTCGGCAGACGATGAAGATCACCACGCAGATGATTATTATCACGAGGATTAGAACAACCGCCGATACGATGATGATCAGCAGAATGTTTCCCTCCAGCTGATGCCACCATGGTATATGACCTATAATTAAAATGGATCCGACATACTTAATAATAATCTCGAGAAACAACCAAATCATTCTACAGAACTATTTTTCTTTTTATTATTGTCAATACAAGAAAGTGCTCACTGAAACGAAATATACCATTTCGTAATCGAATAACAATTCAGTGAACTGTGTCTGAACCAGAGTCGCCATGACCGGACTAGTCACGTGACATTATGTCACGCGTCACGTGACTAGGGGAACGTAGAGTGGGGGAAAAGTATTATTCTGGCGACTCTGGTCTAAACCCTGTGATCAATCGATATTATGAATGTACTTTCACCCTGTTTAACCCTCTAATAATATCCTCATGATCCCAGATAAAATTTACTCTACACTGATATTCCTAAATATGAAATTTCATTAACTTCATTAGAATTATTTTTGTTTTACAAGTACTTTGATCAATTTCAACTGAATTTTTAGGAAGTACATTCCAGTGCACCTCTTAGTCCGAGGAAACCACTTCAGGGTCAATGTAAAATATTATTTGGAAAGTATAATTAGTTAGAGTTGTACTGACGACAATCGTTAAGCGACATTCCAATTTTTCATATTCTTTCGTCTGGAAAATGGCAATGATGTATATACGTAAAACTGTTTCTTATGAAGCGTCACAGGATAGATGATGGATTTTAGACGTTCTCTTTGCTATACTTAAGGTAATAATCGAGGAGAAACTTACTTCGATGTCCGTGGTGAGCTAAGAAAGAATGGAGACATCAGAATGTTTCTTATCTTTTCACGTGAATTATTTATAAGAGTATTTTGCTACTACACGATCATTCTTTCAAATGAACTTTTCCAACTATGCTTCTTTCCTCGTATTTTCTCAGTATACCGAACTACTGTATGTGCATACGAGATTGCGAGAGAGCTATTGCTATGAAAATTTTAATAACTTCTCGAGGAAACGTTTTTGCTAGCTTTATACTAGCAAAAAATGGTGAATTCAGTAAGTGATCGTTTCACTACACGGATTTTTAATTATTCCCGTCATATGATTTGAACACGTATAAAGGAAATCATTCGATTGATACGCGCGGATTTTAATCAAGCCTCGCACAGAGGATCAATAATCGAACATATTCCACACGTATCTTTTTCGATTTAACCAGCGTTCGGTTTTTGTCAAATCACTGCTCGACTATGTTTCATTTTTCAAGATTCTCAAAAGAGAGTGCACGGCACTGACAAAAATTTGTATTTTTCATTGAAAAATAGAAGTCGTGAATTAGACGAAAATAAATTTGTCGAATTTTGAAATAGAAGTCTGGAACGCCGAAGTAATTTAACAATTGTCTTTATCTGTAAAATTTACGTTTCTTTAAAAAAATGAATTACGATGTAGAATTATACATATATCTTTCGAGTTTTACACGCATGAAAAATCATGTTTGAAGCGTGATGGTGTGTCGTGCCTTGTTAGAATGAACTGTGCTTCCTTTTTCTATGGAAGTTCTCACGAAACTTGGACTTTAATGCATTAAATATTAAGTAACTTGGCTGGAAGTTTCAATGGCTTTCGGAAACTTCCAAACAAAATAATTCCTCACTTTGAAATAGGAGGACGTTGAAAAATTGCACGGACTAAAGTTACGTTTTATGTTAATAAATCTTCATAGGATGATGTTTCAGTCATTAGCGAAAAGTCCTGGTCCAAAACGTTTTGTCGACAGTTCATTCTGTTCGATGACAATCCTATTTGAATTTAATATTCTCCCCGGCGAAAAGTTCATTACTCTTAGTTACATTTCATTCCTTTCGTCACTTTGAATAAATTACGAATATTAATTCTTGCGTCCCGGGATTATTACGGAGGTCACTTTGCAGCACAACTTTTTTTCGCGAATTTTAATTTCGCACCTTTTTTTAGTATAAAACTTGCTCTACATTTTCCGTATAACGCCAAATTTCCAACCCATCGGATTATAATTTTCCATAAGCATACAAAGCAAGGGAAGTATTCAGAATTACAGACCATAGAAAACATAATGAATAAATAATTGGAATTGCCGGTGTACATATAATTAAAACACAGTTGCAATTACTGGCGGGAGTGCAACGAAAACAATTGTAATTACAGATCCTTTGCTTTGAAATATGATTCTTCAGAAACAGAATGAATGTTATGTAGAACGTGCTGCCGTCGTTTTCGCAATTTTCATTTGCGCGAATGTAGTTAACGATCGCCGAGGTAAAATATTTCCGTCTCGGAATGAGTTGGGTAAACAAATGCGAAAAAAAAGACAGAACCGTTCCGCGATATCTGGGAAAAGCTGTTTTGTAAACTTCGATAAAACACCGAAACGCGCAGTCTACGTTTCTGAAAGTGTCTCGTAGAAGAGGCGATATACCGGAGAAACTTTCGCAACCGTGTTTTCGCAAAACTTCCGGAAGTCGCGTTTTGAGCTTTTTCGGTTCTCTTAATCTCACGGCTATAGATTCCCGACCTGGCGCGCATGCACGCGAATTATAGCTGCACAATATAATACCAGAATTACGAGCCGGGGAATGTAATATCAAGGAACGAAAAATGACCATGACAGAGGAATGCGTTTTCTGTAAAACTCCACACCACGATGCAACGGAATTCTCTTCGTAATTAGATCGTAACTTTTAGAGGCTGCTTGCTATAATAGTTCATTATAAAATGATCCATTGCCAGCGAAATAATTATTTTTCTAAAACTTCGCACCGGGTCGGGATAAAATTTTCCTCGCAATTGAAGCGTAACTTTTCAAGGCTGCTTGCTATAATTGTTCATTACGACGCCGAATAATTACTCGTGTTTTGTAAAAATTTACACCACAATGGAATCAAATCTGCTTCGCAATTGCTGGCTCGATAATTACTTCTGTTTTGTTCAGTTTCCTTAACCCCTTGGCGTAACATTTTTTGCACGGTTACAGTGAATAAAAGTGTACATTAACAAAACAAAAATAGAATTTGATTTCATCACGAGTCTGGCTCGATGTTGTAAGGCAAGGAGTTAATGCTTAAATATTGATTACAAAAAAAAAAAGAATGGCATAACATTCGTATTTGTTGGACTTCGTTGAAATCTTCACGACGAGTCTGACTCGTGAAAATGCGGCAAGGGGTTAATCAGAGAAGATAATTGTACAATGATGTTCAACTGTATCATCAAAGCCCAGTAAAATACAATGTCTTCCTACGAGATTTCATTGTGAAATCTAAAACGAAGGAAATAAAGACAATGTGATAATGATTTTCGCTGAACTTACCTGGCACGTCACGTTCACAGGGATTGGAGTAGCCGATGGTGTTGTTTACAACACATACGTATGTCCGGAAATTGGTTACCGAAGTATCCAGCCGAATATAGCTCTTTCCATTTCGTATCTCGGCAACCTGTTCCAACGTGTCGTTGTCACTCTTCAAAGACCAAACGAAATCGGTCTCTTTCGGATTAGCTATTGCAGAGCACACTACGTAATCCTTGCCGTCTATTCGTTCCTTTTCCACGTTACACTCCGGCTTAACTGTGAAGAGGAAAATGTTCGAGTTTGATTGCTTCTATACGAATATACGGATACGCGTGATCTGAATCAGACTTCAAACACTGAAGTGTCCATCCTAATCGAACGACTAACAAAATTCGAAAAAATCGCACAAGCAAATTCCGGAACATTATTTCACATAAATTCCCATAGCTCACTTATTTAACAGCAAAACTGAACCAACGATGGAAGGTCCAAATCAATTTTCATTTAATCCCATGATTAACAGAATATGTGTGTGTGTGTATGCAAAAAGCAAACGCAATACCATTTTATAAGCTTACGCAAACAATTGCTGAAAATGTTCATTTATACGCTTTTGTACAATATTTACAAGTTTCAACTTCGCTGGGAACTGAAATACCTCCTGAATTAATAATAATTTCTCGATTCGCATGTATTCAAGAGCATACAGTTCTATTTAAAAGAACACAATAGATTTTAGACTGCCCACAAAAGATTAATAGGAACGTTCTAATTTAAAAATTAATAAGGATGTATTCCAGTCGAAATTATTGAACTTCTGCTGGCAACACTGTCGCGGCGGATAATACTGGCGTAAATCGAGACGGTAATATCACGTGGGAGACCCTGTATAGTTGTGCTACACAGTCGGTCGGGTCTCTAGTGACCCAGCCGTCATTGTACGAGGGTTAATAGCCATCGAGCACCATGGCGCAGAGGTTTCTGTGTTATGGGGTCGTACGGTCGGCTACACGTATCGCATAAAACCGGAATTACTTAAATGAAGTCTTTAAATGAAACGAGCGGGTCTGCTGAAATTTTTTAGTTCGTCCATCTATTACGTTTTAATGGGGAAAGCTCCTTCCTCACCGTATGAAACGGCCGCGGTAAAAACGCGCGTTATCCCATTTAAAAAAGCACAGGCTACCCTAAAAATCTTATAAGGGAACGACTTCGAGAATCATTTCGAGAACGAACTTTCAGGACAATCCAGTTCAAAAAGTGGAAGATTTATTTTTACTTACACTGAACGTTTAAGATCATGGAGATGTTACGGCTTCCGTGTCGATTCGATGCCTCGCAGTAGTAGGTACCATTGCTGCGTCTAGGCACCGCCACTTTTAGATCGAGAAATCGACCCTCCATGATGGTGTCCGTCGATCCTTCACGGAACCAGCGGAACATAGGCTCCGGGTGAGAGCTAGCGTTACAGCTCACCGTTTCAGGTATCGTGTCGACTGTGACGTTCACCATTTTCCTCGAGATCGTCATATTTTCCGGTGGAACTGCCGGAAAAAAAAGGGAAACTTGATTCCATCGCTGCAATACTCGAATAATTAGTAAATCGAGGATCGTTGAAAGAGGCGTTCTTCATTGAAAGATTGAACAATTAAAAATCTTCATGAAAGACGACGCTAGAGGAGAATAAATTTAAAATAAACCTTTTCAATTATATTCTGGACATTACCCTTAATTCTCAAAAATGTTCAGATTTTGTATCATATTTTAAAACGAATGGATGTGGATGACGAAACGCTAGAAAATTATTATACCAGTCTCCAATGTTCGAAATTATTTATGCCAAAATGACTTAGTTACTTTGTACTCGAATACTGTTGTAGCTCTGAGAATTTTATTAACAATCCCTGTCTGTAGCTCTAGTGGGGAACGAAGTTTTTCCATATTAAAATTAATACAACTTAAGGTTAAAACTAGAAGGCTAAAACTATAGTAGATTATAAGTTTTTCTTTTAAAATTAAAAATAAGCAGTTCTTTTAAAATTTTTACCGAAGAAGGAATCCAAAGAAGAAAGAAAATTGTTTCGATAATATCTCGTTAAATGTTAGATTTAGGACATATGAAGGTCAACACTTTCATACTCAGAATTTGATACTCTATCGATCTGTGGTATGAAAAAGGACATTCTATTTAAAAAAATGAAGGTGACCTCCATGTCTCTAAAAAAAATTACATGAAAACAACAAATGTTTTGGTATCGTATGGGCCCCATTTTACCATTCAACTTTGTCCTTCAGACATTTGATGTATCTTCGAAAACAACAAAGATATTTGAGGTGGCAAAATGTGGCGCCCCACCCTGTATACTTTCGTTACCCATTTGTAGGTAGGTTACAAAATAAAACTTGATTTGATCACTGAATGATTCACGAGCAAGTCAAGGATCATTGAAGGAAGAAGTGACGTACATTCCACGTGAAAATGAGTGCTGCTGTTGACTCCAGGTCCGATGCCGTTCCCGTTGGTCCGACAGGTGAACTCAACGTTGTCCTCAGCTCTGTCGAGCTGGCCACCTGGCCAGGCGGTAAGGTTCCACGTGAGGGTCGACTGTATGCTCTCGAAATCGTTCGTTCGCGGATCGGGCTGGTGATAGACGTTCGATACATAGTATCGGTTCGTTTTCGAGAAATCGATTCGAGCGTCCTTCTTCCACCAGGTAATGTTGCAGATGGGCGCGCACTCGACCCAGCACATGATGCTAACGTTCGCCGAGTTGTACACGTAGCCATGATAAGGGGGCAGCTTCTTGATAAACGCAGGCGCCGCTATTGACAATCAAAGAACAAGTTGAACCGTGTTTTCAACCATTTCCCGGAGACATTATTGTCACGGCCGGGTAGAGATAAGGGTGACGCGATCGTTTCCCATCGATGTGAAATACGTGCAATTTTCTGACCCAGAACAGACTATCGCGCGCGCGTCCTTCTGTTAGCTTCCGACCCCGTGGATCGAAACCATCCTCGCCAGCGACGTTCAAACTGCATCTTTCACCTAACCTTTTCAGTTTGCCGAACAATAAAACGACCTCGCTGTTACACACGTCGCTAGTTTTCCTGACGGAAGAACCTCGGCAAATCGAACCTCGCACTTCGAACGATTGTAATTCATGCGATATTTTACTATAACTAGACTCCGGACCTTTATGCGTTTATGATAAAAACGGGTAGGTCCAGTTTATGATAGTAGACGAATATTTGAAGAATTTAAACATATTACCAGATCATTTTCAACCTATTAAACATATCCAGCAACAAATTAAATATTTCTTTCAACCCAACTTGTTGCGATTCGGGTAGAAAATTTTTATTTCGTATAAAGATCCGTAGTACAGCTACTAGATGATTGCGTAAGTTTGTGCCCGATTTTTATAGATGTCGCGAACTGTATACTGTACTTTTCTAATTGTAGAGAATTCTTTAAAATTTAACCGTTCGGACACGAACTTGTGCAATCATCTGATACATATAACTTAACCTATTCCGACCTGTAATTCATTTGAGAATTTTCATATCGGAATTTCTGAAAATTTCTGTAGCAGTACTAAATCATGAGGAGAGAGAGAGAGAACAGGGACGGAAATGAGTTTCAGTTTTACGTACTTATTACAATGCCATTTCCCCGACTTTCTATACGACTTACTGTCACGCGCAAGACGTACGACAACAGATTTATTCGCTGTGGGAATTAGAAACTTTTACAACTAACTTTACAACTCACCAGACACGTCGATAAACGTGGTGGCCGGGTCCCCGTCACCGGCTTCATTGTAAGCGAGACAAGTAAAGTTCGCTTCAGTTTCCAAATTAACCGTGTCGATGGTAAGGGTAGCGTTATTTGCATCCGGAAGTCTGTGAAGGCCTCGTAACCATTTAAAGCCAACTACCTTTGGTCGTCCCGGGTCCAGAACGTAGCAAGTGATGTTCAATGACTTCTTCTTTATTACCTGCTGAGGTTCGTACGAGATCGAGGCCGGCCCAGGCTTGTCTGTCGTTTACAATGATACCAAAGTCATGACACGTTCGTTACGATTCCGCCTCGAAAGCTCTTCTGCTTTCAAAGTCGTTTTAACACGTTCACTGTCCTCCGCTACTACCCCATGGCTGACGGAAACTCAGCTACAGGGTGTACAGGGTGTTTCAAAATTTAGGTGGGTGGAGATTTGTTATAAAAATGGACCGCGAAATTGACGTCAACATTGAACACCAAAATCAAAATTGATTTTCATTGCATCCTATAATACTCATCGCGACGAACGAAAGTATCAAAAAAATTAAACCGACTTCGAAAAAACGCACTAACAAGTATGAATAATTTCCATTTAATTTACGTGAATACACACGGACTTAAATACAATACAATCTTTTCGGAGGCGGCGCAAAATTGCCGACAGATGTTGCTGATTATGATTTCATTGGATATGATGGACTTGGAAACCAGCAGGTGGGACGAGAAGATACATTAATACGTGGAAAGCATGTAGAAGAATTTAAGGATTTTCGTAATTTCCAGTGTCGGAAAGTGTTTAAATTTTGCGCCGCCTCCGAAAGGATTGTACTGTATTATATTGTTCGTGTGTATTCACATAAATGAAATGGAAATTATTTCATACCTTTTAGTGCGTTTCTCTTCGAAGTCGGTTTAATTTTTTTTATAAAACTTTTTTATTTCACACTTTTTAGTGGAACGAGCAGAATCTGTAGAACACCGTAAGATGGTTTTTCGGTCTTATTTGCAATAAAAACGACGTTATCGGTGAACATACATAGAAAAAAAAGGCACGTACAGATCGAATTGAGTAACATCCTCCTTTTTCGAAGTCGGTTAAAAAAGAACTACACGTCTCAATTAAAAAACAAACGACTTAAAGATTCACCAACTATTCTATTCCATATGTCTACAGGGTGTATTAAAATGGTATAAACGTGGAGGGGATGATTCTAATGAAAGTATACAACAAATTTTTCCATTTGACGCGTCGTTTTTTAGAAAATTCGATTCCTATTCGATAGCACGCGTATTGGTCGATAACTTTGTTCTATATTTTCTGAAGTAGAATCACTCCCTCCACCGTTTATACCGTCTTGGGACACCATGTAGACATATGAAATGGAATAGTTTACGAAACTTTGACGTTGTTTTCTAAGAGACCGGTTGACGCGAGACACACGGTTCCTTTGAGACTTTGTGTATGCTGCCGAATAATGAAAATTACGCTACTGAATAATAAAAATTACGTCTCGCCAACGTAAATAGGCTTTTTTAAAAAATCTTTTTCAAATATTGCATTGCCATCCGGTTCTGAGCTATGTTTAAAATTTCAAGTCTCTAGCCCATTGGGAAGTTAGTTCAAAATCAATTGCAAAATTTTTACCGAACACACAAACAGACAGACAAGAAAGCGAGCTAATCAAAACGTGGTAAAATAGGAAATTTGGGGGCGATCGCGGCCTAGATCGATTTTTATCTAGCGCTTTCGACTACTGAAAACCCCCACCTTTGCATTATCGTGAAATAAGGTGGCGCATCCCGCATCCTTGCAATCCTGGAAACTTGAGTCTACCCCCCTACAAGAACGATTGAATTGAGACCTACAGTTCCTTTTGTGGCTTTTGTTCGTCGCGATGAGTACTATAGGACGCAATAAAAATTATTGTAACAGATCTCCACCTATCTGGAGGTGCAGAATCACCCTGTACAGCAGGGATGAACAACCTTTTTTTGCAACGGGCCAGCTACAAATTTAAAAATGTTGTATGGGTTGCATGTAAGAAACTTATGATAATTACAAACACTGAATCATGAGATCAAATTTATCTGTTTAATGACACAATGAACCTAGCATAAAAAATTACAGAAATAAAACACTCATTAATAGAAATGCTATTTAAAAAACGGCGAAAGATATATGTGTCTTTTGTAGAACAGCGGAACACTGTAGGAATTTTTAAAAGTCAAAATGTAAGATCTTTGAAGGGCCGCACGAGAAAGTGTGGCGGGCCGCGGGTTGCTCATCCCTGCTGTACAGGAGAATTACACTCGCAGAAAAACTATGGGAATGACGCGGCAGTGAACGTGTCAACCGACTTTCGTAAAAGATCGCCACGAGGATGCAAGCAGTTTGGGCAAAATAATTTAGACCAACCGACTGCGAAGTCGAATCGTCGGCACAAAGAATAGAAAAAAAAAGGGGGAGGAGGGGATTGGATCAAAGGATTAAAAATTAAAAGAGCTTACAATAGACTATGACAGGCGCACTCGGTGAAAGTGGTCCCCAGCCAGCGTCGTTTCTGCCTTCGCAAGAGTAGTTCCCGTGAAAGGAACGACCTACTGCTTCCAGCAGCAGCTTGCTCGGATCAATATCGCAGAAAATTAAAGATTCCTCGGTGGTTGTGGTGGTCGCGGTGCTATTCCTCGTGCAATCCGGAAGTTCTTTCAGCAGGTCTCCGTCCAAGTACCAACGGACGGACGTCAGACTTGCTGGATTTCCAGAAACAACTTCGCAGGTCAAAGAAACGTTCAAACGGTCCGCCTCGTTCACGGGGGTATCTGGGTCCATTATCACTTCGACCACTGGTTTATCTACAATCAAATCCATAATCGAATCATACAAAAACTGTATCCAATGAATTTGCAGAACATACAGTGAGTGCACAAGTATTCGTACACCTACAAATAACTCTTTCAAGCTATATTCGGTTTTAAAAGTTTAGTTTACTATTTTAAACTGTGTCCTAATATCAATTCCGGCCACTGTATTGTTAAATATGGTTGAAATTTGTTATTCGGTGTCACTCATAATTAATCGTGCGATCGAAATTTTACTGTTTAACAGTCTTTATAAATATCGGCGAGCTGTCCTGTGTCATTTTTAGTAAAATAACTTGTTGGCAGAATAACTAATAGCTCTTTTATTGCACGGTAACTGGAAATTCATGTACAGTTAATTTTCATTGGTGGCTTTTATCTCGGTTAACAATTTCACACGACAGATTGGAATTATGTTTTCTATAAGGGAAGGAATATGTTGGGAATTTTATAAAATAAATTGATAGAGTAATATGAAAAACGTTGATGAAGTTGGTTCCATAAAACGATAATTAAATTAATTAAAATAAATTAAAACAATGTTTTCTTTTACACGTATAGTTCCATTTACTGTTAATCTCTAGGTATCGATCGCCAGTGATCACCAGACTGCAGATCTTCATGCAAATTTCTGTTTCCATGGACTCTCCCATGCAAACCAAAATAAGAGAACAATGGATTTCGCAGATCAAAAGATTTTTTATCATGGAGATAAAGCAGAAACGTTCCTGTCGTTTGTCAGTGTAAATGTTTACCGGTATTACTTTTGTACAAACCGCGAAATGAGAAAAATGTGAAAATAAAATGGTGATGTTAAAAGATGAAAATTAAAATGTACATGTTCACTGATCAACAATTAGAGAACGTCAGAAATGCATAAAGATTTACCGATCACACTCAATCACGCTCGAATAATCAATTATCAGGGCGACCACGCGACCACACTCTCTTTCCTGGGCCACTCGAGAGCCGTCTCATTAAAATGGATCTAATCAATTTAAGAGACGGAATATTTTCCGGTTCTTTATGTTCCCGTGTGAATGTCGACCGGCGGCGCTGCGGACTGTTTTAAAAGTCTCATGGCTCATGCATTTTTTACGAGACCGGCCGAAGCATAAAGATTTATGTCCGCCGGGTAAAACTATTCAAAGTAAACCATACGCGGCCCGGTAGCTTGCACAATGTTGCGGGAAGCGTGAAAAGAACCGATGTTGCACCTCGGATAAACGGCAGAGACAAGACACTTTGTGTGGACGCGTCAACGAAATCGATTTTTTGAAATTGTACTTCTTAACCCCGTGCCGTATCACTTTCTTTAGAGTTACAGTGATTAAAACGTCTTTATCCCCAAAAGCGTCGTAGAAGAGAGAAGAAAATTTATACTTTTTGTATGGCTACATTTATTTTAATGCTTAAATATCGATTACTGGACTGCGGATTTTTATGCATTGATGGATTCTAAAAATGTTCAAAAAACGCTAAAATACCAAATTCTACAGAATTTAATACGATTTTTATTTAGTTTAGATCTACAAAGGTTATTACCACTGAAAATAAGATTTCATTCGTTCCCAGTTTCTTAACCTATAAAAATTAAAAATTGCATAAACATCCGCAGTGAATGTTTCTGCGAAAACGAATCAAATTTTACTTCATTGAAAAAGAAAGGTGTAGCATTCATATTTGTTAGATTTAAAATTGCAAATATTCCGGCAGATGGCCGCCACAGATTGATACGGAGTTGGTGCCACCATTGCGCGCTTGTCGGCTACCAATCTGCCGGCAGATTGCTTACAAATAGTCGAGAAAATCGTTTACCGTCAGTACTGAAGAAGTTCATTCAAGATTGTTCAACAATTTACACGAGACTTAAGAACCGGCCCTCGAATCACCTGGAAAGAAAACTCCCGCGGATGGAATCCAATCAGTAGATTGGCTGGAATATTTTTTATCCGCTAGGTAATCAAGATTTCAGCAAGTTCAAAACAAAAGAATCCGAAGACCGTCCGCGGAGTTTACCCGGCGGAACTAGAAGACGGAAAAACAACCACCGCTGGCAGGAAAGAGTGGATGGCTGAGCGAACTAATTTCCCGCGTTCGAATCCTCGGCCTCGCTCTTCCACGGATTGTTTCTACGAAATAATACTACAACACTGCGGACCGCAATTAGAATTTCATTGAACCGTGACTCTGTTTACAGTCCATCGGCGTTTACCGTCCGGAGAAAATTGCTCATACAATAACGCACCGCGGAAAAACCGAACTCGATCTGCTCTATGCAACATACAAAGACTGCTGATATATGAAAACAAAAAATAAACGAATATATTTTTCGTGTGACGTCTCGTTTTCAAGGAAATTCAATTTGAATGTTTGTCGAGTGCACCTGCATTTGGCAGCGATTTTTTCGGAAATGTGGAATAAAGAATTTTACATTTTTAACCTATTTTCGCGTGTATCGATTCTGTCACCTGTGTTCCCTGCGTTGGTGAACTGCACCTACAGTGGGTATACAAAGTATTCGTACACCTGTTAAAAACGATTATCTTTTGCCAAATTGCTTGAATGAAAACTTAATTTTCTCGATACAATGTTATTCATTCAACATTTATTCACAGTCTACTAATGAGTAAATAGTTTTGTTGTGATTCGTTAAACATTGTTGGTCCCTTTCTGCGCCATCGGTTTCATAAACAACGAGGGTAGACACGGACAGGGTTTAAGATATCGGACGGCATTAACTTTCCCAATATTTCTGTTGTTCCGTTTAGATTTATGGTCAACGCTCCCTCCAGCAAGTTTCCTATCTTGTTCGTGCTTGACCGAAATGTAGAGCAATAAGCGTCAGACGCAACTCCGGCCCAACAGTTTAGATATGCTGAATTATTTTAACAGTTTCTGCGCGAGTGTTATCGAATGTTTATCCTCCGACTCGGGAGTTTCTGCCGAAATGTGCGGTATCGTTTTCTTACTTATTAATTAACGTCTCTCGAACTTTCGGATATCCTGCAATCTTTATTTTCCAAATCATTATACGTTTTCGAAAACGTGAAATACTAAAGCGACGAAAGATTACCATTTTTTTCGCTTTTCTCAATATTTTTTATGCAGTGCAAATTGCGTTTCAAATAGAATCGTAAAACGTCATCTACCTACATAAATTATTTTTCTAATAAAAACAGAAATTTAAGTTGCCCGGAAAATCGCAAAAGATCATGGAACAAAATAATGTCATAAAACTCATTCTAAATGGTAAAAAATTAGCTTTCACTTTCACGGCCTGCTACATTAACTATAGAGAAGTGAAATTCGAGATGACTAATAATACCGTGACCGGTACTGTTTCATTGTTTTGAAATGATTCATTTCACTTTGCACACAGGCGACGAAGCGGCCCGTGTCTGTCGCATGCAAAAATGTTTTTTATGAGCGGCGATGATCGACGTCGCGTATGCACATACACGCACACACACAGAGGGGGTAACAGAGGCACCGGGGGGAAAAATAGTCCCGTTCCGTTTCGCATTACAGCAATTTGTCGCGTTTTGGTCTGGTAAACGATATTTATGTGTCCATAAATCGTCGGGGACCGCCGGTTTTCGAGCCGATGCCGAAACGTATGCACCGTTTGCCTTTTTCATTAACAAACATAATCCATTCAGTGTTCTTCTTTTTCCCGAGCGGCTGTTTTCCAGCCTGTCGATCGCAAATCGCCGGCTCATTTAGGAGCATTCATGCGACACGCTCGATTGTCGGCCAGAGGGTTCATCGACTTGTCCAGAATTATTACTAATTAACACCGGTATGTATTGGCCACATGATTCTACAGGCTGATTAAAGTAAGATCAAACGGGACGAGTGCGCACAAAGCTGATCGAACAAATATACAGGTTTATAAAGCACATTTGATATTGGTTTTAATTAAGCGTTCCATTAATATTGAACGAGTGCCGAGTTAATTATGATAATGCCGGGCCGGCGTATTTTATTTGTTAATGCACACGCCGCGTCCGTATTATCCGCGGAACTTTCGATTCACTTTGTTTAAGTGATCACGAATGATTGCATTACATTATTACAGGGTAGGCGCGAGAATTCGGCTAGCACATTTAAGAAGTTTGTTAATCGAATCAGGTGGCTACAGAGCTCGGATAAATTGGCCAGTTACTAAGTGTGTGGTAAATGGCGAGTTTTTAATACTTACACAAGACGAAGACGTCAACGACATCGTCCGAGACGGATGTGCCCACTTTATTGTCTAAAATGCACTTGTAAGTGCCCATGTCGCTGGCTGATGCATTTTTCACGGTAAGCGCCGTCTGCTCCGTGATGCCACCTTCGTAATGATCTTCGGTTAATGTTATCTTCTTGTCGTCTCGTAGCCTAGAAAGTAAACAGGACGCGGCTGAGTCTGTCAGATTTTGCAAACAATATCTTTTTTGTCCAACCTTCTTTTTGATAATAGATTACAGTAAAGTCGCGATACAGTATTGTCACCATAAACGCGTGAGCCTCGGGGGATCTGTGTGCGTTTATCTGAGACGGGTAGCTATCTTTTTGAGCTTCAAAGGCCGAGCCGAACGTAGAGAAGGACAGCGCGTCTCTTTCTTTCCCATACGCTGTCCTTCCTTGCGCCCGAAACTTTCATCGTCAGTTAAACCACTAAATACAGTTGAAATTATATCGTGTTTGGCCTTTTTTTAATCAGAAAAATGCCACGAATATATTGATGAAAGTTCCATAAAAAAATAAGTAATAATAAAAAAGATTAAATATTGGTGTTACATTGCGGGGACGCACTGGCCTTTGAACTGTGCCGACGACTGCACAGTTCACACCGATATACCCGAGATCAAATTATTAAAGTGGAGGGGATATTTTTTCTGCGTTTATCTGCTACAGCTTTTATGCGTTAATAGAGGATTTACTGTAGTTGTCAACGACCGGGTGTGCGATAGTTGTCAGGTGCCTACCAACTCCACTGTCGGCCAAGGAAGGACAGCGTATGGGAAAGAAAATGACGGCCGCGTGTTCTCTTTGATCTGTACTTGCATGCTGTCCTTGTATACGTTCGGCTTTCGATTGAACTCTCGGCCGGTCGACGCGGTAGACGCAGTCACAAAGAAATAGTGTCGGTATGCGATAGTTGTCCGTGCAGAGCACAGGCTGATTGACAACTATCGCGACTTTACTGTAATTCATTTCGTAAAAATTCGAGTTACATATTCTTCTAATGCAGCTCTTTTTTCACCTTGGTTTTATACGTGATAATTAGACAGCGGATTTTATGCATTTAGGACAAAAGAATTTTAGGACAATTTGAAAATACTATTATATTATTTTCAACCTACCAAACAGATTAAGAAAGAAAATAAATTTCTACTTTGCTCCAGATCGTTGCACTTCAGGTGGAAAATTTTTATTTTGCATAAACATCCGCCGACTGGTGCGGTAATAAAGGTATACAAAAGCATGGATTCACACGAGCGTCCACGGTCTTCCAACCATTGCGCGCTTTTCACCGTAATATCTACTTTTATCCAGACGTATGTTGCAGGGTTTTTCAACAAAACTCACGCTCGCAAAGCTGACGTCGACGATCGAATCCTTTCGCGGCCGCGTTCGCATGCATCAGTGTGAAATATGGTTTTTAGAGCACGCTACAAAAAACATAATAAATCATCCCGATAGATTCGCGCCTTTTTATTTTGACATTTCGAGTGCTACTACCCGGGGATGTACGCGGATGCTTTAAATCCGGACTATTCAAGCATCACCGACGCAAAGTACTGGTGCTATCATTTTACGGCTCGGAGCTACGCACACGAGAGTTGCAAAACGACGACATCACTAGCTAATGCCTAAATGCATCAACAAATTTACCGTTCAAGTTTTTAATAGTGCATCGCAACCACTCTGCTTCTAGATTTAATCCTTTTTTTCGGAAATGCTTGAAAATATGCGAAATTCAAGATTCACGTCAACCATTGTGAGCTTGAGCTTTTACAAGAATTTACAAGAAGAATTACGAGAAATATTTACATTACAACTGTTTCAGGAAGAAGTTTTCACAAGAACTATTACAAGAAATATTTATTGAATTCGTTACATTTTACGTAACGTCGGTTTTATTAGATGTGCAATGAAACAGTTTCTGGAAGTAAATCAATAAGAAATAGAGGGTCGTAGCGAACGACAACAGCACGAGGTACCAGTTATGGGGGGTTGTTCTTCTATTTTCAGTAAACCATCAACCTGCGGCCGCGACACGTGTACCGTGAAAGAATTCCGCAGAGAATGTTCTCCGAGAGATATTTCTAAAAAAATTCCGTCTCGTATTTCTACGTGTCTCTGTATTTCAAGTGGCCAGCGGCGCTCCTTATGAGAATCAATGCGTTTTCTCTGACAAAATGGCGGCGATTCATGTGAGTCAGATTCAATTTCAGTAAAGCTCTGTAAACAGAAAGGATCGAGATCCATCTCCATCGCATTTAAATAAAAAAAACATACTTCCTAATGATTGCATTTTATTTTTACTGGCAACGTGGCTCGTTTCATGCTTTATATCAACAGTGAAACCTAGTTTATGACTTACGATAACACTGTATTTTATAGTTACAATATACAGGGTGGTCCACCTAAACGTAGACTGCGGATTTTAAAAAGATTTGAAGACATCAGTGCATTGATTTTGTGCTTAATTTGATAATTGAAAGACGAAATTTTTATTCCGCTTCTCCGTCTTGCAATCAATGCATTTTTTATATTTTGCATAAAGAGGTAATTAATTAAGTTCTAATAGAGTCAATATTTTTTTTGGATTCGCGGTCAAAACGTAAACTAGTGAGCGAGAAACTTCGCGACGCTATTATGCTATGCTAATTATCGTAGTAGTCTCGAAAGATTGGCGTCTTAAAGGATTGCAATTCGAGTAAACTTTGATTGGAAACTTCTTAATTAGCATCTGCAGCAGGTTTAATTTGATACAAGTGTTTCTATGAAGCTTTTACCGGACACGAAGACAGGTTGGCAATATAAAAAGCCGTTAATATTAACCAGTATATTTTTAACGAATTATTTTGCAAAAATATGTTCTGATCGTGTTTATCCGATTGAAAAAATTGTTAATGTTCCATCAGATGTTCTGCCGTGTACAAGCTTTTTCAAATGTTCCGGTAGTATGTATACCGCTAAAAAAACATTTTCAGACCAGCAGCAGCGAGGAACGTTATCGGACAGAAGTTATGTATTTCTGTTTTACGTGTCGTATTAACCTTTTGAATACCAATATCCGTATACGGTCGATAAACAGGTTTACGATTACGTTACTTTGCGACTCGTAAAAGAATTTTCATCGTAAACAGTGTTGCATATGGACTAAGTGACACCATCAATTTTCATATTTCATGCTAGTTCTGAAGCCGTATATTTCGAAAATATCTGCCACGCTGGGAACAACAAATATTTCATAACGTAATGTTTTATTAATTTATAGTCCAACCAACGTCATCGAGTGACTCTTCGTTAACTTACATACTCAACAATGGGAAAAGAACCTTCACGGTACAATCAAAGAATGAAAGCTGGTAATATATTGAAAATTTTAAAAATCTGTTTGTTGTGGACTATTCGATTTGGAATTTTTTGAGTACAGAAATTAGTTTACTACACGATGTGAAAAGAAATTTTTTCAAAAATTGCAATTGCTCGGAATTGTATAGAAAATACTAAAAGTTGCATTTCACCACTGCTTAATGTGTGGGCCTATATTGAAAATTTAAAAAATACTTTGCGTAAATCTCTGTCAATTATATCCACTGTGAAAGTTTCATCGAAATCAGAATGATGTAAGAATCCTTCGATTTATTGCAGTTAGAGGTAGAAAATCTTAAAAACTTCAATTTTTACCATCTTTAAAAGCTTGTAGCTGATTGCAGCGTCGACTGATTTTGATGAAATTTTCAGGACATGTTTAGTTGATACAGATCTACAAAACGTGTTTTCTAAATTTTCCATATAAGCCTTCTTTGAAAATTTTGGTCACGTTGTGTAGCAAACCAATTGTTCCAACTTCCAAAAAGATTTAAAATCGTATGGTTCACTATTAAAAAACTTCAGTGGGAGTCACTGTACATTATTAAACAAGTTCCTCAGCTCCGGTTTCACAATCTGGCAGGTAACTAATGAAGTTCTTGCGGTATACTTTTAACATGAGAAATCGCAGGAACTTACTCCGTCGCTTGGTATTCCACGGTAGACGCAGCGGGCCATAGAAATGAATTTTAGAAAGGATACACTTTGTAGAGTGTTCCCATATAACGCGGCATTAAGTCGATAAAGAATCTGTATTGTCGCGGGCCAAGTTCAATCCAATCTTCGCCAACTAATGATTAACTTCTCGTTACTCCCGTCTTGTTTTATAACATAGTTAGCCGTGGTTGGACAAAGCGCTATAAACTTCTGAAGCCGTGCACCGTCAATAAACCTTCCGAGAGCAGTTTTGTACGAAAGCGAGGCGCGATTCAAAGCAAATGCTTGTACTTTGACGCTTTCCGGTATCTCTTAGAACGATATAATTATTATATAAGGACACCGAGAACGACAGTGTCTGACAGACGAAACTGTTGGCGGTAGGATACACTCTGGTAAATGCTGTTACAGGATTTGTGCTCCGAATTCACCCTTTTGCTAGTCAAATGTACCCTTTTGAAGATCAATTTCAACCTTTTACTAATAGTGTATGTTTAAGTAGTTTTTTGTAAGAAAGATCAAATCAAATGTAAATTAAAAGATATACATGAATTACTTATTTAAATGTAATTACCAATTCATTAACTTCGTAATGTATGATAACTGTGCATAGATATGTATGGTATATTCATTTTAGCCATTTTCTGAATAATCAATTTTAAAAGTGAAAGTACATATATGTAGCAGTGTAACACCGTTCACGCGTGTCTGAATAAATATAAATATATAATATAATCTAAATAAGTAAATAATTAATTTTAAATACTCTTAATGGGTGAAATTGATTTGCAAATGTTCGAATTTGATTTGCAAAAGGGTGAATTTGGAGTGCAAAGCCTATAACCATTTTGTTCAGTCACCTAATACAATTCTAACCAAGCTTAGCTTCCTTCGAGCATCATGTATTTGCATAAACATTTCAGAAATAATCACACTCGCCACAACTAATTTTATCACGTTAATGAAAAGGAAGAAAATATTAAAACGACAAGGTTACGCTGGACGGATGGAACCTAATTCTGTTGCAGGATACCTCGTGGGATTGTGGTGCGACTGTATAAAAAGTTTCGAATAGAATACGAAATTTTGCTACAAGCTTCCTATTTACAGGATTTTGCACCCCCGGTTTTTAGACTCGTGGTCTCGCCGGGATAAAGCCTTTAGTTAGTCAGCCAATGAGATGAAAGGAGTACTGGTGGTACTGAGCTGGTCTAGACTATGGAGCCCAGGGGTCCAATGCTGAAAACTGAGAAGCTTCGAGACTAGGAACTGCTGGAACCATAAGATTCAGTATAACACTGATACGTTTCATTCTTCTATTAAATCTTATACGTTGGAATAGTGGAGTTTATTAGTAGAAGGTTTATTAGCAAATTGGAGTTTCTTACCATGTTACATTCGTTAACGTTGCCGGGTTCGCTTCGTAGTCGCAAAATATGAGAATATCTTCGGTTTCGTTGACAGTGATGTTCTGCGGTTTCATCCTCACTATCGGCGGATCTGTAACAAACAATGTAACATTGGTCGTCGATAAAGAAGCTATTCAAATCATGACGAATAATTTTCTTTTCCATACAGTTGCTCACGAAAGTGTTCGAATGCCCTTTGAAATGGAATGACTTTTTAATTTAATTAAATTAGATGTCTAGATTAAAATTAACACCTTTGTAACATGGTTTATAATTAGACTGCGGATGTTTAAGCAATTCTCAATTGTTGGAGACAAATCTTAACAAAGCGGTACCAAATAAAATCCTGTTTTCATTGTTAATAACTAGACTGCGGATTTTTATGTATATATGAAGAAATTGGCCCGGTAAAATATAAAAGTGAAAAATTAGAAAAAGCTAAACATAGTGTTATGTTGTTCTCAGGGGTAAAAAACTATTAGAGGATGAAATGAATGTGTATTTAACTCCTGCTGCCCACAATCGTTGCTGAACAGTTTTATTTTGCATAAAGATCCGCAGCCTAGTAATAACATTTGTAGGTTTAAAATAAATAAAAATTGTTCTGTCGAATTTGATACTCCAGCATTTTTTAAAATTTTTATAAACTACAAAAATGCATAGAGATCCGTAGTCTATTTATAATATATCGCTGACTGTAAACCGAGCAACACGCACACTTAGTAAACAACTTCTACAAAAAGTTCTACACCTTCAAATGACGTATGACATTCAGTCGCTGTTCACCCGAGCGAGCGAAGTGCAAGATGGTCGACGCGTGTCTGTCCATAAAGCGGCAGTGTCAAAATAGTCAGAAGGACAATAAATTGTTCGAAAGAAGTGGCAGAATCTTGTCTAGGTGGTTTTTGTCAGCGAAAATATGTCGCGGTGTACGTCGTGTGGTTCGGAATGAAAATAAAAACCGGCGGGATCGTAGTCGGCGTAGGGCGCAGGTTCGTCCGCGTTCCGAGATATGTTTAAACACAGGCGAGCGCAAAATGCCGGGGCATAAAACAAAACCCCCTCCCGTAAGTACATAGTCGCGAGAGTGGCCTGTCTAAGGGGAGAGAAGTTGGAACGGTGCCAGCTTCGAGTTTCTCGTTTCCAATCCGTAGATAGCTTTCGTGCTGGCTACAAAACGAAACTTCTCCCCGTCGCTTCGCGACGTAACTGGAAACATCAACGAGATATACGGCTATCTATCTTTCTTTTTCGTATCGCGGCAACGGGATCTGCCCCGTCCTCGAACCCTCTCTCACGGACCCCCGCCGCCGCCGCTCCTACAAACGTAATTGAAAGATACAAGAAGTTGCTTATAAGCGACGGGATTATCGGAAACGTCCATCGGGATTTAGCGCTTTCTCGCCAGTGCTATCTCGAGATCGGACCTGGGGAGATGTCCAACCACCTCCTACCCCCTCCGATGGAAACGCAGTTAAGGATCCTTAGGCACTGATTTTTGGGTCGAACACGTTCCCCTGATTTAAGGGGCAGACTCATTTCTCCAGAATTGCAAGGGTGCGGGATGCGCCTTCTCATTTCTCGATAATGCAAAGATGGGGTTTTTCCGGTAGTCAAGAGCGCTGTCCTATCAAAATCCCTATTTTTACGTTTACGAGGCGTAACTTGCATTATTCGGGAGTATAAAGCTGCGCATGTAACTATTTCCACCAGGGACCATAACTGTTATAACCAGAGAAAGAAGTCATAGAATAACAAGTATTTCATCGACTAAAATATCGTATTGGTTATAAATAAGGATTATAAGTAGACTGTGGATTTTATGCATTTATGACAAAAATGGGTAAGCACAATTTAAAGCAGTGGACATAGTAAAAATATTTAAAGACATCACTGTATTGGTTTCAGCTTAATCAGATAATTAAAAGAAGAAAGAACTTTCTATTTCACTCCTGGGTCTTGCAATCAAAGATCGCATAAAGAATTAATGTGACAAACAAACAAATCTTGTGTTGTTCTTATGGTCTGTTGATTGGTCTTGTTGTACGAAACCTTAATGAATTTCACAGACTTGCTCGATCCGAAAAAGAGTAGACAACTCAATAAATAAACAACCAAAATTAATTTTCTCATCAATAATTATTATGGACAAGTGAAAATAAATTCGATCATCGATAATTGTTATGAGCGACCGAAATAAATTTCTCTCATCGATAACTGCTTTGATCAATCGAAACAGTTTCTCTTCATCGATAACAGTTATCGCGGAGGATCCAATTTTTGGACACTAATAACTGTTATTTGTAACCAAAAAGTATAAAAATCGAAATTTCTTAATCATTTCGTTGTTCGAATTTTTTTCTTTATATTTTGTGTACATTATCCTAAATTTCAATAATAATCAACGTTTTATTAATTATCTTTATCTGAGAAAATTTTAGAGTAACTGTTATTTTTGGTCTCTGATTTTCATGAAGCTGCGACAGCTACAAGCTGCCGAATAATGCAAATTACGCCTTGTAAATGTAAAAATAGTACTTGTGAGTGCGATCGCGGCCAAGATTGATCTTTTATTTAGCGCTTTTAAATACTGAAAAACCCCATCCTTGCATTATCGAGAAATGAGAAAGCGTATCCCGCACCCTTGCAATCCTAGAAACGAGTCTACCCAGTTAAGATCCCCAAGAGCCGTCCAACAGAAGGACCTGAATTTGTAACCGACCGCTGCTGATAACGCGTTCATTTTTTATCGAACCGCTGCGCTGATAGCCGCTCCGATTTTTTGAAAGATCTTTCTCTACTTTTGCCAAGCTTAATGCTCCTCCTGCGAGTTTTTCGTAGCATAATTAACCCCTTAAACGGGGTCATCGGGTCGTTACACTGGGTTACGAATCGCCAATCTAGCCGAGCAAAAATCCTTATTGCGAGTTGCCGAAAGAAATTTAACTATATTATTCAAGAACGAGGAAGAAATTTGATTTTTGCTTTTTGGCCTTGTTCGTGGCATGATAGAGGACACCAAATTGGCAGGGAGTGATTTATTCCGGTTAATTGAAACTATGATTACGTGCTTTAACCGGGGTTGAAGAAGCAAATTGAAAGGGTGTGATAAAACAGGAATATACATGTACATCCCTCGTCGGCCAGGCGTAACTTAATTCCCGCTCGGGTATATCGGATGTTGATCAAACATCGCAAAAAGAAATTAGGGCGAAGAATGTCGGGACCCTCGTGTAGTTTTATTCGTCCGGATCGTTCAAGCTAAATTAGAAGCGATTCTTTACGGGTTTTTTTTGCGAGCGGGATCGTTTACCCGTACCGGGGAAAATTTCCGTTTAACCGTGAGCTTTTAGTTTCTCGTGTTTCCGCGGAAGACAATTGTACGAGAATCATTTGTCTAAGCAAGTTCCGGCGACAATGGTCCTCGAGACGGTAAGGGAGAATTTGATCGGGCACTGTCCTTCGACGAAAATGGTTAATCTCAGCGAAATTTATATCGCCTCCTTTTACATCTAATCGAAATTTATCGGCAATTTATGACGTTCGGTGTCGCCTTCCTCCTGAAAAGATACTTAAAATATTGCAGCGTCGGTTCGTCACTCGTTTATCATCGTACACTTCAACGTAATTGGCACTGGTCCGTCATTAAGAGACTTTAACGCTCCGTGGTAATTTATAGCTCCGTTTAATCGAAAAACAGTACGCATATGTTTTCAGTTTTACTAGCAACCCACGGGAAAACCAGTCCGTGATTTATCACAGTGACCGCAGAATCATGGTCGTGATTTTAACTTCATTCGCGTCGTGATAGTGATTTTTTAATCTAGACTGAATTTGCTCACTGTCATTCTAATCCTTCGTCTCGATTGAATTAGCTCTTTCTTCAAATACATCAATTAGCTTGCATTAAAAATATCTAAATTCATTTAATTATAAAAATATAAAATATTCTATTTTCTTCTCCGCACCTTAGTTCAGTATTTCGACAAGAAAAAAATTAATTCTTCCTCGCGATTTTTATGGTACTTTCACTAACTTATTTCACGATACAATCGCAAAGAAACACGATATAATTTCAACTGTATTTAGTGGGTCAATCAACGATGAAAGTTTCGAACGCAACGAAGAACAGTATATGGAAAAGAAAGAGACGTGGACAGTCGACGTCGCCGGCACAGTTCAAAGAATTTCCCATACGCTGTCCTTCCTTGCGACCGAAACTTTCATCGTCGATTAAACCACTAAGAACGAGACTTTACTGTACAAAGTGCAGACAATTTCTTTTAAATTTATGTATGTATATGTTGTGTACAAAGTTTCGAGTCATATATTTTGTACATAGTTTGAGAAATGTCTTACAAATTTAATAAATTTGATAAAAATGCGACGTAACTTGCAATTTTATTTTGATGTTGTGTTAATATAATACATCTCTCCGTATTATGTTCTCCGCCAAACTCAAAAGTAAATGATTGATAAGAGAGTATATAAATGATCAAAAGAAATCAAGATAAATTCCAAAAATTTCTCGAATAAAATTGCTGCGGCTTCCGAACAATTTATCGAGTAGATCTCGACCGTCGATCTTCGATAGTAAAAAGGTTGTGCCGGAAGCTCCCGGCAAGTAAATCGCTAAAACAAAATAACTCTTTTAAATCTCGGCTCGGAGAAATAATGGAAATAGGGTGCGCGCGAGTGCCGGCATATATTACTGAGAAACAGAAACATTAGGGGAAAGTTATGTCTCACTTACATAAAACTTCAATCGTTGTCGACAATTTCATTGGTTCCATGTTTTCGGAGCGTGTGACCGAGTTTTCGGCGTAACACTTGAACGTCTGGCCGTTGTCGTACTCGGTGGCGGTAAAAGCCAAGTAACTTATGGTTTCCAGCGTGCTGTCGTTCTGCGAACAAAAAGTGTTAAAAGAATATTAAATCAGCGTGGCCGTTCGTTATCGAGTATATTTCCCGTACTACGTCAACGTTCAAACTCACGGAAACGAGCTCTACGCGGGGCTGGATCGTGTGGTATTTCGAAGTGTCGCCGCGGTATGAACTTTTACTATTATTGAAACGGGACTTTTACTTTTCTGAGCGTTCTTGATCCTCGTTATTCTCTGTACGCTTCTGAGGCATGAACACAGTTTTATTTGTTTTCTACTTTATGACATGTTTCACCTCGTGAAACGAGCATTTTATTCGTTCTAACCTGTTTAAGAAAGTTTTCTAGAATCTACGCGCTTTGAAAGAATAATTTAGAATAATTTCCAAAGAATAATTGCCTTCAATCACTGAATTTCGGAGCAGAAATTCGAACCGTTCGGTTCGCATCCGATCAAACGCGGACACTGTATTTTTCCAAAATGATGCTCTTCTCGATGCTATTTTTTAGCAACAGTTGGTTGAGGACGTTCCATGTTTCTACGTTGTATCATAGATTTTGAGGTTAAAACCATTTGGAAAAACAGACCGGTCCGTTTCGCGGAACGTACACATTCCCGAAATCCGCGAGCACGTTTCATATTTTTTCTTCGGCGTTCGATTTCATATACAGTGGAACAATAAAGAAGTGAACGCTGTATTTGTTTCCTGCCGAGTGCTAAAACACGTTGAAAAATAGACAGAAAACAAAAATAGAAACGATTGCAACCGGAGCGACCGCGCACGATTAGAGAATGGAGTCTGCAAAGCCATCAGTTTAATTATTTCGGTAATTTTTTTTCACGCCGCGGTTTTCGCTGTTCCGCCGCAATCCACTCTCGCCGAGAAAAGTGTTTTCTATGCACGAGCGAAGATTCCGTCCTTCTCGGTCGATAAACAAAAGTTCGTGAATCGCAGTTTAATGGCTGATTAAGGGGAAAAGGGACAAACAAGATCGTCGATATTTTCCGATCGATTCGTCGAGCGTATTTTCCAATTTTTGTCGGCGAATTTGAAGAAAGTGGAATCAAATGACATCCTATTTTTAATGGGATCGGCCTTTGTAGATCCAAAAGGAATGAAAATTGTACAAAATTCGGTCGAATTTTGCATGCATAAAGATCCGCAGTCTAGTAATTATACAGAAAAGACTAAAAGAATTATACAGACTTAATTCAAACCGAACGAAAGAGCTCGAGAACTATTTATATAAATGTCTCGGAAACATGTAGAGGAAAAAGTTACTTAGAGTTATAAATTCTACAACATTCATCGTTCAGAATTTCATCAAAACCGATGAGGTTTTCCTGTGTAATTAATTTTTATATATTGATTCTTTCGGGAATTCGAGGAAAGTAATTTCCCTTTAATTTTTCGACGAGTGCACGCCTTTAAGTGATGGCTATAGTGAGGCGCCATAGCCGAGCACAACCTCTATACGGAATGAGTAGCTCATTAAGGGGGTGGAGTTCGGACACAGCAGACGGTTGAAAGTTTCCGCAAGACCGTCTTCACTTGCCGGGTCCTCGTGGCTCCTCCTTCAACCATCGCATCGGCTGCGCTCCAATGAACTATGACTCTGAGTTATTAGCCATAGTCTCCGACAATACGGCGAGTCGTATTCAAAGGAAATCCTATTAATCTCGACCGGGATTATTTCGCCGTTCGTTCATTTATTTTTCCTTCATCGCGATTCACATCCGTTAATGTCGGAGCTGCTGCACGCGGGCCCGTTTCGAAACACGTTCGCGAAACGTTCGCGAAACACGGCAAATGGCAAAGGCAAAGAAACACAGAGGCCCTGTGCATCAAGGTTGCTCAGGCGCATCCACTTAATCTCGCGTTCACCGCGATGTTTACATCGACGAGCGTTTGCGGCACATAATTACTTGGCTCTATGCAAATTCGGTCTGTTGCCAAGTTCAAAGCCGCGTGATTCAGTCGTTGAGTCACTCGCGCCATAATCAAGCACTCGATAAACAATGCTAATTATGATCCGTGACGCGGCCCGAAAACCCGAGCGCTAGAACCTGCAGCCATCCGCGTCCGCGATAATGCGATTCACAATTCTGGCAGGAGCAATTAATGACACGTTAAATCCGTGCACGATGCTAACCGCATTTCACTAATGGAAAGTTGTATTCCCTCGGGTGGAACCGGGAATTAGTTGGGATTCATAATGCCAGCCAAAATCTTACCTTTTCAAAACCATTACACTCCGCTCTGCCCGGAGCCAGTTTAACCAGATCTACATATTATACATACATATACGTGTGTATGTATGTATGCATAGACTCGACGAAACTCGGAGCCGTTTACGAACAAGGAACAGTCGAACTAATTGTGCTCGTTGCCTGTGTATGGTTTTGCAATTGACCGTGATTGTTCGTGGTTCGTTCGTTACACGTGTACCGACGAGCAAAACTTTTCGATTGGTTCTAGAGATTGAAAGAGTTATTAAACTTTTTAACCGGCATTCTGCCGTTCCGTTCTCACAACACCGGTTCCTCTTGCATTTTCTTCGGCTGTTGTAGAATACGCAGTCGATACAAAAATTGTCCACATACAAATAATAGTACAGTAATACATTAAAATAACAGTAATAAAACTAAAGATGATACTACAAAATAAATTAAAACAATAGTCATAAAGCTAAAAATAATAGCAATAAAAACAAAAATAATAGTTCAATAATAAATTAAAAAAAAAAATAATAGTAATAGAATTAAAAATGATAGTACAATAATAAATTAAAACAATAGTAATAAAATTAAAAATAATAGTTCAATAATAAAAATTTGAACTGATTCTAAATATCGAAGTCTCTACTTTCGCAGACCAGCATTCATTTTTAAAATGAAAAATTCTTTAGGCGCGGTACGTACACAATTGCGGGACAGTGAATGAGTCTGATCCGTCACGCTTCGAGGCGAAACGCTACTCGGGGAGCCGAGTTGAATCGAACGAGCGGGAAACAGACAGTGTGCACAAAAAATTTCTTTGTGAATGAATCTCTTACAAACTTCAATCTCAATCTCTTACAAACAGTCTCTTATTAACAAATTACCAAAGACTCGCACTAGACGCAATCGGTAATAATAATGTCAGCGCGAACGACGATCAAGTTATCGTTTCTTAGAGAGCGGGCAGGAGAAGTGATCCGATTTCTTATTCAGCCGTCCAAAGTGAAGTGACTTTATAGCTTCAGATATTGCCATAATGGATTTATGATGGCGGCGAGGCGTACAGAGCTACGATATATACGTGTATGCGTTATTACACCGTCGCAGAGCGAAATGACATATAATGATTTTCCGATGCGCGAAGCCTGGAACACCTTATTCATCTGTGAAATCACTTTTTCATACGCGAATAAGAGAACCTTTGTTCAGTCAAGGGCTCATGAATAATTGACTGTCAATTGCTCGATACTCGAAATATACGAGGATGCAAAACGTACGCGACATTGCAAAGTATCGAAAGCGAGCGTGCACCGCCGAAATGAAGATATAAATTCAAATAATGCACAGCGAGCGATCAAACTGCTAGAGCACACAGTGCGAAAATCGAATTTCTTGTCCATGCGACGAATGATGTTACTGTTAATAATATTATAGCAACAATACTTCATGTAACGACGACAAAACTTCAGTGTAGCAAGGTATTCATTTCAAAGTTTATTGTTTTAATGTAATCATCAATCTCAATCGGGAATGTACAGGGTGAATAAAAAGTAATCGTTTGTCATCTGGGTGAGTAGAAGGTATTGATGTAAAAAAAACTTTAATTGATGATCGTTATGATGATCATTACTTTTTATACGCCATGTACAAGAATGAATGAAATTTCGGAACATAACTCTCACGTGCAGAATGAAACAAACTTTTCTCAAGAAGTACAGATCGATTTTATTTGAATCTAGCAAGTCGACCTGTACCGCAGCGAAACATACCGAAAACGTCGGCCGAATTTGAGTAATTGCTTTCTCGCTTCAAGTATCATCAACTACGGATTCCGTTTATTCAGAGAACAAAGTAGTTTATTGCCCGGGAACTCGCTGCGAGAGACATCGGGACAGCTTATGCAGCGAGCATACCACTTTGTTAGTTAAAATATTTGTTCGTCGGAACGTCCAACTACGTTGACTCCAGAAACTTGACAAAATTGCCTAGCAGAGAATTCCTCCGTACAAAAGACCATTGCCGGAAGGAATTTGAAAAAGTGTCGAATGGAATGCTGACGATAAATCAGTAATTCTTTGACACAAATTCAATATCTTCATTATTATGAAAGACTAAATGAACACTCCCGTCCATAAATCACCGGACACTTACTTAACTTCCGTAAAATGGTAATTAAGCTTTCAATTTCATTAATTAAGCTTAAGGTTTCAAACTTGGTTTTATTGCTTTATTTTGATTAGATGTAGCTACTGTACGATATTATTTGAATGCAAAATTAATTACATACATAATACCATATGAATAAATATTGGAAAAAAGAGATTGAGAAATTGTGGGATAATTGGAAACCACAATTGCCTCACTTAAATTAGAAAAATTAGAAAATATAGAATATAAATATAGAAAATTAGGAATAATAATTAAAATTTAGGATATTTTGGTCAGATTTAGGAAATTTGTAAGGACCATTCATAATATAAGGTCCATTAAGTCTGCATCCAAATTTGGATAAGTGTTCGACGACTTACGGACGGGAGTGACGTCATACAATCGGTCCGAAAATATAATTTACCCGGATTCTCAGAGTTCCGGTGAAATGGATGGGTGCAGGGATCGATATAGCTGTTCCTGTCAATTAGACTCCGACGTCGAGTACGTTTCCAGTCGAAACAACGTCGTCGTCACCGATCAGGATAAAATGCCGGGTGACTTAGTCGCGTTAATTTTGCAAAACCGCCACGTACACCAATTCTGAGACGGTACTCACGTTCTCCTGCACTTTCGTCTCGAACATCTCGAATCTGTCGTTGCTCTCGTCCAAGTACTTGGTGCCATTCTGCCAGGTGACGTTCGCCGCGGGTTTCGCTGCTCGTACCGTGCACTGCAGAAGGATATTCGTTCCTCGCACGACGTGGCCCACCACCCCGTTTAAATCCATCTTCAGCGGTCGGACTGGAAAAGATGTCACGTCGTAGAAATATTTAAACTGCTGCTCCAAGGTGTTAACCTTGGGGATAACACTCAAAGCGGTTAATATTCTGTATATCTTTGGGGATGTTCTGCTTTCCGAGGCCGTCGTTCGCCAATTTTTACGAATTATTTTCAAACTTTTCGTATCAACAATTTTGCACGCGTGGACGAACTTGAGGATTGAGACACAGTAGATAAGTAGACAGCGGATTTTATGCGTTTATGACAAAAATCAGTGGGCGCAATTTAAAACAGTAAAAACATTAGAAGCATTAAAAAATACTGTTATGTTATTTTCTATTTATTAAACATATTAACCCTTAGAGCACTCGAGTGACGACTCTGAGGAGCTCCTAAAAATTGCTGTACAATTATTTAAAATATTGTTTACACTATTTTAGATATGTTACTATCTAATGAATTACTAAAGATTTAAGTATTGTATATCAGGTATTATATCAATTTCATATCCACCAAAGTTTAAAAATCACAGAGAGAGCAAATATTTTCGGTCAGAAGGATTCAGACAGAAAATAAATTTCTAGGTATATAAAATGTTTATTTCGCAGAAAGATCCACTGTCCATTGATTAGTGAGAAATTGTCTCCTACACGGAAATGTTTACTAATTACTTTCACCGTTATTCGTTCGCCAGCCCAAACCGCCACCAATTCTCACATTAAACATATTAAGACACAAAATATAAATTTCTATTTCACTCCAGTTTGAAAGATCCGCTGTCTATGGATAATACTTGCAGGATGAGTGTCGCAAACCTGGCGGTATCTGCATAATCGCGTAGTGAAATAGTCACTTTTAACCCGGATCCGTGGTTGCCCGGGATTCATGAATTACGCGAAGAAAACGCGGAGGATTGTAATGGTTCGCGAGCGTCATATCAGCTCGGCGGTGGCTGGCTGGAAATTCGAATGCGCTGTCCAAACATCCGGCGTGTCTCAGCCGTTTAAATTTTCAGTGCAGCGCGGCCGAACGAAACCGCATAACGTCTCGTCCGCCGAATCCATTTAAATTTCCCTGTAGAAGGCCGCGCGCGACGGATGCCCCTCCCCGAAGAAAATAAACGATAAACCCGGGGCGAGGAGCGCATTATTCAGAAAATCCAATTATCCTGTTAGGAGGACTTGACAGTAATGCAACCTTTACCCTTCGCCCTTTTTCGTCCAGGGCGAGGCCGCAATTGATTCATGACACGTTTCCCTATGCTTCGAGCGGGCTCACGTACACAACAACGAAAACAGACGGGCGTATTGCGAGGACGATCTAATGTAATACTAAGGCTGAGCCGCTGTCTGCATCTCCCGCGCGTCTCTTATAAGAATAATACGGAGGTGTATAAGCACGAAGCCGAGACAGCTTGCGGGGGTGGAGCGAGATTGAGAAACTCCGGGGGTTGCATAAAGACAGGGGCGCCGATGGATGCCGGGAAATCAGAAAGTCAAGTTGCATAAGAGAATTCGAAGGCGTCTTGCCGTTGCAAGGATCAACGCTCTCTCTGGAGATTTAAAAAATATTCTAAATAGATGGACCATTACACTGTCCACAACACCAAATTTGTTCTCAATATACTGTTGGGTCCTTCTTATAGAGGGAGTTTTTTACGCTGATTCGTTATACGTACAGTTTTTGAGGAACATGGCTCTGAAAAAAAAAACATATTTTTCAACTTTAAACAAATATTGTGATGTTAGAAACATGTTTAAACAATCACTAAAGACGGAGAGACACCACTTTTGCACCAATTTTTGACGGTATTTTTGAATTTATCTAAAAAAATAAGGATCCTGCGGAAAATCGAACTATACCACGCGATAGAGCAGACTTTTATC
>CM052318.1:16734035-16767876 GCA_028455605.1 Lasioglossum malachurum | reverse complement strand
TAGTGGCGCCGTCTTTTTAGAGTCGTCATTCGAGTGCTAAGGGTTAATATAATTGGAAGAGTCTCGTTTCGCAGGTGGGATTCGCTTCCCTAATGACCTCCGACTTATTTCCACTAATACTTTTTTTTTTTCATGAACCAACTATCTGTGTTTGTAAACGTCCGCAACACGATCCGAAAATTGCCCCGCGTTCGTTGTTGCAGTTCAATTACACAGATAGCCGAGATGACAGAAGTCCTCCCATCTGGAACGTTCCCTCTTCATTTCCTGCTGGCCGAACACGACAAAC
The DNA here is from genome assembly GCA_028455605.1 of Lasioglossum malachurum. NCBI lineage: Eukaryota > Metazoa > Arthropoda > Insecta > Hymenoptera > Halictidae > Lasioglossum > Lasioglossum malachurum. The sequence continues at coordinate 16,767,587 of CM052318.1, read as the reverse complement.
GAAAGCTTTCGCTTGTGAACTTTATGACTGGTTTCCGAAATCCCCGTGTGATTTTACGATATCTGGCGATAGCGCGCGGAACATGGACGTGCACTAGCGCTTAGAAATTTTACTACTCGCCGGACGTGAATCGTTTCGCAAGCATCCGACTGGAAACTTTTAAATATTCATGTTGCTTCAATCAACGGATTAATGATTCAAGGGTCATTTAAATCGCAGATCACACTCCCGACATCATGTTTCTGTAATACGTTCTACATGTGAGATTTTATAATGATTCATAATGATGAAACTGTGGATCTTTGTGCATTTACAGCAAAATTGAGTAGACGAAATTCAGAATTGTTGAAAGATTTTAGAAATTGAGGATGTCAATCGACGCAGAAAATTTTTATTTTGCAGGAAGATCTGCAGTCTAATGATAATGGTAAATGGAATGTGTAAATTCTATCAGGTCGCGAGGGCGAGAGCGATACGATGGTTTTTATTAATGATCATCAAGCCTGACGTTCCGAGCGCAGGTTCAAAGCAAGTATACTCATTTGGGCATCCGCAACTAGCATCATATGTATAAACCTCAAACGCATGAAGGTTTAGATACCATTGACGGCGAAGCAAGCGTGAACTGAGCGCGAGTTGCTCGATTCGATCAAATCTCTGTCAGAACTTCAAAGTGATCACGCGGTTGGTTGTCAGCGAGAGCACGTGCGAATAAATCGACGGTGCGCATTATACATTACGTCCGGGAGACGTAGAATGGACAGTGGAACAATTCTCCCAGCGACGTTTTCTACGATTGTCGCATACTCGGAAATATTAAACATTAATCTGTTGATAATAACGAATAAACTGCGGACCTTTATGCAAGATAAAAATTGTCTGCACGTTATTTCTTCCCTTCAGGATTTTAATAGAGAAGGAATCATACATTGACGTCTTCAATCTAATCAAGAAAACAAAGAAATTTGTGAGCTTCATCTAGGGTAATTTCAGGAGAGATGCACCAGTTTTTATTGTGGCAGTACTGGACGATTTTTAACTGTTTTTCGCGTGTCATTTACATCGTTTTAACCTATGCAAATAACCTCGTTTCGAAGAACACCTGTATCACATCATTTACGTCTAACAGAAGCATACATTTCTTAGTGCTCCGAACCCCTGACAAAATATTTTTGTGACTGGTAAGTACAAATGTTATTACGTTCTTATTGTATGGTTTTAACTATCAGTATATATATCGACTTAAATAGAGACAATGGTTTCTCCTTTATAATTTTTCATCGTGTCATGACAAAATTCTTTGTACTGGTTCTTGTTTTTGTATAGGTGCGACTTTTTGTGTAAGTAATTTATGTAAATATACTAGGCAATCGTTTTCGTCAGGAGCATCCTTTTTCAATTAATTACAAAGCGATAAATTAAAACTGAGACTTCTTGTTTGACACCGTATTTGTTAACATCATACACTTTAATTAATTAATATTGGTAATTATTTAGAAAGAGGTACTCCTCTCCGATTTTGATGAAATTTAAATTTGTTATAGATTTCGAGATTTTGAACACCTTTTAACTGTTCATATATGAGGGGATCTCTTTTAGTTTTCGAGATACTCGCAAAAAACTGTTGCTATTACTGAATTGAATTTTCCGTATTCGCGCGCGTGCACGCTCCACGAAACATGTACAATGTATACTACTTTATGTAACATGTGTAGTAGAGAAAAAAAAAGAATAGAAGTAAGGAGAAGAGGCTATAAATAAAGGAGTGCTTCTATCCCCAATTAGGAGTGCATCTCACCCCAGAGGCCCTAGGGAGAGATGCACTTTTGTCGACCTTTCTTGAACAGTATATTAATATATTGATATAAAAGTTTTACTCATGTAACGTTATACTTTATTAAACAGATTTAAATAAAGAATTCAACTATGCCTGTCTAAAACAAAATGTGGTGCATCTCTCCCGAAATTACCCTACTCAATTTGACTAATAATGAAAACGAAAGACAATGTGTAAATCGATATTTCTTAACAGAAAATACGAGGGTTCAGAATTATTTGGTGTCCGCGTGTTCACCTCATTCCTGTCGCCACGAGTCCAAGAAAGTATCGCAAAAAGTCCATTGTCGATGTGTTGGTGAAGCCGATAATGGCGGCGGATCCTTCCATTGAATTCCGGATAAAAATAGTCATTATTTCTCCGCGATTAAAGCCATGGAACGGATCGAAGCCAATTCAGCCGTGCACCGCTTAGTAATCTTGAGTAATTTATAGGCTACCGTGGTTTTAAATGCAATGGCGGTGGAAGGGGCGCGAAAACTGCGGTCCGTTTGTATGGAAACACCGGAGTATTACGATGCTGAACGTAATAACGTAAATATAGTTAATAACTAAACCCACTGGAAACCTTTTCTGCCGTTCTACTCACCGAGATCGTAAATCAAAATTAATTGGATCAATCCTCCCTATTTTATTATCCTGATACCACTCTGACATTATTCTCGAAACGTCACGACAGAATATTCCGGACCGAGATACGAAAATTCGGGGATTTCGGAGGCTAGACTTATTTGCTTTCAAAGCAGTTCCTATCCCCGTCTCATTTATGCACGGCGAATAACTCCGAGAGGCACATACGTATACGCTCCAGGACGTGCGTAATTATTTACTCATTAAATCTTCAAACGAAAATTGTCGCCGAGGCTGCTTCTCTGTTCGCCAATGCAATTTATACCGAGCGCGCAGGAGTCAGGTTCGAGATTGCTATCCAAGAAGTATCCTGTTGCTGTTTATTCGAAGTTCTCCGAACGTTTTCATCAATGTTGCACGTTTTTATCGTTACAAAGAATAACAATCGCGGACAGGATTTTCGTGAGAAATAACTTTCGCGAAAGTATCGATCCGTACACGTTTCAATGTTTTTCATCACTTCGGAACGCTCGGATTTATTGGCTGGAATCGTATGTAACGAATGCCACAGATGGATAGAATTTACTTTTCGGGGACGGGCTGTATCGCGTGAACTGAAATAAATAGAGACTGTTCGTTCGCGTGCTCGTGTGTATACCTAATAGCTTTCACTGTGAAATACTTCAGGTAAGACCGGAGATGGGCATTAATCTTTTAATCAAGATAGATTGATTAATGTGTACGATTAAAAAAGTAATCATTGAAAAATCGGCGATTGATTCAATCGATTGATGAAGTTAATCATCATTATAATAATAATGAAGAGAATTGACAGAAATAGGGTAAACTGTACAATGATTGCCACTCTAAGCCAAAATCGCAGTAAAAATCTTATTAACTTTTTTTGAAATGTTTAAACGAACATAACTTGCTATTATTATAAGCTAATAGGAGATTAATTGTTAATTGAAAAGATTCACCCGAATCAGTTATAAAAATTCATTTGTGGAAAACAATGGAACAAGTTTCTTTATCCAAGCATATATTACATTGAAAATTACGGACAATCTCAATGAGCTTAATGTTGCCATTTTTACAGGGCAACATTTACCAGATAATTTTAATGCTTGGCAGTTTCGGTGTTAAGCTCTGCTGGATCCAGTATTAATCTAGTTCGCTAGTCAACGGAGAAGCTTATTATTAATTTCTCGATTTCGAGACCAGCACTGTGCAGATCCTCAAAGGTTCAATCACGAATCATTTATCCATTACTTCTTGGATCACAGCGTCAGTCGTTGCTTTCAGGTACGAGTTACATGTGTGAATTAAATAGACAAGTAGGGCTAATCCGGATAGTTCCGAATGCGTCCTGTTAGAACGCAGTTCTGCAGTTCACCGTTCCCAAAATTCGCCATATCTCTCGCCACTCGCGCGCCGTGTCAATTCACGTACCACAAACTTCTCGTTCCTGATACTGCCTGCTCGATTCTGCAGAGTACGAAACCATGAACCGTCGACGCGAACCTCGATTCTCTAGTATACCGTTCCGATAGAGCGCATCCATTCGGTTACATCCGCTGCAGTACTGTAACATCGTGTCTGCGATCTGTCGGATTCGTGCGATCCTTCGCTTCGCCAAATTAACCCGTTCAGGACGAGGATTTTTTCGTGCGACCAGAAAAAGTATTTCAACGCTATACTCTTCATTCCCGAAGAATCGCTGACGTTTAGACCAGAGACTTGGTACCGGTAAAATTTTTATAATGTATAATTATGTATAAATTTTTAAAATGTTCATGCTGTTTTACCAATGGTTTATCTTGACACCAGTATTGGGCCAACATGACTGTATCGGTAACTGCTATGAAGCACAGTAAAGTCGCGATCTAAGTCGATTCTCCGTTCTGCGCTCTCTTAGAAAATTACTTGCTGCATACCGTCAATTATGCCACTAATACAGTTGAAATTATATCGTGTTTAGTGCCATTTTAATAAGAAAAACGCCACGAATAAGTTGGCCAAAGTCCCATAAAGAAATAACGAAAAATGAAGAAGTTTTGAAATTGGATTAGTAGTGGGATACCCGACCCAGTATCGAATTACGTGGCTCGAGATTCGTGGCCCTGGCGGGTTATGCCCCCCCCCCAATGGAGGGGGTAAACGAACTGACTTAGATCGTGAAGCTCCGTCGCGCTCAGAGATCGCGACTTTACCGTATTTCGGTATCTATAAAAGCTACGAAGGTACAATCAAATCCCTGGTTTGGACTTTATGCATTTATGTAATTTGAAAGTGTACAAAGATTTTTATTTATTCCAGATCAACAAAGGCTACTACCACTTAAAGTAAGATTTTATTTGATTCCACTTTCTTCAAATTTTTATCTAGAAAAATTGAAAATTGCATCCGCAGTCCACTGATAATTCATGGGCTTTCAGAAGGACATTTCACGTGCGACAACCAATGCAAACCCAGCAACTCCGAAGGTTCAACCGACGAGAAACGAAATGAGCAGAATACGCTAATTTCGCAGGCCAGCCCCCAGGAAGGACAAACGCGCGACTCGCGAGGAGGGTGCACAAAACAACCGGAGACACGGGGCTAACAAATTGACTAACTTTATCCCTTTGGCTGGAGGTCATAGGGGAAACTGCATAACTCGGTCACCGCTGTACGACGGAAGCCGTTCCGGAGCGTAGGACCTCGAGGAGCCGAGCAAGATGCGTAGGACACTCGGCTCCGAGTTATCGATTTCGACGCGTACGAAGCCTTTAATCGCCTTATCAGCTACATTGCGCGAGAGAGAAACCACGAGCAGATTGCGTCCCTCTATTGCCGACACGATGTAATTAGGCCGCACTCATGGCGCCGCGTAATTTTCCCCGGGCGAGAAATAGGTCAAAACCTGGCGATCCCATACTGGTCGCGTCGCGGGACATTAGTATTCCGACACGGACTTCAAACCCATACACACGCGTACACGTGCGATGCAATTTTCTGTCTACGGCTCTGAATTACCGACGCTGAAGTGATTCTCTTGCTCCGCTACAGCGTTCCTCGACCTTTTTGCATTGTAGTCGAACGCGATATTGTAACGCTACTGTGGTACCGAACTTTCATAATGTTACTTCTTTAACCCGTTGCCGTATCATTTTCTTTACGGTTACACGGGTTAAGACGTCTTTATCCCCGAAAATGTCACAAAAAAGAGAAAAGGAAATGTATATTTCTCGTACGGCTACATTTATTTTAATGCTTAAATATTGATTGCAAACGAAGCAGATTTTACTTTATTCCCGAAAATGTCACAGAAGAGAAAAGAAAATGTATATTTCGCGTACGGCTACATTTATTTTAATGCTTAAATATTGATTGCAAACAAATTAGATTTTACTTCGTCTAAAAAGAAAGGCGTAACATACATAAACGTTAAAATACGGCAAGGGGTTAATCACCGATATTTGTAGCAGTTGCTAGTTAAACTTTGAACAAGCTCGACAATAAATTTTTGGGGAAATTCAAGATTGACATGTAAGTAGGTTTGGAAAAATGGGTTGATCTTCACCTGAAGAAACCAGGAATTTCTAACTCTTTTTGACATGATCCTGCAGATTTTGACGAGAAATTGCCGGAAGTCCAAGTTCTGATTTTAGGAATCCACTGCATCAAAAGTTATGCGTGTTTAAAGTCAGGTTGTATATAGGTGGCACCGGGAGTGCCAGTTCTATATTTTTCGAAGTTCCTCAATACGAACTTGGCTACATCCCTACGCGTTAATCTTTGATGAAACAAGCCCGCACGCGATGCCCGTTGTTATTAAATTTTCCCGGTGGAACACCGTTACAAGTTGATATTATCCGTGACTGTGCACACACTCGCTTTAAGCCGAAGATTCAATTATAATTTACGATTTCCGTTGTTGTAGCGATAAAGGGTGAACCGAAGATTAATGTTGTCCGATCCGTGGAACGATACAGAGGAAGAAGATCAGCTCGTGATCAATTTCTGTCGAAAGTTCGAAAGTTAAGCATGATCTATGAATCGCGAACGAAGTTAAAGAGAATCGGCCCGTCAGTAAATTATGGCCGTGCTCGGCCGCGGTTATTAATCACTGCCCAGGACCGTGACATTAAAAAAATCATTCGGATCGTTTATTCGAAACTGGACCCGTTCGAAATCCCCCGTGTGTTCTTTCTTTTCTTCAACGTAGGGAATATCCAATTTTTCCTAATTCCCGGTCGTCAGCAAACGTTCTCCGATTAAAACGATGGGAGGATTCGCGCCGACGTGCAAGACTTTTTCAAACAATCAGCTCGCCTCGGAGGTCACGCACCCTTCTAATGAATTCCCTGCAAACAGCTTTTCTTTAATCCGATTCACCCTAATTTATTTCCGCCAGTTTTCTGCTACTTGATTTAATCTCGTTCGATCCGTTTCTTTCAATTTCCGCCCTCCCTTATCACCATTCGCCGTCATTTATCTCTGCGAAGTCATTTTCTTTCTGCCGTGGAAACTCGGTCGGGACTTAATACGATCCTCGAATTATGAATCACCGTGTTCCGTTGGCATGATTCGTCGGGACGCTGCGTGACAGCAGATTTACGGAGGTGCTCGCAGTGACATTTTTTGTGCTGGACGTACTTATTAATTGCGCAGCCAAAAGTATAAAAATCATTTCTCAAAAACTTCAAAAAACGTTTTCCGAGTGATTCAGAGGTCTCTGGTATTCGAACATTTCTGCGATTCGATTCACTGTGGAAAATTGAAGCTCCTTTAAGACGAGCTCGTAAAACTTCCGGTAAGAATTTTTATTGTCGTTTTACTGCGCTTTAAAAACGAAACGTGATACCGGCATCAGCATAATCCAAAGCACCCCGCGAGGATCCCAATTTGTATCAGTGGATTTTTGGTAAAAATCCAAACACGCTTTTGCATAAAACATCGTATAAATACACCCTGGAGTACACAGAACACGTACACGCGAAGTACGATGTACCTTGTTCTAACGTCGACGACGCATTTTCCATTCAAAGTGCAATAAAACGGCAACAAAAGATCGCACATGAAATTTTATGGGGTCGTTGGGTAGGAGAGGCTTCAATCTTTGAAATCATGGTGATTCGAACATCGAAAAGAATTTTGAACTCTCTAGAGATTAAAGAGATTCACATTTTATCTCGATTATTATTATTAATACTTTTAGTTGATTGCGTTCTAGCGCGCTCTACACGGCTGCAAACGCATAAAACCCGCAGACTTGATGGCCCGGTGCCGCTGTTCGCATATTTATTGTTTTGTTGCTCGAGATTGCAGCCGGCGAAATTTATAGCACGGAACAACGAAAAAGTGTTGCAAACCTTCCAACAGTATATATAACGTGTTAAAGCTTAGATCGGTGACATGTTGTGCGCCATTCGTGCAAATGCATACGCTCCATGGATCACAAACCTGCCTACCCAAAAAATAAAAAGCAAAAAAAGATAAATAAACGATCGTGTAGAGTCGAACGTCAAACAGTATTAATTAGAATCGCGAGTTCGACTATCGAACAAATCTCGCGGAAGAAGGAAATGAACGTTAAAAACATTCATCTTTTATAGATGAGAAGTGAAATTAAACGTTTAGCAGAACAATGTTTTCCCGCAAATATTCGCGGCGTATTTCGCATCGACAGCTTCAATATTCATGAATTAAACTAATTTTGATGAAGCCACGGCGAAAGTGGACGGTGGAATTTTTTGGCGATAATAAATGCAATGCTGTTTGTCTTTTTAATTTCGATAAACGCGATGGTATAAAATATTTATCGAAAGGTAACCGTGCGCGTTCTCCCTTTTTTTAATTAAAAGGACAATTATTTTGACATAAATTTGTGATTGATGTATTTGGCTAATGAATCAGACGCGTATAAATAATTGTATAAACGAACGTTCGAATTTTAATAATTTCACTATTCTTTTTAAATTAATGTTCATTTAATGCTTCGTGGAACACTGATACGCAAAGATACGCACTTTGCAGTAACGGTGATGGTAGAAATAAGATTATAAAATTGCAGAGTGAATTATATTTGTTCCAAAATCTTCAATAAGTCAAAATGCACGAAAGTACAACCAGCAATACTGCAGGACCGCGAACCGCGATTGTTGTCTGCTCTACTTGAAGATAGAGATCTTTAATTCCGGTAAAAGGCGAGATAATACCTTCGATAATACATTACATCACATCAAGTACCTGTATAGTGTGAGGCAGGACAATACGGATCGTAGCTGTAGTATTAAGTAAGGATCACTATAGCACGTGTAGCAGCACATGAAATGCCCTGATCTATATCAATCCGTAACTACTGCATGGGATTGCCGCATACGCAGTGCAGCCTGATTCAGACTGAAATTGTCGATAAACAATATCACATAATGTAAGTGGAATATCAATACGAGGTACTAGAGCAAGAAATTATCATAATTTCACTGTGCCAGTCATGGCCGATAAATTGCGGAGTACTGTGAGCGATAAACATGATCTTTGTTATCCGAACCGATCCGGGCGGAAGCAGTTAATCACTCAGAAAAACTAAGATATACAATCATTTAACACTTTGCACTCTGATTGTTTAAATTTTATGGATATGAAATTGGTATAATACCTGATGCAATACCTAAATGTTTATTGATTGATTAGATACCGACATATTTAATACACTCCGGGACGAAAAGATAGCACACTTTGAAATTAATCCAATTTCTGTTTATTATCATTAAAAATTCAATTTTTTTATACACATATTTTTAGTGTGTCTTTCTTAACATATAGCAATGAAATGAACCGAAGCTTCATTACCTATTTTTATTGAATGAAGTAGAATTATTAACGAAATATAGAGGTACAAAATGATAGCACACTTAACGAAAAACTTGAAATATAACAGAATTAATCGATAAAAATCAATGCTCAATATTTTGTAGCACCTCATTTACAGCTAACGACTTTAATCATTCGGTTTGGTAAATATTTATATAATTTTTTAATACTGTTTTGGCTAATATTCTCCCATTCGTCCAAAATGCACTATTTTAAATCGTTATTATTTTGGAATTGTCTGCTATTATGGCGCACAGCTCTGGCAACATGTCCCCAACAATTTTCGATAATGTTGAGGTTAGAGATCTTGCTGGCCACTCCAAGACACGAATAATTTTTTAAGAAAAGTATTTCTTGACCGCTTTCGCCGCGTGGACTGCGACATTATCTTGTTGTAAAATGTGTTTATTTGCAGCAATTCTTACAAATTCGAAGCTTCGAATACAATTTGTAACTATTATTCATCGAATACATTCTCGGCGAATACAAAATTATTTAAATAAAAGTCGAATAAAAGATACTTTTTTATTCGAACCTTCGAATAACGAATAAAAGTTATATATCTTTTATTGCAATCGGTATATAATTTACTTTAATAGTTCGTTAATGGTTTGTTCGTTACTCCATATCGTAGTATAGAGATGGCGTTGTAGAACCGAGGCTCTATTTGCCCAATTCAAGCCCGTCAATATATTTCAGGTGGTACAGAAGTATTTAAATACTGCCCATCATTTTGTCCCGCTGGTGGGCTCCAATATTTAACGTTTTCATTTCGAAAATTCTATAGCAGTAAATATTGTGGGTGATATCCAGTACATTGTACGTAACAGCAAAGTCAGAATATGTTGACCTATTAAAATATTCATTTTCTTCAGTTCAATGTGTAGCAAATGAGGAAAAATAGCCGACGTGCTATCTTTTTGTCCCGGAGTGTAATCTAAACAACATTTTGAATAATGCTACAGCAATTTTTAGAGCCACCGTTCGAGTGCTAGGGGTTAAAAATGGTCGGACTCGGTCGTTGTAAATTTCTACAGTATTTACCGGCCGGTGGGGGATGTTTTATCGCCGCAACGAATTTTTCAAAAGCAAATTCTGGATTCCCGATTCCGTTGAAGCACGGCACGCGATTGTTTTGAAATCTGTATTCGATCTGCGAGGTTCTCCGCGATTACCCTCTTAAATAAATGATACCTCGACGGGCGATGTAAGGGTGGCTGGCCGAAAATCGTAGGAGCGGGGCTTGTACACGCTCGATGTTAAAGAAAGATGCACCACACCTGTTTTCGTAGATTAGAATAATTTATCGCGCTTCTGTTGCGCGTTTCTCGCATGCAACCGGGTCTCGGGGAGCCTCTTACCGAGCCCGAGGAACGAATTGCGAGTAAGCTATCGTAATAGGGAATAAATAGCTGCTCTCTCGGAGCCCAGTCGCCAGGATCAAAAAGTTCCTGGCATTTCTCACGCATCCCGCTCGCCACGGCGAACTTCTTCGAATTATATACGGCACAGGCACGAACGGGGAAAAGAGACGAAACTCTGTTTCTCGTCTCGTCGTCGTAACACCAAGTAGATCGCGAGTTAAAGTTACGATCTCGGATGCGAAAAGCCTGTCCTTCCTTTTCGTTTACCTCGACTTCCTCGCGTGTCTCGCGTTAAGTTGTAATAACGACGCTTGTTACCGCTGGGAGAAAATATTTTGTGGATTCGGGTGGACAGAGGTTAAATTCTACACAAATGGAACGAAATCTGATTTATTAAACGTCACAGCCTATTCCCAACGACGCACGCGAGAGTAAACAAATTGAAAATGCTAAATTATTTTTAGAAATACGTAGACGGAAATATATGTTCCGAATCGAATCGATATCAAGCTGGACGGAATAAAGAGGGAAATACATCTTTCACGTTTGACCCCGCCACGAAGCATATATTATCTGCCAATCCCGAGGAACCTAATACTCTAATTATGTTTGGAAATTCTAGGAAACGATATCTTGAATCAACGATTCAGTGGATATAATCTTAAATAGGAAACAAATTTTCTTGTTCCTTCGAAATTTATGTATTAACCTTTGCCGAGTATCCTGAGAATGAAATCTGGAATACTTGAACAGCAAACGCTGCTGACGTAATTATTTTTCGAAGGGAACGAAGACAACAGAGATTGGAGCAAGACGCGATGTTTCAGTGGAGAAAATGAATCCCGCGTCTGACGGAACTGAAGGAGAAACGAATCTTCTACTTTTGATCCTCTTTCCAATCTTATCCTCCAATCTGGGGAAAGCTAATGGCCTAATTATTTCCAGAAATGGACGGAGTCTTTATCGCGTGGTGAGGACGTGACATTTAAACGAAATAGATCGATGGCACGTTAAAACGATTAAGGCAGGACTTAGAAGCAAGAGGATAAATTTTTTACCGTACGTTCCAATTTTAATAAGCCAAGTGTTCCTTTTAAACACGAGCAAAATTGAGTAATGGAGACGTCCCGAAGCAAAGACTCGATGTTCCACGGGACCGAATCGATACGAAGCCGCGGAGGGACTAAAGGAGAAGCGAATCTTCCACTTTTGACCCTCTTTCGAAACTTCTGCTCTCTCGACTCGGGGAAGCCTCAACGATATGTCCGGATAATGAATATACCGAAGGCCCAGATCGTAGCAGTGAAACCTCAACCGAGATTATTTTAGTCTGTCGATCGGGATGTCGATAAAGAAACGCTTATCATCGTCGAGTGAATCACTTTTCCGCGGTGTCTGTCCTCGATGGTACACCGGAGGGAGTGGAGATTGCATGCATGCATATCTGCCTACACACACATACACACAACAATACACTTACCGTGAACATCCAGTTTGATGTCGACGGTGAGGGGTTCAGGGAGCGCTGTACTGTTGACTTTACACGTGAAAGTTGCACCCAGCTCCTCGCGCGTGATTTGCATCTGCAGCAGGCTACTGCCCGTACCTATCCCGTTGTCACCGATCGTCGTCGAGTTGGTTGCTGGAACACACCCGTGCCGACGTGTTTAGATGTGTTTTTAGATCGAATTTCGTGATGGGTACGTGCCGTGGGTACATCGCCCACGGAAATTCCCAACGATTTTTGCTGGTCACCCGAGGTGTTCTACCTGACACAGCCATGCTCTGTCGTTCATCTGCCATTGCTGCGTGCTACCCACGATCGGACGTACGCAATTTAATTTTCACTGTGGGGGACACTTGCCGAATTTCTCCCCTGCGGGCTTTTATGCGTTTATAGCATTTACACATTTTTCGATATTTCTTTGTGCTTCGTGTAACAAGTTGTTACTAACGATCGATCCAGCTTTTTGTTCTCTTTAAGGCGGAAGGATAGTCACGTGACGAAACTAGCAAACAACTAGAATCTAACTAGATTTTACTAGATTTTGGGTCGAAACATGAGTTTGCGGGGTCTCGTTGTTTGTCCTTATTTGAGCAAATTTTTGGCTGGTTGTGGGCTTATTCAAAAGAGGAAGGTTTTTTTTTAATACAGCCCGCACTGGTTACCATATCAGTGAAAAAAGTCTTTTTGTGACAGAAAAATAATCTGGAATCTGCGGTTGTTTTCTCGATTTTTTCTCTACTTTGAACACTCATATTATTAGATATAAACATAATCTCGTTAAAATCATGAGCAGAGCAGGCTGTATTGAAAAAACCTTCCTCTTTAGAATGAACCCTCATCCAGCCAAAAATTTGCTCAAATAAGGACAAACAACGAGAGCCCGCATACCCATGTTTCGACCGAAAATCTGGTAAAATCTAGTTAGATTCTAGTTCTTTGCTAGTTTCGTCACGTGACTATCCTTCCACCTTAGCACTAAACCTACCATCACCAGTCGTAATGACCGATTCCAGATTCTTTATCTTACGATTATTGAGATATAATAAAAATACAGTGAGAAGCAAAAGTGAACACACATACGATATTTTCATGGGAGCGTATATTTCATGCATTTATAGTATTTGCACATTTTTGAAATGGATGAACACACGTCAAGGGCTTGTAAATGTCAACTTTGATCTTCTTTAATGGATCTGAATATTTCTTTGTGCATCAATGGATTCGTCACGACGGATTTTTGTGCATTTACAACATTTACACATTTTTGAAATACAGGAATACACGTGAAGGATTTATGAAGATCAACTTTGATCTTCTTTAATGGATCTGAATATTTCTTCGTGCATCAATGGATTCGTCTCGACAGGCTTTTGTGCATTTACAACATTTACACATTTTTGAAATACAGGAGCACACGTCAAGGACTTATGAAGATCAACTTTGATCTTCTTCAATGGATATGAATATTTCTTTGTGCGCCAATGGATTCGTCTGGACGGGTTTTTGTGCATTTACAAGATTTACGCATTTTTGAAATACAGGAACACGTCAAGAATTTATGAAGATCAACTTTGATCTTCTTTAATCGGACTGAATATTTCTTTGTGCACAATCTGGTATGGATTCTTGGACGAATTATAGTAATAACAGTTTGGTATCTCACCTTCGAGCGGCTGATCGTCTTTAAACCATTCGACCGAAGGCACTGGCTTCCCTTCGCCGCTTTCGCATTTCAACGAAATCATCGAACCGTCGTTTATAGGCCCTAAAGTAGTCCCGGTGCTTAACGGGCTGTTCGTACTCTCGTCGATGACACGTACGGACTTTGGATGCACTGAAACAGAAAGGACGCGGAATGAATTGAAAGTCGGTCAATTACGCGGCTAAAAAGTGGCTTCGATTCATCCGACTATTATTGCTGCTATTCAGCGAATACGGCCGCTTACGCTGCAGTCTTCGGCGTTTCGACGTTTTGATAACTGTCTATCGGTTTTACCCCGGGAACAGTTCAAACGATTTCATACAGCACGCGAATATAAATGCATAGGCGATAAATTTCTTGCTAATACCAAACCATCAAAACGCAGATAAAAACCGATATGCAGTAATTACCTTTTCCGATCGCTTATTTTCGGATATACACTCGGTACACAAATAGTACTTGAACACTTCGATGTTTCATGGATCGGAAGTGAAGAGATTCGAATCGTGATATCGGAATCAAGAATCGGAATTTCAAACTCTACTCAGTTCAAACACATTTAAAACCAAAAAAACGGTTGATCTCTTAATTCCTGTGCCAACAACAATTTTTTGAAGACGGACGAATACCTCAACTTGCAGATTAGTAAAAAATTTTTTGCTTTATGTAATTTTTTGGTATCGTATGGACCCCATTTTACCATTCAACTTTGTCCTTCAGACATTTGATGTATCATTGAAAACGACAAAGATATTTGAGGTGGCAAAACGTGGCGCCCCACCCTGTATAGCAACTAATTTCTGGAGATTGCCAGTTACCATAGCAAAATTACAAACAAAAGAACTCCTATTGCACGAATCAGTAAAATTAGTTACTGATATTATACTGAAGAGCTGAAACGGGTATTTGATGCTTGTGGAGAAATATCTCGAAATAAATGGAAGAAGATCTTAAAAAAAATCCTTTGTTAAAACCTAACCAAACTCTATATGCATCCACTACTGAAGGACCAAACTTGGAAAAAGTACACATATGCTTATTCATTGTATAATAAAAATGTTTTGTGTAAAGTACAATGGCGTTCGTAATAAATAACCATTCACATTATACAAGATTATTATACAAGAAGACTCTTGTAGCATAAAGACTAAAAAGCAATATTAAAAGATTCCGTACAGTATCGGAGATCCCGAAAAGATTCACGGGAAACCCGAACATTTTTAGGAATACCCGAACATTTTCGGAAATCCCGTCCCGGTCCAGCACACCTCTAATCTTTAGACACGTTTTCCTCAAGTTCTAGCTGACCAATAGACTGGAGGTTTTCCGGTGAGTCTTGCGGCTAATACAACCTCGACATTGCACAAAGATTTACAGTCTGCTAACTAGCCAAGGAGATGGGAAGCCGCCGCGACAAAAACGATAAAATCCGAGACAAAGTATCTGAACCTCGCGCCGGATGAATGCCGCTTTCGCGGCGGGCCGTTGTGAGCCTAGTCGTTCGCGCGCGAATCGTCGGGCGCAAACTTTACGGAGAATATCACAATAAGATCTCGTTGCGTCCTCGGTGCTCGTCACCGCGGGGAGCATCGTCTCTCTCGAATTTAATATCTCTCGGAGAGGGTTTCCGCCTCGCTGGTACATTTGGATCTAGTTTTTAATTCGTGTCTCCCGCCGGAGGAGTTTCCCCATTGTGGAGTAGAGAGCAGAATCTCCCGGGCCGGCCCGGCACGACGCAAAGAGCGAGGGCCGGTTTCAAAACGACCAGGAGAATTGAAGCGGACCACCTTTTCTCGGGAACGAGCTATGAATAACCCTTTCACCGCGCGCAAGTGCTGCTGTTTCCGGAAGTCGCGTCCCCGGTCGCTGACCAACCGGAATTCTGCGGAGGCCACTGAATGTCAAGCAACTGTTTTCACTGAAAATTCATCTTGCGAATCCGTGCTGCTCACGGTTACAATGATAGCACGCGCGTGCTATCATTAACGAGGTACTCTTGTACACAGTGTCGAGATCAGTTTTCTCATTGTTACGGAAACGAAAACATTTTCGTCGTTCCGTTTTCGGGCCGGACCACTCCTTAAAGTCTGCTTACGAACGTCTCGCGCAATGTATGCACGCCATCGCACGTTCTCCGTGTTTATTACTGTCCGAACGCTCGAGCGTGCCCGTCCATGCTCGTTTCCGACGCTCACCAGCACCTCGCGGACTGGTAATACGTTTGGAAACGTTCGTAGTTGAATCGTGTTACGGCCGTGTAACATTATAATCGCGGAGTGGTTGGAACTCAGATTTTAACTCGTTTACTAACTCCCGGGGTCTTTCGGGATTCGAGGCGGTCGCTGCGCACGCGTTTATGTGATTTTTGCGGTGAATAGACGGTAGGGAGAGGGCTTTAGTAGTGGAACTAACGGAGGAGTCAAAACCAGTTTAGATCTCCGGCAGTTAGTGTTAAAATGAAGGTCATTACCATTTTGTGCGACTGAATTGAAATTTGCGGATGTATTTGGACGATTGTGCTCGTCGAATGTGATTTTTTGGTACTTTTTATTTTAATAATGAAACTGGCGGAGGAGTCAAAACCAGTTTAGATTTCCCGTAGTTAGTTTATGTTTATACAGGGTGTTCATTTGAAAACCTTCCAGCCGAATATCTCGAAAAGTATGAAAGATATTATAAAAGTGTAAAACACATGTCCAAGGATTTCGAGGGGTAAAGAGGGGGCAGTATCAGATTTTTATTTGGGTGGCGTTTTCAAGGTCGTTCGAAGGCCATCTTTGTTATTTCAAATGGAAACTTATGTTTTTTATTATGGGTTCTTATTGTACGTAAAAAGACCAGCAATTTTCGTATATTTAGAGAGAAGTAGATAACAATTTTTTGTTAAATGAAGAACTTTTGTACTTCCAACATGATGTGGTGCTCCTCCGCATTACACGTTACCAGTTCGCCAGTGGTTAAACAATCGATTCCCACTAAGATGGATCGGTAGAAGAGGTGTTATTGAGTGGCCACCAAGATCACCAGATCTAACCTCAGTCGACTTCTTTTCGTGGGGACGCCTAAAGTCTGTTGTTTATAAAACACAACCAGAAAGCGTCAACGATTTGCGTCAACAAATATCTTAAAAAATGTTCTTTCAGAATTTGAGAATCGTCTGTATTATTGTTTAGAAAAGAACGGAGAACATTTTGAAAATTTGTCAGAGTTATAAAGAAATGACAAGCTTTCTCGCAGTATAAGTATGACTCGCTCTATACTTCTCTTTAAATATCTCCGAAACTAGTGCACGGATAAAAAAAGGTATTCTACGAAAATTGCTGGTCTTTTTACGTACAATAAGATACCATAATAAAAAATATAGCTTTCCATTTGAAAAAACAAAGTTGGCCACCCAAATAAAAAACTAATACTGCCCCCCTCTTTCCCCCTCGAAATCCTTGGACACGTGTTTTACACCGTTCTAATATCTTTCATGCTTTTCGAGATATTCGGCTGAAAAGTTTTCAAATGAACACCCTGTGTTCAATAATTGAATTGAAGCTTGCGAATGTATTTGAACGATTATCCTCGTCGAATGTGATTTTTCGTTACTTTTTACACTTTAGTTTGGCATTCACAGTAAGAATGAAAGATGGAAGTGGAAAAGAGTGTATTCATGGGTGACCCCTCTAGAGAATACATGGTGCATCATGTTCATAGCGCGAAAAATGTAAGACCACAATTATACCAGGAGCACCACTTACCGTGGGTTATAGTTGAGTCTCGCTAATATAATAAATCACCGAGTCCCAGCGCGGCGATTTTATATTACGGGCGGATATAAGTTTCCAGGGAACGAGAACGTTGCGATAATATTCTAACAAAATACAAAGGCGGATAGAACGGAAATATGGTTGAACATTATTGAAACTATTAACATAGGCTTGAAGTGAATTAATGGTGTGACCCCAGAACGATTAAAAAGAAAGGGACCCACGTGTTTTTCCGTATATCCGGTTTTAGAATAACAATATCTCGTTAGAATTTGGGTCAGACGTTGTATCAGTAACAGTGCGTCATCAAACTCTTGATGAAGCTAGTTGTAATGCTGACGAGGCGTTTGAATAGACATCCAAAAGGACACTGTTTGCACGTGGAAGCCTCAAAGAGCATTGAGTGCAAATGCATTTCGGTCTCGCAGTCAAACTCGCAGTTTCGCATATACTTCGTCGAATTGAAGTCACCGCCAATCTTAGTCCTGATGAGTTTCACTTATCCATTAATTAACGAACGCTCTCGAAATAGAACAAATACCAAAATCTGAACGATCACGCTACAATCATTGCAGAATCAGATGAAAAGTGTTCGACAAGTCAGTTAATCTTCATTAAAATTTATATTTATCGTATATCAACGTTTCCACGCATGGTCAAATAATGATCGAAGAGAAATAAAATTTAACGCGGGTATTTTACAGAATTCGTTCGAAATATTCGTCGCGGTTCGACGTCATAGAACAAACGGTTGATAAAAAAATTGGATGTGCATTCAGAATATATTTCAAATGATGAATCAATGAAAGGAATTTGCCCCGAAGCTGAAAAAGCTGAACGAAATTCATATTTCCGTTAATTATTCAATATCAGAGCTCATCTGAACAGCATTGTTCCCTAAAAGTAATAATTGAAAGATTTTGGTACACCTAACCGCACCAGAAAAATTACAATATCCCCATCCTAGCCGAATGTAAAAGATATGGAATATGGAAACATATTTACCGCGTAGAAAAGTTTAATCCCGTGTGTGCTTCGTGAGATGTAAATACTTTAATGAATTCTATTTTATAGAAACGGCCCGGCGTGCGCGCGGCGAGGTAAAAAATCGTGTCAGATGTTATCTGGGAACACACGTACGGTCTGCGTGATCTCTCGGATAAACGGAATCTGTCAAATCTGGATTATAACGAAGCCTTTCGTGCTCCACTCGGCTGCCGCGCATACAGAGCTCTCACTTTATTACGCAAATAACGAGAAAACGGGGGTGGCATGGGGTGGCAGTTATACCGTAAAAAAGTCCCTGGAATCCTCTCTCTCTCCCTCTCTTCAAAAAGTTCGACGGCCCTTGAGAAATTTATATCGCTTTTGTCGCGAAGATAAAACGGCTAAGGTCACCGTAACTCGGTGCGCCGCGATTTCCAAGTGAAAAACAGCCGGTCATGACGTTTCCGTAAATTTTTAATCGCCTGACAAATCCTCAAAAAAGATTCTACGCAAATAGACCGAAAATCGCATCAATGAAACACGCCGCTCTGAATTGAAGATGCTCCCCGTTAGCTCTATATATCGAGGTGTGGTGGGATTATGGTATATCGAGATCGAGATGCGCAAAATCTATTCGGGATATCATATAATCTCATTTTAGATCGGAACACTTCCGTGGTTCATGATACAATTTCGGAAATGGGATTTCGTCTTCGACCCGACTGATGCTCTAGGAATAAATATCGTCGTTGCAAATTAATACATTCGGTTATCGACGTTCCAAACAGCTTCGGGGTTTTTATCTGTATTTTGCATCTTTGGTATTTCCCAACTATTTGGAAATTTCAGAACTTCCTCCCATAACTTCTTCACTTTCTCAACTTCATTGCTAATTGAGAATGATGACGTGTAGCACACGCAGTTTCTTGAACAACTGTGATTTTACACTTCGTTTCTCTGAGACGGTAATAAATCTTTCGACTTATCATCAGACAGAGGATCTTTGTGCGAAATAAAAATGTTCTACTTGAATTGCATCGATTTGGAGTGAAATAGAAATTGATTTAATTGGTTGGAAGTAATGTATAAAAGTATTTAAAAATTCTTCTAATGTTTTTACTGTTTTAAATTGCACTTTTTAAGAGCTTCTTAAAAATTCCTGTAATACGTTTGTTCATTTTACCAAATAGTATACTAAAATTGAACGGAAAGGAAGATATTCAAGCACACTGGTAACAACTCGACCAATGAAAGGCAAAGAAAGGATTTTATTTCCGAAGCGTAAAATTCGTTCCTCCGAAAGTTCCAAGTCGTTCGAACGATTATGAGCGACGCTATACTTCATTCCACAGTGAAATGGCTTCTTGATGGGACTAATATTCTCACCGGTGGAAATTTCAACAAAATCCAGCGGGTCTGTAAGGACTCCTGATGGAGCCGATGTTTCACCCATTTTACGAATTTCGGTGGAGTCCGAGGGAACTTCAGTGGTCGTCGTTTCTTTTCATTCCTGTGGGTGGGGGTTCATCAGGAGTCCGATGATCGTTCGAGGACCTCCGATGGGACGGTGTCTCTGAACCTCTCTCGAACTAGTTCCGACGAAATCCGGTAGTCCTTGTTCGATTCGCGATCTTTTGCGGATAAGTAACCCCTGAGTCGAGATCCGGTGGGGCTGTGATCTGTAGCTTATTAACCCCTTGCCGTATTTTGACGAGCCAGACTCGCGATGAAGATTCGAACAAAGTCTAACAAATATGAATGTTGCGCGTTTCTTTTTAGATGAAATAAAATTTGTTCCGGTTGTAATCAATATTTAAGCATTCAAATAAATGAAGCCATACAAAAAATATAAATTTTCTTCTCCCTTCTTTCATTTTTGCGGATAAAGACGTTTTAATCACTGTATCACTGTGTCATTACTGCGAGGGAAACATAAGACTCGATACGCTTCAATCAATACATACATCTGTACTTTCATTTTTCAAATTTATTACTCAGTAAATTGCTACAATGAATTGGTCATTACTGGACTGTGGATCTTCGTGCAAAATAAAAAATGTTCGCATTTCCAAATACAAATACAAACTTGTATTCTTCTTTTAATTATCCTACTTTGCTGAAACTATACATTGATGTCTTTAAATAGTTTTAACATGTCCACACACTGCTTGAAATTGTACGTACCCATTCTTTTCATAAATGCATAAATAAGAATTTATGAAAAAAGAGATTAAGCTTTTAGATAAGTTTTTAAATAAGCATTTGGTGTGTTTTTGTGTTTGTGTGTGTGTACATCTCTCTGCAGTAAATAAAATTTTGAATTTCTTAACAATTAATTTAAATCCGATTTGATTCTTTTTGCAGAAACTTACTTAAAAATACTTGTACCTAAGAGGGTGAAATTGATTTGCAAAAGGGTGAATTTGGAGTGCGAAAATCCTGTAAATATTCGTTTAATCGAATCCTTGAAAAACGACGACGTCGACGCGACCGTGAAAAATAAAAAATCGATGATCGTTCGATGAGGAGTGTTCGCGGGTCGATCGACGCCCAATGACCCGGGCAGTCGCCTAAAATAATTTCTAGCAGGTAGGAGATCTAATTGGATTGGCCGTGAGTCAAGTGGCCCTTCATACAATTTAAACAGAGGTGAATTGGTGCTCGGCATAGTTCGGGACCGTAACAGCTCTCCATCCGATAAATTGGCCTTTGAAAGACGCGACGCAGACTGGAAGAACCCGCAGGAACGACCGTTACAATAAGTTCCACTGAATTACGGGACGGTGGAGGGGGAGAGGGAGAGGGGGTAGGGGGCGGGTTTAATTATAATTCTAGCTGGGTGACGATACTCTCCGAGTGGAGGTTTCTTTTGTCGTTTCACGCCCGACCTCCGACCTAGAGAACTTCCACGATGGCTCATTGACGTGGGAAAAGAGTGAACCCGCAGGAAGCGTGCGGTTTATGGAAACTTATGGCGCGTGCCGTTTTCATAATTTCACAGGAATGTACCTGCAGTCTTCGTAACGATTGCTACAGTCAGTCACGAAAGTCTGCGCGGGCTCAGGCATTTAATCGCACCACCTAGATTTATTTCAATGCCGTTTCTTGTATATTGTTATCGTTAGACTGCGGATTTTGTGCATTTATGTGATAAATAAAATACACCACAAAATTTTTTTAAAAACCACGTTTATATATTAAAATGCACTAAAAAGGAGAAAATAATTTTTTTCATGTATCTCCATTTTTATGGAGAATCCAGTTAAACGATTAGTAATATTTTTCCCCAAAATTTTAAGCAATTAGTTCAAAATTTCTTCTGTTATAAAATTAGTGTCGGAATAGATAGAAAAATGTATCATAAATTTAAATAAAATCATGACATTAGTGGCTATAAATAAAAGAGCATAGAGCGCTAAACTATATTGACGTAATCTTCGTGGGTGCTCCACGCTTTTATTTTTATAGTCTCTCTCTCTCTCCCTCATTGATGTCATGATTTTATCTAAATTTATATTAAATTTTTGTATATATTCCGACACTAATTTTCTAACAGAAGAAATTTTGAACTAATTGTTTAAAATTTGGTATTTGGTATTTTATGGAGAACCAGAAAAAAAATGATTTCCTCCTTTTTAGTGCATTTTAATATATAAGCGTGGTTTTTATCACATATTTAAAAATATTCAAGAGGACATCAAAGTATTAGTTTCAGGATAATTAAAAGAAGAATACAATTTTCTATTTGGCTCCTGTGCTCTGCGTTCAATGCGAACATTTTTTATTTTGCACAAAGACTATTTTTAATAGACATACATCGGTTAACTGTACTGTAAATTTGAGTTACCGGTTCTCCGATATTGTCGATTATTTTGAAGTAACGCAACGTTTTCGAAACGAATGAAATTGTGTCGCGGTCAGCCAAGTTTAACACGTTCAAAGCGTAAAATATTCATGAACAATATACCCGAGTTATTATAATACTGCAAATGTGCCGATGTAGAGGATTCGATTCTCACAAAAGTTGATGGGGAATAAATTTTACCCAGTCAGTTTTCAGCCGAGTTATTATTACTTGCTTTTCCATATCCAAACTTCGTTATTCCAGCTCCTGTCAGTAAGTTCTGAAACGTTTCTCGCTTATTCTGCCGATTCATACGTACTTTTATGGTAATCATATTTTCGAAATGCCAGAAAAAAACGTACGTAGAATTATTTTTATATTTTTTCCAATTCCACATGTTTCCGACGAAAATGAAAATAAATAGAATAAACTGTTTACTATATCGAATAATATTTTGCACAGTCCTGCTGATTGGTTTATGATTGAAACGAATATTGCCTTTTAAAAAATATATTGGAAAGAACTTAAATATCATGAATTTTTGTACAGACGTATCGTATACAATTTAGAAGAGGATCAAGAGTATTCATTTCAGTATTGATTTGAAACAAATTACTTCGATTTCGCATCCTTATAATCGCTGGTTCACTGTAATGTGATTCGAGGTATTCCTAATAAAAATGGAAATTACAACAAATCTCGAGAGCGCGTTCCATTCCCATGGAGAAATCATTTATCACTGGATCTCGCCGTGCAAGCGAACAACGTTGAAGGTGAAACGTGACAGCAGGTGAAAGAAATGCTGCGCGTATGCGCGAAATGAGTTTCAAGTTTTCAAATTTCATTCCGCTCGCTGGAATCGCGAGTTTCTTCGTCTACGCGTTTGTATGGAAGAGATATAGAAAACTTCCGAACAGGCATTAGGTTGATGTAAAAGTTCCAGCCGTACGTTTTCACCGGAGCTGCATACACACAGAACTTTAAACTTTCATAAAATAAAATCGAACGCCGCTCTCCCTTTCCCCACTTTTGTTTTAAGCATCTCGCGAAAACCCAATATTAGAAAATTTCTGGTAATATAATTTCCGGTAAGTTCGTAGAATTGGAAGTTTATTCAAGTGCGCATTAAAAGCAGAATAAACAAAGCAAAAATCAGCATTCACGGATGGATTCACGTTCGCATTGCAGAGGTAGTCGCATAAATGTATCAAGCTTTCGCTGGAGCAATTTTCAAGCTAAAGACGCCTGTGTTATAAAAAGAAATGGGAACTTGAATCGCCCGCAGCTGTGTTTCCTGACTGGAACAGCGAGCGATCCTCCGCACGAAGCACGTACGTAAGGAAAAAAGGGTTGTGTTTAATTTTGTCGTCTAACTACGTCAGTCAGTTTGTTATGAAACATTTCTGGACGATGCGCAGCGGCGTAAGTTGTAAAAAAAAAAACGTCTACCCTTTCAATCTTCACCTACATGCAGTGTATAAAGTATTCGTACACCTTTCAAAATTGAACCTGTTTTCTGCGGTGGAGCTTTTTGCAATTCATAGAATACAGTCGAATTTAATAATATTAAAACTGTTTTGATTAATGCTATGGAAGCCATTCAACATAAATGAATAAAATTCGGTAATACTTTGAGCACAGAAAGCTTGATAGAAACAAGGAAAGAGTAAATAAATGGATTTGAATCAGATGGGCATTATTTAGCAATATATTTAAAATACTATTGTAAATATTTAATATTTTAGATTTTATTTTGCTTAAAGGAATAGTATTTTATTTGAACAATCGGAACCTCGAGATAAAGTATTTCTACTTGAACTGAACCTCGAAATATAACACTTTTATTTATTTGTACAATCTGAACCTCAAAATCAAATATTTATATTTTAAAATTTCATCCACAAAATAAAACATCTCTCTATTTTAATGATCTGAAACACAAAGTAAAATATTTCTATTTTAATAATCTGAAACACAAAATATAATATTTTATTTTTTGTGCGTCGTTATACCTAATTGCTTATTTAATATTTCTTATTTTAGCAATATATTATTTAAAGAAGAAATTATACTTACTATAATTTTATAATTTGCCACATTTTCGTTTTATTTTTTTGTTTGATTGCTGCTATTACTGCGTATATCCACTTCAGTTCACAGCATGTGCCTACTGAGGTTTGTTAATAAACATACAGTGTATCTTATCAGCAGGAAACTATTTATACTCAGAAATCTATTGAATGCGAACTTGAAATTGAAAATGAAGATAAACTCCAAATATTTTCAACATTCTTAAAATAAAATACTACTTTCAAAAATTACTGCATCAAATAAAATATTTTATTTTCAAAGTTGTACAGACACACTGTAAAATAAATGGAATTATTTGCTATTTACTATTTCAAATACTATTTTCCCCAGCTCTGATTTGAATTCGCAGGCTCGTTCCCACACCGAGGTGGCTGCCATCTTCTCGTTTGAGCTCGCGAGGTCTACTTTGGTAGTCGTTGTAATTACAATAAAGTTTCAATGAGCCTTGTTCCTGCGGAATCGTAGAGGTTCAAAACATATCCTGCTATTAGTACAGTCCAGCGGTTATTGTGCGAGTAAGAATATGATGATCGTAATGGTACCTTGGGTAGTTTCCAGCATTATTAACGGGTAGAGGGCTTTACGCGAAAACCCCAGTATTCTTGGCACATTCGGTTCCACAGCAAGAAAAGTATGATTGTGTTCGTCGTTTTACCTTTCCCCGTCGAAAAGTAACCATTTTTCATTTTCTCCTCGGAAATTGAAGTAGCCATATTTCAAATTTGAAAGCAATTTAAATCTGTTACCAGAACCTTTATGATTTATAACACTGCGTTGTGCGAAATTGTCCTCTTCGCGGTGGCTCTCGAGTTTTAATCGGATTTGCGATAGCTTCTGCCAACTTGAAGATTTGGTTCCACCAGAAATCCATTTGTTTGCAAATATGTTCCAATTTTGAAACAAACAAAAATTCTTAAAACGATTATAGAAATTCTAGAACATTATTCAATGGACCACATCTGACCTATATTTATCGTCTGTCGTTTTCGGTAGCCAGTTCCAACTACCAGTTCTACCTGTGTCATTATCGCGGACATCGCTCATTACCTCACTGTACTTGTACTAATTGTACGTGCATATAACGAGGCCATGCTGTACTCTGTTTTCTAAATATACACTTATTCATTGTCGTAGTTGCGATGCTTATAAAACAGAAGAATTCCAAATAAATATTTCATACCTCATCCAAACTTGTTCAAACGCGCAACGAAACCCCCTCCGTTGTAATTATGTATTTATATCATTCCACTTCTCCCGAAGCAGAACAATACAAATATTTAATATTCCATTGATTCGTTCAAACGAATCTACTAAATCATGGTTATTAATCATTTCATATTAGGTTGTATAGATTTGTATCGAGTTTATAAATTCGTTTACGATCAACCAATCGCAGATTGTTCTCTTATTAAAACAGTTCCGAGTTAAAACACGGTCGCCGTCGAAACATGCATCTGTAAATGCTTATATCACGGTTAGGCTCTCTTCTCCGTTAATATCACTCGGCGAAATCTCGGTTTCCGGCTAAAATTTCAAAGTAATTGGCATCCCTTTCATGTAGGTAAATTCAACCGCACTTTAATAGTATGACATGTTGCGTGTGTCAAGATAACCGGTTCAGTGGTTTAGCTGCTACCACTTCGGATTAGTACTGCGGCTTTCTCGTTTGTCGAATTACTGGGATTACCCAGATTACACGGATCGTACAAGTACGATACGTCTAATACGAGTTATTCCGCGCATATCTTACTGTCAGAGATCGCCGGTGTTTAATCGATTAATTAAATTATACGCTGCATCCAGTCGCGATGTATGAAACTCACTCTTCCCGGGAATTATGCTGATGTCGTTCTACCAAACATCGCGCGGACGTTCTTCAAACATTTCCCAGAAACCAATTTCCCAGAATTTCATTTTCCTCATGATTTTTGTACCTGAACCACTGTCTTTCAATCCTTCAAAATATTGTTTACATTATTAAGTACAGTGGGCGTGGAAAGTATTCGTACACCTTTTAAGATCTAACAACTTTTTTATAATTGTACCGAACAACCCCCCTGATTTTTTATAATCAATTAGAAGCATTGGTTTTCGAAATGATACGCAAAAAAGATTTTCCAGAAATTATAATTTACAAGGTTACATGCAAAAATAAGATGTTACATGCGAAAATTAAGAATTACAAAAAAAGTTTTAATCACTGAAATCGCAAACTAAATCGCAAAGCTTTTCAATAATTGTGCTGCACCAAATGGAAGCTTGAAAATCTTCTATTACACAATAATCCCGAAGGAAATTATTGGATTTTGTTATTGAGGGCGAGTTGTTGGTTTATGATTAAAATTGCTGTTGCTATTGAAGGATTCTTTTAAAAAATCCTCACCCGCGAACCATAGACTTTCAACAATTATGGAATAATCAAATAAGTCCCACTAGTTACTACGGGGAAAACTTACCAGTGACGTTGAGCTGAATATGATGAACATTATTGCACTCTCGGTTCACCGTCAGGTACGTAGCCTCGCACTTGTACAGCCCCTCGTCCTCTATTTTTACGTCGGAAATCTTCAAGTATGTTTTCGTCGAATTCTTCATGTACTCTATATCCGACCTGGAAGAATCAAATGAACAGGACCGAATTAGAATAAAATCATCCATGAGAACTTGCGTGGTAGAGTTTAATGCGATGCAGTCGAGGCACAAGAGTCGTCTTCCCGTGAAATATGATTAACGCTCGCATCGGAACGTTCTATAACTACAATAATATTCTTACTTGTATATACGGATTACACGCAGCTGGCTGCCATTAGTATAACACATTTGCAATCCTATTAGCATCGAGTAATGAATAGAACAATGAATCGGATCAACCTGCTCGTTATATCGCTAAATCGATAGCGCTTTACTTATGCCACTAAGGAAACAATGGCATTAGAATTTATGCGACACAATCGCGTATCCGATTCTCCCGTTGCCATTATGGCAATTCCACCGGCGCGGCGCCACTGTGTTGCGATTGCAAACCGCGTTTAACATAATTGAAGTTATTAAAATTCCGTCTTCCGGGCGGTAACTGACTACAGTTCATCGTCTCGGTTTCTGTAATTGCGCAGTTAAATGATTACGAATGGCGGAGTTAAAATACATAAATGTTTGTAGTCTTCTAATTTTCTACCTGAATTGCGCGACAAGCCTGAGAGAAAGGAAAATTTATTTTCTTTCTTAATCTCTGTTTAATAAATAAACAAATAATAAAACAGCATTTTCCAAATTCTTCTAACTCAATGTTTTGCTAAAAGTCGCAAGAGATCATAGAACAAAATGTCGTAAAGCTTATTCTAAACGGTAAAAAGATCGGCTTTCATTTTCCCTTGAGAAAAAGAAATGATTTAAGGATTTAATGATTTTTGTTATACAGTACGAGTTTATGATAGCTCGTTTAGACAATAGAAATTGTTTCAGCTGCGACGGTAAAGCGCAGGGTAATGGATTCCTCTTACAGTAATTAGCCATGCTGACAATCATAGTCTGTCCTCCGAATGTACTGCGTTTATGCCGATATTGTAGCTTCGGTTTGTTAGCATGAATGCTTAGGCAGTTGTAGCTCCGATGTGTATCTGGCGAGCGACGCAATATCCGAATGGTAGTGATAACTGTTATTAACTGGGGCGTTTGTTCATTAATGCGATGCGTTTCTGTTGACTGCCGGCGAGATGTTACAAGCATAGACAAATATGTTTTCAGCTCGGTGGAAAACAGTTTGCATTACAGTACGCGATGTCCGTTTGTTACCGGCGTCATGGTTGCCTCAAGAAATTTAATCTGACCGAGCGACTCTGAATTTTGATTGCTTTATTACTACGTTAGATTCGGGAACGTGGGGCCCATGACACAATGTTTCTGAAAAATTGCATTTTTCGAAGCTGTAGTTAAAAGGAGTTGTACGTGGAATCTATCAAATTGTTAAACATTATTAAACACGTTGGTATCTAATAAATTGCTACACAGTTAAGGGTTGGAAGATGTATTATTTCATAATTTTCAAGTTAAAATAGCGCCGACACTGTAAGGGGGGGGGGGGTTAATGGTTATATTTATTAATCATCTTGGATAAGTTAAAAATGCCCTTTCGACAGTGGCCCGGTTTCGAGCAGGGGGTGGGACACGAGAACTATGCTCAAAGTTTGCGCAACTATTTCACCGTGGCTCGTCTCAGCAGGGCTCCGAGTAACCTTTAATAGAACGCGTGATTATCTCCGGAGAATGATTACCAACACCGTTCTAATTGAAGTTAATAAACGTCGGCTGGACACCCGGCGAATTTGATATCCAACGCGACGGGGACTCTTCAAAGAAACGCGCAGACAACGACGATGCCACGCTACACCGCGAATTCTGGGGGGAAGAAGCAGAAATCGCATTAGCGGGTCAGAGAACGGAACCGGGTGCGCGTTCATAACGGATAACAGGTGAAACGCCGGCGAAGCCTTTGATCTGAACGGGAGCGGAGTACCCGTTAGACCAAATGGCTCCGCGAAAGCATCAAACGAAACTAAACAATCCTCCTCCCTCTCCCTCCCTCTCTCTCTCTCTCTCTCTCTCTCTCACTCTCTGCGATTATAGGAATTTTCCGGATCGCTGGCATTCCGCTAGACTCGTGTCCCACCCCGTCGCGGGGTACATTTCTGTTTCCTTATTTTAGCAAAGAGATACCGTAGGGTAAAGGTACAGACTTTTTAGAAATTAATAGAAAGAACACGGAGTACCTAGTATAGGGTTATCCAAAAGTACCTTTAGGATGTTGAATGAGAATATTTGTCAAACGCCATGTTTGTTTCTCGTCACTTTCTTGTATTTCTAAGCTACAATGATAGACAGTTTTAACAATGGAGTCGTATACGATTGAAGAGCGTGTTAAAGTTATTAAAATTTATTTTGGCGAAACATCATCGTCCATCAGAGCAAACAATTCGAAAGGTTTAAAAAATTTGATGAAACTGGATTCGTTCATTATAAACCAAAGTCTGGCCAGCAACAATTCATGACCTGAAAAACAACCTTAGAAATGAAATTGATGAAAATTGAACGAGCAAATATGCCAAAATGTCATCGAAAATTTTGATGTTCGAATTGATGTCTGTAAACGTGGTCGTGGTGGTCATTTGACAGATATCGTCTTTCACACATTATTGCCATAGATGATACCTGATAATTAAATAAAAAAAAAAAACAATAAAATTCAAAATAGTATGATTTCTATTTTAAAAAAACTTCCTATAGTCTATTTTGGATAACTCTCTATTGCTTTATTGTTCAAAATAAAATTGAAATTACGATACACCAGAGGATAATAAAATAATGATTTTATTGTGCTACGCAGCATAAATAGAACTAAAACTCCGGATTCAAAGAAAATCGTCCAGAAAAATTTGACGATACAGAGAAACCAATAAAAAACTTCCAAGTAGTCACTAAATATCCGGCAACTGGTACCTTCACCCTAGTCTCTCCGTAGCTGTCACTCCTCCTCCATTCATTGATCGGAAATCTATGGAAAAGTATTGTATGAAGAACGAAGCTGTGGAATTTCGTGGAAAACAGTAATATCACTGCGCGGGATTAATGGGCCGTTCACCTGAATTTGCTAGGCTCCGGGACACTTACGAACGACAGCGTACACGTTTCCTCAGTGCGCCACTATTCACCGTGTCAGACACGTAATAGAGAGTTAACAGCCTATCACCGGCGTTCCACGTTCTTCGCTCCGCGCTCGAAAAGCGTCGTAAATCGAACGCAGATTAACGACACAGCGTTTGGGAATGTCGCGATTACTTTGCCCGGCGTCGAACAGCGTCGATTAACAGAACTGCGTTTAAGCCTCCCGATAAACGCGAGTAAACGCCTTGGTTTTGCGCCGAGCGCTCGACACAGAGGATTAGACGAATTGGAAGGTATTCGGTTCGCAGCCGAATAATGGAATATTTGTGTTCGAACCGCTGTGTTTCCGTAACAAAAAATTATACGGTAACGAGTCTGAAGATTTTAATTATACTTTGTCGAGTGAAAATGCAAAAAATACTTTCCTTAGAATTTTTTTACAAAAATGTGATGTTTTCTGTTCGGAGTTTTCGAGTTTGCAACGTCGCGGATGTTCCGATATTAGACTGGTGAAGTGTTTTCACACGTGAGATAAGCGTAGACACCTGAACGCGCTAATTCCGTTGAGTTCTGTAATCTGCGTACGCTGATACGGGATTAATATAATTACTAATTATGGGCAGAGTCAAGATTACCCTATTAGCAGGGACAGGAGACAGGGTCGAGGCATTAATCAAGCATTCCGTTTGTCAGATGGCCCGTCCTACAGATTGACGTACGAATCGCCATGAGCATTCTGTCCCAATCCTTTAACCTCCCAATGACCAATATACCACACCACGACATAGCAATACGTTTCTAATCGGCAGGATCAACCGTGTCAAAACGCTTACGTCATTTGATAAACGATCAGATAGCTATACCTATATAGCGTATTGACAGTTCTGACGAAATACATGTATTTAACTAGTCGCGATAAATTCCTGTAACTGTGACGTTCGCACGCCTCCCAGTATTCATTAGCCAACTAATTATTCGACGGAGAAGAATTTCGACATATTTAGTTATATCGTGGTCAATTTATCAAGCCTACAAATATGCCGAGCAACAAATAAATAATATTTCTATGTTACTCCAATTTATTGCGATCGAGGCAAAGAATTTTTATATTTGAGGAGAAGTGGAAGGAAACTACAGTTTTTTCATTTGAAAATTCGAATTGGACAATGGACGCGGTACGGGCATCGAAAAATGATCGAAACTCGATCGTTACGAGAACATTAAACACGTTGCGCAAGGAAGGCTTCTATCACGCGGTCATTAGTTATCCTTAATCTAGGCAGGGATCAGTATAAGAAACAAAGTGCATTCACTGTCTAAAATAGATGCAAAGTGAAGTAGAGTAATTTTAGCGTATCGCTTTTCTAACGAGAGTTCTGGAACCTGGAACGAACTATTTTTTTTTTCGGAAAGTTTTAAAGACACTGAAAATGTCGGGGACGTTAATTACCCGCTTCCGAGAAACTAGGCCGGTAATAGGTAGCGTGGGGTCGGCAATTAGAGAGATAGAACACGACGAAGAACGTTCGAAATTAGCCTGCAACGAATTAATCTGAAGTATAGGGTACTGTTCGTGAATTCAGTGGAATTACGACACTCTTATTACAATGTTAATCAGAATACGTTTTAACTTACATTACTCTGTGCTAGTAACTTTTTTATTATTGCAAATCATACGCGATAAGCTAATTAAATAATTCCCACCGAAATATTTGTATGAATGTTAAAGGGATTGATTGGTTTAGTTGAACATTCAGCCAGCTTTGATGGGCATTGAATTACTGCAAGCTTTACTTGTTACACAGGTTATAATAGTTGCCGGTACGACTGACAGTCGCGTGTAAACGCATGATCAAAGCTAACCAGATTACGATATCATCTGTTAATAGGTTAATGTTAAGATAATACTCGCAGTGGTAATAGAGGGTGAATTATGCCCGCTGAATATGTGACTAGAGGAACGTAATTTGTGTAAATTAGATTAACTGGAATCCTGATTAGCGCCCCGACGAAATGGACGTGTAAATTCCGCAAGAAATGTTCCAGCCTGCTATTTATACGTTCCATCAACTTTTTAGAAGAACAGACAATTATTTTGTGTCAATAGAAAGCTAGACCCACGTGAAACTGATCAGAGGAACGTCATTTGTGTAAATTCGACAAAATGGACTGCTTACTATCCATCAACTTTTTATAAGAACAGACAATTAATTTGTTATCAATGTAAAACTCTTTTGAAAAGTAATTAGGAAAGAACTCCACGGGAAACTGATCCGCAATTTACGTATTGGAACTTCTCGATTAATTATAATGTAGGTTACAACTCGTCAACCAATATACATAAAAGGTAAATACAACGAAATGTTTAATCAGTAGGATCATTTAATTAACGTCGATATGGAATTACAATAAAGCGCAAATAGGAAGCGTTCACCGAAGATTAATGTCAGCCATACTTTCGCATGATTTTAGGCATTAGCATTCTTGTTCGTGTTTCTTTCTGGGAATTTTAAAATCATTCGGGTCACCGGACGAATATTCTACACGATGTACCATAAACCAGTCGACGAATTTCCCCAGCATGCTAAGCACTTTGGTCTTATCTTTCGCGTCAACTTGAGTGTTGTGCTTTCGGGAGTAGAATTTTCCGACAGCTGTCGCTTCTATTTTCTGCAACATAACTCACGAAAGTCAACTCTCAAGTGGACTCAGGCTTAAGAATTACCGGTGATGTCGTGCTCGATATTATTTTAAGAATTTCAATGTATACGTGACAGTATTTCAAGCGGCAGCATTTTTTTATCTGTGACCAGGTTTGTATTGTATTAAATGTAACGGTATCGCGATAGAAATTCATCCGTGAGCCGGCAATATACGATTTATCGATTGGCATCGATTAAAATATGCTTTTAAATCTCTTTTTTAAATACTCCGCACTGGGTTGCTGGCGAAGTAATATTTTCCGACGGGTAAACAAATTCACCGTGACGATGTCGCTTTATTTAATCAATTCTCTGTCGGGTCTACAGTTTATTATAAAATAGTCGTTGATATCGTTCAGAAAATTGGTAAAAATTTCGTATTTGCATAAAATTCGGAATCCAGCGACGACGGTGCTGTCGATGCAGAGTTCAAAAGGGAGTGAAAAGAAGTTCGCAAGTTTGAAAAATTCTGTCCTCGCAGGTGGTAGCAGAAATCCAGGCAGCAACGGGGATACGCTAAGGACCCGATAGATTTAATGGGCACCGTAGCAAAGAAGTTCGCAGCAGTTTCGTTTAAATGGGAGTTCAATGCACTCGAGGAAACGGCCAGGATATCAAACTTATCGTTTATAACCGTGCAGCGTTTGTTCCTTTCTTCTCGGCTGGATCCTTTCT
>CM052318.1:16449664-16733935 GCA_028455605.1 Lasioglossum malachurum | reverse complement strand
AGACAGAGAGAGAGAGAGAGAGAGAGAGAGAGAGAGAGAGAGAGAGAGAGAGAGAGAACGGCAGATTCATGTCGGAATTCATAAGAAATAGTACAGAGAGATCGCGCGCTAGGCAAATACGTTCTCGGTCTGGGTAGTCGTAAGTTCCAGGCAATTTTCTTCTTTGCTGTAATCACTTCTACCATCGCGCCTTTGAACGACAGGGGGAGACGTCGAGGCGATGAGAAACGCGGAAAATAAGGGAAACGAACGCCCGGACGATGAAGACGTGTACAGAAGCAGCCAAGATAGCAGAGAAAAGAATAAGATAAGCGGAACTGCCGCTAAATAGAGAGGAAGGGAACGAAACTGGCGGACGTGTAAGTAAATTGAGGACACGGGAATTAGGGGACATGGAGTATGACGTATGATGATGCTGCCCGCGCTGAAGACAAGAGGGCGGACCAAGACCTCTCGGAAAATGAGACTCCAGAGGGATGGAAACCTGCGAAGAATATGCTGTTTTTGGGAACTTACCTAAATACTCGGTATAAATATGAATGCCTTAACAGGCCTTTATTTTAGAACCGATCACTTTATGCATTCATAGCAGAGTTGGGCATTAATCGATTAAAATTTTAATCAAGATTGATCGATTAATGTGTACGATTAAAAGAAGAAATCATCGGAAAATCGGCGATTGTTCAAAAAAAATCAAAGTATGTGACATGCGGCGTTCTTCCTGACAACCACAGAATTATGAAAGTGGTCTGAGTGATATATTTCTTGTGTCGATACATTCACAGGAAAAGGGACTAACACACTAAATGAAATATCATTTTTGACATTATCGTAAAAATTACATGGAGTTAATTTGTAATGTGAAACAACTGATAAACTCGTTTTTTTAAAACTTAGTGTTAGACCACTTTCATAATTACGGGCACGATTCAGTGTTTCTTTAATTCCGCGAATGCGTGAAGCTATCGACAACTCGGAGCGGAGTTGGCGATGAGAGAATATTCTCTGTCGAACGACGAGAAAACAGTTCCCGGTGAAAGGGGTAAGCCGACAGAAGGCAGCCGATTAAATCGAAAGTCGGCGAATGAGAAAAGTTCGGGAAGAGCCGTCGGATGTGACGATAAAAGTTCGAAAATGTAAATGAACATAAAGCATTCCGCTATTCTTTCCTTTCTTGCCAGGCAATCCCGCGGCGCCGGCTGATAAGTGTTCATCCGAAACCGCGCTGACGTTTTCAATTACACCGAGCCCACCATTATCGAACCGCGCCGGGAATTTTTATCGGGCACGTATAACTCAACGACAACCGAGGGGTAGACCGCGAGAAATTGTCAATGGGCTGCGGGGAAAATCGAACAAATACGATAATAAAGTTCTCACTTGCATCGAGCGCACCTCCGGCATTTTGCTGGGGTAACTTCGGGGAAGATTCCTGAATTTTCTTATTTCTACGCTGTGGATTTGATGCATTTATCGTTTCAAAATATATTTTCAAGATGAATATCAGGATGTTATTTGTCCCCGTTAAGAATTTTACCTAACCCAGACCAAGACTAAAGATTAAAGAGCGCCGCGAAAGCACCTGGAGGTCCAATAAACGAAAATCTGCAGCTTAATTGTTCCACTCTCTTCGTTCGTTCTTTTTGTTCGGGGTTTATTCCTTTTCATTTCTCGAGCGTCGACTGCAAAATGAAATTTGTTAATATTCCTACGGTTTAACGCATAGCATAATCGTGGCGGTCTCTTGATAATATAGCCGTTGGAAATTTTCGGGATACCACGGTAAAGCACGAGCAGAATTAATAACCCCGTTTGCTCCGTTTGTTTGCTGGATATTAGGCTAACCTTTCGTGCCACGGAAATTTGCATTCATCTGGTTAATACGGAAAACGTATAAATTACTCAAATCCTGAAACTACTGATGTCTCTTTTTAAGCGTATATTCGGAGACAATCGTTTTCTTTTTTGAAAAAAGGGGTCGGATATTACGTCTTCGCATTAGTCGTTCTCTAAAGGGAGATCGCATCGAAGTGACAACACTCTTGAAAGAAGTTTCCTCTTCTTACGTGCGTTCTTTGCTCCCGCAATCGAGGTCATGCTCATGAAAAGAACACACGCCTGGAAACCCGACTTTCTTGCTTCGGGACCTCGTGGGGTCACCGTTTCAAAGGATATCTTACAAACGTTGTAATTATGAAACTATCCGTCAAAATGAAACGGATATCAAGGGAAACGCGGAAAAATGAACGAATGGACCCGACCAGCGACGCTCCCGGGCTTCCTTTGCTTTTGTGTTTCCACTCCGCGCCGCGATCAACCTGCTGAATAATCTCGTTTTCTAGTAAATCCACGCTTTCTAATTTATCAGCGGGGCTTTGTGCGAAATAAACATTTGCAGGCTTCGGCGAACGGGAGCCAAACAGGCCGTTCATCCTTTTACCATTTTAATCAGTTGGTCCTAACACAGCGATGTTTATTTCATCATTTATTGTTTCTCTTAATTCTTAACCATCGTATTAATGTGATCAATGGATTGTGGGTCTTTATATGCATTTATGAAGAGATTAGAGAGCAATTTGAACGCAACAAAGTCATCACGGGATTAAATTAACTTTTATTTTACTCCTGCTTCGTGAATATTTTTATGTTGCACACAGATCCACAGTCTAACGATCAAGTGTAATTGTAGGAGACGAAATAGAATTTTATTTCGGTTTAAAGGAAATTAATAACATGCTGTATATAAGGTGGATGTTCCCTCTACAAGCTATTCACGTGTGTAGTCTTTTACCACGTTCTTATTAGCTCGCTTTCTTGTCTGTCTGTTCGTTTGTCCGTCTGTTCGGTACAAACTTTGCACAATTGATTTTAAACTAACTTCCCGATGAGCTAGAGACTTGTTTTAAATCAGTTTTTTTCAATATAAAACACGTCAGGAAATAAATAAACTAAAAATGAAATTTTAAAAAGTATTAGTTGCAGCTTACGAATAAACGGAAATGTCTTCAACTTTATCAATTTGATATTGGAAAACTAAAAATTGCAATACCTGATGCGGACAGGATGGCGTTTGTGTGTTTTTTTTGTAGTTTCCAAGTTGTATTGGCGTCAGAGTAAATACGTGCGTTAGGTTGCTAGTTATAAACGATGATTGTACACGAGGGCGCGGGGAGAGCGAGAGTCTGTTATGTTCACGAGTCTCCTGAAGTGGAGATTCCCGCTGGCGTCGCGGAACATGTGTTGGACAACCGTATGGTTGGAAACCACATGTACAGGCAGCGTGGTAAGGTCGCTGATAGCAGCGATTTAGGCCCGTTTATGGCCGTTTATGGACGTTCATATTCAGTTTTCAAATGAACACCCCGTATGTGTTCTACGAGGTGTTCAATTTAATATGCATAAAATTTAAAAAATCATGGAGAATGGAGACATTCTAGGGCGGAAGAAATGTATAATTTTCGCGTTAAAATAGCTCCGAGTGCAAAGGGTTGAAAATCGTAAGGGGTTGAAAGAGCGCCGTCGCAAAGGCGGATGGGGAAAAAGGTAGCGATATACGTGGATATAGTTTACCTGGCGGCGATATCGTCGTTGCCGTGCGTTGTCCCGCCTTGCTCGCTGAAAATGATGATACGCGTTGCGTCACGATACCATTTGATGCTGTGTAGCCCGTTGCACTGGGGTGATTTCAGAACGCACGGCAGCAGCACCTCTGTCCCGAGTTCAGCGCGTTTCTCGCTCTTCAGCCACGGCTCGTTGCTCCCTGAAACAAACGTACGCAAACGCCGTGAATTGCGCGCTGTTCGTTCGTTTGTTTGCTTGTTTACAGAAAGGATAACGTTCCAGCGAAACGAAATCATTTTACTCGGCACGCCCCGCATGAACGTGACCGTTCCGTAGACAGTTCGGTTACAATCCTCCAGCGAGTTGTTCAATCATCGATCCCTCGCTCTGCTAAGAACGCTAAACAAACAGTCCGACCGAGGAGCTTGCCTATTTAGCAAAAACTGTCCCGCGGTCGTACCCGAAACGTCGGAGCACGTAATTGCAGCAGAAACATCGCCGAATTTTCAACCCCTGTAAATTCCTGGAAAAAAATTTCAGTATCTCCTGGAAAAATGATCAATGTTTACTTTAACCCTTTGCATATCATTATCTGAAACAGTTTTTAAATGATTAAAATCTCTTCTGTATTCTAGAAATTGTTAACAATTCTAATGTCGTGTGAGAAAACAGAGACATATAGAACGAAGAATAAAGGTCTTCCCTCTAAAGATCTCCTCTAGGTTGAATGATATGTATCGATTTATCGGAATTAAAGTTGCTTCTAGTTCAAAGGGTTAAATACTTTGTGTAGAGAAATCGAAGTTATAAACAAATGAAGGGCTCGCAAGCGAATTTACTGCAACTATGAATCGGTGTAGCGCAGACTACTATAATCTGAATGCTCCGCTGGCTCGCGCGGGAATTGCTATAGAATTAGTAGGCTGTCCCAAAAGTTCGTTCCGTTTTCGGTTAACGACACGGTTAAATAAACGAAAATATTAGAGACAATATAGGCCATCAACGAATAGATGGAATCCAAAATATCGTCCAGAGAATTAATAGGCTGCGATCGATCGCCGAGCAGTAGTTGAAACGTAACACGTTTACGAATGTTTATGAAACGTCAGGACAGAGTGTCAATTCTCTCGATGACCCAGAGCACATTTCGCGAGATGACAGAGAGCACGGTAGCGTTTCAATATTTCTTTCGTATCGTCGCCAAAGCTATAAATATAGCGCTTTTTACAGAGATATGAAATGATAAATCGCGCTCGCGCAAAACGCGGCGTTGCCGTACGCAGCCAGGATATTTTTCGTTGTTATTTTAATCTGAAATCGTGTCGCGAAATTTACAACAACCTATACACGCGTTGCATTAATTTCACGTTTCGAGCGCGATCAGTCGCGCGCTGCAATAAACAGTTTGTTCCACGGGTGATAAAGGAAAACGATAGCCTGGCCTAGCACGAACGTTCTAAAAGAAATAAATCAAACGATTATGGCTCGTCTGAGAATATACATAAATACATGGATATTTCATTTCTTTTTTTCACACCTGCTGTCCGCGAAGTTATTGCCCGTTATCTAAATATTAATTAGTGGCCCGGGTAAACTATGAAAGCGAAGTCCGCTCTAATCTACATGCACGCTCCTGATACCATGTTGTGAGCGCGGCAGTAAATTTCCCAGTCACAACTTATGATAAACAAGAGCATAATTCTTGGTTAATTCTCGCGCAAAACTCCGCGCAGTCAAGAGAGGGCGTGCGGAACTTTGCGAAACTGGAAGCGCCTTGGAAATTGACGACTTAAGGTGATTTATTAGCGGTTTCTGTGACACAGGGAATTTCATTCGTCACTGCTCGAACTTCCCGTTAACCTAATGAACACATTTATGGAAAAAACAAACGACCGTCTAAATATTCCAATCACCTTCGATAAACCTACGAGGCCGGCCGGAAAGAATTGAACGCGTGAGATTATGAACTTTACAATTTACAATCTGAGAACTAGATTTAGTGTTTCAAGTATGAACAAAGGTACCGACTGCACTAGCAAATATTTAGTTTGCATTAAGCTAGTTATCTTATTGTATAAAAATTTACATAACTAGTTATGCAGAAAGGTTAAACTGCGCATTTTGTGTATTTAAAAAATGGCGGAAATAAAAAGTAAAGGCAGTGGAGGAGATTTCGTTTTTCTTAGATCGTACAGTTTTCGTAAAAAGTATATCCCAACAAAAACATTGTTGGAGGAGGTAGTGCGAGAACTTGGCTGGTACACTACCGTGCACCTAGATAGGAACTCGACAGTGCTGTTATGTTACGTTAAACCTATTAAACATGTTAAGAAAGAAAATACATTTTCTATTTCGTTCGAGTTCGCCAGCAATCGTGGTAGAAAATTTTAATTTTGCATACAGATCCGCTGTGTCTAGTAATGACTAAACATTGAAATTGGTTTCGAAATCGCGGATTGAAAGAATTGATCGCGGGAGGGATCGTTCCCCCCGCCGTTGAAAGGAAGAAAGATCATATTCCGCCGTTGGAGTTTTGCAACGGACCAAAACAAGTACACAAAGATGGGATATTCGTTTACGCAGCGCCGGTTGGAAAACATATTTCCCTGCATGGAATTCTGTTTTATGCACCTCATCCGTTTCCTCAATTTTCCGAGCGTCGTCGTGCCAACTGTTCCACCGATCCCTTCTACGAGCCGCATAAACACATCGCCCATAAAAATCCCGTTCACCGCTGAATCGAAAAGCTGTCTCAAAGGAGACAATAATCAGACAGTGGCTTTCGCTTGTTGTAAGTTATTCGAGTATCGAAAGCCGATAAAATTTTCATGACACGCTACGCGCGAATGGATAAAACCCGCTAAAGAAAACAGAATACGCACAGCGTAAATCGCGGAGAATATTCGCGGGATAGGTTTGTTCCGTTCCTTAAAATATTTATTCGTTCGCCGATAGATTATTCTATGATCACTATACTGCCGGCTTTATGCGATCGTGACTGGAAATATGCGAAGGAGAAACAGAGAGGAATTTTAACATATTGTTATAACGTTTCCAATTTATCAAGCCTACAGATTCGCCTAGCAATTTATTGCGGCGGAGACAGAGAATTTTTATTCATATTATTTTACGGCGGAATTCATTTTCCAAAAGATCGCATTGTATTCCTGCGCTGCACAGTCTAGAATAAAAAAATATTCTATGCACAGGTTTATTTTTTCGTTGCGCAGTTTCTCAAATTCCACCCTCCTCGTTTTTATAGTCTTCTATTTTTATTCCAGGCTATAGTTTTTCGATCTCCGGAAATATAAAAACACGGCAAAAATTTTATTTTTGTCCTGTAAATATTTTATTGATCAGAACTTTTCTGGTATTTTTCACTCTGTTAAAACAAATTCCTCGTTTCGACTTTTAGTTAAAAGTAAATACACGTTTGTGTTCTCGTGGCAAAAAGGGTGTTCCACAATGGTGTGTTAGGTGAAAATGTGAGGGGTCGCTATCGAATATGTCGGAGACGAAAATCTGTTAAAGTTTTAGGGTCGGACATGGTAAGTGGCCGAGGCAAGGTCCGCTTATCTTTGAGGGGAATAGGATCCCAAAGCCATATCACCCCCGCAAATATTATATTCAAGTTGTGAATAATGTAGTATGTCAAGATATCTCGCATTACGGTCTCCGTCGTCGTCGTCTCCTGTGACACAAGATTATAGTTTAACACTGCTTAACACATGCAAACTGGCACTTGGTCTCGTTGCTGGTTGTACACACACAAATTACGAGTTTATTTATTAGAAATCTACTTTGTCAAAATTCTACATTTACTAGAAACAGTTCTGTTACACTTTGATCAAATACAAAATTACTTTTTAGATAAGAATGGGTCAAATAAATCAGGCAATTACAATCAGAGTGTTGGTCTCGTTGCTCGTTGCACATTGCGAGTTCATTTATTAGAAATCTGCTTTATTAGAATTAAAATTATTAGAAACAGTTCTGTTACACTTTGATCAAATACAAAATTATCCTTCAGAAATGAATGGGTCAAATAAATCAGGCAATTACAATCAGGGTGTTGGTCTCGTTGCTCGTTGCACATTGCGAGTACATTTATTAGAAATCTACTTTACTCCACTTTCATCAAAGTTAAAATTAACTTTGGAAAAAGAATGGGTCAAATAAATCAGGATGCTGTTAACAAGTGAAACATTGCGTCCGGGTCAATCATTAAAAATTGCAAGGAACACAAGGTTCGGCGAATGTGGCGTTAAATTGAAGTAGTTAGATGCTGTTCCTTCCGTTTTCCTGATAAATTGTTAATGGATGATGTTGACCTAAGAGTGTAATCGAAAGATGCTCTCAAGAGCAGAACGAACTACCGGACACAGACCGAAAAGCCACTTTACAACATCTACCAACTCGTCGAAGTCTACTCTCCAGTGGGTAGATAACTCATTTATACCTTCCCGGCAACAGTTCCTGTTCTTTGATGAAACGAATTTCTACGATGTGCTTTGATGCCTTCAATTCGATCCAGTCACTATCCTGGAGGAACCCGCCAATTTGTTTACGGAAATGAGTCTTACACTCCGTCGTATGATCGCAAAATTGCATATTGATAACTTCACAATTTTCGTTAATGTACTAGGTGGACACACGGGGTATTTTTATTAACATTTTCTGATGTTTGATAACAATCTGCAGATGATATATGCGATATGGTAAATCTCCGCATACCATACAGAAAATATGAAAAGCAATTTTGGTGTAGTTGTACGGAGGACAGGCAAAGAGGGAAAATGCCTTGTGCATCTAGACCGTTTGATGTCCAAAAATATTTTTCTGGACGTTATGAGAATTTTTTCCGGTGCACATGAGGGTCGTTCTACAAAATTCGTCATCCGAGAATTTGTATTATTCCGTGTTTCGCATTATTACTGATTGTTTCTCTTCAACAACGAACGTTTATCTTGCTACGTGTCCGGAAACAGGACATATATTATTTAATACCCGAATTTTCACGCAGCACAAGAATTACGGTAACAATATTAATAATAGTTCCAATTAAAACCGAGCGCTGGTTGTTTCGATTTTGACACGGTCGGATTAAGTATCGCGGAGAGATCGATTCCGCGGCGAGCAGATTAATAATCGGTTGGATCGTTCAAGTAAATTAATTCGCCGATTTAAACGGTTAACTATCCGGCGAGTAATCGATTAACCGCGCGCTACTAATTATGGTAAAACGCGCGCGACGTACAAACCGTACAACGAATCGAGCACGGTCCGCTTAGTTTTAAACGTATTCCGACCGAATAAGTAGGTTTCGTTTTACCAATTGCGTATGCAACGCTGCTCGCGGGAACAGCTCCACGGCTTTGATAAATTTTTATGCCTTCGATTATACAGCTGCCAGGATCGAGGTAGGTAGTCGTGAGTTGGAAACGTGACTCGAGAATTCAGATTAGAAGTGATATCTACCCGGCCGATATCGATTCCCGCGTGTAAAGTAGCGAAAGGACGAGCAGTCGCCGATAGCAATTCGTTAGAGCACATCCTGACCTGATATTTCGTACATCTCGCGCTGGCAAACGGAAAAGTCATTGCAATTGTTCCCCTATTATTGTCTCAAAAATGTACTTCCTTGAAGGGGACGATTCCTGAGGTGATTTGAAATAACTCCGTTCAGAAGTTATTCACGAAAAACACGGACTAATCAGAGAGCGCACGGACTCCGCCCCCTGGTGCAGCCGCGCTCCGATTGGACAATTTCGCAATGGAAAAAGTCCC
Organism: Lasioglossum malachurum; assembly: GCA_028455605.1. Taxonomy (NCBI): domain Eukaryota; kingdom Metazoa; phylum Arthropoda; class Insecta; order Hymenoptera; family Halictidae; genus Lasioglossum; species Lasioglossum malachurum. Next base: position 16,724,587 of record CM052318.1, on the reverse strand, counting down.
TTCAAATGAGCCCCTTAGTTGACAAGTGAATTAAGTCCTTTTTCTTAATATTGCAGCAATGGGATCTCTGTGTAATATCGTACAAACAATTAAATACACAATGTAACTTTATTGTAACCACATTATTATATATTATATATATTATAATTAACCACACAAAGCGAAAGAATAGTAATTATATCATTATAACTTAAAATGAAATCCATATTTTTTTCAATGGTAAACAAACAGTAACGTAACGAATAATGAAGTGCCATTATTGCACTGAATTCTGATACCACTTTTTTGTGAGAAAGTTACGCCATATGGCTATTAATGTATTAATAATAATGTATTAATAAGTTACACAAATGAGTTATTTTTAATGCTTGAAAAAATGCATGCTGAATTGAAGGGCTAAATTAAAGAAAAACCTAACGTGTTCTTCTTTTTTGCCCGCAGAAACAGGACGCACAGATGGATATAAATTTGCCTGCATTATATTTTTCAACTGCAATGGCCTGCCACACCGAGCACGCTGAATATTTAATATTTCAAACTCAACATTCATAGAAATCCTTAGTTTAATAAAAAAATACCAAACGGTTTTCCGCGGTCATAGTGTAACCACAAAATGGTGAGCCAATTTACAGTTTGTAGTAATGTATTTTTCTTACGCTTTGTCATTGACCATTGTAGCTGTTTAGTTGAAAAAAGTCGAGCAGTTTTCATACACAACGATACCAATCTTCACGGATGTAAATAGATATATGGCGTGCTGCAGATTCAACACATCCAAAATCTGAATCATTCGGTAAAAAAAAAGAATGTCCTGATATTAAGAACTTCTGTTCTATTACCTTCGCTGCAATATCATCACTTTGCACTAATTTTAACAGAGACAAATCTATATATCGTGATATAAAATAGTACGATTTTGTCCAGTACAAGGATCACTATAAATAATTACCTTATCTTCATTATCAGCAACAGATTTAATATGTTTAACTAAACATGATGCTAAACATAAAAGTTTGGGATGAAAAATATATAGGAAAATACATATTTCTCTTATAATACGCATCAGAAACTGTTAATATTGGAAATGGTAATGCTTTCTGTAAATCGATACTACATACATAAATATCATTTGAACACTTTGCAATTTCTATATCCTCTTTCATAGAATTACGTGCTAGTTCTGCTTTTCCTAAATGTAACTCATGTTCATCTTCAAGTATTTCTATAATAGCTTCTTCATCACTATTTTCTGCATCTAGGTAATTTTATTTTATATTCATCACATGTCTCTTGCATGTATCTTCCCGTGGTGCTTTAAAATGAAGATTAAAACGCGTATCAAATACATATATTAGACATATCGCTACATGTGCTCTTTTACTGGTAGTATGTTTAATTCAGAGCATTTTTCTTTATACAACATATACAATGTGGATCGTGCTCACGTGTGTAATGAGATACATTAGCAGGAAAACTTTGAATATGATCATAAACATTTATAAACATTTATCTTCGCTGAGAGAGTTTACGTGGGTTTGGTGCTTTACTTCTATCGTAATTTCCAACAGATTTACCTTCTGCGTAAACGTATACATACACCAGTTTCCTCTAATCGAATGTAACAGTAGAGTAAGTCCACATGTTCCGTGAAATAATGGAGTAAGTACAGGAGATTGGACTTATGCCATTATTCAAGATATTTTTACAGTCACTTCATGTATGATGTAAAATTGAATTTTTTATTAACATAAAACAAAGTATGCTATATAAACCACTTGGCTTAAAGCAATAAATAAATAAAACAAAGTATACACAAAAAAGTGTGTGTGTGTGTGTGTGAATGTGTTAAATAAACAAAGTATTCTTAATACTCACTATTTTTGTAAAAACTCCATTTTTCGTAATTTTGGACTTATGCCACTTGTCCAAAGGGGCTCAAGTACAACACATTAGCGGGACACCTCGTATATTCAATATCGTTAAAGAACACAAGCATATACGTGATTATATGTTCGTTGGATAAACGCGAAGTAAAGAGAAATTGCGGTGGACTTATAGATTCAAAATACGCAAATAATGGTTAACATGGTATTTTCCGAGGCGCAGCTAGCTATGACGGATCATCTAATTTCCTATTATCCTAGCTGCCAGGCCAGGACTCGGTCCATGTCGGTGCCGGTAACGCACACATTCTTCAGGGCAATTTACATGTTGATGCAAAAAGTTTCGTTGAAAATTGGTTCTCCCGCTGGCTGGATCTAAGCGACGGCGGGCACCGGGCTCTCTCTCTCTCGGAGCACGCGCGATTCCTGATCTCTCGATGGGCTCAGACACCGGAATACGTAATTTCGCCTGGCAGAAATGAAGCCGGGCCGACACGGATCATAATAAATAAACGCGTCTCGTTAATACATATTCCTCGTCCGTTTCGCGCAGATTGAAACTGTCCACGATTATAATGGAAACCGGGGGCCGCTTGAAGAATCGCCCGGAATCAATTCGCCTGCGAGCTCGCGAATTCTCATGTTGCTGTTTATCTTTTTCAATACCACCCACCCGCGCCGTCCACGTTAACGTGTTGATCCTATGGATGAGATGTAAAACGATGCTCAATCAACTTTATAATTGGAAAACTTTCAAGGATACGCTCTTTGAAAGATCATTTTGTCGATTTTCCATTGTTTTTTAATGCGCTTTAACAAAGCCTGGCAGCCGATAAACAATATTGCTTCACCAATGAAAACGTACAGAACCGACGACGTTAGTACATCACAATTTTTGTTTCTCACAAGAACAGAATTATTTTCATTTCATTTTATGTAGATTTCAAGTAAAATTTGCATCGTTATCAAATACATATTAGATCGAAGAACAAATCCTGGGTATAATGTTATTTGCAAACTTGATATTTGTTGAATGATAGGCACGTTTCGAATGAAGAAATGTCTGACTAGAACGTCGAACGAATATCCTAGGTATGAATCGCCAGAAAATGAAGTAGTCGAAAGCTTCTCTTCAGGTTCTCGGCAAACCAATAACGTTCAAGCAAGACCAGAATTTTCCTGTGTACATAACGGTATAATTCCTGTAACGTGGACTTATATCGTACGCTCGCGGCACTATGTGGTTATCTTGCGAGCACATAGTCCTTGAAGAGCATGTCTACGCTTACCGGGGATGGATTTCTATCATTGAATCCAGTGTATCCGTCGGAGGGAGACGCGGCTACAATAAAAGGCAGAATTCCGGTTCGAAATAGATCCAATAAACTAACTTCCACAATATCTGCTATTTTATACTCGAACAAGATCCATAAAACCCGAGGAAGTCGTTACAAAACTGCTTGCCGACGGGGGTTTATCTTCGACGTAGTTCTGCTCCCCTCCGTACAGACATTCGCCTCTCAAATTTGCACGTCCGTTTACTTTGGGATTTCGAACTTTACAACAAGTTCGTGTGACCCTGATATGAAATCGAGCGCCCGCAACGTTTTACTCGATGCGTCCGGTCAGTCCAACCACGGCAATCAGGAAGTCATTTGTATGTACAGGCAAACCAACCCAGATAACAACAACTTCAAAAGTATTAATTTTCAACGAAAAGTTTTCATACGAAGCTACGACGTTGCAGCGTTTCCAATTATTCTGAAACTTTTACCAGTATACTCATGGCATTTGTCGTATTAAAAATGACACTAAACACGATGTAATTCTAACTATATTTAGGCTCCACCCACTCGGCCTATAAGGAAGTATGTAAGTAATGATTATATTTGAAAAGTATTCATTTTATACAAACTGATATCAACCTCGGAATGAGTACTTACAAGTTTCGAAAAGATACTTATAAGTACTTCGATTATGTAATATGTCAATATGTTCATGTATTGTATATGCTACATAAACCATACTTGGTTTAAAGCATTAAACAAATAATAAGGTACAGTAGGTTTTAAGCACTTCCTTCATTAAATTCGTAACTATTTAAGAATAATATTTCCGCTAGATTATGAAATTATAGATATACATGTTGAATGAAATTATGCATTAGAGGACAACGTAATTGATTTTAAAGGTAAAAAAATAATGACTAGAAATATCAGAGAATTTCCGGTACGATGTTCATAAAAGTTTCGAATCTGGTCGACCAAGTTTCGAATATACTTGCAAGTATTATTTCCGTTTATCAAAGTACTTGTAAAAGGTTCGAAACTGTCTGGCTAAGTATACTTAGGAATACTATTTCTGTTTTTCGAGGTACTTATAGAGATCGAAACGTTGAAGTTAATATGGTAATTTGCAAAATTGCTTTTAAATATCAAATGATTGAACCAGTGAGCCGATAGCATTTTAATAGGTTTTATTAATAACTCTGCGATCGATATAACGAAATATTTACTTATTGAGAGCTCGAATTTAATAAATCAAAGTTCGAACCTGTTTGCGAGGTACTTGATCCCATCCCTACCCGAGAGTTTTTCTTAGATCAAGACATTTCTATCAGTACTGCTTTCCTCTTTGTATTAGATCCTACGTGTGTAAACCTAATGTAGAAGGCCTGAAAATAATTTCTAATTTTCTCAAACAATATTCCGTGAGGATATAAAAACAATGCAACACCTATGCAGTGTAAGCTGCATGTAACAATACTGTAGCTAAATAAACCAATCGGTTTCAAGCAATAATGAATAAATAAACTGTTTCCGAAATTTGTCAAACTTCTATTTACGTTCTAAGAACGTTTCAAGCGCGTATTTTGATGATATCGCGTCCATCTGCAGTTTATATTTTTGTGGGGAAACGAAGAAGGTCGAACGGCAGAGGTCCTCGATTACCTGGGAACCGTCTGTTTCCGCGAATGTTATTTGGTTCGTCGAGAGACGTCGGTTCGTCGTTTCCGAAATTTTTCGGCGCAATCTCAGCGGCGCCGATAGCCCAACCACTCCGTTTTACCTAAGCATTCGGGTTGGTCGATTTTACAAGGGCTCCACGCCCCGAGGAAAATTATGCCACGTACGTGGCTCGCATGGACTGAAAATTTCGATTACTGCCAATCCTCGACTGGAATTTTAACTGATCTTTTTCGAATTTTACAATAATAATGGCACGCGATCCACGGCTTGAATTATTCAATCCCGAATTTATTTTAACTGGGTTAAGCGTCGTTTACAAAAAAAAAAAAAACAGTTTTTGTTATCGTATACAATATCGTGCAATATCATGTTCTCCCGCGAGTAAATAGACTCCATCAAACTACAAATTAAACGAGCATAGCGTGCAATTTGAGGAGCTATGATACAGCGCCATCAACATTGTTTACCGCTATTAAAACATGAATTACTAGTTTCTACTGTGATATAATTTGCGACATTGTAGACGTCCAATTAATTTATTTATTTTGAAATTTCTGCTCGGACTACATCGCTGTTACTGCTTTGACGTCAGTGGTTTAAACATGTCCGCAGTGTTAATGGACTACGGTTAAAAACGAATTCGTTTCTGCAGCGTCATTACAATGTTTTACTGGCAGTGGCACGGTCCGATAAATGACGAAGCTTCTTGTCGTGCGAGGGGAAAATTTTCGGTACACGTGTGCCCACGTGAAATTTTGTTTGCTACGAAAAAGGTAGGTGCAAACAATCACGCTCTAATATATCATAAACTCCATAAAAACTGTGCGTAATTACTGTGGAATTAATTCAGCCATTAATTGCCTGAATTTTGAAAACAAATTTTAACTGCATTTGAAACACACATTATTTATATGCTTAATACAAATAATTTCGCTGAAATAATTTTAGCACTTTGTACGTATATGTATACGAGCGTTCCCTATGTTATATTGTACTGTACTACTTTTACAGCGAAAACAATAGTAGTTCACAAACTGCATCAAGGTACAGTAATTTTCGTCAATTTGCAACTTGTTGTTCGAGTTCTGCACTACTTTCGACGTGAAAGCGGTAATGTCGGCAAAATTTACGGAAGTAAGGATAGCGGGCTGCTATTTGGTATGATTAAAATATCACTTCAAACATAATAATTCGATTAGACCATTGCAGAATGTGAACAACTTCGTTTTATGTACAGTTAGGAGCAAAAGACTGATCACACACACTTTAAATCGGAATAACGTTTTTATGAATGTAAAAAAAATGTATTTGGTCAGAATTGTGAAAAACAATACATAGTAAAAATTGATTTTTACTACTTTTATAGCTGGGCCAATAATGAAAATTTAAATGATATGTTTGGTCAACTTGTATAAATTATATACGTACTCTCCGAAAATTTCATTGAAATTGGTTAATTGGTTTACGAGTTATAAACGATAAAAAGTGGTAGAAAGGCCGAAAATCTTGAAAAATTGCAATTTTTACCACTTTTGATCGTTTATAACTCATAAACCAATCAACCAATTTCTATGAAATTTTCGGAGCGTGTGTATATATAATTTATACAAGTTGACCAAATACATGTTTTAAATTTTCGTTATTGGCCCAGCTAAAAAAGTCGAAAAAATCCATTTTTACTATTGTTTTCCACAATTCCGATAATGTTTTAAAAATTAATATAGAACTTCAGTATTTTTATTTGGCAATACAATTTTTTGGAAAAAATTCAAATCTATGCAACAGCAAACAATGCATGTTTGTGCAAGCAGTCGAATTTCTCTTTCGGTTATTTTACATATAAACGAATATTATATTTCAGCAAAAATACACACCGAAGCCTTGTTGTGTACAGTGAACGTATCTCGCGTGTTTATATTTAATTCAGCCTAGGATGCGTTTCCAAGTGTACAATTCGCAAGTTATAAGTTTCTTTCAGTTTCCAATTTCAACGAATATGTACCGCGCCCATCGTGGAAAATATTTTTCACCTACATATTTGAAGAATGCGATCCTCGAAGAGACGCAAGCAAGGGGAGAGTTTACTGAAAAGGTAGCATGCGCGTGCAACGCGATCCAATGGTAATAGTAAAAATGTTGTATTTTCCATCTGGAGATTTGAATCTACTTCGGAAAATAACCACATCTTTTTAATGAGAATTCATACACTCTTTTTTTTCCACCAAACCAAACGAGATTTTTAAAAATTATTCTTTGCCGGCAATTATTTTACTTTGAAATATTCCTAACACGAGTTCCTATCGATTTTCATTTTAATGAGACCATTAATATTCGTTTAACTATAATCTTATGCAATTTAGAAACGTGTTTATTTTTCGACTTGTACAGAATTTCACGAGGGATTATGTTCCCTGTAATACCAACTGCTGGTCGAATAAATAATTAGATCGGAGGGAAAGTTCTGTCAATATATATTTTTATAAAATGATTCAAAAATGTTTTCTTTAAAACACAACAGAACTTTCCCTCCGATCTAACACAAAATGCCTTTCAGCTCCCATTCAGTTCTCTGGTAAAAAACGCACAAAATCCGCAGTTTACTTCCAAATACCGACAAGCTAAAATTACCGAAATAAATCTGAAAAATGTCCGGCGTTCCTGAGGGACCGATACTGTCCATTACGTTATCGAAACCGTCGTTCTCCAGCGTTGAGAAAAGTAATGAAGCCGCAAGCACACCTAGCCCGCCGGGGCGTCGTCGTCCAAAAAGGCATCCGGCGAGCGACGCTTTTGTTTCCGGGAATTGTTTCGTCGATGGTTGGAAATTGTTCGATCGTGTTCGAGTTCTCTTCGGGCACACACTTGATCCTTTCCCGGAGCATAGTGTGAAGCCACCATGAAGCTGGCTGAGTCTCCTTTGTCTCCCGTTTCGACTGCGGAGGGTGGGGGGCGTCGACAACGGATCGATTTTCGATGTGAAGATGACGTCCGATCGAGAGGCTCTTTATCAGCCGATAAATAAGGGGGACACGGGGGGACGCGTTTTCGAGGGCCCATGAAATTAGAAGCGTTTTCGAAGATGCGGGGGGAGGATGGCGGTGGAGAACGCGGGGGTGTTGCGCGTGGGTGGGCTGAATCGGACATTAAAATGTAAAGTAAACTGGCGGCGGCGAGAAACGAGCGTCGCTCGGGGGAGCACCTGCAGATAACGACGTCCTATCACGAAGCCAAGAAAAACTTATCGACCTCGATACTACGACATCCTGCGTGCTTAACCCATTTCAGAATTATACAAATTGCGAGCGCATTAGCATAAGAACCGATGGGGCAGCTTGTTCAAACGCCGAATAAAACGCGGATGATGAAGCGGCGAAATGACGGATGACGTACGTATTAACGAACGTTTGTGTCGTTTCTGTACTGTCTGGATCATGTAAATGCGATTACACAGCGCCAGTGTAAACGCACTACGTGCCGTTCCGTTCTTTTGTACCCCTGAATCGTGTAGCTCTTTTTTTTTATTCTAGTGTTCACTTTACGTCGACAATGAGGGCCGCGCAGGAAACTGTTTAAATTACGTTGATTGTCAGCGGGATGTGAATTTTATGATTTCACGAGGAAAATGGGTCGATCGTACACGAGATGGGAAAATTTGGAAATTTATTAAAAATTTAAAATAAATCGGGCAAATTGAACATCTAATTTACCTAACTGTAAAATGGAATAATGATTATAATAATTAAACGAATGCACATCGTGCCGCGTGAATGTACAATTAAATCACAAAGAAATAGAAAACCTCGATAATTGAATATAATTAACTTTGACGTAGCCAGATCGTGTTAAGTAATGTCGAAGGTTGTAGAATAGTACAAAGTGAACAGAAATAACTGAAAGTACGAGTCTCTAAAGGCACAGAGGAGCCTTGTTTGCAATAATTAAGCGAAGCAAATTGAAAATAAATAACGAATCTTCGCCGGTCAATGGAAACAGACAATAATGTCTTCGTGTTGATAAATTAATAACTCGGAACGTTATTACCTTGGCTCCCTGTGCTACGCCTTTACAAACGATTCGTAATGAATTTTATTCCCTTCTGCTCGTCGAGTAAGGGAAGCCCGATATTAATTTGCAAGTGGAACGGTTAGCATATAGAAAAATGTATTCTTTCGAAGTGTATTTGCGGTGCGATGGGATTGGACATCAATTTCATATCGAATAAAAATTGGTCACGTTTATTTTTGTAATTTTTCGATAGCGACATTCTGCATTCCCATCCGCACGACTTGATGTTGTATACCACACAATGGTCCTTGTGTTTGCTGAAATTGAAGTGCAATTTAATTTTACCATGCTTCCTTTTTCTGGGATATCAAGGCTAGCTTGAGATTTTTCAAAGTTACTGATATAAAATGTGATGACCATGGGTGCATCTTGGAGAAACCTTTGGAATACGAATCTGCAATTACAGTCTACCCTCGCATAGTGTTATGTTTGTCTCTACGAATAGCGTTACTTCTTTTATTCCCCCTACTTCACACATTAAATCAGTAAATATTTAAATATTTAATTTGATTAGAAAAATCTGTGAAAGGAACTGCAAAAGTTCTGTAAAATAAGAATGAAAAATAAGAAACTCTCCTATTTGTCCTTCTCTCTATGTTCGGCGAACGTCAAGGAACGTAGTAGCTCTACGCTTTCTGAGCCTCCATATCCCCGTGGTAGCTACACTATGCGAGGGAAGACGGTACTACGTTTTGCAACTAGCACAGTGCATGTAAAATCAGCAAAGAAGAATAACCGAACGATCGATTGGTCGATTGATAAGGGCTCACCGAGCGAGCAAATGTTGAACCGGCGTCGAAGCCTTGTAAAATCGCACATATTCGGCAAGTGTGCTAATTAATTTCGATTCCGGCGCAATATCGCGCGTTCATTGGGGGTCCGGCAGCCATAATAGCATTAGGTATAACCGTATCCGGGGGTCGAGCGTTATCGCGCATGAAAGAAAATGTGACCAAAAAGCGGGAAGAAAATAATTGAAATGGTATCGCGGGTCATGTACGACTGGCCGGGATAAAAGCTGTAGGTCTATTGAGAAGCCAACGAGCCGGTTTAGAGGAGCAAGGGATGAAATAGGAACGAGGGAACGTGAACCGACCCACCCCCTCAATGAGACCGCCTCTATTTGTGGCAAATTCGGGCGGCCCCCACGTAGTTAGGAGATTGCTTGTTGATACCTATTTGCTAACAAGTTTATCGACCTTGTACTCGTCAAGACGATTGGCACAATTAAATGTTAATAGACCGCGGAGCTTCCCCGTCGCGCCTCGTCCAATGGCGAGACATTTACACGGGGGTAGAATGCGACTCGATGAAACGTTCTCCCTGCCATTTCTTTTTCTTTTTTAAGCGTACAGCGCACTTGATAACACTGTCTAACACCCGCTCCCCTTTCCTTAAGAATCTGCGTTCCTCTTGTAAAAATCACCCTTAATGTTTTCCGCTTGAAGCTCCTCAACTTCCGGCTGGTTAACTCTTCGCCGGGGATTTTACATTTCCGTCAGAAATTCAAGTAATCCCGGCGAATGGGAAATCTTTTTTCCCCCTGCCCCGACAGAAAAGACGAAGACGCTTTGTGAACAATTTGCTTTATTCCGGATTAAAAATAGTACCGGGCCACTCTCTGTGCTGCTACCCTCCTTTCCTGAGTTGCGGATTGTTGAAGGATGTTTGTAGCTGGGTTCCGACGCTATTGTACTCTGCTTCGGCGTCCTTTCACCGAAACGACAAACTGTCTTTTAATTTGTTTGCTGCGAGAGACTCGCGGGGGCGGGTTTGACGGAACCTATGGCGACCCGCCCCGTTTAGATTTTCAATGAGCTATTCTGCTTTAATCATTTCCATTTTATCCACGTCTAATCGAGTGTATTTAATTGCAGCATACATGTGTCCATAATTATGAATCATATTTTCGATTTAAATTGGGTTGCTGAGAGTTGAATTTGAATTTCGATTTATATACAATATAATCATTGAAAGTTAATTTTGAATTTAAATTTAAATATGTGCCCGTAATCATGAAAGTGGTCTAAGTGATATATTCAAATCATACAAGTTCTGACAATTTCATCGATACTGGTTAACTGCTTTATGCATTGTAAACGCTTTAAAAGCGGCGAAAATCGCGAAAAATAGCAATCTGTTGCCACCTTTGATCGTTTATAATTCGTCAAACAATTTTTATTTTATGAAATAACCAGAATGCGGATTTTGTATTTGGCTAATACCGGATTTAAATCGAGCCACGACCATAAGAAGTTTTTTTCGGAAATGAATATTTGAGTGAATGGCTCGTCGGGATCAAAGGAGTCGCGGAACATCCGACTCTCGCAGATTTGAACACAAAAACTCATGCCGGAGTAACATCGAGTGAATGATCAAACTCCGGCTGACCCAAATAGTTTCTATATCTCAGTCCGCGAAAACGTGCCAAGTGGTGCATTATGCATTGCCGGAATTATTCACGCGACAGTGCGGGCCGCGAGTTTTCGCAACGGACAATAAACAATCGGGCAAAGAAAAACGGCGTCACATTTATTTCGATTGTAGGTGGGCTGCGATTACTCGAAACACGGCTGTACGAACACGACCTGTTAAGGGGATGAGAATGATTAAACAGAAAACAGCATGCTGACGATCGTTTATTTCTTTCGTTTTGTCTCGTTAACAACGTACCACGGAAAATTACTGTGCCTAATGAGTTATTGTTACGGAAAAATACACAATTCGTCGCGTAAAAATGTCGCGGAAAATTGGCCACTTTATCTTACGAATTTATTTTCAGTTTCACGAATTCACTTTGCCGTTGGATTTGCAAAAATTAATGTCGGGGCAGCGTCATAATTAAAATACCCGAGAAACGAGGAACGATAACGATTTAATATGTACTTTCATTTTTCGTTGAACCTACGGATCCAGCTTCTTCAGATGTACCTTTGAAAATGTAAATTAGCAGAATCCCCTGCAGTTGTGTAAACTGCAGATTTCATATTTATTTTTGCAAAATAATTTGTAATGAAATCTTTTTAAAGCAAATATTATTTAAAAAAAAAAAAAATGAATTACATCGAAGGAACGTTTTACCGCCGATTGGCTCGTCTTAGGCAACAATCGCTATAGGATTCGATTTTCAGGAAGATCGTGAGTGATACGCGGGCGTTCTTCATTGTTAACCGCCCATTCTTCATAGACTACGATTTCCGATACACAGTGATGCGCTTTGTTATCAGCGAATAAACCGCTTGTCACTACCACGGAATCGTCTGACAAGTAATTTTCTCTAGAGCTTTCATTATATGGAAAAATACGTGAGAACCTTAGCCGCAAACCAATAATGACGTTATAGGACGCTTTGTTCCGCTATTGATCGCCAGCATACTTTACAGTCATCCCTTTTGTGCTTCTTCATTCCGCTTTCGCGCGCCCCTTCGCGTGCCGAAGGAAAATGTACGCGCGCTTTGCACGCGGAGACGCGCGACCGCGCGCGATGAGAATGATTCTATGACAGGATATTAGGCCGCGATGATGTAAAACTGAATAGCCATTCTCGCGCCTTGCTCTAATTTTACCGAGGCTTTTCCATGGCCGCGTTCGGGACGCTAAAAGGATTGAGAAGAAAAAGTATGCTAGGCTGCCATGTCGGTTTTGCGACCACTTTGCGATAGTACTTAACACACATCGCACCGCGGCGTTTCGTTTTTCTGTTTATCTTTCAGTTTCCGAACATTTTGTGCACAGTGGAGGAGATGAGCAGTTTTCTTAGATCCAGGCTTAAATATCGATTTTGTGACCACATTCCGAACATTTTATGAGCAGTGGTACAAAACGTATTTTTTAAATTTTCAAAAAGTTGTAAAACGCAACTTTCAAAAACTTTCTTTCAACATCCTGTAGTAAACTAATTGCTCTAGCTTTCCAAAAAAAGGTTCGAATCGTATAGTCCAATTTGAAAAAAGTTATCGGCATTTTAAGAGCGTCCGAGATATTCGTGGGGGTCACTGTAGCTATAATAGTGCTAACGTATTTCGCAGGAAACAATGTTCTTGAAAAGTATCCTTTCCGTGGAGCAGGAGATTTCTGGGATCGACTGTATGCAAAGCCGCGTAGTCATTCTAACAATAAGGAAACGCGAAGACAGTGGTGAACGATAATGCGAATGGATGGCTGTAGCAGTTCTGGAACGATAAGGAACGTCGTAGCTCGGCTACGTCACAGGATTTTATCAGACCCCTGTAATCATTCACGCCCTGTGTACGCTTTCGGAATTTCTCGAGTTTGATCCCGTCGATAGATACGGCTCGTTCGTTTTACGATTCGCCGTAGGAACGCGATATTATGATTCTTGGATTTTAGACATGAATGGCGGATGAGTGGGTGCCGCGTTATTGACGAGAAGAATTTCAGGCGCGGGCCCCCCCCCCGGTCCCGTCCCTCCCGTCGCGTCGCATTCCGCCGGAATAAAATGGTAAATTTGCGATGTGCCGGAGAAAACCGATTGTTCCGCGAATGTATTGTAAAATTCCGTAATCGTTCTAACTGAACGAACGGCTCGAATTTCATTCCGCCGGCAACTCGCGCATTTAGCACCGAACGCGAGACGTTTACTTTACGTTAAACGATACGAATCCTTTATTACATTCATTATTGTGTGAATCCTTTGCCCGTTTGTAGCACCATTAAAATCGCGAGAGCACTCGTTACCCGTGGATTTAATAAATAGCGCTTTGTCTGTCGATTATTAAGCACGTTAAACATTCCAACATAATATTATACTTATTGATGCTGCTAACTATTGGCTGATATTTCATCGAGCTTCCAAATATCAGCTGTGTTTGTGTCTACACTTATATCGACTATGTTACAATACGTGGCACAGTTTTAAATTTTAAACGAGCTTGCTTCGAAGTTCATTAATAGCCTCTATAATTAATTATTCTAGAATTTATGTTTTATTACCAGACCGCAAGTCAATTATAGAGATAAGTTAAACGAAAATGTATTTCCTTCCTCTGTTAATTTTAATATAAGTAGTACACTCATGTTTTAAAATTTCTTTTTCAATGTCCACATTTTTGAATTTCACCTGTGTTTTTCATTTGGACTACACTTTTATGTATACCTCAAACAGACAAAAGCATTATAGGTGTCCATCGATATTTTCTGTGATTTATTGTATGCCGACTGAGCATCAAGCACGCACGCAGGATAAATTAGCTATTTCGATGGTAATCTTAATCGAGAATTCCCCTCATATAATTATAAGATCCCGGAGTATGTTGATGTTGTTTTATTCCTCGACTTTATATACCCGAAGAACAATCATTATCGAAACGCTGTTCGTTGCACGGCCAGCAAAACAACCTCGCAGCGTGTCATTTATGAAATTTATAGATTTACCAATATCGGGGCACAGTTACTTTAAAAGCACGAAGGCACGTTACGAGGGACGGCTTGAAAACTGCGAAATGCAAATCCCGATATCCAAGCAAGAAACTTTGCAAAACAGAAGGCGGAATAATGGGATGTGCACTATTTGTTGAGAGAAGGTAAAACACAGTGTACATAATATTTATATATATATATATATGTTTTTCTGTTCGTCACATTTTGCAGTTTGGTTCTTTAAATATTTGTACAATTTTTTTGCCTTTCGATTGTTTCACCTATCTGACAAAATATTCATTTAACACTTCACGGTATTTCTGCGTGAGCAGTTTATTTGAACAAATTGACTAAAACGATTGAACGCATTTTTTCGAGATTCACTTTTCCGTGGAAAACTGAATTCTATGACAATGAAAAAACCTTTTTGTTTGCACTAATTTTGTGAATGATATTTTTCAAAGGCAACGTCAATGTTGGAATACCTTTGTCATTTCTCCGAAAATCCGATCGCTCCGAGCTGTCCCACAGCGACGTTCTCCATAAAATTTTCAATTCGATCTCGCGTTAACGCCGAAATATTACGCTAATAAGGCTTTTATGCGGAGGCCTTTTCGCGACGGGTGTGAACCAATTTATTTCGGAGCAGCCTATAATGGTTTCCCTTTGAGCGGCCGATTTTACTAATAATTCCCATTACGCTGGCAATAACCTTTTTCCGAAAAGCCTGTCGCGTTGCCCGACTGCAATGACATTTCAGACAAGCGAGCCTGTGCTGCGCGCGTGCGAATAATTAATGCACCATCGACATCACACAAAGGCGTCACATCAAAAAATATCGCGATCGCGATTTCGCGGATCGGTGGATCTTCTCGCGCGCTCTCCGTCGGCGTGGGTCATCGCTGACCCGCGACACATACAGTGGATCTACAAAGTATATATGTATATACATATTCGTACACTTTTTAAAAATGAATAACTTATACTATACACAAGATTTCGATGAAACTTTGTACACGTATATAACTTACTAGGATTTATGAATTGATTTCATTTTAGGCGATTGTATTTGTCGATAATAACCTAAATTGTATATATATATCAGTATTTGTAATTTATTCGATACGTTTAAATCTTGTAAATTTTACGTTTACTTGCTACGTACTTATTTATAAAAAGAGTACAAATTCAACGTTCTCTAAATATGCAATATACGCGGATTATGTTGTACGATAGTGTGTATCATGAAATGCTAAATAGCGAGGCCTGAATAATTCAACAATCTAAATTGACTGCAGTGGAACACGTCAATGCCGGCTACGAGAGGAAACTACAATTGATTCTTATATTCAGTGTTACATAATACACGCTAAAAAATTATTCACGATACAGATTGTTTAATTTCAAGTGGTTCGAGACAAGCTAACCGAGGTGTTTCGTCGGCAGCGTCACGTTTCCCCCCACCCAGTGTTTGTTGACCATTTTTCATATATTTTAAAATTCATGGAAGACGAAACTTGTGTGAAAGTAGCAGCAACGGGGTCTCGGCTGATTCCCGTCTCTGCTATTTCTCATACAAAAACAGAAATAGATTCATTTTCCGGGTCACATAACTTTTTACATGGCGGCGCTGTTCCCTAGACAACCGTGGAACGAATTTCTGGATGCAGGATTGAGCCAGATTCAGAATACAAGTAGTTGCATTGGCCGCGGGAAAAGAGGAGAGACCCCTACCACGTCTCAAGACTGAAAAATCTTCCCAGGCACGTTTCCTAACGTAAACGAATACCTTTCTCGTTGTCTTCCGCCAACAATAAGTCACGCGTCCAGAGTGATAACTCGATGTCTGTTTATTTTCGGGACAAGGTTTCAACGGACCGCAAAAACTTTTCCGTTTGTCGCTTACTTTAACCGAAAAATTCCTGACAGTGACAGAACTCGTACTGCCTTCTCTGTGAACTACTATTCACCGAATGATTATCGTCAGACATTATTATAGACCTTGGTAATTTCATTTAGGTGAAAATAATGCAGCAATATTTCTCAGGCAACGTTAGACATTATCATTAGACATCAGACGTTATCAATGAACTACTATTCATCAGACATTATCAATTAACTACATCAGACATTATCATAGCCATCAGACATTATCAGTGAACTACATCAGACATTATCATAAACATCAGACATTAGAAATGAACTGCATCAGACATTATTATAGACTATCAGACATTATCATAGACACTAATTTCTTTTTTTGGCAATTTTATTTAGGTGAAAATAATGCAACAGCATTTTAAATTTATTCAGTGCTGTTTTCACTCTTTCCAGTCTAATTGTTAGACAAATACAGATTGTTAGACAGACGCTACATTCTGAAATTCTTGAATTCAATATCGACGAACGTAAAATTTTCTGAACGAAAATTGTAGTACAGCTTCCAGCAGGAACTAATTGAATCTGTCAAGATTCCTATGAAACTTCGAACGATAGTAAACCTTGTTAAACTTGATCAGAGTAACATTCAAAAATTTTAATTCAAAGTTCAGCTAGAACTTCGCGTGGGGGTACTACATCAAAAGTATATCTTGAATGAAAAGTTCATAGTAAATTCGTGAAAGTTGTAACACGTTACTTGCACATTCCTTTCAGCGAACAAATATCCAAAAAGGAGTTCGCAGCCGTGCACTCACGGGAAAATGAGGGGAGAATTGTATGCCGTTAAGAATGCGCGTTATTTTATGTTAACACTTCAGCTGGTTTCAGGAATACGAATCTTCAAAGTACGGAGTTTGTAATACAGGTGATGTTGAATGGAAACCGGAGTTTCCGGGTAACTCTGTGACCCACTTTTCCCCCTCGGAAATACGCACATCGTAACTGCATAGCCAGTAAGAAAACGCTGACTCGGTGTCACTGACCACCGAGCTTTTACCAAGTGGATGAAAACGTGCGGATGAGAGAGCCGATTGTACGAGCGGAAAAGAAGTAGTAAAACATTCAAAACGGTGCTTCGCCGAAACGATAATATCACCGGATGGTAGTACCAACATTGAAAACCTTTTTAAAGGGAATGGTCCGCTACGTCCGACAACCTGGCAGCTCGCTACATTTTTGTTACTTAACTGCGGTGTTAACACTGCTTTTTCAGAGTACATGAATATTCAAAATATTATTTATTCAATGCATTTACAAATGTAGATTTCTCGTGTTTCTTTTTGTAGGACGCCGTTGATCTCATTCCAATTTGTATTATATTATTATATACAAATATTCTACCTGAATTGCAACAAACCGGAGTGAAACAGAAATTTATTATCTTCCCCGCGTTACGTTTAGTAAGTTGTAAGTAATATATATATATATATATATATATATATATATATATATATATATAACAACAGATTGTAAAGAAAGAAATGCAGGATTTTTGTTCCTCTGTTTTAATTGTAATTTTATACCAATAAATATTTACCTCAATTTAATGATTTATATGTCATTTTAAAGCTGGTTTTACGCTCTATTTAATTATGCTTCTGATATTTGATTTTGTTCAAATTTTTATTAAATTATTTGGCTGTCGTTGCCAGCGCGAAACTTCTGATACCAGCGCTGCACTGTGCATTCGTTGACACTTCCTTCACCCCATACTTTGTTGATATTCCGAGTCGCTTGAGCGGCACTTCGGCCTAGTTTGAACTCATAGAAAAAAATAATGCGAAAATCGCGTTGTGACATCCTGAAATAAAAGCCAAATGATTTAATAAAAATTTGCTAACAAATTTGCTCGTAAAACAAGCTTTAAATTTACATATAACTCATTAAATTCAGGTAAAAACAAAAATTCTGCACATTTCTTTCTTTACAACCTAATAGTATAATGTAATACAATATTGTATTGTATAGTATAGTACATTGAATAGTATAGTACTATAGTACTTTATAGTACTATATGTGTAATGTAATACAATATTTTTACTAATAAATGTTGAATGTTTTCGGCGCAACGGTTCGATCGTTTATTACTAATTATAAAGCAATTTTGCTAATTATCAAACATGAATCAACGTTTCGATCCTAGTTTGGATCCTTTTCAAGATTTATTTGAATCGCGCGTCTGTAAAATAAATATGCTATAGTAATTTCAAAAATTATTAAATGATTGAAAATGTGGAATATTGTTCATAAAAACTCACTCACTTGCTTTGGGGAAAAAATTAAATTAATTGTGTGACACGTGTGTAGCGTGCGTCGTACATGCTTATTGTCGTCATATATTTTTACTGTTTCAAATTACACCTACTCATTTTTGTCATAAATTGATAAATTCCGCTGTCTATTTATGAGGAAAGAATTGAAAGGAAATATCAAATATTGAACACATATGTGACCGGAGATTATTGCATAATTTTGGAAAATCTATGGTACGTGGCAAAACACTTTTTAATGGTACCTTGAATAGTAACAATCTAATAGTTTGATTTAAGCTTTTAATGTAAAAAGAACTATTTCTATGCTTTCTTTTGGTACAGCACAATTATTGAAAATCCTATTAGTAGGCTTCCGGTAGGTAACGTATTATGTGCAATCTCAAAACTTTAAATATGTCGACCCCACACTAGCAAATATCTGTTTGACCTTAATGTAGTTATTTCATGGAATATAAATTTATTTATGTCGAAGTGATGTAAAGTTCCATTTAACCAGTGATGTAGAAAGTGGAATTAAAGGCTAACAATAACGCCACCTACCTTAAAACATTCCTATAATTTGTATGCGAAAGGAAAGCTATATTAAAGCCCGGAACAATGCAATATAAAATCCAGGCTTTCCAAAAATAATCTTTTACGAATGTCCTAGGGAAATGTCCGAGAGGAGCTTTTAACTGTTCATTGGATGTTCAGCGTACATTTTAAAAGTGATCATTTATTTAAAGCCGATTGATGTCAAATTGGTAAATGGGGAATCAAGAGTTTTATTTTGCAGTGTCGTTATTAATTCGAACACCTGTAATGCAGTCGTTTCTATCTACAGCGGGGAGGAATCTGTGCTCATGACTTATTTCGCGGAACCGTTGTCAGTTAAGCAAATGTCACTGCGATTATTCGCTGGGAGCGGGGTCTTCTGTAGGACAGAAATGTCATCTGTCCAGAGGAATAAGAGAAACTTGCCAATCGAAGTCGGCAAATTATTGAAACGTTTGACTGAAGAACTTGCCGGTTCAGGAAGCGCTCTCTTCGGAAGTACTGTAGCGAAAATGTGGAGGAACTCGTCCTCGATGAAATATCGCGGGACGAGATTAATGGCCGCGAATTTCTCTATAAAAATTTCATTCCTGCTTCGCTTCTAACGAGACCAGCTTCGCCGAGTCTGATGTATTTCCGAAGAGGAAAACACGACGGGTTTGTTATTACTGTGAGAACAGTGGGAGCAGAATGTTATCGAACGTCACTAGTTACTCTTTAACGTTACTATTTTCTCGATTTGCGCCAGGGAAACCCCGGGAAATTGTTGATTCTTTCCGGTGTATGCAAACGACACTGCACTTGTCAGTCAAGAGCTCTTAAAACTAAATATCGTGTCGTTATTTTAGCGACAACTTAGATTGACAAGTTAAGTGTCACAGTAGTTAATCGATTAAGGCAGAATTTTTAAGCGGAGGAAGTAATTAAAATTTGATATAAAATATTTAATGGTATAGTATACACGCGAACCGGTATTTTAAATAACCGACGCAGTTTCGAGCGAAACCTTTTTATTTTAATAATTTGCTGCAAGAAATGGGATATTTAAATGCTGCGCATTAAACGCGTAGTTTAATCCTGTACGTCGCATATTCGAATGTTATGGATTGAATGGAAATTTATTTCAATGGGGCATTTTCGAATAACCGTACCGTTGGTATTTGGATTTTTGAAGAAGCTGCTTCAAGGAGATTTTTTAAAAAATTGATTACGGCACAGGAGATATTGTATTTTTCGATATTTCTACCGATTTTGAATGGAATAAATTGTTTATAATTTTTAACAATATTTCATCCAGCGTTAATTGCGTTTCGTCAATACATTTTAATTTTGGTAGACGCGCGGATCTTTTTCGAGTGGATTTCATGTCGAGTCAGGAACATTCGTTAATTAAAAAAGCTAAAATTGAATTGTTGTATTTGTTCACTCATTCCGTAACGAACGATTTTAATAATCCCTGCAGTGAGCGAACTTTTCAATTCGAATGGTTATACTGAGAATATAAATGCAATAAACTTTGTATGTTGCTTTGAAAAAATAAAACAAAAATTATTCTCTCCCTTCGTGCGACCGACTGTTCATTACTTCCATAAACAAATTCCTATGCCTGTGGAAAATGTATGAAAAATGCTTCCAAGCTTTTATACGCATTCATAGACAAATGCAAACAAATGGGGATTAAAGATCTTCATCAAAAAGATTTGTGAAATCTGTTAAATTCTGTGCAGCGTTTACATGAAACTGCCCCCCTAAGACGACCCAAAGAACTCGTGCCTAGTGGGATATGGCGCCACATATCTTGTCGTGTTTTTATAACGTGTTTTGGAAACTCAAATTACACGGAATAAATTCTTCGGCCCGTTGCGTTGTTCCCAGACGCCATAGCGTTCAGATAGCCGTGACCAAGTTTTACGATAGCGGAGTTTTAGGGCGGATTTTAACTGGAAGCTGCTTCCCGGCTATATCCGGCGGGTGGAAAAGATGTACGTACATATAAACGCACATTCATAAATATCCCGAATCCGTAATACGGGTTTAAACGGCAGCGTTTTCGAAATATCGCCTTGAGGGCTCGTGTTCACCGAGGAGCCCGTTAAAAGGCGATTTTTAGAAATTTCTTTCTCGCAACTGTGAAACTTTATATATATATATTCGGTATATATTTTTTCATACTTAAAGTAGTTTTTTTTACTCGAGAAAGCATATCATAATTTTTTTTATTTGACAAAAGCTTGTATTAATATTTTTAAAAATTGATCGAGAGAAAGCATATCATAATTGTTTTGTTTGGAAAAATTTTGTGAGAATATTTTTAAAAATTGATTTCAAAGCAGTTTTCTTACCATTTTAATCGCGAAAATTCATTATACAAAACTGTGAAACTTTGATATGATATTTTTATTTGGAAAAAGCTTGTGAGAATATTTTTAAAAACTGATGTCCTACCTTCAAAGTAATTTTTTCTTACCATATTCTGATTGAACATTCACGGTACAAAATAAATTCTTTATTAATTGCAAAACAGTTAGGCCGGCTACAGCAGTGTTCGAACGTAAAAGAGGTAGAACGCAAACCGATTCTTCGAACTGGCCCGAGTGGTTTCTCTCGAGTACTTCGCCATATCAAAATTTGAAGCAGCACTAGACTCGTAAGTACGTGCTTACTTGTTGCGTATTCGTACCGAAGTAGTCAAGCACTATAGAATGTCAGACATGGTCTCGAATGCTCATATTTCCAGTAATATGTGGTAACTCTTTCCGGGCTGGAGAAGTTAAATTGCTTGCTATACAAAGGACTACAAAAGGATGTTGAATCCCCGCGGTCTTTCACGCTGATCACGCTACTTTGAACGTTGGAGAATGAAGTTTTACACTGCGACAGTGCATACGCGCAGTGAATTTTGGCGTTGTGTTATCAGATCGAAATTCACCGACTGTTCGGGAGGAAGTGAGCATCGGCAAACAAACATGTAGCATCGGCGGAATTGATGCCATTGCGTGCCATCATAAAATTAATTTCGTGATGTAGTTGGCTAGCGTCGATTGTACGATGGGTTTAATCAAACCCTTCGGCATAAAACAGAGTCAACAGTATCTTGAAATGAATTCACACAAAAGTTAAAACGTGAAAGAACGTCGAATCAATTCATTAACGCATATATTTGCTACTCTGTTACGCAAACAACGTTCACTCTTCGGGTGCATTTAATTTGGCATCATGAAATTTCTACAAATATATTTAAATGCTACTATCTGGACGCGACTGTCTGGCATTATGAAGCTGAAACAACTGTGATATTTTATGTCGGCACAATGCTGGAGCAACAAAAATCACAGCACAGTGTACCCCCAAATCAAGTAATTCGAGAAACGGTTCCAGCTGGTAATTTCTCAACTTGTGAACGAAATGCTAAATTTTTACAAGGTCCCGACAGTGGTCCATGATCTACTCAATTGAAAATAAACTCAAATTGACAGTACACGTCCGACGGTCAATTCCTCTTCTCTCGTCAAACAAATTTTCCCTCTGTGGCGGTTAAAACGACAGATTCAGCAAATTTCGCGTGGTAGTCAGTTTCATCCGCGTCAAAATCACGCAACAGTCGATCACTCATTTAAATTGCTCGTATTTCCCACGGAAAAAACGGGCAAGAAATTGTTGTAAGGGACAGCCTGATACAACAGCTCCAAAAAAATCGATTTTTGTGCTTTAAGGAGTCAGTCTCATTGGACGGGTTAACGAATAAAATTTGAAATAAGAAAATTATACGACGTACTGTCGTCCTGAGAAAATTCATGAAGATTGTTAGATTCAGCAGCGGTTGCACAGTAGACGGTCCGCTTAAATTGTTCCGGAGCCTGCGAAAATACGAAAAATCGAAATCGCGCCGATTATGATAACAAGGTATAAGTTCGACGAAGCACGTGAGCCAAACGGTGGCGAAGGGTACGAATTATTCAGCCGTCGTAATTTAATATCCTGTCGAATCTCGTATTTCTCGCGGAAATCGGCAAATCCCTTGCGTTCGAGCCCTGAATGGCGAAGGAAAACAGTGTAATCGGGGATCGAACAAGCCACGCGAACGTCCAATTAAATCGCGCCACCTATTCACAGTCTCCGGGCGGTTTTATTGCAAATATTTCATCGAAAATATGTGTCAATAGCTTGATCCTTCTGCGGTGCGAATTACACGGATCCGCCACACGACTATCCAGTGGATAGCATCCACTTAACCGTACGGCGTGCACACAGGGTGTCCCAAAATACGGCACTGTTCGAAATGTCTGTTTACAGTGTCGTACAAAAGCCACCGAACATTTACATCAACGAGAAATTAACATTAAACGCTCACTAACTAGGGTGAAGTTACCGGAAATTCAGGTGCAACTTGTGTACCTGAACAACGTGTGTATACAAAATTTCAGAAAGATTGGACTATGCGAAGAGGTTTAAAATTCGATTACTCTTATAATCGAAAGCGTCAAATCTTTTTGACGCATACAACAACAACAACACGGCAAGCTAATATAAGCGTGGTAATAAAAAGCAAAAGAAATATTAACGAAGTTTTGCTCCTATTTACCGCACACAAGAAATTTGCGTATCACAGTTTCTTATCGTTTTCTATAATCGGAAGCGAAAAATTGCGTTGTCTCGGGGAATAAGGTTTTCAACTAATATTTTCTACATCCTACACAAATATTATTGTAACACTTTTGACTTATATCTGAAGGGGAAACATCAATTTTTTTCATTTAAAAAAATAAAGTAACCCCAGTGTACTTGACAAGTTATTTTTATTAATTTGTAAAAAGTTTGTTTGCTACCCGATAACCGGGTGGGCACGGTAACTAGTACCTTTACCCTAGAATTCCTAAATAAAAATTTCATTTTGAACATTCCTCCCGACCGTCCCATATTTTTGGCACACCCTGTACGCCTTAGTTCCTATATGTAGCTTGATTCTGTTTCCGCTGATTGAACGATCTTAATTGGATACGATCTCGTTCAATTCCCTGCCCGACACCGCAATTCTATGCAGGGTATAAAGTGATTTCCGATACCGACCATATCGTTGACCATCGATAATACACATGGGGAATGAATTATTTTTCGTACGAATCGCTGTCGATACGAACCACGTTGTTACGGACCGAGTCTGACCAATCGTTGATCGGTCCTTTGGTTTCGAGGCTCGTCGATGGAACGTTCAACTTTGCGATCCTACCCGCATCCACTTTGTGAACCCGGTCAGATGCCCAACTATTCGAAAAGGTGCGCTTCATTCATTTAGTGACCGCGCCTTCTCTCTTGCCAGCCTGTAATTCCTCTTTCGGAGAAAATAGAGAGAACGGCGCGAAATTAACACATTATCTACCATGGATGATTCCAGAATTTTCGAGTTTCAGACAATTTGTATTCTGCATTAGAATCCACAGTCTGATTATGAAAAATGTAAAACACAGACCGTACTTGTGTAATTGGAATGAAATTCTGATGAATATAGTTTTTATTCGTATTTTTAGGAACGACACGAAACTTCGTAAATGTTGGCCATGATTGAACGCGTCAATTACGTTTGCAGAATAGAGATCCAAATTTATTGGCTGCGAATTTCTGTAACGTTACCGAATAACACGTATCTGCACGCCGCGTCTGAAGTTCCCAGTAGTATAACACAATATTCGTCAGACAGCGCATACCAATTCTACTTTCTGTCGATAGGAAAATTACAATTTACATTTTTACACGTTTCGACGTTCCCGGAGACGTATGACCACCAGAAATATTATATTTATCATTTTTATTAATATTTAGCAGCTGTACACACTTTTGAAGGTAGACTATGTTTATTTATGTAATTTGTAAAAGAACCTGCTCAAGTCATGATTGCACTGTTTTTACATATTTCGACGTTCGCGAACGTGTGACTTACAGAGACTAATGACCACCAGAAATATTATATTTACCATTACTATTAATATTTAGCAGCTGTGTACACTTTTGAAAGTAGACCATGTTTATTTATGTAATTTGTAAAAGAACCTGCTCAAGTAATGATTACGCTGTGCATTTTTAACAAACGTCAACACTATTTTCATTTGATTTTTACCACAAAGAAATGTCGTATACATTATGCAAATTATAACTGAAGGATTAAAAGGATTCTAGGATCTGGATTACCTTCGCGATTTTATTCTGTGGTCACCGATCCGAATAAAGCAGCCATCGATCGATGGAATCTGCTGCTCAATCAGACAAGAGAATTATAACCGTACCTTACCTTTTGAGCCCGAAATGGTCCGATCACATTTTATTAAACTTTAATATCTAAAAATTCAAAGGAACAGGTTCACCGCTGTACTCAGTTCTCCCGGGGACGAATTAATTGGATAAAAAAATCTTTTAGCTCCGAGGGAAAAAGCTTTCGAACGATTGAGCGCGATTCTTTCGCGACGGAAAATGCATTCTCCACCCTTTGAAAAATGCAATTAGTGCATCGGATTGCAGGACGAAATAACGAAGAAAGATGCCTGTAGAACTGTTTCTGTTATTATCGTTTAATAACGGAAATGAGAAAGCAAAGGCGTCGGTCCTATTCTCCAAAAATCTTTTTTATCGAAACCGTCGTGTAGCAGGATTAAACAAACATTTTCCTTTCACCGATCAACAATCAGTTCTATCTATCAGGTCTATAATCCTATCGATGTTTACGACAAATATCTTTTAGAATGGCTAATAGACTTCAATTATTAAAGATCAATTTTTAAAATTTTTAAAAAATTTCTTGTTTGGAATATTGCTCTTCTAGAAATCACTGTGGCCATAACTTTGCAGAAACCCTGTACCGTTCGCGACTCCTTATCGACTAAACAGCTTTGTCGAGCAGTAATTGAGCGTTCGCAGTGATTCACTGCGTATACTATCGACCGACAGTCGAACGATGGCTAGTGCTTTACCAACAATAAGATGAATAACCCAGACGCTCCCATTCCTGCATTATTCCTCGAACAAAAGTGAGAGAAAAACAAGATCTGATATCTGGCAATCATATTAATTAATTCCTCCT
Source organism: Lasioglossum malachurum (assembly GCA_028455605.1). Classification (NCBI taxonomy): domain Eukaryota; kingdom Metazoa; phylum Arthropoda; class Insecta; order Hymenoptera; family Halictidae; genus Lasioglossum; species Lasioglossum malachurum. The sequence continues at coordinate 16,698,474 of CM052318.1, read as the reverse complement.
CGCCACTTGTCTAACCGAACAATTATTAAGTTAGCCAAAAAATCCATTCCCATACTTGAATGTTCACAGTTAACCTTTCAAATTTATTCTGCTCTAAACTTGCTCCGGTGTGGAACAAAAATTCTTGGTTACACTTTCGCGTCGTGTTTCTGACTCTTTTGTTAAATAGACGAAGTTCATTACAATACCAAATTCGTGTTTCGTAGCAACTTTAAATGCCAGGGTAGGCAAGTAGAAGAAGAATAAAAAAGTATAGCTGGGAACAGTGAGGGACATCAACAAATAAAAGTCTAACAAGGGAACGTAGCAGCTTCCGAATTGTTTAAATATTAACTGCGCAGCGCGGCGATAAGAAAAGCAGAATATCAAATCAGCTACGCTGACGAATACAATTCTTCTCTCGCAATTAACCCTTTGCAGGCGGAGTTACTTGAAAATTGAAGATTTCTTCCGAACCATATTTTATACCATATTTCTTTTTATGGATATGGAATTGATATATAATACCTCATATATTACTTAGACGGGTAGTAAATGATTAGATTCCAAGTTAATAATGTAAACAATATTGAGAATAATGGTACAGCAATGTTTAATGGTGACTCTGAGTCACCCCTCAGCTGCTAAGGGTTAACCTCCTTGCAATTTTGCGAATGAACCCAAGGAATACAAATTTGGAAATTTTACTTTGTTGTGCCAATTGGTATTTTTTCATTTTCACTCCTCTGTATCCTCGTTATTAAATTGTTCATACATTTTATGATGATCTATTATAGTATTTTAACTTGAAAATTAAACATTTCTTCCGACGTAGAATAATTCCGTTCTACTATATGATTTAAACGCGTAGTAATTGATTAGATACCAATATATTTAATAATGTAAACGATATTGAGAATAATGGTACAGCACCCCTCGGTTGCCAAGTGTTGAGGGTGAATACTGTGGACGAGAAAAGGCAAAGTCGTAAAAGACTGTATAAACATAATCGATTATGTAGTTATAAGAATGGCCTGTTGTGCGAGGGTTAGCTATGCCAAATTTGGTGCAACGGGCCGCCTAATAGTGCGCGGTTATTGCGAGTTACCAGCTCGATTTTTGCGCGGTCCGACGTGATAACGGTAATCGTCAATTCGGGACAACAGCGCGCAATTTAATCAATTTCGCGCACTTATTACGGCAAAAACTGGACCGGCCACGCGGTCACTGGTAATAATAATACTCGTAAACGTAACGGCTGGTCGATGTGTTGGTATAACACAGCTTGTAGCACGGATTGTAATTAGATTGTTCGATTTTATCGACCCAGGACGAAACCGAGGAGATACGGAATTTTATCGCGATAAGAAAGATCCGTGAAGAAAGAGAGAAAGAAAGAGAGATAGAGAGAGAGAGAGAGTGGTATTCTTTCGAGCGGTCGCGCGGAAGGAAAACACGTGCAAAAGGACCAGGTCTCTCGTCCTTTATTCGTAAAATAGATGTAATACACATCCGTCATATTGCTTCCTTCCATTTTCTCCGAGGGAAACAGTCCGTATCCACCATTGTTCGATAGACCGAACCACCCCTCCCCACCCCACCCGCCCCTTTACAGCCACTTTCAACTTACCCATAACTTCGATGCACTGTCTTTCAATGGGGAAAGCTTCTTGGGAACGTATCTATCGAAAATACATTTTCTATAGAAAACCATGGTAACGCGGCCATTGAGAAACCGGCGGCGATTCGGGGCGAGAGGAATTTCGAGAAACGTTACGCCCACGCGCGATCACGAATTTATTGTTCCCGAGGACTTATCTTGGTGACGCGGGTACCCGGCTTTGCGAATTTGATTGATCGCCGCGGTTCATTCGATAATTGATATCTGATTCGCGTCGCTCTAGCTCGGCAAGCTTTGTCTTTGCCCTCCTGTTTCTTAGATCGTGTAATTCTGCTATAAAGAAGCTAAAGGGACTTTGTGCTTTCTTCGTTTAATAAATTTTAATAAGTCGGGTACAATGAAACCTCGAATTACGATGTGGGAAAATAAATGGATATGGTTAGACAACTATTTATACAAAGTAGTAGACTGCAGATTTTACGCATTTACGACAAAAATTAGTGTCATAAATACTTTTAAAATTGTTGACTAACCGCATGCATTTATTTTCACGCACTGTAATTCGAGTTTTAATTGACGCGGTAAAAAACGATGCAATCAATGGCACGATAGTCTGTGCAGGTACGTTCAACATCGTTTTCTATTAATTTTTTACGGTATCAAATATTTTTTAATAAAACCTTTAGAATCGTGGTCCTACACGCAAAACGTCCATTGAAAATATAGCGTTCGTTTTTCTCAGTGCTCGTTCTGTTGTCGAAAAAAATTGAAATTGAATTTCGGACGAGTATGAGTACAGTAAATCGGATTTGGCTAACATGTCTATTGAAAACGTACCGTTTCTATTTATTCTGAACTCGAATGACTGTGTCGCATTTTATTGTAAATAAATCTTCAAAGTTCGCGTTTCCCTGTAATCGAAAGTTCTTCTGCTTGTACAACTGTATGCTTCGAATAACGACACATTTACATGAATGTACGATAAATAAGAATTCTTTCATAGATTCACGAAAAATGTAAACGTTGGGAAATTTAATGATAAGGTTTTATTAGTCGAATAATCCCCAAACAAACGACGAATCGAGTCCTCTTATTTGTTTCCCTCAACTGTAACCGATCACTTAAATTTGCATTATCAAGTTCCAATAGAATCGATATCGCTTTTCCCCTGAATAGACTTTGTTAAACAAGAACAGCAAGATATTGCCTGATATAAGACGCCCGTTTGTTCACGAACGGAAAGGACTTCTCACTGTTCTTATTTGTCAGCGACTTCGGAGAAGCGCAATTTCATGAAGTAGGTAATCTCAATCCATTGCTTCCCTCGCTGTCACGGATACTCCAGTCTAATTGTGACTTATTTGATTTACTCCCGCAATACTGATAGTGCAAACAAGTCTGAATGGACTTCCACTCCCAACATTTTCACTATAGAATGGATGAGCTGTCCCGCAATTAGCAAAGAAAGATAAATAATACATTATAAATACGCAGCGGATATTAATTCAAAGTAAACATTTTCTACCTAAATTACAACAGACTGGAGTGAAATATAGAAATTTATGTTCTTTCTTAATATGTTTAATAGGTTGAAAATAATACAGGGTGTTTCAGTCAAAGCAGGTCATCTAAATATCTCCTTTATTTTTAATGACTGGAAAAATATTTATGGCATAATTTAAATGGTATCAAAGGAGAAATATCATAGAAGAACAATTTCAAGGTTATCGTTATTTTTTATCGGGAAAATTTCTTTTTGTTATACCATCTTGTAGCGGCTGAAAAATACATTTGAATATGCATAAGCAAATATGCATTACCTTCAGGTGACCTTGAATCCAAAAAAATGTGATAAAATTGTAGGATAATATTAGGCTTAGGAAACTATGAAAAAATAACCGGACAAAAAATTGTTATTCTATGATATTCCTCCTTCGATACCATTTAAATTATGCCATAAATATTCTTCATGTCATTAAAAATAAAGGAGATATTTAGGTGGCCTGCTTTGGCTGAGACACCCTGTATAATAGTATTTCTAAATTCTTCTAATATTTTTACTGTCTGAAATTGTGTGTGTGTGTGTGATCCTATCCATATTTGTCATAAATGCATAAAATCCGCTGTCTATAAATATATAGACGATAAAACGCAGTCCCCTCGACCACAGAAAATTATCAAATTCATATTTCCCTGCTCGACAAGAAATTATTGTCGGATTAAATTTTACCAATAACAATCCGAAATCCTTCGAAATTTTTAGGCACAATTATGTTGGATGTGTTTTTGCATGTTCTACTTGCCGGATGTCCCGAATAAACATTTTAATCTTGTGTGTCTCGTGTTTCCATTATTAGGATGAATAATAATTAACTGACCACGATTCTGCGACGCGAATCAAACGCAGATCATACATTACACTGATATGTAGTTCTCTGTCATTATCATACGCAATTTACATTGACCTAAATCCAGATTTATTTCAGTATAACCGCGCAGTATAATTTGCACGCTACCACGAAAACAGGTATGCAGAACATTGTTGACAAATAAAAATGCAGAATCAAAATTGGATAACGAAGTATGAAAAGAATTAGTGGATATCAATATATAATTTTTAACTCTTCGACATTATCCGAGCGAGATGGAAATTTCAATTTAGTTTCCATGTCTTGCACGTGATGGATGCTAATTATGTTTATATTTAATATTCATCTTTATCGACATGGTAATTGGAACTGAAATCGGATAGCAACATTTCATTTAAATCCAGAAATACCTATACCATTAATAGTTGAACATTGAATAATTATTAGCATAAATTTCAAGCAGGTCACGTTAGTTCACCGAAGGGTTAATTGACCGTTTCGTATTATCGTAAGAAATTATAGGAAAATCTATTTTCCAGATAGATTCGAACAAATTTGCATACGAGTGGGCAGCGGTCGCCGTAATTGCAAATAAATGCAGTGCGGTCGCGAGAGTTATGAAGCCGAATGTGTTTGTTTATATAAACATCGGCAAATTTACGAACCGCGCGGTACTTCGCCCGTGGCAAACAATTTATACAGTTTCCGTGGAATGGAATCCGCTGTTGAATTCACAAATCTAGAACTGGCGAATAATAGCGCGGGAATCGATCCGCGAGTAAATCCGTCAAACCGTTTTTTAACATGCTACCAATTAGTCTGCAGAATTTTACTGATTTTTCTTAGATCGTGCAGTTCCCATTGCGCAGATCAAATACTTGCTGTATTTTATATGCTTATATTAACACATTACCGACCGGTAGCCTATTAATAGGATTTTCAATAATTGTGTTGTACCAAAAGAAAGCTTATTGCAATCTCAAATGAAACTATTAGACAACGTTATTGAGGGTGACTTGTTAGTTCACAATGAAAATTGCTGTTGCCATTGAAGGGGTTCCATTAAAAAGTGTTTAGACATGTTCCATAGACTTTTTAAAATTATGCAATAATCACCGGTCGGTAATGTGTTAAAATGCACTAAAAAGGAGAAAATAATTTTTTTAGGCATTAGTGACTGTAGATAAAAGCGTGGAGCGCCCACGAAGATCGCGTCAATATAGTTTAGCGCTGCACGCTTTTATTTTTATAGTCACACACGCCATAATGTGTCATGATTTTATTTAAATTTATATTAAATTTTTTTATCTACTCCGACACTAATTTTATAACAGAAGAAATTTTGAACTAATTGCTTAAAATTTTGGGAAAAAATATAATTTAATCATTTAACTGGATTCGGTATTTTATGGAGAGAAAACCAGGAAAAAAATTATTTTCTCCTTTTTAGTGCATTTTAATATAAGCGTGGTTTTTAAAGTTTTTTTCATATATTTTTTTTTTATTTAAATTATACCCCTACTCATTCTGGCCACAAATGCATCAAATCCGCTGCCTAGTGTTAAACAGAACTTTATCGCTGCGACATTGCAGAATTTGGCAACAAGCCTGGGTCTTACAACTATACCCTATGAATCATCACGAATCATCGTCGGTAAACAATTGTGTGGGATCGGTATCGGAGAGTATAGAACTGTTTTAACCGGTTGTAATCGTGGAATTGCCTTGGCTGCACCCGGGGGCAAGGGTCCGCGTCAATATTTACCCGCGTCTTGTTACGAATAAAGCCGATGTTTACGAAGCGTCAACATAAAGGAGATGCGCATGAATTTATCCGGAGACGTGCATGTGCATAGAAGGAAAATCGGGCCGCGTATCTATCTGCGCTGATGGCGGGCATGAAAAACGCATCGCGTTTTACCCGGTTGCGGCGCGGAATAAAAGAGCAGTACATGTTGACAAACATGCGCGTTCTGACAGCGACCGGTCCGAAACCCCGCTGCGCGGAGACTGCTTCTATTATTCAACGGGGTTATTAATAATTAATACTCAGTTTTTTCTTCGGGTCGTAGGCCGACCCAGGGGGACCTCGCTGTCCGGTAATAACGTGGACAAAGTGCAGTGCGAAACTCGTGTTCAGATTTTACGAAAATGCAGTTGCCCCGTCTGTGACTCTGCATGTGTTCCTCGAATGATTTCGAATTAATAGACCCACTGTGACGTGTATTCAAATTGATGAAGCTAAAGATATCCTTCGTTATTCGTAAGTGGATGTTTATGCAATTTTAAGAAAGTGGTGCCGAGAATGAAATCCTATTTTCATTGTGGTAATAACTGGACTGCGGATTCTCATGAATATATAAAGAAATTGGCTGGGTGAAATATAAAACAGTGCAAGATTAGACAAATCCAAGAATACTGTTACGATGTTGTTATAATGTAAAAAATCTATTAAGGGATGAAGTGAATTTTTATATTACTTCTGCTGCCCAAAATATTTTTATTTTTCATCAAGATCCGCAGTCTAGTAATACATTTGTAGGTCCAAAGTAAATAAAAATCGTACTAAGTGCTGTCGACACTCCCCTGCATTTTTTGAAAATTTGTATTATCCATAAGCTACAAGTATACTTTCTTAAATTTCATTCTCTTGGTTTCTTTATTTAGCACCACTCTTATCACTTCTGCAAATGATGTTCGTATAGTTTGAAATTCAATATCGAAGCAACAATGTTTTCTTTCATACGCAGCAGAACGATCCGAGATATTCCAGTAAGAAACGCCAGAATTCCCTTTGCCGTGAGATCTGCGTGCTGGAAGAACGTAATATAACGCGAAAGTATTACATATATGCATTTCTGGATACATGTACGGATGAATCTGCGATCTCTCTGATGTAAACTGCAGTATATGGGTGTTCCGTGTTCAGCGTTCACACACAGGAATTAATTTATTCTACAATGTTCAGCGAATACTAAATAAATCATCGTCCCTCAAGTTTTTCTCGGGGTCGCGAAACTTCGGGGATAAATTTTAGTTATGCCGAAAAAATTTCGTAAGTCCGCAACAGCTGGCGCAAACTTCAACGCAGATGCGATGAATTGACACGAGCACGCATGCGTATTGTGGCGTATTTGCAATTCCGAAAGTTTGTGGCCTGTTGTGATTATATATGCGTCTTGAGACCGTGCAGTCGCCTTAAAAGCAAAGTTCGGGAGAGACTGCTACTAATTTCGCCTAATTCCCGGCGAAAAGAACCTCATCAGTGTATGAAGACGCAAAAATATATTTGTTAAATTATATAAATATCTCTATATATTTTTCCAGAGGATAAAAACAGGTTCTAATTTCTTTCAACCGTAGAGGACGATTACAAAATCGTCTGAAATTGTTATCTTCAGCCATTGTTGCGAACTAGCAACACTACAGTCTCCCATTGTAAACAAAGAGATTTTTGCGCTATCTGCGATCGGCAATTTCATACGTGCCAACCCAATAAAAATTACGGCGCGCGCGTGTGCACTTAAGCACCATCCACTTTACGTGCTTACCCGTTATAGGCTATTTCCATTTATCCGGAGGTTTGTGAACATTATTAGTTGCGCGGCAGTATTTGTTTATCGCATTAAGTCCACGCGGAGTGATAGTTGGATGTTACCGAGATTGATAGAACTCGTGCAACTCGCAGATTGCTGTTCGCTGCAAGTAGAAATAGTGATTATTAGTCAGACACGGCAGTGAACGTATCCGAGAGTGCCTTTACTTGTCGAGCATTCTGTTTCCGGTTTCCTCTGAGCAATTTTCTTGCTAATAATTGCTGCCTAACATACTTAACAATTTACCAAAAGGAAGCATAGAAATTTCCTTTTACATTACAATCTTAAATGAAACTATTAGATGACGTTATTAAGGGTGACTTGTTAGTTCACAATGAAAATTGCTGTTGCTATTGAAGGTTCCATTAAAAAGTGTTGAAATTATGCAATAATCACCGGTCGGTAATGTGCTAATTCATAAAAATGTATTAAAACAATTTTCAATTTATTGCGAATCGTTTGAGAGCAGCAAAATTGTAATTGACGAGATGTCGACGAATTTCTAAAATGTGTTAATAAATGTTTAAAATTCAATAATAACAGATAGAATAATGTCGATCAAGCCTTCCAGGATTCACGTGTGTGTGTCTGTGTGTGTGGGTGTGTGTGTGTGTGTTTGATGAAACTCAATTCTCACGGAACCTAGATTGACCAAGTTATACTCAGTTCCGACAGTCCTACTTTACATAGAATGTATTCGATGATCTACGGGACATCAAACAATTCAATTAACCCAAAGCGACGTATCAGCGTAATCGTCCTCGAACAACTTCGTCTTCCGCCTCGTGCTCGTTCATCTATTGTCCCGTAATCTCTCGAAACGCTCCTTTAAATGAACAATCGCATCACAGAGTTCGAATAATAAATATTACCGGCATGAGCACTCCTCTATGCTGCGTACGATGATCCGCTTAAAGAGACTAAAATTAATGAGCGGGTTGGAATCTATCACAAAATATATCAAATACCTGCCACTCCTCTCTCTCTCTCTCTCTCTCTCTCTCTCTCTCTCTCTCTCTCTCTGTCTGTCTCTCTCTACAAATCATTATGCAGAGAGCGACATTTCATCGGGAACGCATAAATTAGCTTCTGTTTAGATACGGTTCTGTAATTGCATTTCTTATTTTCTACATTTCTACGGTATCTACTCTTTGTTTTAAACGAGACACGGAATTGCGTGTTAGATAACTTAGCTGGTCTGCAATTCACGTAACACTGGTGGCGCGAATAGTGTTGCATCACGCTTTTAATAATTTATGCTGGGTGTCGAGCATTCCTCGATTCGGTGAGACTGGTCTGATGCGGAGGAAAACGTTAATTGATCATTACGGAGTTGTCTAAAAGTTTCAACGCGTAAGAAAATTTACAAATGTTTAAACTTTCAGATATATTCGATAGCTAACAGAGAGAACGTTGTTCTTGAATTTTTTGGTAGGTGTCACCAGAAAAAAAAAATAAATATTTTTTTAAAAATATACGAAATGCAAGAGGTAAGTTCGGGTATTTGCGTTTTTTCTTCATCTTAATATCTTAACTAAGAACCGAGGAAAAAAATGATAAAGTTTAGGGTGTTTACCCTCGTGTTGGCCTTAAATGAGGAGTTAGCGACTTAAAATTTTGGGGGGACTATTTCTCAACCTAAAAGTGTTTTTTTAAACACAGTATCAATAATACCTAAATGTCGTGGGGCCGCTGGACCATGCGTTTCTGTTCGAATACTTTTCGAGTCTATCGTGTTTGCGTAGATACGGCAGTAACAAGGTTGGCAGACAGATTAGGTATCAGAGCGGCGTCGAAATGCACGGTTTAATTCACGACAGGATGGTAGAACGTTGTTGCAGAGCCGTGCCGGTTTACGACGTTGTACTTGCACAAGTGTTTAGCTTCAACATTAACCTACATTTGACGATTGATACTCCTTGGAACGGAGATATCCGCTTATCCGATTTCCTGGCACAATGGATCGGATGCCCATTATCCGCGACCCTTGAGCGTTCATAACAGTGGCGAGGAGGGTTCCGGTTACTTCCGGTTTCGAACGCATCGCGGCACCCGAATCCAAGCGACAATGCATTTGTTAGGATGTCGACGCGTTTCGTTTCCGCGGATAGAACTGTCAGACAAGCCCGTCCGGGTTCATTAATATTTTCTTGATGCCTCGGGAAATTGATGAAGGGCCCTCGATTATACAGCGACAGGTGGGAAATGGTTTCCCAGGTAATTTACGGAATGACGGAAACGCTTCAAGGTAATTGAGGCTCGGTTTCTGCGCCAGACAACGTCGTCCATAAAGCACGCCCCGAATTTTTACGAGATGCCACTCGATCCGAGAAACGTCCGGATATTCCCTCCATCTTTTGTTGCATTTGTCATCGTTCGCGCGGAAAATTGAACTTGACTCCAGATAAGTACCCGACCGTGGATCGACGTCCGTGATTTTCACCACCGTGTCCGAGCAGTCTCTACTTTAACCCTTTATGAATCGAGTTCTCACCTTCCTCGATCGCCGACATTTTTATTCTGAATCGCGTTAGGTGTTAACGTAAGAGATTTCCCATTTTTGGAGTCAATTTTAAATCCACACAGTATTTTTCGTGATAAATAGTTTTAGTTCTTCTAACGAAATACTTTCCTCGATGGCCGACATTTTTATTCTGAATCGCGTTAGGTTTTGACATAGGAGATTTCCCGTTTTTGGAATCAATTTTAAATCCACACAGTACTTATATTTTGTGATAAATAATTTTAGTTCTTCTAACAAAATACTTTCCTCGATCGCCGACATTTTTATTCTGGGGGTTACTCTTTGGGATCAATTTTAATTGAACATAGCATTTTTAATAAATGGTTCGAGTATTCTACACATTTTTTCCAGCAAGTTATTAGCGATATATTAATCGAATTTTAATTCGGAAGACAAAAATTATCACAATAAAAACTCGATAAATATTAATAAATATAACAGCGACTGCGCGCGTGTCGCCATTCAAGCAGTCCTCCACAACAAATCATTAACGCGCGTTGGTCATTGATTCAGTCAACCTCGTCGCGAATTAATAGCGTTGCTAGTTTTAAATGCTGACAGTAACACTTTCGATGTCGAGACGACACAACGAGAATACGCGATACAAATCCCCGATACGATTTCCCCGGTGAAATCCAATTGCCGGTAAAGCGCGGGAGCTTTTTATTTCGGTTGGCATCTCGAATTCACCTGTGTAGAATATCGACAGGTGAAAAGACGGTTTAAAAATTAATCCCGCGAGACCACGGCGCGTCGGGAAAGAAGAAGCATTCCGGAAATGTATGTACGAGCTCCCGGAAAAATTTGTAGTTTCATAAACCACGTTTCACAGTGCGCATCGTTTTGTAATTTTTTTTTTATTTTGTCCCTGTAATAGTTTCAATCAATGTACATCTTTCTATCTTTAAATTTTGAGTCTGCAGATGTTTGGGAATGCATGCGAACAATTTTGAAAATGTCACTGTCGAGATAACGGGAACGCCGGCACGTAAACTCTCCTAACGAGTCGAGGAATTAGAATGGCGTTGTCCTTCGATTTTCATCATGTTCCGCGCGTTTGTCAGGCACGGTGGGACAGATTCGCGAATTGATTTCGCGTTAGCTAGATTATAGAGAATCGATGCAATTTCTGATATCAATCGGGCTATTTCCACCTTGTTTTGATTACCTTTGTCCAAGAGGCACGCTGTGCAATTTTCGTGACATCCTGTTGGCTACGTGTTCCCCAATATTGACGAGCATGCAATTACCCCCATTGTCCGCGTAATTATAACTGTCTAAGCTTGCCTAACGACGTTATCCACGGCCCAGAAAATGTTTTACGAACGGCGTCCGCGAGTGTCCCCGTAAAATGAAATAAATTTTCGTTATTAATTCAGCCTGCGAGCCGGATAAATTACGATTCATTGCCAATTCCTAGGCGAACTTCATCCGTGAATAGCTTTCATTAAAGCGAAACTCGCCGCCGAGACAATTCTCGGTTTCGATGCAATCAAACCATTTCATGGGAACGTTAGAACGTCGGCAAAGAATCTTCGAGGGAGTGCTTAAAATTGAAGTCATTCGACGAAACACCGGTCTTCCCTCAAACTCACCCTGCTACTACGAAAGTCATTAGCGAAGTTCGCGAGCTAATGCAAACGCATTTGGCAGACATGTATCAATCCGGAGCGACTTTACTCGTCTCGTCCAACTTCTCAAACAAACGAGACTCGGCGATCAATACTCGCATTTTAGTATTTTTGCGAGATTTCTACTCCACAAACGCATCGCGTTCCACGATTTAACGATTTTCATTAGAGAAGTTTATGGTATTGCTAAATTATGGAGCTTATTTTATTATTTTTGCAAGATGTTTGTACTCTACAAATACATTATCCTCCACGATTTAATTAATATCTCGTTTTGTAAATCCTCAATGTAGAATTTTATGAAATTGCTGGACGAGCTCGAACAATGACGAGAACGTTCCGTTTGAACATGAAAGTGTTCGATTTAAGAAATTGGAGTTCCGCGGCGATTATGGGGCTTACGCCTTCCATCCCCATAGTTCTAATATGGCGTAACGACTTTCTTCTGCGTCTCTCGAGAAGGACAAAAGCTCAAAGGACAGCGTTTCAATACAGACACTGAAGCAGAAAAGACCTTAAAGGCAATTTCGAAAGGACTCTCAAAGAATGAGTTCAAGCATATCTTTGATGCGTGCCAGCCTCGCATTTCGAGGTGAAGTGAGCAAACTTTTTTACTATGTTTTACGAGTGGAAGTATGAAAGAATTATGGGACAGTAGACGTTGCTGAAGACGATCCTCTATTTGACAAAAGTATTAAAAAATACATACAATTAACAATAATTTAACGACTGGATTTTATGAATTTATGATAAAACTGATTAATGTAAAATCTCGTAAATCTGTGAAATCTTCTGCTGTAACACGAACTACAGCAAACAATTAAGCGGATCTTGTTTACCGATGGCTTACATGAAAAATGCATCGTTCTTGCGTTCTAACCACCAAAATGAGAGAAAAATCCAGCCACTCCGGAAAGCGACGAAAGAAGAAGGACTCGAGAAGAAGTAGCGTTAGGAAGCATCAATCGATAAGAGTGATAGATTGACGGATGAATCGTGATTCTATAGATCCGATCCTGCGACAAAAACACCGGGGGAAAGAAAGAAAGGAAAGGGTTCCGGAGAAAAATGAGGACGAAGTGTGTGGGGACCGTGCGAAAAGATTTATCGAGCTGTACGCACACACACGGTAATATGAAACTCTCTGAATTATGGTCAATTAATTTTACTATCAGGCTTTCGCGGGTGACAGCGCGTTAAGGGGACTATCGGAAACTTTACTGCGAACACTCGACTTCTGAAAATTCTTTTCAACATGTTTTTAACCAGTCCATAATCTTTCTACTATTTACCGAATCATTCTTCTCGTAAATGCATCGAATATTTCGTAGAAAATCTTGTAGAAAATATACGCGAACTACAAGGAGACACTTCTGAAGTTTAGCGAAAGTTAACGTTCCTAATTGCTCGGAATTGTGATGTAATTCTTTATGAAGAACAACGTAGAGAACAGGAGAAGATGCGAAATTACCCATTAACTGAGAATTAAGTAGGTAGAAGCGCGAGATCTACTTTCGCCGGGCGGGGGTGTATTTAGTACATTTTAATTGACTTTGATTCAAGCAACTGTAGTATTAACTGTTTTTATCTTTCGCGGAAGAGTGGCCGGGAAATAAAAACGATTTCACGTTATCTCGAAACTGACAAGCTATTAAAAAGACTGATGAACGCGAGAAACGCGAAGCGTTCCTTAGCTGCATTTTTCACCTTCATTCCCGCCGCGATTATTGTCGAGAATCCGCGATACCGCTTCCCCATTCAAATATTACGTTTCTTCCAGAGCACTGGGGAATGCATCCTTATCTTGACCCTTATCGTTGTCACCTAAGAAAGCGATTTGACGGTCCACCAGCAATTACGAACGACCAAATTTTATTTAGACTCTGCGCGGCTCTTATTGCAATACTTGCTCTTCTTAAGATATCTATACAATCATTTCTTATAAAATCGTTTTTATTATCTCAGTAATTGTAAAATAAAAAACCGGTCGAAAAATTTCGACCGATGATGGACTTACAGGAAAATTGAGTAGATGAAATGCAAAATTGTAGGAAAATTTTTCAAATTTAAGATGGCAATATATATGATTTAATTCTTAAAGGAATAACATTCAATTTGGTTTCTTCTTCTCGTAATCGATGCAGACAATTTTTATTTTAGTTTGAAAAACAGAAGACACATGTAATAAACAACTTCTATAAAAAAACCCACCATAGTTAACTTTTGTTAAAATTATAAAAAAGAGAACCTGTTTACAATAAACTCCAGGGTGAGGTGCGGAAAATGTTGAATTTCCAAATTCGCCTGCGAAAATCATTTCGACGAGTGGTTCAGAGGCCCCGGCGAGTTAGAAGCTGGCGCACTGAAAAGTTATGTGAAAATTCGTGTGATAAACTGTTGGGGAAGTTTGGAGCACGAACGTAGACAATCTAGCTTTTAGCGTGGATAGATTGGCAGCAGTTCGATGCATATTTCTGACCTAGAAACGACAGAGGGATTAGCCAGCTCGAAATTCGTATGGCGATTGTCGTCGAAAACGGAACTGCGATCGCGCCCCGTTCGTCTCGCTTCGGTTCCAGGAAGAAGAATGATATTTCGAGTGTTCGATACCGAAAACAATGCGACACGTTTATCGGCCGGGTTTTTCTGTGTATATAATGCTCGAGAGAGCAGGGCACTCGTTCCTCCTCGTTGCTTGCACACGATCGAGAATACTTTACGATCATCTTTCCATGGCCGCGACATCACGCCCTCGTAAATAACTCATAGAACGACCAGAGAATCTCCGTGCGACGTTAAATTCTTGTATTAATGTAGTACATCACGTCGAGATAAGCTGTAAACAACGGAACACAAAGTCAAGATTAAAATAGCAGCCGTGAGCCGGGCAATTTATGGGACATCTGTAGGTTAATGGAATTGTTCTTCGGCTGCAGTGCCGTGTTGTGCATCGCTAGAAAAATGCCGATGGTATTGCGATACCATTTCCTACCTGGGAAGCTTTCATGATATCCGCACCTGCGTGTGAATATCCCGTTTTATTGCGAATCAAATGATAGGATCTGTTGCGGCAGACGTACCGTTCGAGATATATGGATTTCAGTGTTGTCGAGGCTAATATTGCTTCGGTATCAAAAAAGCACCTTTTGCAATATAATACAATTAATAATTCCAGGATTCTTTCAAATCAAAATGCTTTTTACGTAGAAAAGTAAAGGTCACCTTGACTTTTTTAAATGGCACCACATGCTTTGGACATCATAGGATTGGACAACACTGACTATGACCTTGAAATGTGATCTGAACCTCGAAAATTTTGTATAAACGTAACTTTAATGAAGTATTAGATGTTTCGTTGTCGCCGTAAATACGTAAAAAGCGTTTTTTTTCGGATTTAAGGATATGCGAACATGTAGCTCACCAAGTACTGACAAACTTTAGTCTAAAACATTTTTTAATTGCGCTACCGGAAATGCCTAAAAAATGGTGACATGACTTAACGGGTACATCCTGTATAAAATAAAAAATTCCAGGGTATTACTATTGCGAATTAAATGATAGGATCTGTTCCGGCCGATGTATTTTTCGAAATATGAATTTCAGCCATGTCGATGCTAATGCATCAAAAGTGCACCTCGAGAAATTAGTGGAAATATATTCTTTGCAGTATAAAATAAAAAATTCCAGGGTATTATTGCGAATTAAATGATAGAATCTGTTCCAGCGGACGTATATTCCGAAATATGAATTTCAGCGTTGTCGAGGCTGATGTATGAAAAATGCACCCGAAAAAATAAGTGGACAAAAATATTTTTCAATATTAAATTAGCAATTCCGGGGTAATATTGCGAATTGAATGACAGAATCTGTTCCAGCAGAAGTGTCTCTCAGAAACGCACCTGGAAAAATATTTTCAGTAATATAAACTAATTCCGAGTGTTACAAAAAGATGTAAACGACAGAGAAATTACGGGATAAATGTAAATTTGTTTGGATCCGATTCTCGATCACCTATGAAGTTTTGATCGAACTAATTTGATGGGCGCTTTAACCGAATGCTGTAAAAATCCTTCGGGTTAAGAGGATTTTCTTCTCGGCAGGGAAATTAAGTTTTACTTCCGGTCGGCGTTGAACGCGCGCGCGACCAGCAAGTGCAAATTTTCCGGGGAGCATTTACGCAGCAACATAGCGGGATTTATTTTGTCGGATGAAAGCGTTCCTCGTTCGTACCGAATTGTAATCTCTGGACAAGTTGGCATCGGAACGAGAATCTGCTGGAATTACTGGATTTCAGATAGTGATTAAGTGGAACGCGTTTTCCGAAATTCACCACTCTAAATTATGCCCAGGAGAGAGCGCCGCGTCCGACCCGAACGAGCGTTAAATACGCCAAGAATTACTAAATTGCAGAAGAAGGATTTAAATCACGTATCCGCCGGTTCGATTTACCGTGCAAAGTGAATTGAAATTAATTGAACAAACGAACCGATACGTAATTGCGATTTCCAGGTGATGATTGCTGTTTTTTTTCTCTCCCCGATCGTGTTCTTTCTCGACCGATCGAAACCTATCAATGCTCCGCCACTCGAAGATTCATTACTCGAACGAGATTCTAATCGACGAGTTTTTAAATTTATTTGCTAAAGCTGCGTCGCCACTAATCGTATGTTCTGTTCGATTTATTTTCCAGTTGAGTGTTGTACAAATCATTTGAACAGTTCCGTTGGCTTGCCACGAATAATCGAAAGTACTGATAGCTTCGCGCGATCGACAGTTTAGACCGGTTTCGGTTTCACTCGGCGTAAAATTAGGTTGCAATAACTGCGCAACCGCGGCACTGAAATAGTTACATTCAACGTGACAATCGGTCACTGAACAATAAGGGTGTTAGTAGAAGCATCGACAAACAAGAAATCATTGTGTTAACCAGCACACGGTGAAATTCCCTGGATAATTATGCACAATGACTGCGCTTACATGGGGCAATTGAGCAAATCGTTACATCGTTAAGTGTACGATAATTTTGTGCTCGAATTGGCTTTGCGGGATTACGAATACACTGTTGTTCTTCGATTTTTCAAGTGGACATTATGATGCACAATGGACATAAGCCAAATTTCTTTTGACACATGATCAAATCGACTTAAAACATGTTATTAAATTGTAGAATTGGTAAAGAGATTCTAATAATTACACAGAGAACATTGTTGTACAAAGAATACTATAACTATGACATTAATTAAAGCGTGGAGACATATTGCGGAAAGTTTCGCAGGATTTCCGCGCGAGGCGGTATAAAATTACAAAACCACGCAATAAAACCCTATCGTGATTTAATTCGATCATGATTATGGATTACCCGCGATTGTAACCATCATACAGCACTTCTGCCGTCCACTTTATAGGTAAAGATAAACCAGTTGATATCGCCGGTTCGAAAATACCATTGATTTCAATGAAAACCCGATTAAACGACGCGGCAAGAGACAGAAAATACATTCCACTGACGTTCCCTTTTGTTGCATCGAGCTAGCTCGATGTTTGACCGCGTTCACGCAGCGATTGCAATAAATAAAGGCATTCCGTACGAACTGTTACACCAACCGGATGCGATTCGTATGGTTCCCCTATTATTGGCTTACAAAATATTCACGTGAGCAACATACGCTCTCCAAGCTATTACGGGTGTCGTTATCTGATTCCAGGCGATTCGGTACGAACGCCACGGCCAATTGAATATCCTCTCTCTAATTATAAAAACAATTTCAGATTTAATTACGGAGATAAGTGCTCGCATGCTGTCCCCTCGCACGCACCTCAGACGCCAGTGGAACCCTGTGGTTTTACAGATGCGTGTCCCACGCAATTTATCATATATAACAGCAAAGCGATATATCCGAAAAGAAATTACAGGTTGTTTTCGCTAAAATTTTATTAGCCGCAAGAAAAATTTTTATAGAGCTAATAAAATGTTAAGCGACGTCTTAAGGAAGGGAATTGTTCGTGATTGTATTTAAAACCGCTAAGTAATAAGACGAAAACAGTAACTGGGAAAGTACATGGAAACGTCACCGGGATATCTAAATCTTCGGTGGCGAAACCGCCAACAGCCGATTCGTTAATTATTTTGTTTTTGCCGCGCGCGCGCGGCAGGCGCGGAGGCCGATGGGAATAAATCAAATAGCATCGATTACTGGCGATAAATTTCAACGGTGGACGGTTCGCAAAAATAGTAGGACGGTCATAACAGCGGACGATAAAGCGCGGCGACGTCCATTGTGTTTCGTTACGTCGGCGGTCCAGTTGCAAATAAACGCGAATAACAGCGACACGTTATCGCGGCACGCGTTTAATGAGCCCGAAACGCGTCTACCGCCGCTCGAAATCGCGTTCGAGCAGTACAGTAGTGCTCGCTGAAATTTGCTAAATCTGTTAAACTGAAATTCGCACCAGTCATCCCCACTCTTCACCCATCACTTATTGTTAGTGCTTCGAGAACGGTCTTATCGCAGCAGACAAGAGCATAGAACTACTCTAAAGGAATATTTATATTTTCCTTCCGAAAGCTTTGGATATCTAAGCGAGCATTATTGTGGATACACACGACATTCGTGAAAAGGAAAATGAGCACGATCGACGGCAACACGTCGCTTAAAATAAACGACTCGTGCGCCGAAACTATTTGACGAACGTCTAAAAATACCGGCGTGTCTGGCGCGCTCGGAATCGCCGACCCATGACATCGGGCTATTGTTCCTTGCCACGGAGAAATTTTCGATTTGCAGTCCTTGACGTTCCGCTCGAGTGTCTTACCCTACTTTCATTCGCCGCAGACCTAATTCTCCTGGCGTTCTTTCTTTTTTTTTTTCCAGGCTAGGAACTTCGTCGCGGGCATCGCGTGTTAAGCCGCGTAGTATTTGCGTCTGAATTCCGAACGGAGGACCTAAATACCTGCCGAGGTAGATGTACGCTCTACAAGAAGACAGCACATTTGCAAATTTTTCTGATCTTGCCAAATCCCCATTCAACAAAATTTCTTTGGGTGTATATCTTTCCGAAGTTGCTACAAATTTGGAATGGATACATTCTCGTTATTTTTATAAAATATTTGAACATTCTCGGATATATTCAATAAATTTTCTTTGGGTATATATATTTTCAAAAAATGGCTGAAAGCTTGGATGGATACGTTCTCGTTATTTTTATAAAGTACTTAAACATTCTCTAATATATTCAACAAAATTTCTTTGGGTATATATTTTTATGAAATAGCTAAAAATTTGGATGGATACATTCTGGTTATTTTTATAAAGTACTTAAACATTATCTGATATATTCAACAAAATTTCTTTGGGTATATATATTTTCAAAAAATGGCTAAAAGCTTGGATGGATACGTTCTCGTTATTTTTATAAAGTGTTTGAACAGGATAGTTCGATTACAGTTCCAGACAGTAATAATCGCGTAATCCTGCATAAAGACGTCGGTTCCATTCGCGGCACGGAATCGATATTCCACTTCGATATGATTAAAAGCCATAACGTGGCGCACCGACTTTTCAGTATTTAAAAATGAAAATTTCAGATCCATTACCATCGACGAGTCGCGATCTTCGTTCAACTGCAAACTTTACATCGCTTATTTGCGTGTGATCGTTCATCCCTTCTACCATGTTGATCACAGAGATTCCGCGGAAGCGTGACTGAATTTCAAAGCACCTTTTTATGACGGCCTCTGTCTGATCAGTCACCGGTTCCCCATAATATATCTGCCGGATATAGCGTGAAACGCCGTAAGTCATAATATTCACCATTTTCTGATACCACGGTTTTACTGTATTAAACGTTTATGATCGATTCTATTACGAAAATCAGTCTCTTGACTGGTTCTGTCATTTTTATCTCGAAGTATAAACCCAAGTTATTTAAAAACGTACTGTGTGCAAAGACGGACCGAATAGGAACAATATTTTATTTATGTGAAGTAAAGTTCTTTATTTCCACTTTCAGGAAGCTACGACAATCTGCATCCATTTTCCGAAACATCGAAAATATTTATAATCGATTTACATAATCCAATGTAGCGTTCGAATCGAAAATCGTTCTCTTGAATGGTTGTGTCATTTTTATCTCGAAGTATAAACCCACGTTATTTAAAAATGTACTTTGCAAGGACGGACCGAATAAGAACAATATTTTATTTATGTGAAGTAAAGTTCTTTATTTTTACTTTCAGGAAGCTTCGACAATCTGCATCCATTTTCCAAAACATCGAAAGTATTTATAATCCATTTTAATAATCCAATGTAGCGTTCGAATCGAAAATCGTTCTCTGGAATGGTTGTGTCATTTTTATCTCGAAGTATAAACCGACATTACTTAAAAACGTTCTTTATTTTCACTTTCCAGAAAGCTTCGACAATCTGAATCCATTCCCGTTAGAAATTAATGAAAGTCCTTCCAAAGCATCGAAAATCTGTCAACTGTAGATTGCAAAAGTATGCAAACGCTATGTAAAAAAATGCGCTAATAATTCCCAGCAGGGTTGACAGCCGGCCAGTGACCTATTACAACACGTGCATATTCATTCGAATTGAACATTGATTGGAATATGGGCTCCGATAGAACGCTACTGTAGGCGAGAAAAAAAAACAAACACCCGGAAATGAATTAGAACTAAAAACTAATTAGTTCGCAGGAGTTCACACGAATTGAACCTAGTTTCCCACTTGCTTGAAATTTCGTTTCCACTTGAGGCTGATGGCAAGTGTCTGTTGATTGCTTTGTTTGCCCTGATTTTCTTGGTTTTACCGTCTGAAGTGTTTTCTCAAGTTTCCGAGGGAAGAATAGAAAATAGAAATTTTGTTCCTTCGTTTAATCCATTTACTGTTTCAAGTGCATAATATCCGCAGCCCACTGACGACTTTTTTAAAATTTTTTAAAATTTCTCGCTGTAAGAGTGCGTAAAATTCGCAGTCTAATTATGATTGGAGTAACCGAATTAAAATGTGCGAGAATCAAAGAACGAAATATGGAGGTAAAGTGGGAGCAAGAGAAAAAGAATATTGCGAGACGATGGGATGAGAATTAGTAGCAATATCTACCGAGAGAGGCTCCGAATTAGATAATTATTCGAAAAGCAGGAGTAAAATAAAAATAGATTTCATCCCTTAATGATTTTGCTGCATTGAAAACAACATCACAATATTTTTAAATTAATTATTTACTGTCTTATATTTCACCCAGACAATTTCTTCATGAAAAAATGCATAAAAATCAGTCTAATTATTATTAGATATGTAATACATGTAGACTTTAGTTTACAATGTACTAATTAGTTCCAACGAATAGTGTATAGAATTATCGGAACTAAAAGAGGAATTAACATTCGCATAGTTCCGTTGATTAGGTTCCCGCATCGGTGGTCTATAAAATACAACTACAGGTGCACTAATTGCGTTAGAAATTGGGTACAGATAGGAGGTCCGCTATTGGGTATCTCGATTATCCGTACATGATCGAATACACTTTCGACTGCCTCCATTAAGCGGACTTTCTATTATCTCTGTGGACAATAAAACGGTAACGATCGATTATCTGGAAATAATTTTAGGAATTATCGTAGCTATATAATAATATGCACATGCGAACTGATAAGTCATATCCGATCGAATTTTAATTGTTAATTACCTTCATAATTAGTGCAATGCTTCAGTAGACAATCCGATACTCATTATACGATAATTACGCTTAATAATTCATCACGGTTGTGCTTTTCGGTGGAGAAACGGCCAGTCACACAATCAGTGAGACGAGTCATTCCACTTGCATAGCAACACACCGGAACGATTCAGTGGAATTTAGGGTCTTTTAACCCTTTGGTTACCCTGGACGAGATATCTCGCGCCCCGATTCTTCCGGATAAACGCTTTTAACGAGATATCTCGCCACCTAGCACCAGTGGTTTGACATAATAGACGAAATATTTTCTGTTTTATTCGGCCATTTTGCCCGAGATAAAGATTTCATCATTTCTTCCTTTTTTACAAATCAGAATAGTTACGTGGATAAAATATATTTGTCTATAAGTGTCAAAATATTGGTGCTAGGTGGCGTGATATCTCGCCAAAGGCGTTTATCGGGAAGTATCGGGGCGCGAGATATCTCGTCCAGGGTAACCAAAGGGCTAAATCTTCATTATAGGGCAAGCATGTCAAACTCTTTTACCACCAAGGGTAATTGATTGGCAGAAGGGTGAATTAGGAGTGTAAAACCAATAAATTATATATCATCAACAGTTTTGAAGTTTTTGGTCGGACCGCGCAAACTACTAGTTGACGGGCCGCGTCACGGACCGCGAAACTGCAATTGAAAAATTTGTTTACTCGTCACCTAAAACAGCAATTCTTCTAACATGTAAAAAATACCGAAATTCGTTTGATCCAACTTCGAAAAAGTTTTTTTAAATGCCGTCCACCCAATTTTGTTGATTTAAAAATATTTTTATTTTGTATTTCAAATATTATAGTATTTCACCGTGGCAACGAGCGAATGTTTACTCGTCACCTAAAACAGCAATTCTTCTAACATGTAAAAAATACCGAAATTCGTTTGATCAAACTTCGAAAAAGTTTTTAAATGCCGTCCACTCAATTTTGTTGATTTAAAAATATTTTTATTTTGTATTTCAAATATTATAGTATTTCACCGTGGCAACGAACAAATGTGTTTCCCGCGTACGGCCATTCCATTTGAAATGGAAACACTTGTTGGATTTAGTAACGATATGTTTGCAAATGCTTGTAAGCGTGATTTTTCCCGAAGAAAAATAAGGTTGAATCCTGTTCAAACAGCTCCTGGAAACCAGCTTCCGCGAACTTCCATCACTTCGTTACCTTTCCAAATATCGGTGGGGAAAATTCGATTGGCCGCGTTTTCCGAAATTTTTTTTGCGCTTACCACGCTCGAAATTCCGCGTGGAACAACGCGACGCGACAACGACGCGAATTCTTTACTGTACCGAGGAATTCGCGTTGATGGCCGGTAACGATATCGGAGGAGCCATTTACGTGAAACACAGACCGGTTTGGTACGTTTCCGAGCGTGCGCTTCCATCACATTGTCTCCGTACAATGTGTCGATTGCTCTCTCGCTTCCCGAAATTCTGCAAATCCTGTGACGCGGTTTGTAAGTCAGACAGAATTAGTGCAGATGGTTTGGAAGTAGTCCAATTGCAGGGGAGGAGAGCATTTCGACCAAAGTTGTAAAGCTTTCCATGCTACAGAGGAACGTCGAATATCAAAAGTCCCCCCTACGCCCCGTGCCGATGTTGTCGCTCGAGGAAATGTGAATTGCATTACTTGCAGGGACGATTCGGTCCTTCCGATCGTTAAATTTGCGGAAACTCGTTGTGCAGGACGTATATAAACTGTGTCCGAATTCCGTTCGGATAATAAATCTCACCGCGCTTCCGATAACTGACAATTACTGCCGCCGAAAAGAGCTCTACGACTTTGTAAGCGGTTCTAGCCTAAATATAAATTCTACCAGCGCGAAAATCGAGTACAGGTTTATACAGAGGTCATAAGAATACAAATTTTTTATCCGATACTTCGTTTTCGAGTGATCGGTTTCCAATTTTTATTTTACAATTATTGAAGTTGTAAAGACGGCTGCGTGGGAATTTATTCGATAGATTTCCTTATCCAAGCACATGTTATTAATAGAAATCACGCAGAATCTAAATAAATTCAATCTTGTTATTTTTATAACACAATACGTGCCAGCCAATTTTAATGCTTGGTAGGTTTAGTGTTAATAAATTGAAAAGAATATTCTCAAACTGTTATGTTTCGTCTACGAACAGTGTGATTATTAGACTGCGGATTTGATGTGTTTATTATAAAAATGAGTAGATGTAATTTAAAACAGTAAAAGGATTAGAAGGAATGAAAATCTTTAAAGATGAGAAACCAGAGTACCCTCTTAAGCGGAGTAAAGATTCGGGAGGCTGTTTTGCGACGTTGAAGCATCGCTCGACCGCTAATAGGCTTACACATAGTTCCTAGAGGGACATATTATTAGCCGATGATGCAGTCTTCAGCCGCGATAGTTGCCCGCGCGGTATAATGCACGTCTCGAGAGGTATCCCCAAGAATCGTCCACCTCGGATTAATTAAAACGCGAGAAGCAGCGACAGCTGTGCTTTTTTGGAGTTTTATTGGGCACATTCGCCATTCGCCGCAGCTTTTATATGCCCACTTAATTTTCAGCTGGCCGAAGAAATATCTCGAGAGTTTCTTCTCGTTTTTGTTGGATTGCTAATAAATGCCAGTCGCACCTTCGGAAGAATAATTGCGAAATAAAGGCACGTACATTCGGACGATGTCGGCCGTAATAAGCACCTCCGAAGAAATATTTAATCCCGCCTGGCGCGCGTTAAACGTAAATGATTTCGCCGGGTCGATGAGCAGTGGGAGTCGCCGAAATCCTCGGCTACGATTCGTTCCAGTCACCAGGACTAATTACTGTATTTTTGCTAATTAGTAGACTTTAACCGCTGAATCGTTTAAATTTTATATGAATATTAATGGAACATATTACTAATTTAGTTTTGAGGAATCTTTTACAGTGAAAACAATGGTATACGATTTCTTATCTCGATCCAGATTCTCTATTGAAAATTACCTCAAGTTGAACCTAAACAAAGACAACATCAGGAACTCCTCTTCTTTAAATCCATCTCATGCTATTGTCTCTCAACTTAATGTCAATGTTAACAATACCAATACCAATTATAACCAAGTGTAAATCAACTGGTCGTTAAAATAAAGTGCAAATAAATAATATTGTATCTCGCACCAGCAGATTTGAATTCGGTGAAAAATTTAATCCCGCGTTTCTTTTGTTTAATTCAAGAAGGCATCACGGAATATGAACAATAAAAGAAGCGTCGCAGCTCAAGGAGAAAGCTTACGCATATTGCAATCTGCTTCAATAGGAGGAGCCGGCCTAAATCCTCGTATTCCGACAATCGTGAAAGAAAGAAATTACATCTCCCTCGAAGACGATTAAAAATTCCAACTACTTCCGTCTTCTATAAACTTCGCGCATTATTCATCGCTGCTTCGACGGAGGATCCTGCCCGCGCACAGAAGAAAATTGAGGATGCCGAAACCGTAAAAGAAAAAGGTGAGAGATGAAGTGGGAGAACTGTGCAAAATGGTACCTTCACTGCATATTATCCTGAAACAGTCCCGGGGATAGTCCGATGGTAATTTCGAGATCAGTCGTGCTAGAAGAACTTGCCAACCAATGCGAAAAATTGGAATTATTTTCGCAGCGAGCCAACACATATTGACGGTGTAATTACTGACAAAAATGGGTACGTACAATTTAAAGCAGTGGACACGTTAAAAATACTTAAGGACACATCAATGTATTAGATTCAATTAGATATAATTCAAAGAAGAATACAATTTTTATTTGGCTCCTGTGTCCAACAATCAATACATATATTTTTTATTTTGCGTTAAGAGATCTGCAGTCTAGTAATTGCAATCTCGAAACTTTAAATTTAGTGTTTCAGGCAGAGCTGTGCAGAATTACAATTGAATTACTCCAGGAATTATACTTACAAAGTAATTGAATTACATTGTAATTCAGTCATACTGTAATTTATAATTCAGATCTTCATTCAATTAAATTACAATGTAATTCGTAATTGCAATTGGAGTACAATTATAAAAGACTTTTTAATTAAATTAGATTAATTACGAATTACAAAAGAATAATCAAATAAAAGGTAAAAAGAGGTTGAAAAATCCATGTGAAGGTTTCAAACAGAAGGAATTTATGTATTATTTATAAATTTATAATATCTGAACAGGAATAACTTCTGCGTTACACATTTTCTAAATTTCAAACGTAAACGAGGACGAGTAATAATGTAATTCAGTTCCGACGTAGCTGAATTACCATATAATTGAAATACTATTTAATTGTATTTCAATTATATGGTAATCCACTCTAGTTTCAAGAATACACGAAGGCGCCGACTACACTATCGAATATTTATATTGCATTAAGGAAGTTATTGTATTTCATTGAATAAAAATTTATTTATGCTGGAGTGGTATAAAGTTCCTCGTAACCAGTTATCTAGAAAGTATGAAGGTTAAATGAATAATCTACGGACGGTTTCGTGAATAACGCCGGGACCGTGTTCAATTGGTCGTTTGAGAAAATCGCGTGATCCTTCGGCGAGTGTAGTTGGGTCAAGCGACCGTGAATCGTAACATCGGGGCCGGAACACGTTTAAACGTTGCTTCGGTAGTTAACAAAGCGGGGCTGCCGTCGTCGCGACGATGAATTGGTCCCGGACGACATTCGTGCGCATTGAACGAGGTGTGCGCTCGTCGTTAGGGGATCGGCCAGGACCCGTATGAAATAATTGTTGCCACGGAGTAACGCGCGTCTACCCGGTTAACCGTACGATGCCAAGTAATTACCCGTTTCGCATCCACAACTCCATTAATTCACGAAGGAGGAGCAATTACTAAAGGAGGAGCCAGACCAACTTCCACCACTTCATGCTGTCCTAATAAACAGCGACTCGGAATTACTTTCGTATTACTATGCCTTTGTGCCACCGCGGTAATTAATCCTTTCCACGAGGTTCACCGCAGCCCCATCGCGCCCACCAAAAATTCTGATACGATAGATCAAGCGAAAATTATTTACGAGTCTAGTCGACACACCTATCTTTCATCCATCATCATCGAAATTTCAAAACCTGCCTCGAAGTGTCGGCAAATATTCCGCAACAAGAGACCGTATAGAGGAAAAATGTGGCTTTAAATCGCGTCATGAATTGAGAATTCAGTCATGTTTTATCGATCAGCGAGCGTGTCGAGGGGGAGCAAACAGCCCCGAAATTTCGAGGTATATTTTTTTTAATGGAAACCGGTTGACGCCGGGAAAAATTTCGTTACGAATTATATGGTTTTGAAATGGAAATCGTGTAAAAAAAATAAAAGAGAAACCCTCATCGATTCGACCGGTACACGGAAAATTTGATTTCTTTTGTCATTTTTATGTTTTTGATTTATAAACTACGATAAGCTTGCGGAATTGCGTATAACAATAGTAATTCGATACATCCCGGAGCCATTTTTGTGTGCGCACCACTTTCGTTCGCGGTAGTATATTGCAGAAATGGTTCGGCGATACATATACACTTTATACACCGTGATCGCCATCTTTGAATGCTTTTAGAAGTACACGCGAGTATAAGCCGCGTTTACGATACCGACGTGACTTCTTGGTTACGGTCGAGATTAAGATTTCAGTACGTGTGATGTAGCGTTCCATTACTTCGTTCCGTTCATTGTTTCCGTTTATGGCAGCCCCAAATTCTGCGTTAGAGAACGTAACGTTTACACGTTATGATTTTATTATATTCTGTCGAAAATGATTTCTTTCATCTCTTGTCACTATTATAGGAAATTCGTTTTAATGTATTTTCCATCTAACGCAGACCAGAATGTTTTCTCGATTCATTCTTGTATTTTATAACACACTTTTTGATTTTATCTTTCGTCACAGTTCGTGGATTATTTTAATTCATTTCGACATTGTGATGTGTGCAAGACATTTTCTTCGAGACTAAAATGATTCTTGTCACTAGTACAGGAAATTCGTTTGAATGTATTTCGATGGGCAAGCAATAGCATCACGTATGCCATTATTTACAAATACGTCACTGGCAAGTGCAATTTTGTAAAGGAATTACTTTTAGCCTCCCCCATTCCATCTTCCCTCGTCCCTGCCATAAACGCACGCCTTTTTCCCTTAAGCCTTCAAAACGTGTGCAAGGTTCTCGCACCTGATACCTTCATCCTGAACGTGACGAATTCAAGATGGGCGTTGCAATCCGAGGAAGCTCTCCTAACCGTGCAATAAATAAATAAAATTGCTTCACTCTCCTCTCACGTTCACTAATGAAAAGATTGATTAATAGTTTATACAACCCTTACATGTCGTTTCCCGCCATCAGTTGTCGGCGATCCTTTTGTCAATCGAATCGATAAACAAACGTTCCGGAGCTGGCATCGGAGCTGAACCGGTTTCAATTTCAGCGGTTCCTTTGAAATCAAGGCACCAATGAAAACACTCAACGCGAGCTCACTTTGTGCAAGGTTTGTTGCAATAGAAAAATGCCAGTGGTTCCGGCAAAAAGATGAAACAGGGTATAGCTTCTGTTTTCGAAATGATTATACGAACTAGTTTTCTCTTTTTACTTGTCAGTTTGTGTACAGTTTACGCGAAAATGGAAGTCGAAGGATATTTTGTTTCCAGCGACTCCGGGCGCGAGCAAATTGGAAAGAATGAAGCATTTAATCTACCAGGCGACTTCGCTCGCGGCAGTAATTCAAACAGAGAGATCTTCTCTTCCTGTGAAATTACTTATCTTTCTACAATTACGTTTTCTGGTACGAAAATGAACGCTCGCTCCCTCTCTCCAGGGTCCGTCGACGTCCGCCACCATTCTTTCCCTTCTAATTCCTCTATTTCGCAAGGCAATTCCAAACCGTTGACGTTAAAATGTGATTCAACCTCCCCTGAATTTCATTCGATGTTTACACGTCGACTGCACCCCATCAATTTATCAATCCGCACTGCCGATTAATTTCACAATTGCCGGCGTATCCCGCAATTAACCGTTAAACCTATCGCTGCAAATTTCCGTGTCAGAACACAGTCGCAAATATTTGATCAAATAGGTTACCGTAAATATTATTATCCCGTGTAAATTGGTCGTCGATCTCGCGTGCTATTTGTAATTTAAAAGCGTTTCTGTGGACACACACACCTTTGATCAACTATTCGAATGTTAGGAAGTTTTTGATTCGATAAACTACAGTGGACTGCGTGCTTATCAGAGTTCACAGTGATACCTACTTTGGACGGTTATGGCTGCGGGGATGAAACAGAAGGGAGATTTCAGTCAATGATATTATCACAGAGTTCACTGTTCTAGATAATCCTCTTACGATTCCGAATGTAAAGAAGCGATTATATATTTAATAGCGAAATGACGAATAGACTCGCTGTACACGACAAATGGAAACACCGTTCTATAACAATCAAAAGCACGTTGCGAGAATATTTACAGGTATCAAGTGGAAATTACAATAACTCTCTTTTTAATCCCCCACCTCGCGAATTACGTACTTCATATTTTCTACTTACTATTGTTTACTTACACAATATTGTTACGTGTACCGTACATTATACATTGCTTCTCTATGCTTACTATTATTTCTGGTAATTCAAGCTTATTCAAATATCACACTCTTTACGTGCAAACGTAAATTTTGCACGCCAGTGTGAATTACATAGATCAGTCCCGATATAGATGCCGTAAACCATGTTTCCCAATTAATAATGAATATAGACAGCGGATCTTCATGCAAAATAAAAATTTTCTACCTGAGGTGTAGCAAACTGGAGGGAAAAATAAATCTATTTTCATTCTTGATACGTTCTCAATGTAAGTTGAAAATAATATAACAGTATTTTAAAATTCTTCTACTGTTTTCAATTACATCTACTCATCTATATAAATAAAAATGTCCGTTTGTTTGTAATCGAACATCTCATCGTTTTCATCGGCACTATGAGTGAAGTGTGATATAAATGTCACATCTGTGACAGGTAAAAACATGCTTTTAAAAAATACTGAGCCACAACAATAAAATCCGTTGTTTGACAACGAAGTATACACCGTCCCGAAATCTATTAGCAAACTGAAGAAACGTCTTCGAGTACCTAATATATTCCGCGCTTCTATTCCGTGCGTCCCCGGAACGCTTTGTGATAAGCTCGCTACTCCGGCTGTATCATTCCCGATAGCTGTCGCCTTTTGTCTCATCTTCAGATCGAAATCCGACAATTGTTTTGCATGTTCCTCTAGTTTCCTCAGAGTGTCTCAATACCCGTCAACGTTGGTACTTTTCGTTCTCTTTACCTTGTTGCATTGTTCCGCTCTTTGTGCCCAGGCCTCTCGTAGATTGCTTTCGATGCTGCCGCGGTGCACTCTATATCTCTCTCTTTTTCCTCCGTGTTTCGTTCCGATCTCGCCCTTCGATTTCCTGTATCGGCGTTCCGTTTTTCTCTCCTCTCTTCTATCCAGGCGGATTCGCCTGTTATTTTCGCTCGCATCTTCGAACGCAGTCACATATCGCGGCCGAAACCGGCCCCGAGGCGGAAAAAGCGTGCCCATATCGCGGTTCAGCTACCCAGATCGCGCCACTTACAAAAGGGATAATTGTTTTACGCGGTGCTCGTTTGCAGACCCATTGTCGTCGCTTTTCGAGGAGGCGTCGCCGACCTTCTTGCTCGCGTCCTGATTGCGAATTCCGCGCGTTTCTGCCGCGCACAACGCTCCGAAATTCAATACACTATAAATATTAGCCGGGCGAATCCATTCTCTACGCACCATCACGCCGCACAGTGCGGCCGATCGCCGATCTAGCTGTTCAAAATTCAGAAAACCAGCGCGACCAGGACACTGTTTACGCGACAGAACAAGTACGGTTTCTCACCCCTCCCCCCACGGCGCAACTTTATTTAACAACAAAAATTTAATAACTTTATCGTTATAAAAAGAGAGAAAAAAACCAGAAATTACATGTTCTTCGACATAGAAATTGAAAAATTCCTCATTGTCTAATTATGGATGTATATGGATATGAAACTGGTAAAGTCTAATATCGAAATAATCCACAAAGGATGAGCAACCATGTTTTTGAGGTTTGGTTAGGTTTGAAAAGGACTGTAATATTATCAAAGAAATATTACTCCACTAAATAAAATAATGAATGGTGATATAATATAATACTAACGTTCCTCTATATGTACTCTATAACTCGTGAGAAAGGTTTTATTACTCAACGCGTTTAAGAGAACACTGTTACTAAAAGTAAAGATTTCACTAATACTCTGATACTGAGACCGGGATGATTTTCAGGCGCATCATTATTTACTTAAAACCAGTGCAAGGTCCCACTAGCCAAATATTTGTTATATGTTTCGAGCTCAAACATATAATTAAACGTTACAGAAACGTTGGCGCGCAAAGTCCACTTTCCATTTTGAGACTTTTGAACAGCTAGATCGGCCGCACTGTGCGCCGGTTATCCAAGATACCGAAAGTGTAGATCGTACATACTTTTTTAAACAGATATGCATATTAGTTAGACTGCGGGTATCCAGGATTTTCAATTTCTCATCGGTCATTACTCCACGATGGTTTTTTAAACGTGTCGTTCACCGCTGTATCGATCCTGTCGCGAACTTTATTTCATCGAACAAATCACATTCGATAGCACGCCTACCGTTAATCCGCTCTCTCAAGTCCGCGGCCCTTCGTTACACGAAAGATTTATTCCGTTCCGCGTGCCCACGGTTAAATAAAAAAAAAAAAAAACCAACAGTTCGATATCCACGACATGGGAAAATAAATCATTCGTGCGGCTGAATATGTTTCTTCCCGCTCGTGTCCCATCGTAATCGCGTATTTAATACATTTAACGGCACATTTTGTTTGCACCGACGTAATCGTCAGGGAATTTTCCATTTCGCAAAAACCATCGGTTCGCACACAGCGGCAAACAAGTACAGTGTTTCATCTGCTGACTTTTTCATTTATGAATTAATATTTGATCACCGACTGCGCACTATTGCAAACCAAATAAAGAGACTGAATGGAATCGATTAAATGAATTAAATGAATGGGATTAAAATGACGCGTGATCTACAGGCTTCTGGGGGAAAGTGAATTGGGTTGGCCTGTGGGAGAGATTATTATATCACATTTTGTAATCGTGATAAATAGTAGATATATAGTGACCGCCACACGCACACACTAATATATTCAGACACTCTTAAAAACACCATAACTTTTTACTAGATCTGTGTCGATGAAACATATTCTGAAACATTCGTAAAAATCGGTCGACGTGTTTTTCAACGCGAGCAGTTTTTCAACCTCCAACCTCAGGCATTCTAAGGATTCTACAAAACGTAGTTTTTAAAATTTCAATATAGGCCCGCATAAAAAAAGTTATAAAATGCAACTTTTAGTATTTTCTCTACAATTCCGACCAAACGCAATTTATGAAAAAATTTCTTTCCACATCCTGTAGTAAAGTAATTGCTCTAGCTTCCCAAAAATGTTCAAATCGCATAGTCAAATATTAACAAAGTTATCGTCTTTTTGAGAGCGTCCGAATATTAATGGGAGTCACTGTATGTACTTTTAGAATGTACTGTGGGTCCGTTTCGAATCCTGAAGAAAATCTTAATATAAAATCCCCAGGAATATTTTTTTCACCACGTGTCTCGTCGTCATTAAAAATATTAAAAAGTATCTCAATGTTTCGTTTTGCCACTTCAATTTCACATAGAGGTAGTATTTTATATATTTGCGAAGAATTTTGGTCGCGAATTTTCTGCCAGGGGCGAAATGAGAATTGATCTATAGGGGTTGAAAGACGTCTTGACTCTCCGTGTAAACAATTATGATAAAAAGGATCCTGCCACCTCGGGCGTTTTATTTCCCTTCCAGATTCCAGCAGAGTCGCGCGAATTCCTGTTCGATGCAACTTTCAGTGAATCAGTTGAAAAAAAAAAATGCCGGCGGTGCGCAAACACTTGTGGCACGGTAATGAAATATTCACCGAGAGCCATTTCGCTGTTTCAAGCAATGGAAAAACGAGGAAAAACGTCCCGGTTGGAGTCCACAAATATTTACGGAGTTTGTAATTTCACGGTCACATGTGCGTCTAAATTTCTCCAGAATGTTTGCATGGACGGCGGGGAAGGACGGGGACGAGGGAGGGGTTGAAAGTATCGTTCACTTTCGCGGGAATCGTCGGTTAGCAAGTTTGCCGAGGAATCCCTCGCTGCCAAAAAATGCTTGCCCCGGGGCAGGCAAAAGCAGTTGGCCCGCCAGCTTCACTGACCACTGTTAGTCGACGCACACTCTTTCGTTTTCGGTGGTTTTATTTCGCGCTGCTGCCGGCCGAGTGGACCAAAGCAAATATCCATTCTACCTCGCTTATGTTGGACGCCGCAAAAAGCAAACGTTCGCACTTCTAGATGGTTGCTACGGAAATCCCGCGAACTGTTTTCTTTCCGACGACCAACATTCAAGATTTCTCCTCCGGTGTAACATCGAACGGGATATTCTTCATTGAATGCTTCCCGATGATTTTTCGGACAAAAATTGGTACTTCTGTAACCTAGCTAGCAACGGCTATGTTCATTATTTTCCATTGCCTGTCTGTAATTTCCCTCGGGAACAGTATGCTTCGCAATCATTAACTATGCGCAACAGCAAGAAAATCTTTCAATAAAAATGCTAATGCAGCTTCCGTTTTACAAAATTATAGAATCTCCTGTTTTCTCAGCTGGGGGAGACTGAAAACACTTTTCCGGTAAAAAATGTTACAAATTGAAAAGTCTGTAAAAACATCGAAAAATTTTTCTCGTCGCTGAGACCAATTTAGATGTAAAAATCGAAGCTTCTCCTTTACAACCAGTGCTTAAAACTTCAGCTACGATTTTTTCCAGCCAATCAATCCAATTTTTAATTGAATGTGTACTGAAAACTGTTCGTCGAAAGTGTTACAAATTGAAACGGCTGCAAATACATTGAAAAATCGTAGTTGTGACTGGAACCAGCGTGGATGCGAAAACTGAAGCTTCCCCTTTACAACGAGTACTTGAAACTTGAACTACAATTTTTTCTAGCGAATTTATTCAATTTTGAACGCAAAGTGTATCCAGAAAAAATATGGTGAAAAATTGAATTTCCTGAACGTATGAGAGTTAAGATAATTGATGAAGGGTTCGTCCGGAGGTAGGAGAACCTGAATCGATAGAACGCGACATACGTGTGCGCGGGTGTCCCTTTAGCCCTGTCAGCGTGACATATCTGGTCAGCGGGGCTATTTCATGCAGATTACATCAGCTTATAAAACGTGACCGCCGTCGCAATACGCACCCTTGGCCTCGCCGACGAATTTCCCCAACACTTCGTCGAATGGGATCGCCGTATCCGCGATGTTTTATTGCCTGATCGTCGGGGAGTGAGGAGGGGGCACGGTAGCAAAATATTAGCGGGAAATGGCATTGCGAGCCGGGTCAATGCACTTTTGGCACAGGGACCTGCGTTGCAACGGGCCGTGAGAGGGATCGTTACAACATGTATATGTATAGTATACGTGCACACAGCTCGAGCTCTCGCTGCCGTGGAGACTGACAATGAATAAGTACGGCCCGCGTCCTGCAGCCGACCAATGTTTGCTGGACATTTGTCGCGCGGCCGACATCGACACCATC
This sequence comes from Lasioglossum malachurum, assembly GCA_028455605.1. Lineage (NCBI taxonomy): Eukaryota > Metazoa > Arthropoda > Insecta > Hymenoptera > Halictidae > Lasioglossum > Lasioglossum malachurum. Next base: position 16,664,344 of record CM052318.1, on the reverse strand, counting down.
TTACTCTTGCCGATCTACCCGCGAAACGTCCGTTGCACATCGAGACTCTAGCGAAACCACTTGCGAGACCGAGATTCTTCACCGGAATCGAAAAACCACGGTAATTGAGAAAGGAGAGCACCGCGTTAACGCTCAGCGATCCTTAAAGGAACATCGAAACGCTTTCTCAGCGAACCAAGCGTTTAAGGTATTTCAGAAGTATCAAACGTGTTCTAGGGTTATTCATGCAGAATACAGATGGGTGACATTTCCGTAAAGCCGCCATGTCCAGGTTCTTATTATTATTCCGCAGAAATGAATTTCTTTGGTTCCACAATGCAAATAAGTCGATTTTAAAATGTATATATAGAGAGAGATTCACTATTTATTTGAAGGAAATCATTTTCTGTGAAAATTAAATGCGAAATTTCTACAAAACCACCGAAATTCTTATTATTATTCCACAGATATGAAAAATTTGTGTTTGGTTCCACAATGCAATTGAGTCGGTTTCAAAAAATGGACACAACATTTATTTCGAGAAAATCATAAAGAATCGTTATTATCCTGTATTGATTCTCTTGACACTCATTCTGATTATTATGTACTATATTGCAATTGAGTCGGTTTCAAAAATAGGTACACCACTTATGTCAAGAAAATCATAAAAAAATAACTTCACAGAAAATGAAATCGGAACATCTGACACGAATAAAGATATTGCTGACCAATTTTTTTACTGACAACATGGGCCGGAGTCCATTGTTCGGGGCTACAATAAAATCGCATTCGCCAATGATATGGCAATGATTAATAATACGTACATTTGAGAGCACTGTAACAAATGTTTGCAGTAAGTAGCGCAGAATCGGATTCGCAGTTTAACGTAAATCACATGCTCGAATATTTAGATGCTTGGATACACACAGCTAAAATACGAGTGCATATTCTATACTATCGGGCTGCTACTAAAAATTAGCACAGAAAACCGATTGCGGTATCGATACGACCACGCGAGTAATAGATAGAAATATGAGCAACAAGTAAAAACTTATAATTAATAACAGACCGTTTCGGATAATGGTACTTCCACGAAATTATTTTCATATAAATGTACATTGTTTGAAATCGTGTCAAGCTTTATGACAACGTCCATTAATTGATTGGTTTGTTAAAAAAAAACTTTTCAATCACAGTATATTATGTCATACGATTTCACTTCTTCGGATTTGAAACGTTTCATTGTGTGTGCATTCCGAAATACACTTCCATTATCGTTACCGTTATTATTGAATTTTCTACTTGTCGAAACTCTCATCGGTCTACGTCGCCACCAATTAACGAATAAAGAATCGAGTAATCACATCACCGAGTGAAAACATGTTTCCACGGAAACAACACAGTCGCACGTGAAAAATTAAACATTCCGTAACGCGGTGGTCCCTTTTAATTTCGTTTGCAATTGTAACTACATATTTCACGCAGGACATTAAGCTAACTGAAATTTCATTCCATTTCCGAGCGACTGAAACATTGTAGAAGCTGCGGCTTTCGTTAATTCGAATCATTACTTGCCTAGGATATTCTATAATTACCCTAATTTTACATACATTGCACAAAGCGGAAGTACAGTGCCATTTTCGTGCCGACGAATGTTTAAATTTAGCTTCCGCGCTGTTCGAACGTTATAGTGAAATTTCTCGTAATTCATGTAAACGATTTCATTCTTCGGGATATTGTCCTGCAAAAAGTTTGTCGAGTTCGAAAAAAAAACTACTATAGTGCACAATTTCTCATAATTAATATGTAGACAGCGGATTTTATGCATCTATGACAAAAATGAGCAGGAGTAATTCAAAACAGTATAAACCTTATAGAGAATAGAAGTAGAACAGTTTTATTTTGCAAAAACTTCATTCTTCAAAATATCTTTCTGCAAAAAGATAAATCTGTGATAAGAAATTTTAGCGGCAAAAGAGGAAGTTGTATGGAAAGTAGGCGAAATTGGTCGACGACAAATCTTCTGGTTCGATGGAAACTCGAAGATATTATGGATTTTTAGGCTAGCTGAATAATGAACACTGTAGCAATTTTATTATCAAGCTGTCCATCGGCGTGTCAAATCCATTGTATGTACGTCGTTTCCGAGGATGATCCGCGTTCAAATAGAGCGCGACACAGCGCGCTCTGTTCGCGTTTTAATCGAGTTTCCCACCCGTTGTGAAATTATAATATTTTGAAATGACACGGACGAGTCCTCTCGCGTGATTAACACGCGACACCATCCGGTGTAAAATGAATTTCGACGGAGGTGCTAATTTAGCCGATAACGTTGACACGCCGACGCTTTCTACTTTTCTGTATCGATAGGAACGCGTTGCTTGTCAAACGCGAGCACTATACGTCTCTCGAAAAACGTGAAAGGCGGCCGTAGTATTTAATTAACGGATTTACCCTTTCCGAATTATTTGTTCAAGTACCAAAGAATCTCGTATCACTGGCAATATCTTACTGAAGAATTTCGTAGAACTTCGCGCTGCGGTGTTTACACTCCCGTAAACGCGTTCCAAAAGTCAGGCTATTAAGGGTTTATGTCATTACCTGGCTAACTGACTCGTGAAAACCGCATATTATACGCGTTAGCATACCACAGTTATCTTTAGCAAGCGAAACTAACGTAGGAAGCGCGTCTCTAGGCCACGCGTCTCAGTAATCATTCAGAAAATCTACAAAGCGGGCCCGGTGAAACCGTCAGACAAAGCCAAATATATTGTCAATTACTCTCTAGTAGACTTCCAAAAATTTTCAGGAAATGCTGGAATATAAAATTCCACAAAATTTGATTTATTTCTCTCTCTCAGATCAATAAAGATTTAATTCAATTTAATGATTTCGGCGCAACTGTTTCGATCACTTATTAAATCTACATTAAAATATATGTATATTAAATACAGTAAATAGAATAGGTAAATTGAAAATGAAACAACCGGGATGTTAATACATACTTGCTATAATAACTTTAGCTGTGTAAAATGAACATTGAAAAATTGATTTGTGCACGTTGATGGTTGAAACGTTAGGAAAGAAAAAGAGTTTATTGCAAAATTGCTAGATTTAATAAGTGATCGAAACAGTTGCGCCGAGAACATCATTAAATTGAATGTTCAACATTTACGATCGATAATCGGGATTATTTTACCGCACTGAAAGTAAGATTTTATTTATCTCCACTCTTTTGAAATTTTCTTGCAAGAATTACTAATTGCATGAACATTCGCAGTCTAATTATGATGTATGCAGAATTAAATATTGTTATTCCTTATGTTGTGATACTGTATTTTTGACTGTAATGATTTGACTGAAGTGATTTTGATTGTGATGTCTACTGTATTGTAAATAGCCCTTACATGTTGAATTTAAATACGTGTCCTTCGTCGTTCGCACAGGCCGATTTTTCATGTAAATGTAGGCTAGCGTATCGCGTCGATGTAGGACAAGAGGAATAGTATCACGCGATACGAATTTCTGCGATTTCCATCTCGAAACACACCCTAGCACGCCTAATGAACGGGCCGCGATTAATCCTCCACCGTGAAATATTAATTTATAAACGCGTCGCACGTGTGTGCTGGGCGGGGATTAAATGGAGCAAGTGCTGCTCCACCCATTCCTCGTAGAAATGTGGATTTATGTTTGTTTTTGTGTCACTAGGAAACTGTAATGCAGCGTGCGTTCATCGGAAACAGAGTGTAGAAAGTTTCTCGTGAATTTTAACAACTTTTTGTTCTGTATATATCTTGTTATTTCTACTCATATTTTCTTTATAAATACATAAATATCTGTAGTTTATAATGTTTACATAAATTTTATGTGTTTTCTTATACTCGAAGCAAATTTTCAAATTCATTCTGCTCGCGAGAAGAAATGGTTTTAATATTACCAATTTTCCAGGAAACATCGAGTAAACTATTTCTATTCGTTCGAATTATCAAGGAAGACTGTTTTCATCGAATTTAATTGTTTCTAATTGATAAAGCTCCATATTGTACGCAGAACAAATTTTAATATTGCCATTCTTCGGGTTGATACACGGCTCGTACGATGTCCTCTCGCGTTTGCACAGGGAGAACAATTATTGAATTAAAATTTTTAATTAGTAGAGAGTCCTCGGCAGTCCACGACTCAGCAGTGTCCAATAATTATTATAAAATATTATTATAGTCTGCTACGTCTTTTTAGCCAATCCAATTTCCAATTGAGAGAGAGTTCACTTTTAAATTTAATAAAATATTGAATACATTCGCTATTCGGATGTCCAGCACATATTAATAATTTTTCTTTCTTCTTATGATACAATGAGGTCAGTTTAAATAAGGATTATATATAATGAATAAATAATTTGTATAATTTTTAGTTACATACTTTGACGCTCACAGTATCGGATCATCGCTCACCTGTAACACAAAAGGAATTTTTAACATTATTGAAGGATAAGCGTTCAATAAAACGATTAATGTTCAACGGTGCGAATAATTAGTGAATCTCTATTTTGATAATCCAACGTAACATTTCAATGGGACTCTATTATTCAATATCATGTAAATCTGTAAAGTTCTCCTGTTTGACGAGATCAACGGTGTATAAATTTATGTATTATCCTCGTCAATTGATAGAATGCGAGTGGAATTTGGGAATTTTGATGGAGTATTTTAATTAAATACACACCGTCATAAATACAATCGATTGCTATTACACATTAATCATTGTACTATTACAACATTGTACTGTTGTAACTATTAGGTCGTTCGGAAAGTCATGTCGTTTTTTCAAGGGAAAATGAAAGCCAATTTTTTATCATTTCGAATAAGTTTTATAACATTTTGTTCTATAATCCTTTGCGAGTTTTCAAGCAATTTCTGTTTTTATTTTAAATGAAATTTGCATCGTATAAAAAATGTAGAAGAAACTAGAAAAATGGTAATCCGATGGTACATTATCTCCTTAAACATTTTTACCCTTGCGGTAAAAAGCAAAAGGTGATGAAAATGCGTACTTCGGTTTTGCATAAATCGTGCGGCACCAGGTAAAAATTATTAGGAGTTTCATTTTCGTTCGAAGACCGTATAAAAATCATTCGGCCCGTCGATTTCCCGTAACTTCTCTCATGAACGTTACACCGTTATTAATACAAATACCTCGATGTAAAAATACCCTCGGTGCCGGTGGACTCGCGGAACGTTCACCGGAATTTTATTTGAGCTTGCAATTTTTGTTTCCCCGGAGCAATTAATAGTGAAAAAGAGTAACAAGACAGAATATTTGAAAAGCACTGTGCCGCGCCGGCTACGTTCGGATCGCGCCGAATGGAATTAAAACCTGCTATCTCGTCCGCGAATCGAATTTTCCACTTATCTTGCTAAACCCCGTCAGAACCGAGTCCGCCTCACGAAGACAGACATTTATCAGTTCCGGGCCTGGAAGAAAAATTCCAGGAGATTACACGAAAGTTAGGGGAGATTAGGTCCTTCTCCTTTCTCGCGGACTTAAAATGCGGACCAACTTGTAACTGCGAAGATTCTCCTTGTTCCTCCAACAATTAATTCAGTTAATTCAACTTGTTGGTACAACGTTTAACGCTATTCTCGCAGCTGATGCAATTTCGCGTTATCGCGGGCCCTCGGGTGCACGGAAAAATAAATCTCGAAGAAGAACTGGGCCATCGGATAGATAATCAAGTTTTCCCGACAGCTTTACTCGATATTTCGAATTTCCGCAGGCTTGACCTCTTTTTCCTCCATCAATTATTTTTATGCAATTATTTCAAGTATTTCATTGTTACTTTAAAATCACGAGATTGGTTCGTGTAGAAATATCAATCCAGTTCACAGGTATTAAGTTTCTACTGCCCTACTTTGCCAGGAGGCGCGAGCGAAGGCAATATGGCCGCGTGAAATTTACCGTCAAGAAAGATACGTGATTTAATTCACCGTGAAAACATACAAAAATTTTCCGATACCGATATCAAACACGTAACCGAGAATTTTATCGAGCGACCAGCTCTCTCTCTCCCCCCTTCTAAATAAAATTAATTCCCGCCTCGACTATCTATAAACTCTCCGGAAGGGAGACGAAATAATATTGATCATTTGATGTCAAATATATTTGAAACACGAACTCTTTGAAATACGACTCATGTTACTGATGAAATAATAGGCAATTTCTGTGTATTAAAAAAAAATAATAATTGAACCGTGTAAAATGATAAATTAAATCCCCTCGTCGCCTAATTTTGAATTCGTTATATCATATTTCAATTTTTATCGAATTTCCGACGTCGCGTCCGAAAGATAATCCATTTAGCGCGAAACGACCCTATGTGATAAGAAAAATAATATATTATAAGTAACGTACGGTTGTTCATAGTAATTACGGTATAAACTATTTGCCAAATATCATAGTGATAAGATGAAAGAATAGACCGTGCTCACTTGCTTGTTGTTAACGCCATTATTTTATTTCTCGACAGCAATTACGTCGTATATAGGTATCAGTAAAATGGAAACGCGCCAATAAAGCGAGATAAAAACTTTATTGAGAGGCAAATTTTCATTATACAAATGCGACGTTTCTCGGATACGTTCAAATGGAACCTATACACATCGTTCGATCCGATCGTGAACGATTCATTAATTGCACGTAACTGAAAACAACAATATAGGCTATCAGTTTCGACGTAAAAAATTCTCCATATATAATGTCTTACGCGATTTTGTTTTATCGTGCTATAAATCAAGTGTACCAAGTATTTTATAATTTCATTGAATGCAGGAGAAATCCAATTTAAATGCATTCAATTGCGAACGATTCATTAATTGCGCGTAACTGAAAATAACAGTATAGGCTTTTAGTTTCGACGTAAAAAATTCTCTATATATACTGTCTTACGCGATTTTATTTTATCGTGCTATAAATCAGGCGTACCAAGCTTTTTATAATTTCGTTGAATGCGCGAGGAATGCAATTTAAATATATCCCATTGTATTTTTCAGTCGTTAAAATCCTATAAAAATATTCCCGTTTGTAGTATGCACTTTGGATTTCAACTTTCTCGCCAGGGTCGGTGCATTCTTCTTACCGACTCCAGAAAATTGTTAGATGTTACTACCCTTTTATCCATGAAACTGTCAAATGCTGCATCGTTTACGCGAGACCGTACCCAGAAAACACTTTCATCCGGCCTTTCAATTTCACAGTCTATTGCGTCGGTATTCAATGGCTGTTTGCTGTAATAAAAATGGCCGGGGGAAGAGGCGTTCCTAACCGAGACCCTCGGTGGTTTTCGGCTGTCTGCCGATTACGAGTGCGAGAGACGGTTTAATTAGTCAATCAGCTTGAACGACCGCGGCGTGACTATCTCTTAGCCGCCAATTGCGCGTCTTGCGAGCATTCCGTGCGCTTCTATTTTGCCATATACGCGATCACATCGGCATCCAATCACACGCTCGATCAACCAAACCGACTCGGTATCGGTTTAATTATGGGAAACACGATGGAGTATTGTATCCGAGCCGAGCAACGACAGCCTCGCTCGCTGCTCTCTCGGACGTCCTTTGTTTCCGCCAAGCGTTTCAGAACTTCCGGTACAGTCGCTATCTTGGCCGAGACGTTTCGCCGATTGCACGGTTTTGCATTTCGCTGGGGCGACGCTCAACCCAATTTCGAAAATCCCGCAAATCGGAGCACGTCGAGGAGGACCGGCGCGTACCACGCTATTCAAGATTCGCTGCGAAATCGGACGAGAGCCACCGCTGCCGCCGATAAGCCCATTATGTCGACACGAATCTCGTCTTCTGGTTAATGAACTGCGCTTCGTTTACGCCGGACATCCTATGTTTCAGCGACCGTTCCTCTGCCTCCTGTCCGACGGTCGGTTAACACCTTCGCTGACGCACCCTTCCTATGCAAACCCGAAATTTCGCATATCTACCAGTTCTAGAAATTATACAGCGTAGTAACATGCCAAAACAAGTCGGAAAGAAGGAGTAACATTTCTTTTTTCAACCTCCCGTTTTCTAACCGACTTCGAAAAAGGAGGAGGTTACCCAATTCGATCTGTATCTGCCTCTTTTCGCTTTTTTTTCTATGTATGTTCACCAATTACCGAGATGGACGGCCCGGTGAAAAAAATCTTGCATTTTTGTATTATAGATAGTATAGAATTATTTAATGTACGTTCACCGATTATTCCGAGATGGATGGACCAATCAGGATGAAACCTTCTGCATTTTGTAGGGTATGTATCCCGATTGGTCTTTCGAAGTCGGTTTCATTTTTTTTTATAAAATTTTTTAGAAAAATTAGTGGGAAGATCGGTCGGGTTCGCGTGTCTTGAGAGAAGTAGAATCGGCCGGTCATGGTCAGACACGGCAGCCAATTCCACTCTAATAGCGCGCGTGTTCGCGGCATCTTCAAATTCGATTTTCTTGGAAACGAGGCCAAGTAAGAACATGAAAATTAAATTCTTATATTAAATTTGATGGATACGAAATTGATATACTACCTCATGTGTGCAATACTTAAATATTGTATATGTAGTAATTGATTAGTAGACTGCGGATCTTTATGTAAAATAAATGCTGCTCCTTTACTTTACCGGATTCAAAATTTATGCCTTTCTCCTATAAATTATGATGTATTTGGTATGTAATCCAGTAGATTTGCACTCGAGGCGACTGCAGATCGAAGTTTCGATCCTGTAGGATCAATGGTTCAGGAGCTATGCTTGCTTAAATTTGAGCAATCTGCAGTGTTTCTGACAGGTAAGGGCGCGGCCATATTGGTTTGTAGTGACGGTCGCGCGCCGCTTACTTTGACGCCCCTCCCCCTCGACCTAATCCTAACCAACTCAGTAAGCGGCGTGCGACCGTCACTACAAACCAACATGGCGGCGCCCTTACCTGTCAAGAAACTGGAAATATGCTCAACTTTAAGCGACCATAGCTTCTTAACTATTTAATATTTCTTGAATAAAAGAGTCCAACAAAATTTTTATCTTGGTTTTCTTATCATTTTTAGACATTCCTAAAAAAAATCGATTATTCAAAACATCGATTATATTGGAAACGATTTTTTAGCGAATCGATTCTTGAAGCTTCGATTACAATCGCTTCAGAAAAATCGATCTTTTTGAAAATAATCGGCATCCCTAATGTAAACAATGCTGAGAATAATGGTACGAAAAGAAAGTATGAGAACTTTGTAGTTCTTCGTAGTGTATAACTTTGCTGGGCTAAAGTCGGTATATCAGAATCATGGCGGGACGTAAGCCCGAGGATGCGACAGCGAGTAGTACAGCGGGGTTAAACGATCAATCAGGGAATCATCGATCCGTCGTCGGAGCGTGGTACCCGAGGGATGAAGAATTATGGGCAGCCAGTCTTCTAAGTGTTCGACGTCTCCCCTGGTTTCCCGTGACAATAGAATTCAGCCCGTGTGACAGATACGTTCTTACTGTCTTGGTGGGAAACTAGCCTCGTCCGCGTCATTCCCTGTCCTCTTTGTCCCGATATGTCGGCAGCTCGGTGATCTTGCTGCAGTCCTGCACACATCCGCAAGCCCTTTCAACCCTTGAACCCGTTCCCCCCGCTGGCAGACCTTAGCCCTCTGTCACACAGTGTCTACTTACGCGCCATAATAGTCTGCCGCGATAACACTGCATCATCCGTGCTGTGATGCGGCAACATCAGTTTCCGACTGCTCTGATATTTATGACGGGATACGTGGGATTCTTCGTCATCTGTGTTTCAACGGACACCAAAACGCGCGCGGCCGGACACCCACGGAATAGTAATTCTTATCGAATATGATAAGAAGAACGAATGGGTCGGGTGTCTGCGGATCGTTACGGGTCCAAGGAAATATGGCGAGGGCTTTTATCAGGGAACACTCGGTCCGGTGAATTCGGGGGAACCTTCACCGGCGATTCGGGACGACAGAGGTCGGCCATTGGACATGCTTCGACGAACCGAGTTTCGTAATTTTTCCGCCGAGGTGCGAGCTTTCCTGTCACACACTCTCTCTCTCTCTCTCTCCCTCTTTTCACTCTTTTTATCCCTCTTTCTAGAACTCTCCCAGGAAAGTCGATCGGTTTGTTAAAGTTGAATTGCTCTTTCGGTTCTACTTCCACAGAAGTTGATAGTTACAACGTGGTATTCAATAAAGAGAACGAACATAATGTACCAACGTTTTTGGGGAAGATTTCTCTGATAAGGTTTCCGAGAGTTTTCGATGATGAAGTGGTGGAGAAGACTTTTCAGTGAGTCTTCTTCTTCACGAACGTTCGAAGTACTCTTATCTTGCGATAAATTCAACACTCTTGTAATGCGGTTCTGATGTAGCCGGTGTGAAAATTGCGACAATTTGTAATACGATGTACTTACATTTTTAATTTTATAATTGTTGAAATTGTGACGTTGCTTACATAGAAATTGCTTTGATAAATTTCGGTTCACTTATGAGAATATCACAAAAATTCCATTGAATTAATTTAGAATAACTGATAAACTAATTTTTTTAAATTTTGATTTAGACCACATTCACAATTATGAGCACAATTAGATTGATTAGTGTACTTGTACATCGTAATACATTGTTATAAGAAATAAATAGCGTGAACACTTATTAAATTAATTATTAAAAGCGTAAAATGTACTTGTAATTAGATTGATTAGTATATGTGTATACTGTAATGCATTGTTGTATCGAATAAATGGGGTGAACACGAATGGCAGATATTGTTAGCTGCATTAAAACCGTAAAATGGTAATACGTATAATTAGATTGGTTAGTTCATTTGTACATTGTGTAATACATTGTTGTAACGAATAAATGGGGCGAACACGAACGCAGGCAAGTATTGTTAGCAGCATGAAAACCGTAAAATGGTAATTGTGGAAACAAAAGCTGTTCTACCCTTTTACTGGAACGCTGAGTAACAGGGAGAAAAGAGGACGGTCTTAAATGAGTCATTAAGCGTGAAAAATTTTCAAACCGACGTTTCCGCTAAATAAATCGCCGGAGTCGAATCGGCGTAACTCGGGGGAGTACTATATCCCGACGTCCATACACATTTAGCGAGATAATCTCGTTGCCGTGGCCGCTTGAAACTTTTTTACGTGATGTATTTAAAGATAACTTGGAAAAAGTTGCGGCGGAATTGAACACGTTTAGGGGGTATCTACATAGTTTCCAGCGCGAAAGATTTTATCGTTTAAGTTGCTGGATACGTGATTACATCTAATAATATTTTATATGTTTCCAAAACATTTTTCCGCTCGGCGAAAAGACAGGAATTTGTTTAACGTTCAATTGGCGAAATGCATGCTGAATTAAAATCTGTTTAAACCGTTGCAGAAATGTTTTGCAATTTGTTCATCGGCACATAAGGTTTTATTACAATTAATTATAGTTCGAGGGATATTAACGTGTTTCTTCTAAGTTGTATTTTTCACGCGAACATCCTTCCCGCACGCTATATCATGGAATAAGTGTGGAGCCTTGATAGATATTTTCTTAGATGGCACATTCGCTTTAACTGCTAATACACGGCCATGTTTTTTCCTCCTTTATGATAGAAAGTTTCACATAACCCGCATTACTCCTTCTCCAATATTTCAAGTACACTCTTAGAGCATAAGACCAGTGCGGATTATAAAACAAAATTAATGTTATAACATTCGCGTGTTAAATCGATACAGGTACGCCGAATATAAAGAATTCTAGTGAAATTGTGATATTGGATATTGGATATTGATATCATATTTATGGAGTCGGTTTTATTTCATTAACAAAGCATGGCAGTCAAGCGATACACTAGAGATAATTCCTCGATATCAATTATCGATCGATTGGGCGTATTCCTATGAACAATGCAGTAAGTTTATTATTCTGCTTTCAATTCATTGGAAAAATCTGTTTCGAATTATATCGGGAAGAGAGATCTCAATCGAGTGTACCTTCGCTAATCTAAAATAACGATATGCTTTTGTGTTGCTAGTTGAGTGAGTCGTATAAATTAATTCGGTAAATTGCAGAAAATTGTTGATTAAAACAAAGCAGCGTTTTTTACAATTTAAACTAATACTTCTTAGTGGAAGACCCTGTCAGAGGAGAACGAAATTCTGTTTAACTCTGATTCTCACTCTGTCTGCAAAAACATAAATCTGCATAAACCTCGGCCTAAGGGTTATTACTCATCTTCGCTGTTATCGTTACATAAATGAAAGAATTAAGGACTCGCCGAGACTGGAATAAATAACATCGCGAGAAAAGCTGCGGTCTCCACTTTCCAAAGAGAAAGTATTTATCTAACAACGACGAGAGTGCTGTATAATAATTTTGTGATCCCCCGGTATCTCATTTCCGGAATTTTGAACTTTCGCGAATATATCGAAATTTATATAATCGTCGTTGGTTTTGATACAGGCAATGTGATTAGGAAAGTGAAAACGAATGAATATCGTGAAAAATAGAAAAGAGAGTACAGGAACATGAAATGATCCACCACTCTATGGACGACCAGATGCAGTCGCATTTGGTCAGAGTTTGATTTATTAACCACTCACTGCATAAAGCAGACGATCGATTGCATATAAATGTATTCGTTCCCGTCGAAATAGTTTTGACAGGGAACTGGGCCTAGCTGACGTATGATTGTTAATGGGAAATTTATGAGCCACGAGATTAAAGGGGACGATTTATAGCGGAACTAGCTATAGTATCTGCCGGAGATACGAAAGGACACTAATTCACGATTATAGCCAGAGGAATGTGCGAATTTTCCAGATTTGAATGCAATGAAAATATTCTACCTGAATCGCAATAAACTAAAATGAATACTTTTTTGCAATCTATATCTTTATACAAATAATTAACAGTTCCACTGTTCTCTGTAATTTGTAGCCATTAGCCAGAGTTGGGCATTAATCAATTAAAATTTTAATCAAGATTGATTGATTACTGTGTACGATTAAAAAAGGTAATCAGGATTGAAAAATCGACGATTGATTCAATCGATTGATGAAGCTAATCGTCAATCGTTGATTAAAGAAAGAAATCATCGAAAAATCGAAGGCTGGTTTAATCAAATGTTTAAGTTAATCGCCACACGGTCTATCATCTATGATCACCGAAACCGTGTCGCAAGAATACGAATCGAATACGAACGATAATTGTTTCGTTGATCGTTATTCGACAGGCACGTTCGGTTCCCGCTGTCGAACCGTTTATTCGATCACAATTTTCCCCGGAATCATCGTGGTAGTCGTCGTCACGGCTTTCTTAGAGTCGAACACGTTGTCATCGATGAAATAACGCGCGGTGCCGGAGACCTTCGTAAAAAGGACACACAATACCTGTTTGCGCGACAGTCTGCGGGTTTATTCAATGATTGGAAACTCGGCGGCGGAGGAAGCAGAAAATTTGATTCTTCCTTTCGAATGGAACAACACGTGACAGTTTTCTCGATCAAAGAACACGGGCGTTAAAGCCGAACGGCTGTCTGGCCGTGATACAGCGTTCGAGGCTGGCGCGCGCGCACACACACAGGAATAAGCGAGCGAGCAACAATATTGTCATGAAGTGGAACGGACGTAAAAGGCAATCGATTTTTGATCGTTCCGTCAACGAAGAAAAAAAGGGAGAGCGAGAGATAGAGAGAGAGAAAAAGAGAAACACTGGAGGTGACGTCGCACGGAACCGGCTTTCCGCTGCTCGACAAAATCATGACGAAATCCTTAAGTTTTCCAAAAAGTGAATTTCGGTAAAAATAATGATACAACAATAATCTTGGGCTCATTTCGAAGCTTGCATCCTCCATCTTCTCAGCCCGTCGTTACTTGTTCCCCAGAAACATTTTTCCTAAGAAACGCTACAGATTGAAAGCTCTGTGAAAACATTAAAAAATTTTTTTTGGGAATGATTCCTCGACTCGTTTGAAGATTGAAACCTGCCCTTTACAACGAGACCTCAAAACTTGATGTAGGGTTTTGTACGACTATTTTATGGGACGAAAACGAGGAACAAGATTTTAGGAGAAAATGTAAAACCAGGTGCGAAACCAGCATTCCTTATTCTACACAGTGTATATTTCCGGCGTTTATGTTCGTTCATTTATCCGAAGGTTATCAGCCAATCTCATCGAACCGTTCGGATCTCCGAGACCCGTTTACCCGAGGAAGAAGTTATTATCGGCATCTGGGGTTAATCAAAATTACGCGGAGCCTGCCTGCGCGGGAATTCTTCTCCTTTATGAAAGTCGTCTCCTTTATGAAGCCGAGCGAACGACCTGCTAGAGCCTCCGTCTCACCCCGCACCCGTTCTGCACGTTTCGCGACGACGCCAGATCGCGGAATTCTATTCTTTTTGCGAGCTAATTGACTGCGCCGCGGAGTCACGTAAGTCTTAATCCAGGCCAGAGAGCTGAAGAAAAAGATTTATTATTATTTGGCCCACCCGGAGAAACTCTGCCATTTTCTTCCTAACCCGGCGACAATGCAACCTGTTTCGCCGAACCCTAGCTGGGCTCTAGCATTAGGGGCTTGCGTTTAATTAACAGTCTGAAGGGATCTTTGTATTTAGAAATTTTTTTTTGAAACAGTTAATCGACTTCTTTTCAGTGAGTATCTTTGTCAAAAGTGCATGTCGAATCGTTATTTTCGGAACTTCTTCCTGAATCAATTATTGAATGTCTTTTTAATGAGTGTCTTATTTGAAAATGCAAGTCAAATCGTTATTTTCGGAACTCCTTTCTAAATAAATTAATGGGCTTCTTCTCAGCGAGTGTCTTATTTTACAGTGCACGTCGAATCGTTATTTTTGGAACATTTTCGAATCAATTATGAGACTTCTTTTCAGTGAATATCTTATTTGAACCATTATTATGTCGAATCATTATTTCCGGAACTTCTTTCTGAATCGATTATTGAATTTCTTTTTAATGAGTGTCTTATTTGAAAATGCAGAGAGCTGTATTTTAATTATATTGTATTATATTTCACAATTACACATCTCATTAATATACTTAGTAATTGAATTAATTGGAAGGTTTGAATTATGTAATTTAGTTACGACGTAGTTGAATTACTGTATAATTGAAATACAATGTAATTCAATTGTGTAATCGAATTACAATGTAATTGTATTAGCACAACTCTGGTTCCACATCCTCAGAGTTGGAAAAAATGTTTATTTACATAAAATGTTTGCCCAACTCTGCACACCCTACACTAGTTAATTTGGAAAATTAAAGTTACTTTCTGCTGGAGACACAGTTTGCGGGGCTCGAGCTCGGTGTAGTTCCGATGGCGATTTTGAAACGTAGTCTACACTGGTAATCAAGATCGATAGGAGACATGTTAAACGTGGCTTAACAAACAATTCTGAATCACATTCGGCAACTAAAAGCACTCGCAATGGGTTCCGCACTACTCGCGGCAGGCTAGAACTTTCGGATAGACCCGATACAAAGTTTGTCCACGATAGTGCCACACATGAGACCAATACAGATCAATTAAACATTTCCTGTTAGAATTGAAAGCCAATGAAGTATGCAGGAACTATCCGCAAACCACAAAGAGTCTAAACAAAATTTGCGCTCTCGAAATGTACATTCGAAGCACGATCGAAACTGCCAATCCCGTAAACATCCCCGACGGGAACAATTATCCGAAACAAATGCAGTATAATTAATACTTGCAATGAATATTCCTGGATAATAGAGCGCTAATTGTTAGATAAATCTGATACGAGGAAGAAAAAGATTTGACGATAGATAAATCTGATACGAAGAAGAAAAAGATTTGGCGATAACATGATTCCCTGTGCCCATCCTTGCTTAAGATTTTATATGAGCAGGGTGAATGGTAGAATCAGGTTAAAGCGGAAGATTAAAAGGAGATTCTATGGAATGAAATGGATTCTCTGAAAAGAAGTAACTCCTCGTAATATAATATCTTTAAATCATTTTCAATCGTTATGTCTTTAAAGCTGTTGTTTCGTGTAATCTCTGCGAAATAAAAAACCATTTTCAGCGCAGGTTTTCTAACCCGGAAAAATCAAATTTTGCAAACATCGACTTGGCTCTAGTTCAGGCAATAAAGCGACATCCGCTGAAGATATCTGCCAAGTTTCAATATGATGTCAGCCAGCTCGAAAAATGCCGTTTCGAGGAGAACCCGTTCAAAGTTTCACGTCCTGTTTCAAAGCGCACGAGAGCTGCTCCATTTCGGTGTCTATAATACTTCGGTATTATATTTTCATCGGATAGAACGTTGTAACAGAGGATGAAATAAAAATTTTATTTTCTTGTGACCATCAAGGTGGAGACACCACTTAACGAATTGACTGCTGGACAATTGCTGCAAATTGCAAGGAAGTTTTAATGGAAAGAGCTACATAGTAACTCTGAGTGCAAATGGAATTATGTAATAACTTTAAATAATCTAATAGCAAAGAACTCGGGTTGGTTCGATAATATTATTTGATCTGGCACTGCCACCGAAATGGTAAACGAAAGCTCGTTCCAAATTGTTGACATTTATGATTAGAGAATTTGACGTATACTTTGGTTAAGGTTTAACGTTTGATACGTTTCGATTAGTGTTTGATATTTGATATGTTTTGATCATTGCCGTGTAAATATTAAACATGTGTTCCCTCAGTGTGATTCTCTGAGTGGTACGAAAAATTCAATGTTTTCTACCGCGTTTTTATTAGCTCGCTTTCTCGTTTGTCTGTCCGTTTGTCTGTTCGGTACAAATTTACCAATTCTTCCACAATTTCAATTGTAGAAAATTATTTTTACTTAGTGATCGTTAAATATAAATGTTGTTTCGCTTCATACGTAGCAAGAAAGACTTCTTTAGACAATTTTAATTATTTTACCCGAAACTACGCGTGGTTTGCGAAACAATAACAGTTATAACATATGTGCAACGGAGCTTAAGAAAAACGTAGAACCAACCAGAACCACACAATACACACAGAGGTTGCAAAAAGCCGTAACTCGACAGGTTAATGGTTACACTTCGCAAAGGTTTTACTGGAATTGTCTTTCCGATATTTTTCACTGCACCAAGCGTGAAAGTATTTGAAGACCATTGTTCTGTATTCAGAGAAGAATTCAGAAGATAATAAAAATTTTCTCTCTGGTAATAATTTGAATACCAAACCATCATAGCTCTAGTCAAAGTTGATAATTAGACTGTCGATTTTATGCGTTTATAAAAACGACTAGGGGAAATACAACTAACAATAGACCGATTCTATCGTGAAATCTTGCACTGCGGAACGTTTGAAAGTAAGATATCGCTGTCAGGCGAGTTTCAAAGCGATGCAGCGAAAAATTGTTAGAAAATTCCAAGGTTTGAGGTTCCCTATTATCAAGGGGATCGAGGATTCAATTGTAAGAGGATTAGGTAACCTCTGATCGATGAGTAACAGTATCCCATTTCTGGTAACTGTTCCGTAACAACTGTTCTTAGTACACTGTTCGAATTTCACATGTTGCTTCGGATGAGCGCAATTGGGCTCGGTCGTCCGATTCATGCAAATGAAAGGGCTGGTACAAAAACACCAGCTCAGACCTCCTGTTCGAGACATTTGAAGCTTTGCGTTACGCCCTTATTGCGGAGCCTTGTTCTCGATATTCATCCACTAAATATTAGGTCGTTCGGGAAGTAGGCGGATGTTTATGCAATTTGCAATTTTTGTAGACGAATTTTAAGACAGTGGAATAAAATAGAATCTTATTTACAGTGGTAGTAACCCCTGCAGATGTGAAATATATAAAAATTGTACTAAATTCTGTCGAATATCATGTGCTACCCTCTTTTGAAAATTTTCGAGAGCCATAAATGCATAAATGTATAAATAAATCAGTGGCGATCGCCACAGCACCTAAAATAAAGATAACGGCGACCTCGAACAATTTTAAAAGTGGGAAATTATTTTTGCCTATTTACCGGGACCCGGCTCTCCATGAAAGTAACAGTCGACCAATGGAACGTTCATTTATTCTGAGCGAAGACCGGCCCATTAATGACACACCATCAATGCCCCGATAGAGAAACTAATCGACTAGAAAAGCTCTCGATTATGCAGAACAAAAACTGACTTACAAAAGCGGGTCGAATTGATCCGGGAACGTTTAATTCTCATCTCGTTATCAGCGTATCGTTCTCGGAGGACGCGGCTCCGGGATAACTTTAAATGCGGGACGCGATTAATTTTCTAACAAATGTTTTTGATTCGCCAGCCCGGTAAGGTTAGAGAACCTAAATCCCGGGTGATAATTCTCCGGGACGAGAATCCGATCCCGAAATAACTTCGATTCGTGACGACCGAGTCTACATTCGCGGCGAATCTTCCCGAATGAAAGCTAACATTGGGCTTAATCAATCATGCTCCCGCTCCTCGTCCCCGGAGCAAAATTAATAAATCCAATAGAGAACGATAGTCAATCACACGGCCGCCGGGTAATGAACGAAAAAATTGAGTCGGGGACGTGAACGTGGAATTTCTAAGTGAGAGATTTTCATTAATATTTCATCGGTCGGACGTTTACTGAATACGCGATCGCCGGCCGTTGATTAATTCCTCGCGAATGAGTTATTGTACGTGAGCACGTAGATGTTTAAATCGGATCGCCGTCACAATGGGGTTACTTCCGTGATAAGCGGCTTAATCTCGCCGCTGGTCGAGAAGTTTGCCAAGTCCACGGATTTTTGCCGTTTTCTGTTTGTTGTTTTGCCGTTCGTCGCGTCCTCGCCAGCCGAAATGGGTCAGAGACTTACATTTCGCTACCGAATAAAACGGTAGAACTGTCGCCGCTTATGCCACTTATTTTATTTATCTCATTCCCATTGTCCATTTGTCCAAAATACTAATGTCAAGTAATATAGGTACTTACAAATGTTTCAGAATCTTCTGCTACTCCGTCGTATCAAGTGGAAACTGCCATTTTCGCGAATACGTCTTATTAACGATGGAGCACAAAACACCACACTTCTACACAATCACTGAACATTTCACAACACACTTTCCGAAATCGCGACAGCGAACGGGAAGAAGTTACTCCGACCACGGTCAAAATAGTACTGCGGTTGTCACTTCTAAAGGACGTTATAGCAAGCAAAAAACGCATGCGAATCGGTTCCGAACCGGCCGATTATTTTACAACCACCGCGCTCCGATGACATCAATCTCGACTGATGGACTACACGTGCGACGGACCCATCGAAGCGACGAGCGGTATTTATAAAATACCTTTATAAACACGTCATTGACGACCGAAGACAATACCAAAAGGAATTTCTTTGACACTTTCCCCGCTTCTCAACCTAAAATGTTTCCGGCACACCCCCGTCCAATTAACAGGCGCTACATTTCCCCACCTAAATCCACCCCTAACCATTCACGAAACTAAACGGAGATGATAACCGCAGAACCATTTTGATCGAGGTCGGAGTAACTTCTTCCCGTTCGCTGTCGCGATTTCGGAAAGTGTGTTGTATAGTGTTCAGTGTCCAGTGATTGTGTAAAAGTGTGGTGTTTTGTGTTTCATCGTTAATGAGACGTATCCGCGAAAATGGCAGTGTCCACTTGGTCCGACGGAGGAACAGGAAATTCTGAAACATTTGTAAATAAGTACCTATACTTGACATTCGTATCTTATAATGTAGGATTAATATTCTTATGTGTAACAATGGATATAAGGTATCCTTTCACATTTTGCAACTTCAAATTTATAATTCGAATGGACAGGGAGACGATCACTTCTTTTTTTTTATACGGGCCTATCGACGAATGTCCCTTTAAATTTCGTTTCGCTTGGGGCACGCACACGATTATGTTCTGTCTCATCGACACTGATCAGATATTGAATCTGAAATGTCAACAGTAACGCAAGTTGAAGTCTGAACGAAAGTCTTCGTGTGTGCAATCTTATTTCGACATCTGCGCAGTACCGTGTTTTCTGATCACCAATTTAGATATTAAATATAGGTGGACGATAACGATCACAGTTCGAGCAGAAAATTACAGCAATGTAAACTATTCGTTTCGCATAAAAATCCCGAGTCTAATCGTAAAAACCGCGGAGCCAATGAAGCTGTCTGAATAATTTATGCGTCGGTTCGTTCGCAGCGAGTGCAACAGAGAAATGTGGATACACAATAGAAAGTTGCATTAACGCGGGGTCCGTGACATCCGCGGAAGTTTCCGTTCCATTGAAATTGTCAAGAGCAAGTTATTTTCCATTATTTAATTAACTTACTCGCCGGGAAACTTAAATAGCGTCGGGGAGCACGGGGAATCGAGTCTGTATTCAAATTTCCTCGTACAACTTGGTAATATAATATCACGTTGTACGTGATAATACAAATCCGAGAGGTCATCAAAATGTATCTCGGCATTTTAACACTTTCAGCTTACGCCGTAAGTCGTCGCTACTTTTCTTGCATTACCCGGGGGCTTAATTCATAACCTCTACCCTCCCCCCTTCCCACCCCCCCAACCACCCCCACCAGCATTCGTTGTGCAAACTGCACCGCCGAGATTCGCGGCCGTCTAGTTTTCTTATGTAAATTACGTTTTCGCGCTCTTCCAATTTCGAATAAGCAGCCGATCCTGCGGCACACGATTCACCTCGTTAACCAGTTATTCCACGCGTTGCGAACAATTACAATACAGTGGAATACCTCGATTATGTGAACTAATTGAGGAACGATGGATTCGTCAGAAAGAATTTTACCGTACTGATGTAACTACAGCGAATAATTCTTTGCAGAATTTCCCTGTGTTAAATTACTGTGGCCAACGAAAGATGGATAAGAAAGTGGTTGCAATAATTGATTTTTTTTAAATATTAAACTAAATTAACGTGGTTGGTGCTGAGGATATTCTAGCGGGGGGATTGACAGATAAATATTGGTTCATTTTTAACGATATCGTAAAAATTACATTGAATTAATTCAGTTTAAAGTAATGTGATGTGAAATAATTGATAAGCATTTTTTTTTAATTTTCAATTAGACCACTTTCATAATTATTAATGTAATGGATAGCATAAGCAATTTGATCCTTCCACGAAGGTAAAGGTGCTCCATTACTGAGCGTGCATAATTACAGTAATTTGTACATATTTTTCGTCCGTGCACGACGTGTGTACATGTTCTATGTCGATGAAAATATAATTAATGGTGAATAGAATAGCTACTGTGTAATGCATATGTGTAATCTATATAATCTAGTGACTATAGGGTTTTAAGCACTCATGAGGAAAATAATGTACATCGACGTATTATCTCCAATTTTTTAAAGTTATTCAAGCAAGAATAAATCTTACGGAATCGTCAATGCAATGAATCATTTGCGCCGGCTGCGTTCAGAAGCATAGTCATCCTCTCCAGAAGCGAAGGGGTTGGAACAGGGCGTTTTTTGTTCTCAGGAGAAAGATTAGAAAATCTTGATCGAAATATACGCTGAGAGAATTCTCTGTAGGTAACAGCAGCATAAACAGAGAAGAATTAATAAATCTCTGCAGTGAGAACGCTGGAAATGGGTTACAGTTAAATCAATAATGTAAAATTTAAAATATATGACAATAATGAAAACGTAGATATGGAAATGGAAGGAAATAAAGACTGCGTGCACATTATTGAAATGCAGAGCTATACTATCGATGAAATTTTTATCGAATGTGTAAAATCCATAAAGTATGAAACGCGATTTAATCCTCGTGTCCTGAAATAATGTAGGTAATTAATCTTTGGATTTGTAAAAGATAAAATAAGAAATCAACATTAATTTCGATAAATGTTTAGAAATTGATTAATCGAAATGAGGATGTAAATTGACAGTGCACCCAGTCGCAACTTCGGGGAATGATCAAGCGATTTTCCGTGCGACACTGGAATTAACGCGTACCGCGGTGAAATTGTTTTTCGAAAAATACCGTGGCCCCCGCGACGCGGGCATGATTGCAAAAGTAACGAAATTTACAGGCCGCCGCGTAATTACAAAAACAACAAAACTCGCCGCAGTGAGCATAGTTAGACAACTAACAAATTTCGTCAACCGAAACGATTTTCGTTTCGCATGTCGCTTCCCGGGACACCCTTGAAAGCGGCTTCCAGCGTCGTTTCAATTTTCACCGTACCATTTATCGTGTTTAAACAGAATTTAGGCGAAACCCGAAACTCGTCTCACAGTGCTCTCATCCATAAACTAATTGGAACTCTATAAATGTTGTGTTTCGTCGGCGCTGACACTTTTGCGTCCGAATTTTTCATTTCGCAGCGTGGAGGCTGGCTTTCATCCAAAGAAAATGTATTTTCACAAATGTTTCGTTATCTATCGATATATGTATGATCCAGATGTTTGAATTCACAGAGGCGCCAGTAAAAATGGCCATACCATCATTCAAAACAGTTTTAGTATTATTCAATTCCTCGGTATTCTATAAATTGAAAAAAGTGAAAAGGATTACACAGAAAAGAATGATCTGTGCTGAAAGAAATGTATTGATTTTCGAATTAAAATTCCTTCGAGTCCAATTGGTTAAGTTTGAAATCAAAGCCGCACTCAGTCAGTCGAAGCCTTGCTTTGGAAGACAGAGCATCGTATAAACATCGTTCAAAATATATGTGGCTTTTCATTTAAAAAAAAATTACCTTGCTTCTCTAAAACCAACATTAAACATTTTCAAAAATATTTCGCGAGTACCCTAAATAAGTTGATCCACTCGGATTGGACCAGAATGATGAAAATGTATCGGCGCATTGGTTTTACACTTTTCGGACACCGCGTGCACCGTCTGCAGCTGGCATATTTTTCTTGGAGCGGTTACCGCGCGGATCATTCGGTGGCATTTCCGTCCTTGAGCACAGGGAACTATCTTCCCGTGACGCGGCAACGACGACGGTCCCCCGAGTCACGTTCATGGCCGGGATAGAGGAGGGAATTTTTCCGTGCGCGCCACGGAACTCGGTTTTGGCACTGGCGCCCGGTCGGATTCGGCGAATTGTCTGAATTCCGCCGGCGGAAACTCCGCCGATCTGGTGGCTTCAAATTGGACGCGGATCCTGGGGACTTCCACCACCGGCGACGCCGGCTGTTAACGACAGACGCCGGTTTATGAGACTGATGCGGCCGTTTCGTTAGTTTCCAGGTTAGCCCGTCTACCATCCAGCGGATCGTCGATTGCCGTTTTACTGGTCTCGATGAGCACGGTGCCTAGTCGACGGCCGACGACGATTGAGAAAGTAATTATGCCTCGGCGAGGGAATGAGCAGTTTCCGGGCCGTCAGGTCGGGTCGCGCTCGAGCAAGCCGCCATTGTTACGCGTGCGCGGACACGGGGGCGGATCCTTTGTGACCCGAATTATGAGTTTCTTCGGTTTTACTCGCAACTACCGTCCGAATACTTTGAGATGCCCTAACGCGTTCATTGCCGTTCCAGCGACCACCGGAAGTGCACAGACGCGAATTTAATTAACGAAACGCTTCAGGGGCCATTCCGGTATAGCGCCCGAGTTTCCTGATCATTTTCAGCATTTTTTTCTCGGCTGTCCAAGTCGGCGGAACTTTCTTGTTTACGTAAACAGATTGGATGACACGGTTGTTCATTTATTCCTCCTTTTGTACCAGTGATCTTAAATTATCCACTTTGAATTTCCAGTTTTTATGAAAATCATGTAATTGAGTACCAATTTTTATGAAAATCCTGTAATCTGCATATCTTTATGCATTTGTGGCTTCTGGAAATTTTCAAACACAAGTGATAGAATATAAAATTCGACAAGAAAACATTTGAATCAATTTATAAAGATATATATGTTGAATATTATTCAATGATATCATTTCCATTATTAGTAACAAGTTTTTGTCATCTTTCCGGCAACTGCAAATTTTATGCAAAATAAAAATTGTATGAATTAATTGCAAGACATAGGGAACCACACACACACACAAGTAGGAATTTATTTCTCTCGTTAGTGATTTTATTAAATTGTTAGAAGCGTATTGATACTCTTACACATTCTTGTAATCATTCTTATTATCATTCTGCATAAATGCAGAAAATCCGCAGTCTGCTTATCAGCAACATGCGTTTTTCATTTACAAGGAAAATCACCTGCTTGTTTAAAATACGACAGAACTTTCCCTTCAACCTACTATATTTTCCAGATGTGCAAAGATCTAAGTCCACTCTTCGGGAATTCTGCGCGACGGTGGTCCAGCACTTTCGGGACACCTTGTACAGCAGTCTCACGCGTTCCCGTCGTGAACCGACGAGACTGGTCCGCGATGTATCAGGTTTCCGGTGCGGATCGGCCGCGCATATGATGCGTGAAGCCGTAACGGTGCCCGGGTAGCAGCGCAATCCCCGAAGCGGATCCGAAGCGGACGCGCGACGACGTAGGATGGCCGGGTTTTCCGTGGGAACGAATCTGCTCAACAGTCGCGACCCGTCCCAACAGGCGAACACCGAGAAAAATATCGCTTTATTTCGGAGCGGAGCCAACGGATATTGCGGACCGTTTACCGGCCGACAAGCCGCCGTTAACCTTTATCTTATTGACGGCGGGGGAAGCACGAGAAAAAAGGGGAAGGAACCAACGGCCCCCAGGGAAACGAGAACTCGATACACCACCGGAAGGTGAAATATTCTTCGGTTCGAATCCATCAGTCGCCGGAGGAAAGGCATTAGACGACTCCTCCTTCTGCCATTTTTTCCGTCTCTTTCGAGGTTGACAGTGAATTAATTGATTAAGCCGCAACAGGCCGCTGTGTCGGCCACCAGTTTGGAGAAAATTGGTCATTGTTACTCAGGGGAATTATTTGATTTGCCTCGGAGCACCACGGTACTCTTTGCCAGCCAATGAGGGAACGAACCATCAGACAGTTTTCACGTGAACACTCGTAATTGGATTATCTGTTTTAGCCCAGGGCTACTGATACTTAGGATTTACGCGTGTTCGCGGCGGAGAAAGGAGCTCGGCATAGACATTTCACGCCAAAACTACGCATTCCTACATTCCCTGCAGCAACGTGCAGGTCAGGCTTGTCGACTTATTTCTATTCGGTACATCAAGATTGTCTTTGGGTAAAATGCACATCTAAATTCTGAGAAGAGTCGTACATGCCTGTGATACATCTTTTTAAAGAAGAAAATTTCCTCGAGCTCTCGAAATGTCATCGACTGATGTCAATAACTCATTGGCAGCCTAGTGTAAGACAGCGCGCTTGACAATATTGGGGCTAATATAAATGCAAACTTCGTTAACTCGGAGTAGCAATCTCGTGCAAAAATCATTTCGGAGCTTGTCAGGCAGCAAATCATTTTGCATGCATAAATTCCCCGTTACGTTCGGCCGGCGATATGAAAATCCGTCACCGGCGATTTCAGCGGCGCGTGAAAATTTCATAAAATGTTAGCTAATGCAAAGCTCCTAACCGGAGAACACAGAGAGAGAGAGAGAGAGAGAGAGAGAGGGGGGGAGAGAGGGATATATATTTAATGTTAATTTAAGTCATACGGCGAGCGAACAATAAATAATGGCCACGTACGCATAAAATGCCGAGCAAAAAATTACAGGATGAAAGCGCGTAAATTTGAAGCCCGTCTGAGGGGAAGAGCGCAGATAAAAATGATAAACGTGTACGTGGAACGCGTAATAAAAACGAAATTCGTAGGACACGTGAGTGTTACGTCAGCGTGGAAACGGATGTTGAGCAACGGCCTCCTCCTCCTCCTCCTCCTCCTCGCCCCTCTCCACCCTCCGCCTTTAATTTCCACGCGATATTAATTACCAGGCAAATGTAGAAATAACACGTGTTGCTTGCTTCCACCCCGGTTAGTATCTTGCAATACCTTCCCGGCCGACTATACCGCAACCTAGTTCAAAATTGTTAAATTACTCCAAACATTTGTGTACCGCATTCCCTGGTGGTTCTGGTAATCTCTGGAAGACCGTCTGACATTTAAGCTGAATACGAAGCAGATGGCTTAGGGTATTAATATTTCATTAATTACCAGACTGTGGACTTTTAAGCAGAACCGAAATTGTCTCAAGAGCAAGATAGTTTCGCTATGCAATTAATTCTAATTTTGCTGTATGATATTATCGATTGAAATTAACTCGGGTCCGTACATATAATTCTGTTGTATTTTATACTGTCGTAGGGACATGTACACAATCTGCAAGTTAACGATATTAGACAACACCCTGAACATAGCACCGTACATACCACGCACAAAGGAATTTAATAAAGAAATGACGGCAGAGCGTTCCACACATATTAATAACTCCAAAAATCCATTTCGACATACTGAACACCTTTTATTCTTCACATTCTATTATCGCGGATATTAGTACTGAATTTATAGCTGATGAAAATTTTTCGAAAATAGTTTCAATCAATTTGATCCTCCTCGAGCGATAAAAGAATGTTGTTGACAATCTTTATCGTTTTCCTTCGTTGTTTCTTAACTTTCACTAGACCGCTTTCACAATTATGGGCACACATATACTTATTCAGATTCCCCGTAAACGCGTGCGACCAATATTTACAGGCTATCAGATGAATGCGGAATATTCGGAGACCCGCAGCTCTTTCAGAAATCACGTCAATCCCTATTAAGTCTTTCAGAAATGCATTCCGCTTAAACCGCAGAATGCTGTAAATTTGATTTGCACGACGGGACAGTCGCAACAGCAATATCCATTCTCCGCCGGTGACATTGTAAATGTTCGAAGCGCACGGGGACGTCAACGCAATTATGCGTATGGATTTCGCAACCGCAGTAGCATCAGTAAACCGAGCTACACCGACGAGGGAAACAATCACGTTAAAATCCAACACCCACGGTCCTTACTTGGCTGCTGCTCACTCGATGAAAAATTACTTCCGGTCTGTTTTCATTCATTAAATATTTTTAGGAATTTTTCAGAAAAATTATCGACCCTTTTACAGTGGAATTTTGCACACGTGTTTGCGAGTATTCGGAGTACGTCAGTTATTTCTTTTTCCAGAGAGATTTATCAAAATTGCACGAGTTATATTTTTTTATAGAGCATATCTTGTGGAAAACATGAATTCAGTCCTCGTAGTTCGTTTAAAAGAATTCAGATACTCTGATGTACTGTATTATTTTCAACTTGTAAAGATTATTGAAGGAACAGCGGTTTTTTATCTGGCCCTTGTTCCTTATAATTGGTGCAGAAAATCGTTGTTTTCCATAAAACTCCGTCTATTGATTAAATATTGAGATACCACGTCAGTGAAAAAGCTGCCTGCGTAAAGGTGCATTTAAAGTTTCAGGTGTTTACTGTTTTAGAGAGCGCAGCAACCGGTTCTGATTCAGCTGTGTACATATATACGCTTCAGAAATATATTTTCAAGTTGTTTTATATTGTAAGAAAATGCGCGGAAAACGGGAGAACGATTTTTACAAACTCTCTAAACTGGGACGTTTTTATAAATTTATTCTCGGTTCTTCGGTAATTGCTTTTTTCCAGCTGCTATCAATGTCTGAGTTGTCGACGTGAAGTTCCGCTTAATTGAAAATTCAACTTCAGGTGGCCACATCTTGCTGGAATATTTATCGATTCAAAGCATCGAGCTACGCTTTCTTTTTTTTAACGTAATCTGAATTTATTTGTTCCCTTCTCCTTTCGGGGGGAAGATTGTCGATCACGAGTCGGAGTGATTAAATATACAGGCTGGAATGTGTACTTGTTAATGCTATCGGACATGTTTATTTAAAACGCTTTCGCCATCAGTATATACTGCGAAATCCATTTCAATAAATAATAAAACATTTGCAAGCGGGGCGATCGGAAATATATTTCATCAATTGTATGTTGCACGTCTGCCGTTTTCTGCTTCGAGGATTGAAATATTGTAAAAAGTGTCATCTGCAGAACACCATTTTCGCAAACAGAAATTTAAGCTAAAAATAAATAGGTTCAATGCAGAAGGGTAGAACCATTAAAAGAATTGAATTGTTTTCAAAAGAACAGAAACTTTCGAGAAAGTCCAATTGTCATTTTTCACATCTTTTCCGCATTCTAATATTATTTCCCTGCTGGTTATGATAAGAAAAGGCTTGCTCGCGATCTTTTCGCGAATAAGCTCCATCTCATACTTGAAACAAAGGGGGCTTAACAATGCTCAGCAAAGAAAAACAAAGGTTCCAGTTTTCAAGGGATAGTGCATTAGCAGTAGACTCCTCGTTTCGCAATCGGGTCGACGAGAGTTCTACATTTAAAAATTCTCACTTTTCACGAAAATCGACGTCATCGTTGGATGATTCCAAAAACGAACATTCCCAATTTCCTTTTTTAATGTGGAATCAGGGTGTAACAGGTTGTGGTGAAGATTGAAATGGTTTTCTGGAGATTTGAGGTTGAGAGTGGCGCAAGCAGTGTCGGATTTCCATGAATCATTCCACGGTATCAATTATAACGACGCGGATTCGACCTACTAAATTCGAGCGTATTACAGGATGCGAAAAGCGTGTTGAGTACTCGGAACGGTACACGTACTCACATGCGTGATCACTGAACCCAAATAATAGTACAGTCGCTTCGGAATGATGCGATTATTATAGGATGTATCACGTGCAATCAACTCGACGTCCCTGCCCTTCAGAGTGCACTCCAATTCACTCGGCCTAAATCGCGAATATTGACGAACTACGAGGTCACAGAGAAACAATAATCCTGCTATTCTCTGTCTCTCGAGCAGCCGTCGCCGGCGGCCAAATGAAACGGGATTGTCGAAAACCGTTTCAGGATTGTTTACCGGCAATATTACTAACGAATAAAATCTGCTATTTCCATAATACGTCACTGCCAACAGAGGAACGTTTCGTTAGCAACTTTTCAGTTTCTTATTAACCCTCATCTGTCATTCAACTTGTCAACAATTATGGGAGAAGTATTAGGTTGTTGCATATGAAATGCAACTCTTAGAAAACGTTTTGATCAACAAATGCTTTCATATAAGAAATGAGTTAATAAATACCTTTATTAGTGCACGTGTTACAATAAGAATCGCGCAAAATCTAAATAAATTAATTCTTGTCATTTTTGCAAGGCAACCACGTGTCTGTTACTTTTATAGTTTTATATTTATTGTATAATTTCACTTTTAAATATAAAAGAAGTTTATTTCCAACTCGACTGTCCGGTGTTCCTTTTATTTGTTTGTAAAAATAACTTATTGACATTATGTGATCTTTGGTGAAAATATGCTGATTAATTAACGTACTAGTCGTTGTTGGTAAAAAGAACTACAAAATCAAGCTAACGAAACTTAAAATTTGTCGATGGAACACATTGGGTATACAAAATTGCGTTTGGTTAGTGTCACTGCTAAAAATCATTTGATATGCAGCAACCTAATAAATCCACAACAAACCGCTAATGGACTAAATTCTTTTTCAACTCTGTATTTATTCTGCAATTAACGATCAATCGATTTGTAATTAATGCTCGATAATTTACATGTAAATTTGTTCAAAATCGACTGAATTTATCGAGCCTGCATTCTTTACGGAAGATATAATGCAATTTATATAATGGCAGGCCCACCGATAACGTCACTATTGAAACGCAATTGATTCAATAAATATTACCAAGGGAAATATTTGATAGCATCTCGAACACACACACACACACACACACACACACACACACACACACAAGGTTAATAAGTTTAATATATCATTTTCGATTATGAATATTTCCCAATAAATAGAGCGTCGCCAAATATTGAAATTGGAATACCAATAGTGTTCGTCGCGAGATGTTTTCCCAATTTATTTCATTAATTTTCCTCGTGTTCATCTCCGCAAATAGGTTCGCCGGCCTTTATTTGAAAGTGAAATTCGGCTAATTCGGTAGGAAATTGGCTGTTACACGTGCCCGGTTCGCTTTTTCTCGGAATTGAAACAATTAGCGCGGTGACCGCTCCCGAAATTTGTAATTAACGCGTCCCATTTCTTTCCGCCGACACGATATCAATTTGAGAGCGTCACTGTAGAGCGTCAATTATTCCGTGTCCCGCCTGTAGAGGATACATTAAAAGGCAATTAATTTCCCAATGATCATTTCGACGCACGTGTTACAGGACACTAATTTTTTTCTCGGGTCTTCTCTTCTTATATACAATGTTCTCTAAATAATTTCTTTATTTGAAAATTCATGTCTGTAAATTAATAACTCGTTTATTAGAAATGTGAATTTCTGCGGAATTTCAGCATTTTTAACGAAAGTAACAGCAACTGATGAAAATAGTATCTCTCAGACAAACATTGTAACCATATTATTATATAAGGACTTTTAATACTTAACAAGATAATGGAGTTTTTGTGCTCACAGTGAAATGTCTATTTCATCCACAAGAAGAGCCGGTAAACAGGAAATCCTCAGACGTCAGATGCAACTGAAGAAAAAATAACTTGCATGTTTTGAATCTCTTTGGCGCAGCATCTCCTGCGTAATTAGGACTCTTTTTACTCGTGGTCGCTCCACACAGTGATCTACTTTCCCATTTATACTCTGGTTCTATCCTACGCTAATAAGATGAAACCGAGATATCTTCAATCTCGGAAAAATAATTCTTCAATTCTAAAGATACTGTTCGTGACAAGAGAAATGGAAATTCTCGAAGCTTGTCGATCCTTTTGCTCCGTGAGAACGTTTCCAATCAATTACCACCGCTGATGTACTTTTAAATTACGCAATTAAAAACATTGATTTAATTTTATGAGACGAAGCTGTGAATGATTTCTTTTAAAATGATAATCCTTCGAGAAGTCAGATTGTATATTCTCGTAATTATGAAAGTGATCAGTTATTTGAGTTATTTCACATCACATTATTTCATCATTATATGGAATTCATTTACTGTTAATATCATTTTCCTTTAAGTATCTTGAAACAAGAAATGTATTACTTGGACCACTTTCATAATTATGGGCACATACAAATATTTTATTTTTGAGGAACTATTAATGACGCTATTATGATTTTAATTGCGCTATTATCGTGACGAATCGTGTTCATCTGGACGAGAAGAAAGTCCGATAAGGTTGGCGCGGTCTGGCTACCATTTCTCTGTCAATATTTTTCACGAGACACGTCCTTTCATTGGTCCTATTCTCGAACAATGTATCGCACGATATCAGGTCTAACAATGGACCTTTATCGGGGGCCTCCCCTTTCTGCGAGTAGGCTCATTCACTTGAACCCAGACCTAAGAAGTTTTCTACGAAAGCGACGTAAATATTTCATACCCACTCACTCAACTGGAGACTTTTTAGATATATCCAGCAGTGACTTCCTCTGTTCTCTATAGATCTGATACTTCCCTCGCTCTTCATGAAATATTCCGACATTAATTCATTTTTCGCCGATTGTGCCGGGAACAGCAAAAAGGAAACTCGCTTCTAGTGACTTCTGATTAACTATCGCCCAATAAATTTCAATAGATTCGTAGATTTATGTTGCCGTACTGCGCTAACAAAATATTGTATTAACACGCATTCGATGAATATTGAACAATTGCTAGTATTGAACGAAGATCACGATTTATATTCGGATCGTGTATAATACATAGCCTGGGGAAAAATTATTCATACATTTTATGTGTTTACTGGTGTTAAAATTATCAGATAATCTTTGAATTTGTTCATTTCATCTTGTACGTTTAAATGAAGTCGGTGTAAAATACTATATTGGATTATGATTAACTAAAAACTGGCTTAAAATATGAACACACACTGAAGAGATATATTTAAACGTAATTAAAATGATATATATATATATATATACATATTGCAAACAAAAATTATACTACAAAATTTGATTTGTCCGTTCCACGTGTCCGTTCAAAAAACAATTTACCCCCACCGTTTGATCTACCGCGGCTAAAGCAGCCGATAAAGTATGGAACATAAATGTATTATACGAAGATTACGAGTAAATCATAGGGTGCGTGATTTAAGTGACACGCTGTAAATTCGCCAATTTATCTATCGCAGAGATTTTCGCCTGACGTGCACGCATTTGTTACGTGAAAGCGCCGGCCGGCCAAGCTCGGCTCTGCGTGACTTTTAACTTTCCTCATTTTTACCCCTTTTTTCCGTCCGTTCCATTCCGGGCACGAAGGACACGTAGAAAATATGTATTTGGAGCGGGAAGAGGTGGAGTAATGGAATCGACTTTAGCTGCATTAAAATATGTTTCTACAAAACTGATAGCATTAACGTGGGCTCTTCTATTCAGCCCGGGTTTGCATTTCGAAAAACTATCCAATTACTGCGCCGCTGCTGCTTAATAACCCTGGCTGCAATCACAAAACGTCCTTTGCTAATATTGACGGAAAATGTCAATACACACGGGTCCACGTAATCAGGGGATCGGATCACTAGGCGACGTGCACTCGCGATCCCTGTTAGGGCTACAGGTACAGTGACTCCAACTAATATTCGGACGCTCTTAAAAAGACAAATTTTTAAAAAATATTGCCAGTCGTCGGAATTGCGGAGAAAATACTGGAACTTGTATTTGGCAACTGTTTTATGTAGGCTAATATGGAAAATTTAGAAAACACGTTTCATAGAACTGTATTAATTAAACACACAGTGCTGTGAAAATAATTATAAACTCAACCATATTTTTATGTTTCTCATAGTACATAGTACATTTTTATATTCTAATACAAAACAAAAGTGAGCAAACAAAAATTAATATTGTTCCTCAGAAATCTGGAAAAAATGACGTTTGTTCTTAAAATTTTGGTTTAAGCTGTGAACAAGTATAGACTCATTATTAATTTTAATATCTTTCATTTAGTATATATTTAGTACATTTTCCTTTATTTCTTATTACATGTAAGAGCCGGTCACAGGAACACTACTAAATAGCTTATTTAAGATGTCTTTGGAATATCTGCCCGAGCAGAGATTTTATTCTTTTCTTAAGATCGACAATACTTTCTAGTTGTGGCTTGGAAATAATAATGAAAAAATACAGGAAATAAGTGTGAGTTTATAATTATTCACAGCACTGTATTCTGAAAATTTTATCAAAATCGGTCGACATTGCAATGAGCTCCAAACTCTGTCTGTCGTTTTTCCCCGCATCAACCGACTTCGATGAAACTTTCGCAATGCATATAATTGACACAGATCTGAGAAACGTATTTATGAAATTTTCAATATAAGCCAATATAAAATATTCACCGAAAAGATTAGCTATGCAAAATAACATTTTTGTACCATGATCGCAACAAACGGCAGTGTGAATAAAATAATTTGCATTTGCGATCAATACTGTGATATTTTTAATAAAGTAGACAGTGTAATAATCGCATTCGAGAGCGCGAAAAGATGATATCAAAGCGGATTCTTGGGTCTCGAGGAACACTTTTCATTTCAGAAATTTCCCGCCTGATTTTCCGGTATGAAACGTGTCTTTCACCGCGGAAGGAGATGGGGGCCGGAGGTTCATAACGACTGATAACGAAGTTCAAAGGATTTTTGGCAGGTCCGTCGACCACCTGGAGCGCTCGAGTTGGCGCCGACGCGACGTGATCACGGACATTGGGAACGACCGACTGTTTGTGCCGCATTGTCCTGCGTTCCGGTCGCTGGACCGGCGTGGATTAGTGCATCATTAAAGGATTCGAGAACGTAGGGTATAATGAGATCTCTCTTCCTCTCTTCCTCTCTTTCTCTCGCTCTCCGAGTGCCGTTCCCTGAAAGAACGACAAAAGAGGCGCAGTTCTTTTGCATCTTGCAAGTCGTTTCCCGGCTGTTTACCCTCCCGCAGAATAAGTTGTCTCTATTGTGTGTGCCCTCCTACTTTCTTCACGAGTCGCCGACTAACTGTTCCGATAATTCTTTTATTTGAGGAGGTGCAAGCAAAATTTCGCTTCGAAACACTGCTTTGTCGCAATCGCAAACGGAATGAGGAACTGATCAAATACTCCTCTCCCTGGGAAATTATTATTTATTTACTGAGACACAACGTGGAGTATTTTCACCGAAAAGTTGGCCAAAACTATTTTAAGTATTTTACTATATTTTAAACCGATAAATATATATAGCAGCTGCAACAACGGATTTATTAGACAGGTGCTCCTTCCGTGTGGAAAATTGTTCTTAGTAGTAATTTGTAGAACATTTTGTATGCATATACATCCGAGATGGGGGAACAACTGAATGACGAATTTTTAAATAACGTCTGGAAATGTTTAAATGTTCGCGGAAC
Organism: Lasioglossum malachurum; assembly: GCA_028455605.1. Lineage (NCBI taxonomy): Eukaryota > Metazoa > Arthropoda > Insecta > Hymenoptera > Halictidae > Lasioglossum > Lasioglossum malachurum. The sequence goes on along the minus strand of CM052318.1, from coordinate 16,630,020 downwards.
ACATAAAGTGTGACGCAATCCGGAAGTTTCTGTTTACGCTTTCCATTGCTCATTTACTTCGTATGTTTGTGATTAGACGTCGTTTTCGTGCACATTAATTATAAACTAAATACTTAAGTACTTATTTAAGAGGCCAGTAAGATGCGGACAACTTTCCCCTACTTCAAAGTAATACCGCGCCGGAAGTTTCGAAACTCGCCGAGCTCGCAAAACTTGCGGGGCTTGCAAGATTTTCGAGATATAAAAGACTTTCACGATTTGAGAAGGCTTCCAAGGTTGCCGGAACTTACAAGATTTTCTGACCTCGAATAATTACGAAAGTTCGTCGAACATCCAACGATTGAATTGCTTGGAAACCCTGAATATACGTAACGGGGGTGTGTTGCTTCCTTCATCTGGGTTTATGATTAGATAATATCCACGGACGTATTGATTTGCAATCGTCACGTTTGAATCGCTCGAAAAGCTGCTGTTGCATCGTTATTTAAACGTTTGCACTCGGAGCTATTTTAACTGGAAAATTATACATTTCTTCCGACCTAGAATATTTCCATTCTCTGTGATTTTTGAAATTTGGTGGATATGAAATTGATATAATACCTCGTACAATACTTAAGTGTTTAGTAATTGATTAGATGCCAACATTTCTTCCAGGGGAACGTGATTTTTGCGAAATTTTCGCGAGGTGAGAGAGTACGTAAAAATTCACAGGTTTACCGTAAGTGCGTACGGGGATATAAAACGAATAGAGGGGCGTCTAGCTGATTTTCTGAATTCGGTATACGCTTCCTAGTGTCGTATTGCGCATCACACGCAGGTATGCAGCTCAGGGACGTTCAGCAAGTTCCTAATCTCGAGGAAACCGGCCCGTAAATCTTGAATCCCTTCGTTCGAATCTGGCATTCCCATGGATTTAAGATGGGTTTACGATACGGTAGAGAAGGGTAGTTGACATTCTCGAAGCGCTCCGGGCTCCTACGAATCGCATGTTATTCAAACATGTAAGGATCTCGCTCTCGAAACTGGCGGAGCCTTAAAGTCTGCTACGTTAAGGGACCTTAACCCTTCTCCTTTATGAAATTTAGATTGTAAAATACGGAGACCCCGTAAAACTCTGCAAAGTAACAAAATAAGTCACAGAGTAACTTCGTCCATTATTAAGTTCGCACGTCGATGTTTCTCCTTTATCCGCAGAAAATCCTCGAACGAGTATTCTTGAATAACGAGCACAGAAAATCGATTTCTGTTTTAATAAACTAAAAGTACATCTTAATAAGATGCTCCGAAATCTTTTAAGGAGAATTATGAATTCTAGTTCAATGTAAAATTAATGCATTTTGAGTTTGTAGAATACGTTCACAGGTTTCCCGAAGTACTGACAAAGTTAGTTTCGAGAAATGTGCGAAATAAATCCAACGAGCTCGTCAGATGTTACGAAAAAGGTCGGAGCACGAGAAAGAGAAGGTAACTGTGTTCTAATTAAATCGCAGGAAGTTGCATTGAGTACAACACTGTCGCTCCCGCGGAATAGCTCAGCAGCTGCCTTTAAAAGTTCCGATAACTTCCGTTGTGGCCCACAATTCCATTTCATCTCCGTAATTGAAATGGCAAGTTAGTTCGACCTCAAAACAGCTTCCTTGTATTTTCGTAACGGAGAAGTTTGCAGCGCTATTAAATAACGCCTTAATGATCCACGGCGAACTACCACAGCCTTCGAACCCGTTGAATTTTTCTCGGGGCCACGAAACCTTTGCCGCGCCTCTGTCCAACTTCGCTCGTACAAATTCTGTTTAACTCATCCTAATTAACTGGATCAACATGCGGGACACTTAACTGGCCGACGTGAGTCTTAAGGCGCTTCAATCTTTTCGCCGATATTATCTTTGAATCAAAGAACCAGAGCTGATTCAGCACACGAATCATTAACATTTCTCTGGCTACATTTTTATGCTTAACTATTAATAAATAATAATAATAGTAACGTGCGAGACACTTGACAGTATTATCTTTGAACCAGAGCTAATTCAGCACACGAATTATTAACGTTTCTCTGGCTACATTTTAATGCATAATTATTTGTTACTGTAACGAAAAAGTATTATACCTTTTTCGAATTAATTATTTAAGAAGATTCACACCGTATACAAAGTAAACGAAATACATTTTATAATTGGTGCAATTTTGACAGACTCCGTGCTCCTCAGAATCCGTCACAAACTGGAAATTCCACGGTCTGGTACGAGTATAGCGAGATTATTATTTAAATGAGAAGTTTCTTTGTGTCCCGGAGATCCCATCTCATCAGTTAAGGGGATGAAAACGGAACGGCGTCGTCGCTTTGATCTGTTCATGCTTGTTGCATACGCTGCCCCTCGAAGTCCAAGTTGATTGTTCATCAAAGAAGTGATTATATAATCTTTTTTCTTTTACACTTTGCACTCCGCGGTTATCTTAGCCGGCAAACATACGCGGCGCGCATTACGAGATGAGGTCGGCAACTAACAATGCATTAATTAGAACAGGTTTAATTCATAAACTTCTTTGTGGCTACAGAGAAGAAAGTACCAGAAAGAAAAAAATTAAATGTAATCCACAATTAAATAAACGGACGCGCGCGGAAACTCCAGCTCCGCCTCTCCTCAGTTCTTGTTTGCAGAGAAAAGCCGAGGCGAGTTTTAAATTTAACGGGATTAAGGTGTAAGTAGAAGAAGGGACTCGAATTCGACGACTATACCCTTTATACGGGAATAAACGTGTAAGCGAACTTTGCTTGCATGCGCGTGAAACTTTTCGACGATTCTCCTAGTGCATTGTTTAAATCGCGTCCGGATATAAATAAAGTACATCCTCGTTTAAAAGCTTTTCAACAAGAATTCACAACTGCGCTGCTAAACGTCCCTGGGAGCAGACCTATCAATCATGGTTTCCACCATAAATGGAACAATTCCTTGGATACATATTTAACACGTTAAATTATCCAAAGTAATCGTCGTTAGATAATGTGTTGAAAATGGAATGAAGGAACAAATCAGCGTACAATAAAATTCATTTTCTGATCGCGGTAACGGGGATTCGTGTAAGCGAGGTAAGGAAAGGTTCGTGTTTCGTCGACAAACTATAGCGAGTCAGGGCCAGATAATATCGGTGAGCAAACTACTTGAAACTGGATTATAAATGTGCAATTCCATGCACGATGTAAAATGTTCATTAGCGAATATATGCATTGCTATATGAAATGTTAGCCCAGTTCTTCGTAATAAAACGAAACTGATGATATCGAGCAGCCTGTAAAAATCCTTGACTGCTAATGCAAGGCGACAGGTCAGCTGTGTCGTTGAAACTTTCTTCCTTCTGCAGTTGCACATATTTCTATAAATATTAATGTCTGTATTATTCAAATTATACAGTGAAAAGAAACATATTCTGATTACACTTGTCACGTTTATTTAAATTAGATATATCCACGAAAGTGTTATTTTTAAAATCACAGACTTGAAATTTTCAGTCCTGAAATCACTTAAGTTATTTTACTTTTCATATGACAAAAGATTTTCTCTTTTGGAACTGAAAGAAGACGCAAACTAGACGGAAAAGCATCGCACAGCCACGGTAACATTAAAGAACTGAAAATACGATCGGCTCACAAAAGATCTGAAAAATTCAGCAAAGAGAAAAACTGACTCGATGGAGAAAGATGTTACAAGAAAGCTCACTGGCTCAAAAAATATCGTAGCCGGACAAAGAAGAGATATAAACCCGTGTCCCGTTGTGCTAAAATTTTTACGTCGCCGGACTCTATTCGTTCGACTCCGTGCCGCATCACACTTCCATCTTACGATTCAGTTTTGTTGCCAAGAGAAAAACTACGAACCGCGCGAATACAACAACGCCGTATAAAACGTTTCACTCTCCGCAGTGTCGTTACACTTAGGGATCAACGAAATACGTGTCCATAAACTTGAAGCTGTGGTCGACACATCCGAACTGGCGTTTCATTTTTTCTCTGCTTGCGGAACCGAGAACGATCGATAAAGCGCCTTTTGCATCAGTTCAAAAAGAAATTAATAAAAACGTGTATCCAATATTTCGTCCGGAAAGCTATGCCTCTTTCAAAAATTCCTTCATAGCCCTCACAATTGATCAATTATAACTAGACAGCGGATCGTTATGCATCTACGAAGAAATTGGTTGGGTGAAACATAAAACGGTAAAGGATTAGAAAAATTTAAGAATATCGTAATGCTGTTTCTAACGTAACAAAGTCATTAAGGGGGATGAAATCCATTTGTATTTTATTCCTGCTTCCCAACAATCACACACGCAATACAGAACATTTTTATTTTGCATAAAGATTCGCAGCCTAATTAGGGTAAACTGTACTATTGCTGGCATTGCAGCAGTTATTGCCACGAGTATACTTTTATTATTTCTTATAATTTATTCAATGCTTAGTAAGTATACTTTATCGCTTTCTAACTTAATTTCGAACTGTACCGCAGATGTAATAAGTGCGTACGTGCTTAATTATAAAACAAATAGCCTGTTTAACGTTTACTTCTTACTGTGCCAATGACCGTACTATTTGTCTTACGATTGTTAATCACTGAATATATTTTATAATAAAAGATTTATGACTCGTAAAATTGTTTGATTTCGCTGAAAAATCTCTATTAGCTTATCATAATAGCAAGTTAAGCTCGTTTAAACATATCAAAAAAAAGATCAAAAGATTTTTACAACGATTTCGGCATAGGGTGCCAATCATTGTACAGTTTACCCTACGACTTTATTTTAAATTTTTTACTGGGTCCATCAGTTCTCTGTAAAATGGATTAATGTACAAAAAATGACAGACGTATTTTCAAGATCCGCGCATGTTCGGTTGTTCGTAAATATAAATACCGTACATAAAATGTTACGCTGTTCGCAGAGTGGTAGGGATCAGCGGAACGCGCATCCATAAACTTGAAGCTCGGTCGAACGGTCTCGCGTTTCATTTTTTCCGCGGAACCGAGAGCAATCAATATAGGGGGACCGGGAGAGAGAGAGAGAGAGAGCCGCGTAACTTACAATCAGCTTACCGGGTTCGAAACGAAAAAATAAAAGGAGGCTTCAGAGCAAAACGAAAACAGAGGTGTGCGCGAGAACCAGGGGAAAAGACAATGAGGACGCCCGGGCATGTCGAGACATTGGTATCCGCTCTTAGCTTTTAATAAAACGAAAGAGCCGTTGTGGAAACGCTCGTAAAGCCTCGCGGAGTGTTCCTTTTTACGCGCACAATGGCGCCCGGTGTAATCTGGCGACAGTTTGATCGGGGAGCGAGGGGCTCGCCTGTTCGTTATAGATTGATAACGGCCCGAAACGAATTACTGCAATCCTTGATCGTTTGGCCGCGATTAATATCCGATTCATAACGGGCCTGCGGGGACAGGGTGCGGCGAACGCCGTTCACGGAATTGCGGATTGCAGAAATCGTATATCCCCCGTCGAACAGTTGTGAATTCACCGCTATCACGCGTAGGGATATTCGATTCGATATGTTTTTTTTTTTTATTTTGGTTCACAGATACGGCCTTTGAGTCTCTCTTTTTACGAACCAATTAATGCTAAGCCTCGTTGTTCCGTTCGATATTGCAGCTGTGAAGTATTGCAATTGTGACATTTGTACCTTCAAAATAGGGATTTTCTAAGAATGAAAAATTGTTTTAATGTGTCGTGAAATGTGTCCGTGTCCGCGGGACACCAAGTCTAATGACACAGAAGAATCAATTGGGGACGGCTCTCATTCGGCTCGTCGCGCGATTGCTTTTCTGATTTCACGCCATCGAGACCCGCGTATTTTTACAAGACCGGATTATCGCCACGCCGACGAGCCACGCCACAGCGTGCCATGCCGGTTGAAAGCACTTTTACGATACGGATAAATTTCCTATCCACTACCCTCGATGTGACACGGTCAACAAAATTGTTTCAAGCAAGTCGTTCCGGCCCGCGAACGGCTCTGCGTTTAGCTGCGCGGAACTCGCACCGTGATAAAATGAGATTTCCGCGACGAGAGCCAGTCAGTTGTCCAGCTTGTCCACCGTTTTTTAGCTGGTTGATACACCGTGATTGGAATTTTTCGAACATTCTGCAGAATACCGATTTGGAAGATTCAGAACAAATCGAAGGATCATTTACGGACGAATCTGTAGGTTCGAGTTGGTTTTACGAAATTCCAGAATCCTGATGACTCCGCATTATCCCCCGACTGTCATAACCAAATCTGGGAATCCCGTAGAGCTGCATAGTGTCTCTTGAGTACCCTCTTCCGTAGCTGCCTTCTCATAAAACTTTGTTATCTTCTTCCTTGCGTAGCTAAGACGCAGCGACATATTAAATTCTCATATCCCGAGAACCAGCGTTCCCTGCATTTCTCACTTTTTCTCGACTTCTTGGTGCCCGTGAATAATGACTTTCGACATTCTCTTACTTCATTTTAACCATATCACTTCAGCTTAATCCTATCCGATAGCTTGAGTCCTCCGCGAATCCTTTCGAGTCGCTTCCGATTCGAGTTTATTGGATTTTCATCCCCAGCTTTCACAGCGTTCGAAACTGTTCGGAAAAAGTCGAGATTGAGTCATATAAACAACGTCTGCTTTTTAATGTTTTACTTACTCCTTCCTAAGCTCTTACGTAACACTAAACCTACCACGGTCAAATGACCGGTTCTTTTTTTCATTTATTTATTTAATGATGCTTCAACATCAAAGGTCATTAGCAACACGGTACATTTTCTTACAATATTTTATGCATATTTGTATCTTTGATATAGTGGGCAAGACCGGCGATATATTCCTCAGAACCTAACAGAATGGGTAAGGATCCAGGCAACTTAGCATTTTTCCGTTCATTCTCATATTTTTTGTTTCTTTTTTATTTAACAAAAAAATGAATGGGTTATTCCTGACCGGTTATATATTTTTCAATTATCGAAATGATAAAAATCCATTTATGCGAAATAATGGAATAAATTTCCTTGTCCAAGCATCTATTATATCGCAAAATTACAGACGATATCTACCAATTTAGACCGTTGCCATTTTTGTAAGGCAATATTTACCAGATACTTTTAATGCTTGGCGTTAACCACGCAATGTAGGTTGGAAGTTCTGTCAGGTAATTTTGCTTGTAATCTGAAAGATGGCAAATGTTTTCATTAAAATACGAAAGAACTTTGTCTCTCCAACCTAATACTTGTTTGGGAAACCACTCTGAATTTTCAATGAGGAGTCGAGAACGAAACGAACTTTTGAGACAGCTTAGACTGGCAAAGTCGGTATGAGAACCTTCCGGGCACCATGTACATTTCCCTGGTTATTGGTTCCTCACATGCGAGCGAATTCCCGAAACGCCCGAAGACGATCGGCGTGCTCGCCCGTTAATCAATCGATAAAGGCGATTGCATCCCGTGAGAGTATGCAACACCGGCGTAGAATGAGTCGCGATTATGCGTGTATGGATCATTTTTCTCGAATCTACCGGCCGCATCGTTCTTCGCGACGTAATCCTGCGAATAATATCTGGTGCTCAGTGTATTCGAACTCACGGTTGAGGAAGCAATGCATATGCATCCGGGACGGCGGTGTATAATTGAAAAGGAGAAAGAGAATCGTAAAACGTAATTCACGGCTGACTAGAACGAACCATACACGTCGGAATTGTTAATCGACTATTATCGGAAACTTATCGGGACAGACTTAACACACTGGCGAACGGAAGAATGGAAATTAATTCAGATGATCTTCGTTAACAAGAAAACTGTGGTAACATTAATACGGTAGTTTGGCGCGGGGACTTACAATTAGTAAGTATGCACTCTATAAACATTTTACTCGTCATGCACAAACTACTTGATAAATAACAAATTATTGTTTGTCGCTTCTGTTGCTGTCGAATAAAATTATTTATGACTCGTCCTGATATTTAGAACGAAGATTTAGAACTACAGGAATGAAGAATTAAGGAAAATTTATGCAACAAAGGATTAAGAATTTCAACCAGCATTAAATACTGCAAAGAAGGTAATAATGGATTGTGGGTAATGGATAAAATAGAGTTGTACAGTTATAAATGAAATTGTGTTTCGTGTTACCGTTAATAAGCAGTCGAGATAAAAGCTTCGAGATTTGTTTGATGCGAAATCCTTACTGATTCCGCTTCTACTGTTTCGATCATTTTATTTCGGGAAAGGAAGAGAGAGAGAGAGGGAGTGGGGAAACTCTCGTGATCGTTGTGTGGCACGTAGACCCAGAAAATGTTGGTTTACGGTGGATATTTCGAGAGTCACGTTCCTGTATGCGATGATTTACGGACATTGGTGAGAGCGAACGCGATTACTGAAACAGAAAAAGTTCCTAAAAAGGCGGTCGAAGTTTGCGTTGCGTCTAGAGAACGGATATCGAACACGAAATAGTGGAAGCGTCAACGTTACTATCATGAATGCATGCATAGCCGGTGGAAGCTGGGAATCAGATAATTTATTAGGTTTCGCAATCGAATTGTTCCACGTCGACGGTGCAAGGAATACATTCTGTAATAAATTTAGTTCCTTCATTTTTGCGAAGGATAAAAATTGTTTTAAGTGTTGTAGACACTTAATTCTGTTCTAATAAATAGTTTACCTAATAGAACTGTGTGTGTAGGTAGTCAGATCATAAATTTCCATTTAATTCTCACAGAAATGACAAGAATACTCACAGACAACTAACGAGTACCGTGTACGAAACATTCTGGTAGTTGTAAATCATTCATCTTTATATGTAAAATCAAAACGTAATCGAAGGGGACATTAATTATAATCCCCAACAGTGGGTACCGCGGCAGTAAATATATTTCAGCAACTTCCCACCGGAAAGCTAAATAAAAGATGAAAATATATTATAAAATGTCACGAAGGCACTGTTACACGGATAAAAACGTTTCGCTTCGAATCCCATAACTATTCATTTTTCTTAGGGAACGGTGAATAAAGGGTACGGCAGCTCTTTATTTTTTGCTTTGCCGGAAACTCGAGATGGTTCTGCTGTAAAAATGAGGTTGCCTCCTCAGGAACAGTGTAACAGAAGTCTTTAAAAACTAAGGTTTCACGGAATGCGCACGCCGAGTGGTTGAACCACAAGCTTTTGCCTCTGTGTATGCGTGAGAGGCGAGAGAAGTTAATCGTGGCCAATATGGCGTGATGAGAATTGAATATTAGAATAGAATTGAATAAAGACATTTTATTATGAATAAACTCTTCATTAATGTGTTCGACGCATGGGTTCGATCAAATTTTAACTAACAAGCAATTTTGCAAATGTCTCTAATCATTTCTTTTGTATCGTTGTCGTTGGTATACGTCGTGTCTCTGTTTTGCGATGGCTTCAGTGTGGTGCCAACCAACATATAGTTCAGTTACGATTAATTTCTTTTCAATAATTAATGTAAAGAAATTAGTTTCAAACAGCAAGTACGGAATTTCTCTTGGTATGATAGCTATTACCCTATTCAGTTAAACATACACTATAATATACGGTTTTTTACAGACGCAAGTTTTCTTGAAAAGGATCCATATCCGGATCGAAACGTTGAGAATGATTTAAAAATTTGCAGAATTGCTTGTTAGTTATAATTTGATCGCACCCATGCGCCGAAAACATTAATGAAAAGTTTATTCAGTAAGATAGGATCGACAAAAAGGAATTTCTATTTTATGAATTGGGGATTCGGAAGCTGAATAGAAAGAACACTCACGTAGCCTAATGATTTATATTAAAAAATGCAACAGAAGTTAAAAGACATTTCTCTACGTGATCACAATTGAAGGGAACATTCAGGTGAACCAGTCAAAATAAGCTTTGAGGATCCAGAAGCTGAATAGTAAGAAGATCGGCCACTCACTTTGTCTAATGGAATGAAGGCATCGTTAGTGGGAACGGTATATTGGCCGTGAATAAGCAAATAATGTTTAAACGTTGAACAACGATGACTGCGCTTAAAGGGCAAAGATGGAGGGTGCAATGGAATAAGACGATTAATTGTCTTCCACGAGTTCGAGGAGGAAAGGACGCTCTCGCGGGGAAAGGAAGAATTCTAGCACACCGGGGGCACTTGAGTCTCTAAACGAGGTTGGTTGCTCTCAACAGAAGCCACCTTCCTGTGGTCGTCTGTTCCAAAGGAGAAGAAGCACTGAATAGAAGAGCTGATACGGGCTTGCCTAATTGTCTAATGATGATATAAACCGCTTCTTCGCTCTCGTAGAAATGGCACGAACCGCTTCCTCCGCGTCTTTGACAAAGTGCCGGCCACTTTACCGATGCCGCAAAAGGATGTCAATCAGGAACTGCCAGCGATCAGTTATGGACGAAAATTGAGGATGCTGCATCCTGAAACCGTTCTCCCTGCTCCGAAACCGTTCCATTGTTATCTACTTCTCAACATTGTAGCTGTTCGATAATAATTAAGAACGGGAATTAAAATGTGATATTCATTTGCTTAGAACTTTTCTTGTGCTGAAGAAGTCTAATGACATCTGCTGCCCTATTTTACACTTAGAACTGATGAACTTTATTTAACAAACTTCGTACAGATTTCTTTTGTAGATGGACATACAATGGCCACGCTTGTAGCGATCGATAAATATTTTCTGCAGACAAAGCCTGGCCTCTTACAATACGCCTTTTCTATAGATTTTTGAACATTTTATAGTGGCGCGGCGCGTGCTGTAGATTTACGGTTCCACCACGTTAAAGATAGACTTCCGTTAAACAACAATGGCCGCTTGGCACGTCACGCGATCAACCTATTGTTGATCCATGCTGCCTCGGATAGAAGCTTGCTGCTCGTGAGAAAATTGAATGCAATAATTAATTGCTGCAACATCAAGAAAAAATTCGTCATCGATTTTTTGCTCGAAGAGAATATATCTAACCTCTGAATATTCACATTGGATTAACCCTTGAAAATGTTCCTTAACGCACAATAAAATTATTGTATTTAATATTGATCGTAAAATTTCATCCAAATCCATAAATAACCGACCTTCTTGGACAACCGAGGGACAATAATTCGGATTTATCTCCGGTGATAGCAAAATATGGTTCAATCTTCCTGTTGGAAAGTGCGGAGGTCCCAGACTGTGCAGGACCGCGGCGAAATAAATAAAAGCAGACAGCGCGGGTACTATAAATCTTATTTGATAGACTCATAGGCATTAATGGTAGCTGTGCTACACAGGAAGCAATTCGGCCAGGCATTTTTTTCACGGGGCAGGTTCGCTGGCGAACTTCGCTACCAAACTCGAACGATGGGAGTCCCTGTGCAACCGTGTCGAATGAAATATTCATTCCAGCCGGTATCACTCCAATCCAGTCAAGTGATACATAAACATCCAATAGACTGTGATTTGCGAGCTGGTGGCGTCGTTTCTTTCGCGTACACGTTCAGGAAGAGTGCGAGAGAGAAAGAAAGAAGAAGAACATACGAATTCAGGTTAGAGATCGGATGCACGAGTTCGGTGGAAAGAAATTGGGACGCCGCGCCGCGCCGGTTAGGTGAATCGGGAAAGGTCCGGGATCCTCGAATGCAGCCATTCAGCTATCCGAGAGGTATTATAATTCAAATGGTGTGCATAAGCCGCGAGAGAGTCTAATTTCGACACGCATTGTGAGACCGATAGAACCCGATTCACGTATCGCGGCCTCGATTAAACGCGGCCGACGGGCTTTATGAGGGAAAATCAAGGCAGAAAGGTGTATAATAAAATGAACCGCAGCAAGACGAACGACCATGGAGACGGAGTACGTGGAGAGAGAGAGAGAGAGAGAGAGAGAGGGAGAGAGAGGAGGAAGCCTTGGTACAGGGGGCCAATGGTAAAAAGAGAATCGAGTTTCTCCTATATATCGGTGTTCGCCGTTACGTCATTTCATTTGGAAATTAGGGAAATGCCGTGTGCACGACCGCCGCGAGAAACCTCGAATATGCAGATACGAATTAGCGGTTCCGTGCTATTTTCACATCTGCGAAATGCAGATGCAGCATCAGAGGCGTTGGCGCCCGGCCAAATCTTCGCAGCACCCTAGCCGAGCCGCATGGCTGCACACGCGTGCGCGCCACCTTCGAACGCGTGTTGTTTTCGTTGTTTCGTTTGCGAGTTGCTAGCCATCTACTGTGTTCCTTTTCGGGATACACACACACGCTCTCTCTCTCTCTCTCTCTCTCTCTCTCTTCAACTAATATAGCGCAGCGTGTTGAGCCGCTTCGAATTAATCCGGTCTACGATGGTCCAACATCAAGGTTCATATTATTGATCATCTATTAGGATACACTAGTTTACAAGGGCGGTATGTGTGTGTGTGTGTGTGTGGAATGAGGATAATATGTGTGGCCCCAGAGAATAGATTTAATTTATTAATTCTTAATTTTAGTTATAATATATATAGAAGTTATATATCTACGATGCTCCAAAATCAAGGTTCATATTATTGACCAGCTATTAGGAGACACTAGTTTAAGGGCGGTGTATGTGTGTGTGTGTGTGTGTGAATTGAGGATAATCGCCAGAATAGATTTAATTTATTAACTTTTAATTTCATTTGTATATATCTGTATAGAATCTACAGGGTGTTCATTCGAAAACTTTCCAGCCGAATATATTAAAAAAGATAAAGGAAGATATTAAACAGTAAACCCTGTATATAGAATATTAGTTGTACTGTGAAATGAATTTTCTTTTTTACAATAATATTACACTATACACGTATGTATGATTTGAACTATTTTGGGAAGCTAGAGCGATTAGTTTACTACAGGATGTGGAAAGAAATTTTTTTCAAAAATTGCAAATATTATGCAAATATAATATGCAATAATATGCAAATATAATAATATATATGTATACACATAGAATCTATATAAAATTTTAAGAGTTTGAGGAATTGTAAGGATTGTAGCTCTGAGGGGAGCAATAAAGTGATGCTAGTTCACAAGGGCGCTACTCAACAATTAATAATTTCCGATAATAACATTGGCGCGACGCTCGCGTACAATGTTGGAGCGATAGGTTGCATACTAATTAAAAATTCGCTACGCACGGTGGGCCGGAAAAAATCGTGAATACGTCGAATCTGTAGGCTCATTAGAAGACGTTGCTCCGGGACAAGCAACGTAATTATAAAGGACAGTGAACACGATTCTGCGGTGGCTACATTGGTTATCGATTGGCTGCTACCTGGGTTCTTTCACTGGTCCGTCAGCAGGTGCCTGTCTTGCCGTCAGCGAAGACTCAGGCTACGTCTATATATTCATTGTCAGCTAGTCCTACAGGCGGGTCCCGCCGCTGGGTTCAGACAATCCATTTAGCTAAGAAATGCCCCAGAGAAAAATTCCTCGCAGCGAGGAGAGTCAAGTCTCTTTTCCTTGAAACTCTGATTTTACGGGAGATGGTGGCTTCTAGTGGCACTCTTTTCCCGGTGTGCTGAATCGCACCGCGACATCCGCAGATGCACACAAAAGTGCGCCGCTCCAATGAGCTGCTGTAGGCTCAATTTCATCCTATATTGAAAGATAATAACTCCTACCCTAGTCTTATTATACGCTGGATTGAATGATGCGATTGGTAAAAGACTGACGATCACCTGGTAATCAAATTAGTAGAAAAATAGTTATTTCTCACGGTTACGATTACAAACAAAAATGTTCTGCATTTATTGTGGGTAGCAGGAATAAAATAAAAATTGATTTCATCCCTTAATGACCTCGTTACATTAAAAATCAACATTAAAGCATTCTTAAATTTCTCGCCCAACCGTTTCACGAATGCATAGAGATCCGCAATCTAGTTATGCTCTATGATCTATGATTATCTATGATCGCCATCAAGGCACCCGAGGTATGAGGCGGTCTGTTATAAATACGAAATTGTCAGGCGACAACATCAGACATATATTGACTTTTGGCACACACACGGTCCATTATTCCCCCATTCCGGCCTTTGATGTTCTATGCATACGTCCAAGAAGATTGAACTGTTACTCCTCAAACATAAGCTCCGAACAACGTTGGATGATTAATCCTCTCGACCCCCATTTTGATTGCTTTCGCATAAGGAGGTCTGCTAGCAATACATACATTAAACGTTCTCATTCACTCTCCTCTTAAGAAGTTGCATTTTCAAAAGTGAAAACAAAATTTTTATTCTGTATGGCATTTATTTAAGCCACACATTCATATAAATCTCATGGTAAATTTTTTTTCTATTCGGAGAAAGTAATTATAAGTCGGTTGAACGTTCCAAAAAATAGTTTCTACGAACATGTAAAAAATGATGAATGTTTTACGAGCAAGATGAAAATCTTGAAATGGAATAATGGTTGCGGTTTCAGGCAGAGCGAAACTGCATTATTATTTTGCATACTACACGAGTAAACGAAATTGTAGTCATTATAAAACTTTCACGAGTTTCCTAGGAGGATTCTGTTAAGTACAAACTAATAGTAAGTCTGTCGAACGTGGAGCCTGCGCCATTTAAACATGATGGATTTTGAGGTGCTTCTTTTATGCACCGCTCTGCATCGACGTTGATCCCTTAATGTTACACGTTGATGCACTACTTTACCTGTACACCGTACACGTCCGGTAATCGCGCAGACATGACAGTGTTTTAAAACGTTTCGCAGCAAGCTCTGCATCGTTAGGGAACGAATCAACATCAAAATCGTTTCGTTCCTCGGAGAAATATCGAAGCTGACAAGCCGGCGCATAGCATTATGCAACACAATCAAAATTAGTATATTAAAAAGCATAATCTACATTCATCAAGAATTCTATCAGAGCAACCATTGACATGAGCTGACTCATGAAATATCAAATCTTAAACCCAAGTAAATTGATAAAGAAATCGCTGTTCAGAATTTAATAAAACGATTTTCCAATTTTATAACGTAAGACGTAAAATATTTTACCATAGTAATTATTAGACAGTGGATCTTTATGCAAAATACAAATTTTCTCTCTCTCAATAGTTTTACTGTTTCAAATTATACAATAAACTCAAGTAAAAAATCATTAAAATCCGCCGTCTAATAATTATACTAGAATATATTGTTCACTTGTTAATATGTTCTTAATGGAAGCTTGAAAGCAATCTTTCGCCAGCAATTCATTTATTAAATCAACAATCACTCCACCGAAGTGCTGTGAATTATTTCTATAAAGTTTTAATCTGTTGCAACCCAGTTCCGCTAGAATTTCCATTAACTACCCCCGAGATCCATTTCCATAAATGCTGAACAATCTACTTATCCATAAGATGATACCAGGATCTCTGTACTTATGAATACCGAATGCTTTGTGGTTAATTGAACAGCAGTTACATGCTTATACGGGTCGGAATTACAGCCGGTGATACCCAGCTTACAAGCAGTCGTCGTAACCCCGGGACAATGAGACCGACGTCGGTCTCAAGTCGCCGATATCTGAGACAAATCCAACTATAAATATACCAGTATATGGCTGTTCAGTAAATTCAAGCTCCGCGGATCACCGAGATACTTCGGAGATCAAGATCTCGCTTACGCTTCGATTGATCTTCGTATGCTACTTCCGGTTACGTCTGACGTTCATGTTAACAGGAATGTATTCTTGGAACACTGGAACGTTGATATCAAAATGTTATCTGGCATTCTTGCAGTTTCTTCGGAGGTAAATTATTCCTGGGATATTCATTTCCAACTTGTGGAATCTAGGTTTTGAATATTGGAAAAGTATTATTAAGTTTCTGAACAGAGTTTCTTTGTATAATTTATTCTTGGGATACAGGAACAATGGCACGATAAAATTATTTTTTTCCTTTATAGTTTCATCGTGTGTAATCTATGTTTAATTATATCCGCTTTGTTCTATTTCGAATATACGAACGCTTGCTTCGTGCACCATATATTTATAATACAGAAATACGGACACGAAGGGTCATAGAAACAGGTATCTAATGCAAATTCAAAGCATCCTGCATGAACCAACATTTTGCGAATTTACTTACTGCTTGAGCGAAGGTAGAATTTCCACCCTTTGAGGTCCTCTAAATTTTTCATTGCGCTGAGTGAAACATTAAAAGCCTTCCTTACCTGAAACATGCAAACAAGGAGACGTTAAAATTGAATGTAAGGAGCACAATAAAAATGTCACATAACTATGAACTACAGTTGAGGAAATAATAAATACATTATAATGAATCAATTTAATTAGAAAATAATTGTAAAATTTCAATCGTATTGCATGTAGTTGATTAAAAAGAATTCATTTCCATATAGTATTTTAAAGATAATGTGTTCTTTGTAATATTCAACAAATTTTGTGATATCTGAAAATTTTCTAAAGGAACATGACACACGAATGGTGCTAATCAGGGACCAAAAATAACAGTTATTCTAAAATTTTCTACGATAAAAATCATTAATGAAAAGTTGATCAATATTGAAATTTTAGATAATGTACACAAAATATAAAGAAAAAAATTCGAAGAAAATGATTAAAAAATATCGATTTTTATACTTTTTGGTTACAAGTAACAGTTAGTACCTCGATAACTGTTATCGACGAAGAAAAACTATTTCGATTAGCTCAAAGCAGTTATCGACGAGAGAAGTTAATTGATAACTGTTATGAGCGATCGAAATAATTTTCTCTCATTGATAACTGTTATAAGTGATCGCGAAATGAATTTCTCGCAACGATAACATTTACCAACAAGAGAAAAAATTTTCGGTTACTTATAATCCTTATTTGTAACCAATACGATTTTAGTCGATGAAATACTTGTTATTCCATGACTTTTTTTCTTTTTGGTTATAACAGTTATGGTCCCTGGTGCTAGTAGTATCAAACAGAGAGCCTGCTAATTATAATAATTTCCGTATTTTCCTAAACGGAACTACTGTATTCACTCTGAAATGCTTCGTGGCGGCGTAAAACATTCATATCCCCGATATCGTCCAACTTCGGGGCTGACTTTATGATTTGGGTCGTGTCCTAAATACAAGCTTTATACGACGTTATAAATTAAACTGTGTGCGAGTGGATATTAGTCGGAATACTTAGGCACGTCTTAAACACATAGTGCACCTTAAGCATGTTACTGTAACTTGAAAAATTGATTTACGACTCGCTGAGTCACGATTTTTGAAAATTACACTGCACGATATTGGATTCTAAAATGATCCAGAACACCGCTATGAACTACTTGGTAATCAGAAGCTCGAATATTTTAATCAGTAACTCGATCAGCGAAATATGTCGCATCAACGTCGCGGAATATTTCGTCCTGTTAATCCTGCGTACGACAATTATTATTGCATAGTTGTCATACACAGTATTATGCATTTTCAGCTTCAGAAAATGTTAAAAAAGAATATAAATTCAATTTTAAAAATTTTTCAACTATTTTGAATTTCTGCTCAATTTTGCTATAAATGCATAAAGATCAGCAGTCTAGTAATAATAATTAGATCAATGCCATACAGTGGGTGCACAAAGTACTCGTACACCTTTCAAAAACTATAACTTTTTTATAATTGCACCAACCGACCTGATTTTTTATAATCATTAGAAGCATTCGTTTATGTAATGATATGCAAAACAGATTTTCCAAAAATTATAATTTACAAGGTTGCGTGCAAAGATAAAAAATGCGTTAACAGTTTCAAAAAATTCCTTTTTTATTTTTGCATGTAACCTTGTAAATTATAATTTTTGGAAAAACCTTTTTCAAAAATTTTTCAATTTCAAAAAATTTTCAAAAAACAGATCGTTCGGTACAATTATAAAAAAGTTATTAGTTTTTAAAAGGCGAAATGATTTTCCGAACGTCCTAATAATTTATGTCCAAAATAGTTTCACTTTGTTTTCCACGCCTGGCCATAAAAATGGAGATTCGCGCGATCATGCTAATGATTGTAAGCGTTACATGGCTCGGTTACAAGTCGTGGGGTAAGCATCCATGGGATCCCGGGTGCTCCTGATTATATTGACGGATTAACATAATGTATGTCTGCGGTTTTCAAGTGAAGGATTTAACTTTGCCGCAACTGTTGTGTGCGACTGCCAAATTACGCCTTATTATCTTAATTTCCAAGTGAAGAGCGGCGCGATAGTGTAAGAGAGCGTCGCGACGCCGACGCATCCACTACATTTAAGATAAACAACCGAGTCGCGACTCATTTTGGCAAGCGCACTGCGTCGTCCTGGCGATCCTCTCGTAAGATTCATCGGGGATTTATGGCGGCTATTAAAACGGTAGAGGGAAGCCCCTGCTTCTATTCTTCTTTTTTAATTTCTTGCCAGTATTATGCACGAGCCACTCGGAAGGATCGCATAAAGATTCGCAAATGGCGTGCGTAAATAAAACCTCTCGCAAACTTGAACCCGAAGATCTTGAAGATGCTTCGAGGAGGGATACTTGCTAATAAATTGAATGGATGCATTGATGAAAAATTGTGGTACACGTATCTCGAATAGATCTCGGCGTGCCACAACAGAAAATTAGGTCTGCGAAGAATTCGTAAAATGGACTAGCAAAAAGTAGACCGTGATCCGTATAAATGATGAGAAACGATATTTGGACAGGAGCCCTTTTTCCGCAGGGGGATGAAACATGATTTTCAATCTGCAAAAGTGGCTCTCTATTTCGCCGAAATGGCGGGCGCGGATGCTTGTTTCTATCAGGGGTATTAGTCCAAGGAGGATCAGGACCCCGTTGGAATGAGCAGTTTGTCAGAACGGTACAGACAAGCCAATAAAATTTTTTTAAATTGACCCGTCGAAAAGCATAGCCAGCGATCAAGTAATTTTGTATGAACGACCACAAAGCTCTAAATTTGGAATATTTCAGTCGAATAGAAAGCCGAGCAATGGTAAAACCGCGAAAGCAAATGAACAAAGTGAGGCAATTTCGATTTTTGGTCATCAAAGGAAAACACAAATATTGAAAGTTACTTCGAAAATCCAGCCAGCTTTTTGGTTCTCGTTCCAGCAATTTTATGAACAAACGGAACTGCTTTGTTTAACTTCCCTATTATGTATTCCCAACAATTGCTAGATTGTATGAATCCACAATCTACCGTAGGAACAGGTGAAATCGAATTACGGGAACGGGGCGGACATGAAAACTGCAACAATCCATAATGGAAACTGGAATAATGAAACGACAATCGACTGAAATGGATACGACTTCTAAGGACACCGCAAAAAAAGAAAGTATATCGGTCGACTATAAATAGTAGCGTACGGGTAAACAGCGAGATTGAACTATAAATATGGGTCATTCAATCGAACCACCCACCGTCTATCGATTCAGTCACCTGATTGGGAATCATAGTTTCCAGTTGTATTGATGCATCATACAAACTATTGTCTTCTGTCAACAATACACAGCGCAAGGTATTCTGTGTACAGGTAATGGTGATTGTAGAGCATGTACCGTTGATGCGATGATATACGATGTTACACGGTGTCCTGTCAACACCAGTAAAAAGTGCAATAATTCAAAATTAAGTGCCAGCCATTGTTTAGAATCTATCGATCACGGAGGCAACAGTCGACCAGAACATAGAAATATATTATACCCCATACAACTGTCGAATAAACTTCGTTCGCGGAAAATAAAAAGTAATCGAACAACCGATGAGAATTCTCATCGAGTAATAATTATGGGAATACATTATACAAGGTTTATATAGCATATGCATTTATGACAAAAATGGTAAGGTGCAACTAAAAATAGTAAAAATCATTCGAAGAATTTCAAAATACTATTATATTATTTTCAACCTATTAAACATATTAAGAAAGAAAATAAATTTCCATTAGACTCCAGTTTGTTGTAAGTCATGTAGAAAATTTTTATTTTGCATAAAGATCTGCTGTCTAATGATTACGTTACAATATGGCTTAGTTTTGTTAGGTTACAAGCAGCTCATTGAAATTAAATTTTAACTGAGCATATCTTAGTGAAATCAAAAATATTTTTCATGGAACTACAGCATGCCCTATTCTTCTTTTGAGGTTGTCCGCGCGACACCGTTTAGTGCCAGAACGAGATCGAAGCTTTTATAGTAAATCGAAGTTCAAACAAGCGATAGTTGAAAGAGTTGTCACGTTTCTTCCGAAGAGAATAGAGTGCGTCTAGCGGAACTATAGCAGAAGTCTGTGCAAACAAAAGCCATTACAGTGCGTCAGTTCCCCGGGCATTGAAGAGCAGAAAGCAAGAAATCAGGATTGAAGCAGGTATCCAATATTGACTCTCGAATAAAAATGGCTCTTTCAAGAACAGGCTCGCGATCAACTGGCACGTATAAATCGTACACATAAGAAAGCTAATGGGTTTTATGGTGCTCTGTAATATTCCTTCCCGGACGCAATCGCTCTTCCTGATAGGAACCAAGGAAGCGACTCGGGAACGACGTTTAAGGCGTAACAGTCGACCCTGCCAAACATTATCCTTTAACCTTCTGCATACTCCGGCACGCTGAGCCCTGAATATCCTGCTGAAAAAAACATTTATAACCATTTTGTATTTTGTGTAAAAGAATGAATTTTTAAATGTGGTGGGATTTTAGTGTGTAATTGTTCTAAGATCTTTCCAGCAATCCCAAAAAATATTTGTGCACGAGCATATTCGTTTAAGTTCGTCAGATAAAATTGCTCGATATTTCACGAACGGTATACGATACTTTTTACAAAATATTGCAACCATGAAGACTGTTATCAAACTAAATTGTCCGCGGACCGTGTGTTAATGGTTACATCGATATAACCAGATAGCCGGGAATCCACTTGAAAAACTTCCGTTTACGATTTACGTTGCCTATTAAAAAATTGTGAAACTGTTACGGTCGTAATTTTTCAGATAATATTACATCGTTCTGCAACATGAAAATGCGTTGCGAAAGTTTCAGCTGATCCTCCTCCGTTAAATGGGTTGAAAGGTTAAGTTCCAAGGTAACAATAGTGGAAAGAGAAAAAGAGCATAATTAACTGCGCGAAGAGTTAAATCGTGACAGTTCCTCGAGCGGGTGCATCTGTCCCGAATTTTCTCTATGCCTACCAAGGGAAAACGCAGTGTACACACAATTCTCCGGGATCGATTTAATTCCCAGGCTATTATTTTCGTCGGGCCATTCTACTTCGCTGGAAATCTACGACTCGCTGCTCGACTGTTCCTCCATTTTACTCCATTTCCGACGAGATTAATTCAGTTTATACGAACGGAATGTCCGCGGATGAAGTAAACAAAGCTTCCAACATTACGCGGAACAAACTAACAAACCCTTCAATTTCCACTAAAACGGTCATCAATTTTATCGGCCCACCGCTCCGATGCCTTGCCCAGATTTTTCACTGTACTTGGAAAGGCAGTGTGCGTTCGAACATGATTCAAACGTTGTGTTCAAACATGATATAAACGTTGTGTTCGAACATGATTAAAACATTGCGTTGAAACATGATTAAACATTGCGTTGAAACATGATTAATACATTGCGTTCAAACTCGTGTTCAATCATGATTAAAACATTGTGTTCAAACTTGCGTTCCAACATTGATTGAAATCGTACGATATATTATTGATAATCTCTTAATATACGTGCATGTACTTTTTTCTTTAAATCGACTTTTGCGATCGTTAATAATCCTTGCAAGCAGATTACAATCGATATGGCTGGACCGTCAGCTACAGTTAATTCAATTTCCATTTCCATTACTTTCTTGCGATTCATTTGATTCACGTTTTTTATCGCGTCTTTACACAAAAGCACCTGAGCCAGCATCAGCTGAATTCCGTCCTCCAATTTGTGTAATTCAAGCTGTGGACCTCGCTTCGTGCGTCTCTCCAAGTCCTTAAAAAGCACGAGTCATATGGTTCGAAATGCACAGCCAATTTCGAAAAAGTTGCTTTGCAAATATAAATGTTTTTCTACATTTTCCATGTCATCGCATCAAAATTTGTCGTGCTGGATGTCGTTTCAACAAGGAAAGCGTCACAAATGTTTTAATAAATGTCGGTATTAATTCCATTAATTTAATATTAACACCACCACTGCCGGTGAAATGACCTGTTTTATATTTTTTACGTCACAATTATTGAATTTATAAAGTTGCTTACATGGAAATTGATTCGACAAATTTCTTTATCGAAGCCGATATCGTAATCAAACTTGCACAAAATCTAAATAAATAGAGCCTTGTCATTTTTCTGATATGAAACATTTTAATCGTTTTTAGTGCTCGGTAGGTTTAGTGTTAATGAATAAGTACACCCAATCCGTGAACTGAAGATTTCGTTGGAAATATTAACGAACGGTGGCCGGCAGAAACGCATAAAATCCATCTGGTGATCAGTTCTCGGGGTTCGGGATCGGAATGCATCTGACAACGCATCAGATGCAAGCGATGCACCCAGTGGCGTCCGGTTGCGTCAACTTCAATGCCGTTCGCCGTATTTCATAAACACAGAAACGGTGTCCAAGGAGCCCAGGTCAGGGTTGTGTTTCGGCGAAATGATCGGGTATTTTTGGGTGCGCCGTGTGTTTCTTAGGAAATCGCCCGTCCGAACCGGTGACGTAATCGACGTAATCGTTTGTGGATGTCAGCCACGACGAGTTTGTCGGCCGACGATGGGTACGTACGGGTAGGCTGCAGCTCTGCGGCTGTGGCTTCATGCCAATTCCTTGCTATACGAAAATAGGTGGAGGTCGCAGACCAGAGACGGTTTCCCGCTTCGCCGGCGGACCTATAGCCGTGTCATGAAACCGCACAAATGACCGATCGATGCGCGCGCCACGCTAATTTCCACGTTCTCCTCTCGCGGGATATATACATTATTTTTCCGGGGGGTGGTTGCCATCCACCTACTCCGCATAGTTTCTCAGATTTTCGACCGGTGCATGTCAGTCGCCTGGAACCGACCACTATTAATATCCATGCGAAAAACCGCGCCCGGTTTCAATTATCCCAACCAGGTGACGTTTGGCTCGCTTAATTATGACTGATGGCGTTAAAGAGATGGAAACATCTGAAACTCGAAAAGATCGATATTCATTAAACCCGCGCTGCCGCATGCCAGCGCGAGCAGTTACCCCGACACTTTTCCTTTTTCCCAAAGTTGTGTCTGATGCGGCGGAATTGTTCAGTCCCCCTTCACGCCTCTACCCAGCGGAAGTGTATTTACCAGGCGTGCTTTTGAGCGCGCCTATAGAAGACTACAACTATGCATCAGGGTTGGAAAGAAAGTTTGCAGCGTTTTTATATGAAAATTCAAAGATAAAATTCAGATATTCGTAGATTTACTGAACAACGTATTTTCTCTGTTCTAATGCTTTCTTTTTCATTTTTAGGTAACTTATCGTTAGACAGCGGATCTTTATGCAAAATAAAAATGTTAGAAAATTTTCTTTCTTATATAAAGAAAGCTTGGATAAAGAAATTTGTCGAATCGATTTCCACGTGAGCAGCTTCATAATTTCAATGATTGCGAGATGAGAAATATAAAACCGATCATTTGACCGGCAGTGGTAGCTTTAAAATTAGAAATCATTATAAAAAATCAGATCGTTTGGTACAATTATGAAAAAGTTATTAGTTTTTAAAAGGTGTACGAATACTTTGTACACCCATTGTACATCGTGTTCGCTCGGAAAAGTTTTGGAAAGTATCGTAAAAACCATAACGATGATAACATTATTTTCCTTGCAGTTATTATTTCATAAAGAGTGACGCCAGTTATCAAAACAAATGACGACAGCAAACGCGTTAATGATTATATCACGTCGAGAAGCAGCTTAATAATTTTCCCGTGAATATTAATCGACGCGGCGCAGTATATTTAATTCAATACCGCATTAATGTTTTTGTCGTTTTATTTTTACGTAATTCTATCGCAAAATATTTATCGAGCCTTTGTCAATGGAAATGATATGTAAATTTTAAGCGCTCGTGATTTTATGGAGACAATTAAAGGTGATATGCAAGCGAGATACCGTGCCCGGTTTAAAAACAGATAATAATTTATTGCGACAGAGGAATTAAGCGACCACCTAACGTTCGCATTAATTGAGAGTTATGTCGGATCTAATATTCAACGAATCGATCTTTTTCGTCTAGCGAGATCAATTTTAATCCCAGGCCCACGGAATGTAGACCGTACCTCAGACTTTAGCATACGTAACTCGCTTGTGGATTCCCATTTTTCAGAATATGAAACGGCAAATCGAAACCATATGCGCATGCCATCTGGGTTTCTCGGCAGTGGCAGTTGCATTGACATCTTCGTCGCGATTTCATTTGTAAGATGTAATATGTATGCACGGGGAATCTGGAGCACAATTACTCGTGGCTTGTCCGTATTACAAGTAGACGGCGGAGTTTATGCATTTATGATAATACCGAGAGTGCGCGCAGTTTGACAGACATGGAAGATTAAAAGAATTTGAGAATATCGATGTATTATTTCCAGCTTGTCAGGATTATTAGAGAGAAGTTTCATTTCAAAAGAGAGAGTTTTCATTTTTACCCACTCATTTGTGTCATGAATGTATAACGGTCTCATCATTATT
The DNA here is from genome assembly GCA_028455605.1 of Lasioglossum malachurum. Lineage (NCBI taxonomy): Eukaryota > Metazoa > Arthropoda > Insecta > Hymenoptera > Halictidae > Lasioglossum > Lasioglossum malachurum. The sequence goes on along the minus strand of CM052318.1, from coordinate 16,605,394 downwards.
CGAGTAATTAAATTGGATGAAAATGACCAATCAATTACAGAAAACGATATGTTAATGCATATAATTTGTAATTTTCCATGAATTAATTCAAGCATGTAAAACACGCACAAATTCATTGTCTCACACATATCTGTCGATTAAATACTGTTCGATATATTTTTATGAAATTTATAATACCTCTCATGCGAAAAAAGTGCTTTTATATATAAAATATAAAAGCCACTGTGAGTTTGAATATCAAATGTAGTAACGCTAAATTCAGCCAAATATCCTCTATAATCTTCACCTTAATAATCTCCGCTAAAAGCCTTCTCTGGTTCTTCCTCCACGATCCACAATTAGACTGTGAATTTTGTGGTCATATATCCACACAGGATTTCCGAAAATTCAATCTTCTCAAGAATCTTGTTAACGAAGTCTTTATATTATTTAGCTGCCACGAAATTACCACGCACGGATCAATACTAGCAGATTTGCAGATTACGAACAACTATACGACTTCTCAAAGTATCTGAATTAGCCTCGGAGCATAATTAATTAACAGGGAGGATCCGTTAAGGCCGTATAACGTATCGACAACGTATCGACAACCTCACGTGGAATAAGAAATTCCGAACATTGTTGCTGATGTTCCATCTCAAAACCGTGAGTTTAATTTTCGAAGGAATTATTCATTCACGTACGAGGAAAATACATGTTCATTTTTCTCTTCTATATCTCGTGAAGGAATAACGTTTTATTATTCTTCCTCTAAATAATCGCGAACCTGCAGCTGGCTAGCGAACCGCAGTCTATTAGCAGCGCTTCGAATTTTCGAATTTCCGAACAATCTTAATTAGCTTCGTTGCGTAATTAATCAATAGCGAGGACGCGATACGATCAAAGAAGTGGGCTGTACACCGCCGAACGTATCGACAGCGTCACGTGGAATAAGAAATTCCAAACATCCACCGGCGGGGAACACCGTGCATTATTAAAGTTCTGGAGGAATGTCGGGCTGGCCCGATCGCCTAAGACTGTCTCTAACAACAATCTCCCTGGGGAGGTTCCGTATTTTCCTCGGCTTACTTACCTCTGCTTTTGCGTGCCGTGTAATATCACAGCGGCGCACAGCGCTCGGCCAGAATGCTGATGGGCATCGAGATTCAAACTCGCGAAGATTAGTTCCCGGGATTGGAAATTCTGCATGTAGTCCGCGACCGGCTATACCACACCGCGAAAAGATAAACCTTGGACCGTCCGACGAATCCGCCCGGCGAACGGCCGTCACGAAGAATCTCAACGAAGCCGCTCGTTAACTTTTCGATTTTCATTCGGCGAACTTTCGACCGACTCGCTTCGATTTATTTTTATTCAATCGGGAACACCGGTACTTGAGATTCCATCGATGCGCCATGTTTCGTTCGACGGATTACGTATTTTCATCGGCTTGCATTTTGCAACACTGATCCATCTGCAGCTCCTCGAAAGGTAGAGCACACCTTTCATCATTTACTTCATGTATGAGGTCTTCTCAAGGGAAAATGAAAGCCAATTTCTTATCTTTTCGAATAACTTTTATGACATTTGGTTCTATTAGGTGTGCAAATAAGTTCTTTCCCCTTTCCTCCAAATTCAAATTTTATTAATCTGAAATTAAGACATTGCTGTTCTTGAATCTTCGTAATTCATCCACTGCTACAATCGCATGTGCGCGTTTCTCTGTAATAAATGCATAAAATTCGCAGTCTAATGCATAACATTTCCACATCTTTGAGAATCCTTCAATTCGACATCAACGTATTTCGATTTAATTCTACAACACGTTCGTAAATAAAAATCCAACCGTGAAATAGGATGTTGAAAATAGGAGCGGGTAAGCGAAGCGAAGTCAACAAAATCGAGCGACGTCTCGATTGAATATCTCGGGATGTCAAGTGCATTCGGTACGCATCCTTTATACCAGAACGTTCATTGTCATCTCGCCCGATAGATATTCATGAGAAATCAGACGTGATGTCCGTTGTCAGGATCAATCGATATCTATCACGTATCTTATGGGTTTACTCTTCTATGCAGTCGTGGGCTAATAATTGCTGTACTCCATTAGGAATTCTAGCTGGCGGAAACGCGAAAATTGAAGGCAAATATTTTTCTACCATGATTTTCGAGAAATCGAGCACGCGATATACTTGAATTTTTAATCGTAAACTGCGCCCTGGCCATGGGATCCGGTTCTGTTTTTGTTGAAAACCCAACGAACCCGCCAGCACGATAACCATTACTAAAAAAGCAAAATGCAATTTTTGTTTCTGTTTTTTTCTTTATCCCCGTGGTCGAAACACGAGCTCACCTCTATTAAGAAGATAAACACTTCTGTCTGCAGCGGGTAAAGCATATTTGAATGTTTTAAATATTGAAGAGCTGGGACTGCATTAGTTCTTTTTAATAATGCGTTAAATTTGATTTGTAGCACTTTTCGAATTTATTTATATTTCACGGTAGTAAGCGAAACTCCAGAAATACATTTTTCATAGATCGACAGACCCGACGCGCGGCAGTTCCATTTTATCGGCGAGCCATTCATTAATTCATGGCAATCCAACCTTTTGCAGAAACGGGAGAAACAATAATTGCTATTCCAATAACAATTAGCGGAGGCAAACACTGATAACGATGCAAAGTCTCAGATCTTCCAGCGAATGGAACTTGTAATCACGAGATGTAAACCGTCGATCCAACCCGATTCATCACTGAATAGGAAATCAAGGCAATTCGAAGTTCTTGGATAAATATAACTCCACTCCCGCATAAGAGTAACGAAAACTCGACGAGTTTTTCCGCAAATGATTACCCTCGATTGCTTCTAACATCAATAAAGTTTCAAGCAATAAATATTTATTTCCGTCCGCGGGAACCACTTGGCCGCCATTTGTAACTTTCCGGTTCGTCGGATGTTTCGCTTTTGACTGGAGTGGCCACTATAAATTCCTTATTCAATTTATATCTGAACAACTTTCAGAACACGATCATTTTCAGTGTCTTGGAGAATTTCTTAAAATGAGAGAACATCACATCAATATTAATATTGAACGATGAAAGAGAACATTCGACTTTCAATATGTGCATGAACAGGATCTGCAAAATTCTTTAATTCGTGATTGCTATGTTTCATATTATAGAAATGGTGGAAATGTATCGTATAGTAGACGGTGAAGTCGTCTGAAGTATTAACAACGATAATCATATTATTTCATGCAAACTTTTACGTTTTTCGGAACCGTTCCCGTCGTTGCACAATGTAAAATCGAATTATATTGACATAGAGAATTCGGATCCGCGATATTGTCGTTCGAGGTCGGCTCGTTAAAACTCGCCCGAGCGGTGTTTGAACAAAAATTTTTCTTTTTTTTCACCGGGAGCCTACGTATCGCAGTTGATTCAGTCGAAATGCACCGAGGATGGCGGGATTTTCGCGAGCGTTTAGCTTCCAAAAACCGTGAAACCCGTTCGGATTCATAGCTGTCTCGAAATTACCTAGAACGCGAATCCCCGGGAAGGTAAAGTATCCCAGCAGTGTTCGTGTATACTGTGGGATTCCGGTATCATAGAGGGAATCGAAGTATTCCCCGAGCTGCCGGTTCGATCCGCTAACGGAGTTCTCTCCAAATGTTTGCCATAAGAATGGTCCTACGGATCTAACGACACCGAGTTTATGCCGCATGAGAATAGGACTTTAAACCGAACGACGTCTACGTTTTCATCGTTCCCGTATGCCTTCCAGGAAGAGGTAACTGGCCGATTCCCTTCCACGGGTCTACTTACTGTGCACTTAGTGTGCATTATTGCATCGGCGAGGATTATATTATGCGACATGCTGGACTGACTTCTAGATTCTTTATTCAATCGGGTCTCAATGATTCTTTACGCGCCGGTATCAAATTTTACAACGTGGTTTATGTTATTTATGCTAACTCTGCTGGAAATTCCCGTTCTTTCGTTTTTTCTGGCGAGCATTTTATTCGGTTGGTGCAGTGGTTCTTAAACTTATGTAGTCCGGGGCCCCCATCTTGAACAAAATTTTCTTTGCAGACCCCATCCCAACCCTAGGCATTTTACGTAGTCCTTCAGACTTCATTTGAAACATGAAAATGATTTGAATGACCATTTTTTTCTTTTCTTTTTTTTTTTAGCAAAAATATCTGTTACTGTCATAATGTCGAAATTGTTTCTCGGACCCTCGGGGGTTCGCTGACCACAGTTTAAGAACCGCTGGGTTAGTGGAGAAATTGTTTCCCAAACTAAACTGATTTTCGCTCCCAAATCCCATTCGATGAAAAAAATTCCGAAAAATTCATGAATGTCCTACCTAGTGGCACACATGACAGTGAATTATTTCAGAATTTTTGGTCGCGAACTAAATTTTTTAAAAAATCCGGAATCATTCAAAGGGCCGATTTGATATCGAAGTTTGCAGAGTAGCATGTTTATATTATTATGTCAGTTGTGTCTCGTCGGGATTATTAATGTGTATTTTTTGCGGATTTTGCGAACAGATTTAAAGACCGTTTTTTGTGTATATAAAATTTTCGATATTCATGAAACTGCACGATTCATTTTGATGATGGACGCGTTTGGCTTACATTGGCCTGGCTTCCCATCGGAGCAATGTCTGAAGGATAATTCGTGCGATCGGTCTAGTCGCGAGCCGGCAACCGTCTGTCAGCCGGCTCGTCAAAACATTCGATGGGTTTTGGCGTTCGAGTGTTCACACTGTTCGTCACCGGCGTGTTGAACTGCCGTCAGTTCATCTGCAGCGTTCTCAGGGAGAATATTTTGACAGTCCCCGGCGGCTAGTGATGGACACCCCGGATTCAGGAAGCGAATCGTCAACGCCATTAAATGTATTGTCTTGATTCCGATCTCGTGTAATGATCGGAAAATACAAAAAACAACGATTCTTACAAGGAACGCGTAAAAAACTATTTGCAAGCGGTGCCTACGATTTTAGTTAGACAAGTGTATTTTTTCCTCGCGCTATTAATACCTTGCCCTATTTTAACGTGATGAAGATTTTAAACAAAGTCGAATTTCAAACAAATATGAATGTTACGGCTTTCTTTTTAAATGAAATAGAATTTAATTCGTTTGTAATAAATATTAAAGCATTAAAATGAATGTAAATAATGCATGCAAGAAATATAAATTTTCTTTTCTCTTCTACGACATTTTTTGGCACGTTTTAATCATTGTGACTGTAACGAAAATTTTGTCTAACTGAAAAATTAAACACTTCTTCCGACTTAGAATAATTTCATTGCATACAATTTTCTTCATTTTATTTATATAACACCTCTTACAATACTTAAAAATGTGGCAATTGATTAGATACAAACGTATTTAGTCAATTTTTATAGAGTCAGCTTTATAATTTCTGGGTGATATCTGGTCTTTAACCAAAGTGAAGTGAAATGTTGTAATCAGTCGTTATTGCGAGAATTAGAAAGTTCGATCCATTTCGGCAAAGTTATATTCGAAGTTATAACACTGGACCGCCGCGCCGCGCTCCACAAAGATGATGAAACTTATCTGAAAAAGACAGCTCGTATTCCTGCGTCAATTTTAACTTCTTTATTGAAAGTAACGTCACTCTTAAAGTAACTGGAGTTTCGCGTCCCACTGGTTAGTTTAAGAAGATTCGTCGGAGGAGTTTCGCCCGCAACAACCAGTAATACGTTAACTTTGGAATTTAAATCCTGTACTTACTTCGTCCGCTTCTTACGAACGGAACTTAACTTGTCGACCCGTTATTAAGCAGCAGCGATTAGTTTCGACCTGAAGTAACGTCGTGCATAAGTAACACTCTCTGCTTTTCGTACGAAACTCGGTAGAATTCCCGCTTTCATATCGTTAACACGACGAATGCCACGTCCACGAATGAGTTTGAGCAAATGATATTAAACAATCTTAGTTAACAGGTATCGCATTCGTTTCTATCTGGTTGGTCGCAGCAGAAAATTCGAATGAACACAGTTTCCATATTTAATCTTCGAAGAACTGCGATAGAAATAGCTACGAATCATGAACTAATATAACGCTTTGTATCACCGACTGAAATAATCGGCGATCTCTTGAGAAACCTTCCATTCCAATCTCTAAGTGTTCCGTTTCAAGATCAATGATCGATCCCAGCGGACAAATAAATTGTTTCAATCTAGACACCGAACTATTAATATCTTAAGGAGTTACGACTCTGAATGCTCGAAAAATAAATATTTTTACACGTAAAACGATGTTCAGTGGATCAATTCAAGACAGTAAAAATATTAGAAGACTTTAGAAATACTATTATATTATTTTCAACCTATTAAACATATTAAGAAAGAACATACATTTTTATTTTGCATAAATATCCGCCGTCTAATGGTTAAACTAGAAGTTCATGCCAGTAATCTGAAAATAATACACGGATAGCCTCGAATTCTTTTGATCTTTTTGCAGTATTAAATTGCACCCGTTAATTTTTCTCGTAAACGCATAAAACCTGCACTCTGGTTACCACCACGCGATACGACATCGCTTTCGAAGCCATAAATCCGGCAGTTTTACGAATTCGCAAATATAACACCTTGTACATGTAATAGTTGCCAAGAGATCAGGACAAGGCATGTTAACAAACAGAAGACAGTAAACCTCGCCGACTGTAAGCCGAGCAACACGCTCATATAATAAACAAGTTTTCTGAAAAGCCGTACAAACATGAAACCCAGATTCCCAAATATTCGTGGCCATCTCGGCACGGTTTATTTCCGTCTGTGCAGTTACATGAATATAAACCAGGATTCTCGAAATTCGAAATCGAAAGAAACAGCGGGATTATGAATGTAGGGTTGGGACTGGGTAACGGTCTAACTCAGCGTTTAATCGTATAAAAAACTAAATTTAATAATAAAAATGCGCGTACAATGGATTCGAACCATACAGTCTTTCGCTGACGATCGAACTGTGTGGTTCGAATCCATTGTACGCGCATTTTTATTATTAAATTTATTTTTTTATACGATTAAAAACTGAGTTAGACCATTACCCAGACCCAACCCTACATGAACATTCCCGAAGGTTCAGAAATAAACACACCAGTGGACTTCAGTGACGATCGTTGAATCTGCGACACAGGATCAAGGCGAGACCCCGGAATATTTTGTATTTAAGCGTTGCGGCTCGGAGAATAGGTTAGCGACACGCTGGGATCGTAATCAGCCGAATCGCCGGCTCGCATATCTCATAATCAAACCAGTATCGGCAATTTAGGCGATCGACCGTGTGATTGCGCGAGCTCCAATCACGATCAACTGTCATACGCGATGGGAACGAGTAAACAGAGAAATGTTCGAGTTAATCACAATGGCGAGGCGTTGTTTCACGGCGTGATTACTCTGTAAAACATGGCAACGAAAGAACAGGATCGGCGAACTGAATTGCATCGTAATGCATCGGCGTGGCGATATGCACCGGCCCCTGCAACGAAATCACATTGCGCGGACGTTGAGCAGAGCTTTCCTCCTGGGGCTACAATGATCAATATTTGGGAGATGCATATCGAAGGCGAAATTCTTTCCTTTACGGCGACGTCTTCATTTTTGCCGGGATGAACAAAGTGAACCCCTCAGTAGAAATGCTCATTCTCTGCTACTCGAGAGTTAGTGTCTCACGTGCTAAAGGTGTTGAGCCCGGCCCCGGGAAAAAGGAGGCAACTTTTCTTACTCTGGTAACTAGATTGCGGATCTTATGCAAATTGAAATTTTTTAAGCCGGAAGTTGCGAAACTAAGGGAAATAGAATTTTCCCTTTGTGCGTTAACAGTTTCGACGCGTTAGAAATAACGTACACAAGAATGAAATTCTGCGCGAGAAGTTTCTACCCTGTTCCGCGTTAGAGATTATCGGATAATATTTTCGATGAGAAAGTCGAGAATAACCGGGAAAATGATAAAACCGATAGATAGACTGCGGATTTTTATGCGTTTATGATGAAATTGGCCGGGTGAAATATAAAAACAGTGAACGATTGGGAAAATCTAAGAACATCTCGCGAGGATGTTTTCAAAACTCGTAATATACATTATGGATACTGAGGTCATAGACTGGCAAATCCGGTCGGAGCTTTCGCCTGTTGTTCCGGTTCATTAGTATAATAAGCAAAACTACTTCCCTTGTATCATTGCTCTGTAAACTATTACCAACCGTAATAGGGTGAAACCGTCCGTGCTGAAGTCAAAATTCTCACCCCCGCGCACGCTGAAGTACTATTTGCCAGGGCTAAGGTTATCCAGAGATCATTCTTAAGTAGTTACGCAGTTCCGACTATGTTCTTGTTGTCAATTCGCGAAGTTAGTTTTAGTTGCAACTCCGCGTTGTAGTTGGGAACTAATTTCCAAATGGCAATGCCACGCAATGCTTCAATCCCCAAATTTGTAATATCGGCTCATTCGGAAAAAATTTCTTCATGGTTTCAATAACGATTCTTTTTATATGAAATTTATTATTTTACTAATTTTTTTTCAATCAAAGTCATAAAACAGCAAAGGATGAGAGACAAAGAGTATAGTCCTCGGAGGTGTATTTGTCGCGTACTCGGGGTGTTTTGGAAGTTGAATCGCGCCGAAAGACAGGATACTATGACTTCGCTGGAAATAAACATTGCTCGCTGCCACGGGTTTAATCTATTCATCCGCTTCAGTGGAATCATTAACGAGCACAAACTTGGCCCCGCTGCTACAGATTGAGAAGAGCATTGTGTACGATTCGGTGTATTGAGTGTAATCCAACGTCGGCTTCTTTCGCCTTTCGCGAATCCAGCTTTTAATCTCGTTCGCGCTCGCGCGACCCGGTAAGAAAATTGTTTTCTTCAAACGAAATGAAGGATCCCTCTGCCTTCTAATTATCGTCGGCCAGGCGAAGGTATGCTCACGAGCTCAAAGGGGAAAGTCGATCCACACCGTGCGCAGCCGTGCCGTGCCGTTTAAAAGCGCACCCGGAAAATTATTACCCTCCGGAGAAACTTGAGAATAAGTGAAAGGACTTCAAGCAGTGGAACAAGTGTCGTATTGAAAGGAAATCAGGCATAATAGAGTGGCGCGAACGCTGTTTGCTGCGACGTTAGAGCGTTGCGGCATAATAATCTCGTTAAATTGCTGCACCAACATTCGCGCCGGGATATTTTGTTCAATCGTTTATTTACCTCCTCGCGGGAAACTTTGGACAAGTTGGATTCGTTCGGTGTGAAAGAGCCAAGATTTTTATTTTTCTGTACGCGCCATTGCTGGCTTATAATTTTCCAGTGTGAAAAGCTGGACTTCGTATTTTTCATTGCTTCTATTTGTTATTGCGTACTGCGGATCTTTATGCATTTGCAGTAAAATTTAGTAGAGGAAATTCAAAATTGTTGGAGAATTTAAAAAATTTAAGATGTTTAATATATGATTTCTCCTCTAGTCAACTCATTAAGGGGAGAAGTAACACGGACAATTTTTATTTTGTCAAAATTACGACAAAATCATAAAACATTGAAATGCGCTAATGAACAAAACAGGATAACTACAGCGAGAAGCGTGTCGCACGATTTCCGAATGAAATATCGCGTCAAAGGCACGGATCATAAACCCCGAGCTACTTTAAGTAGTTATTTGTGAAACGCTCGTCAGTTATGTATGCAAAAAGAACGAAGACTTCTCAAAGAGAAGGTTTCACAGGAGATGACAAGGGAAGCAGGGAACTTTAAAAGATGAGCACTGCTGGGGGGGGGGGGGAAGAATCCGTGACGCGGTGCCACGTATCGTTTTCATGAGTAAGGCGTTCCGAAGTTTACGCTACGACATTTTCAAAGTTTCGGGGCAAATAAATTTCAATCGGAGGAAAAAAATGGACGCCGGAAGTTCAGCGGATGATATACATATTTATCTCGCCTCCTGGGGAAAGTAGAACGTGTTCAGAACCGTGTACATATTTTATACGGTCTCATAAAAACCAGATTCGAGCGTGTCCTTCAGCAATTTTTATTTCATGTTAGACGAACACATTCTAATAAAATCGAAGAGAATACGAATCTGTGTTCTGGTCACACACACACAATACTCAAAGTTACATTTTTTTAAACATTTTAAAAGCCGAACAAGAACATTTTAAAAACGCGTTTGGAGACGATGGTTCTCGCTTACGGGCGAAATTCTGTGAAACGGTACAGTATAATATATCAGGTGAAAAATCGGATCGAACGATTAATTAATCGCCAGGTATGACAAGAGTCATTATCCCTAGTGTCCACGTGGACCGGTCCTCTCCTTTGGCCGGATAGTTTCATAAATCTGGCAGAGCGCGAGCATGAAAATTTATGCTCTGTACGTGGGGCTGGCATGCGATCAGGTTGCGAACCGTACCTAACCCACGAATGGGGAAGAGCGTACTCGCGTGCAGATTTGCATAAGTCAGCCGATACGAAACACCGGCAGATGACGGTTCCGTGACACGACTCGTCGTAACGCAGACGGCAACGATTCCCGGCTAGGTACGAACTTCTACGCGCATCGTGTAAACGCAAACAGGGTGGTGTTATTGCGCGCGGATTGAATTGCAGATGCTGGAGCGAGTGCGTACCGCATCGAAAACGCGACGAGGATCTCGTTCCCCCATCGCTTTTTCTCTCTCCCCTGGAAATCATTTTTAATCTCTTGTGTAGTTGCGCGAACGAAGTCCGGAAAATATTATGCGAAGTTTAAGGGAATGCTAAGTTGTTGTAACTTCGTGCAAAAATATTTCACAATGTCGATTACAATAAAGACCGGACGAAATTGCAAAATTTGGGTCAATATCACAAAATTGTGAAATTTTTTAATTTACTCTAGTATATAGATTTTCCGATTAGAAATGACTGTGCGCCATTTTGAAATTTTGTGTTTGCTGCAATAAAGACCGGCGAAATTGGAAATTCGGGTAAATATGATCGCGATGGCGAAACGCTTTTCGTGATTGAAATTAGCATGCATTTCGGTAAGCACGTTATTTTCGGGTATTCATTTTTCAAGCGCGGTATGATTTCATCCGGATTACCATTCATAATGAATGCCTAGAATCAAGATTTGCATACAGTTTGGGTATGTTGCGACGCGAAAGCGATAGAAATTGCACCGAAATCGATTAAAGCCCGAGTTTCAATGAAATGCACGGCCAGTGAACTGAAACAAGTAACTGAAGTTTTGGCATGTGTATAACTACATTACGTACTGTCACATTAACAACGTTAAACTGTAAAGGTCAGTTAATCATACAATTTGTATGCAGCGGGACTTCAAATTATATAGTACGCCCAAAGGCACTGCAAAATTAAATCAATGAATTATTCTTAGTATTTGGGTCGAACCGGTGGATCACGTCCGCGGACAGTTATTAATTAAATATGTTTACTTACTGTATCATTGCACCGGCCATGGAATACATTGTACGCGTGCACCGGCGACACATGCATCAAGGAAGAACGTGCTACTTGAATATTTATTGCATTAGGTGCACTTCAAATTAATTTGCGATTTTTATACAGGGTGTTCATTTGAAAACTTTCTAGCCGAATATCTCAAAAGGTATGAAAGATATTAAAAAAGTGTAAAGCACGTGTCCAAGGATTTCGAGGGGGAAAGAGGGGGGCGGTATCAGTTCTTTATTTGGGCGGCGTTTTCAAGTTCATTCGAAAGTCAACTTTGTTCTTTCAAATGAAAACCTATATTTTTTATTACGGGATTTTATTGTACGTAGAAAGAGCAGCAATTTTTTTCAATAAGATCCCATAATAAAAAATATAGGTTCCTATTTGAAAAAATAAAAGTTTTGGAAAGTTTTCAAATGAACACCCTGTATAATAGTAAATAATGGATAACAGTAAAAATAGTGTAAATGTTCCATAAAAAGAAATATTCCTAAATATAATAATTACTAGACTGCTGAATTTTTCGAACTTATTGTGAACACATTAACATTATTAAGAGACAAAAAATATCATTCTGGTAATTCTAGTTCTTCTAATTGACGCAGAGAATTTTTATTTCGTATGAAGACTCACGGTTAAATGTTTACACAGTTTGCATGTTTCATTTCCGGAAAAGTAAAATGGAAACACGGTACACATGACGAGCCACTAAAAGTTACAGCTGCCACCGTTTATTAAAATCGTGGAAGTAAAAAGAAATTTCTTTTCGGAAAAAAAAATTGTATTCGCTATAAAAAAGCTATCTCGTGGTTGTGACATGTAGGCGAGTCGCTCATGCCAGTCATGGTATTTGTAATTTTATAGCTTGCATTAAACACCGAACGAAGTCCGAATGTTTCATTATTTAGAAGTGGAACGTGTGTGTAAAACATTTTACATTTATTTTAGCAGGAAGGTTTACGGTATAAGTAAAGTGTTAAAAACTCTCGTCCCCTCCGGGGACGATTATTATCAATTCGATATCTATCATTAGTTTCAATGAAGATGGGACACGTGGAGCTGCGACAGGCGAGGGTTAAACCTTCGTACAAATGATAAATTATGTTTCGGGAATGGCGGATGGGGGTTAAGGTTACGGTCGTCACCGTGACAACGCCCCCGCAGTTCTAAAAAGTGCATTAAACTGGCTTGGAAAGTGGCGCGGCGTTTATTACACGAATTCAATTGTCCGCGTGCGACGTTGAACACAAGCGACTAATGAAAACAAACACACTAACGGCCGGTTATTCCCCACCGATTTTGCTTTCCCCTAGTTAAATCGAATCCCCGTGGCGAGCAAACAAAGGAGGCTATCGGCCGGGTTACACGAATTCCTCCTGGTCGCAAAGAAGCGCGAAAATTTCACAGTTGGATTCGGACGTTCCACTGGGATAATCGGATGCCCGCTTGTGAAATTGATACGCGTAAACGCGTATCGATTCGCGCGAGCTTTGCAGGGACCGATCCGACGCCTGAGGGAGGGGCTCAAATAGCAGGACAGGAATTATTTCGAAACTGTCAAACGTGAAGGATGAGCTGAAAGCAGCAGCATGCAGCGCGCCGGACTTGTTAAGGCCACGGTGGTGTTACCAGCCGATAAATGTCGCTGAGATTCACCGATCAACGTCATGTAGAAATCATCGTAATTAAACGAACCGTCGATGGCAGCGTTCAGCAAAATTAACTCGGGCTCAGACTAATTGAAACATCGATGGCCAGATCGAAAACCTGTTTTCGATTTTGTCAAAACTAGAAACGAGATTCAATCAAATCGTAGAATTAATTTGATCTCCACATTTTATTCGTTTGTGTATTTAAAACATTAATCATAGCAAGCATACATATTTTTATTCCAGGTTAATGTTACAAAATCTTTTTTTAGATACATGACGTTAACCTCGGAAAATTAGGTCCCTCAATCGTTTAATATTTAAACTACCAGTTGCATCTAAAATCAAATTTTAGAAAAGTTCTTCATTTTCAACCCCATATCGTGCTTTTATTGGATTATCGATTTCAGATTAACTAAATTAGTCGTCTGACTCCTCAAAGTTCATTAGCTACGAAATATGGGGCACGTTGTCTATCTTCTGTAGAATATTGAACAAAAATGATTTCCAGTCGTTTATTTTCTGAAAAAAGAACTTCCACGAAATAACTGATAGAATTAGATCGAGGTGTGAAAGACCCCAACTTTTATAGAATGCTTGACAGTTACCTTTACAAATCACGTTACTGCTATCCTAGCAACTTTCAGACTTGACGAAATTCTCTTGTCAAACCTCTTTCGAGGTTAACAATACATTGTTTGAGCTGCAGCACTTAATTATCAATTATGTAGTATGGAACCGATTTGTATATACAGTATCCAGGAGTAAACTAGTTTGAACTAACTCCGATAATTGTTTGTGTATCGATGGATCTCCGAATTGTTGAAATAATAACTTACCGACTAACCTGACGTTCGAAAACCTCAACAGTAACAACTACGAACATTTGGCTGCGCGGACCTCAATTCGCTGATCGGTTCATTTGATGTCGGTTTCTGATAGTTATAGGGTTAAAAGTCGATCGATTTTCGCGTCGAATCTATTATACAGGGTGTTTCGTTTATCTGATAACGGAAATATCTTGTAACGCGCTGAAGTTACGAAAAAAATTTGTTTCCAAAATAACTGTGTTTGATCAGCACTAAAGGTGACTATTTGTGGTTTCTATCGAAATTTTTAGCCATTCCTTTTATATAATATAAGTGAAATTAGTTTCCTCAGTTAATAAAACGAATAAAATAAAAAACAGTGGGTCACGTATCGACAGAATTTTTATAGATAGCCGAGAAGGATTCGAAGTGTATGGTAAGATGAGTTTAAATATTTTTACGAGCAGACATCCGAGAGTTTCTTTCGGTTGTATTTTTGTGAAAGTTTCGTTGTTTGCGTGGGCGCTCGCCTCAAACAGCCGGCAGCTTCCTCGGTTACTGTAACAGCCTCCAATTTTCATAGCGGCGGGGGCTCTCACTCTCTCTCTCTCTCTTTGGTGCTTAAAGAAAGTCAGCGAAATTTCCCGGAGATCTCCCGACGCGAAAACCCAGGGAACTTCATAGGTTTCCGCGCGGCTTCGCGCCCGTCGAATTTAATCCCCTTATACCAGTTTTTACCGAACGCGCACGCTTTCGGGGAAAGCCTTTGGTATATCCTCACGGTTGTGACTAAGCGGCTCCGCCAAGTTGTCTAACTTTCCGGCGTATAAACCGCGTTAATTTGATCTACAACGTCGAGAAACCGGGCCTGGATTAACTTGCTTGTCCGACATGTGGGTCACGGTTTGCGGATGCATCCCCTGTTACACTACCGCCCCCCCTTAATCTGCCATTAGACTTATTAATCGGCCGCGGCAACGTTCCATCGATTACGGACTTATGTGTATCGAGCTGTTCAGACGGCTCCTGATGCTATGTACCCACTTGGCCAATTTCAATAACCCGCGTACGGCGCAACACTGATCTTCCTGGCTCGTTGGCAGCGCTATCAATTTTCATTTTGGTACACCAAAACATTCTTCGATTCTTCCAACCTCTACTATATTTTCATTGTTGTCATACCGGTATGTAACCCTTTTGTCAGTCTAATCAGTGATTTCGAGGTGCGCCCGAGACCGTACATGCATTAGGCTCACGCTCAGAGAGTAATAGCTTCCGATGAACTTCCGACCGTCCTGGAAATCATAAATTGATACAAGGCGTCAAGCAGCAACACACTCCATCATCTTGCAAAGTCACTTCGTCGATAAGTGACATCCGTGACTAAGTAGTTTGAAACTGGAAAGGCTCCTCTAAAAGGTGTCGGAAAGTTCTGATGTACGTCTCCGGCGACGATAATAAACTGCGAAATCTTCATTTTTGACAAGTTGGCATGACCGCGGACGGGTACGTCGATGGTTTTCACGTCGGGAGACGGAATCGTACCTCTTGTCAAATTTAATATGTTGGAACTAGGACACCGGAAATATTAATCTTCCTCCTGGCAACGGAAAAGGCTTTATTGGGAAACACCGTTTCGCACAGTTCGGAAGAAAATCGCAATGAGACCTGCGAAGTTGCGTCGTGTGTTCCTTCGGTTCGGGCAAGTGTCGGCGAATCACAGTGCAAGGGGTCCCATAATCTGCGGCCAAAGCGTCCGAACGTGGTATTCAAGTCGGCGACAGCGCGAGCTTCGTCCACCGTGAGTTTCACAGGAGCGGAACGGTCGGTGATCCCCGAGCACCGATGAATTAATGATTTCAGCGGTGACCCGGCAAGAACGGGCTCTTTTGCGGTGGCATCCGCATCGGCGAGCATTGTTGCGCAATTGAAAGCGGTCGGACCTTTTGACGTTGTTCCGTTCGGGGCGCACCTTTGCCGGAATTGCTCAAAGAATCGACAAATTCGAGTTGCGTGGAGCGGTTGTCTCGCGGCAATGCGCAAAACAGGAGCGCAAGAGGGAGAGAGAGAGAGAGAGAGGAATGAGAGGGAGAACACAGAGAGTGAGCGTCGATGTCAGACGCTCCGGGCGAAGCGCGTGCAAGCGTGTATCAGCGAAACGGGCCAGGGAAACTCCATTCTCTTTCCAGTTGGTCTGTGCCAATTCCCCCGAGTGATGTATCACCGTGCCGCCGTAATGCAAGCGGATAACAATATGCCGGTTCCAAAGACGCGTTTTGGGAATACCTGGGAATTATATCCGCGGACTTGCGCGTTTAAATATTTCCCCACCTTTGCGTCTCCGACATCGGCTTCAATCCGTCCGTCTTCTTCTACTGTGCTTTTTTTTTTTATATCGTTACAGTTGCATGCAACCAGTGAATCACCGGAGAAGGTAAAAAAAAGAAAAGGACGGATTTCCTTGCAGCCCGCAACTCCGATATCTCGTCGGTTTTTTCTTTGGTCTCCCTTAGCGTTCGGTCCGGTTACACGTTGTCTCGAATTAAACTTTTCCTTCTCCCTTTATCCTCGAACAGGGCAAAACGAGGAAACCGAGTTTTTGCGGCGGCCGCTCTGCCGCATTTGAATGAATTCCGTTTGCTCTTACATGTGAACCTGGCACCGCTATTGTTTCCATTTGTTTTTCACGGTTCTTTTTTTTTTTCTCTGCGCTACTGTAGCCCGAGCCCGTGCCCGCTCGTTTCCTTGTGATCCGTCGGACGATACTCCAATTGCGGATCGAATGCATAAACCCCGGGCACGCTGGAAAGGTAAATAGATACGAAAATCGATGGTCGGGAAAGTTTTGCATTTATTTACAAGTGAAAGATACTGCCGGGCCAGACACTGTTCCCGGGGATCCGATGAATTTGTAAATACAGGCTCGTTGCTCTGTTCCCGAGCATCCGACGTAACTGGAAATTATTGCTCCGGGTTCGATCGTGTCTTTAGTGGCTGACGATCAGTGAAAAACGTGCACCCCTACCCCGAGACTGCTCCTGTCGCAGTGACGCTTCTGTTTTCATGTTTCATCAATAGACTGCGGATTTCATGCATTTATGACGAAAATGGGTAAGCGCGATTTAAAGCAGGGGATTTATTAAAACGATTTGAAGACATATCAGCGTATTGGTTTCCGTATTGAATTACCGGATGAGTCAGAATGTCTCTTGCTCCTGATTTGTTCTTCTAAAAATATTCAAATTATAAGTATCGTTTTCCGAGAAATTATTTTAGTGAACTTCTCTATTGAAGTATACTCTATTGAAGTATTTCAACAAAACTAAAGAGAGAGGAATTCTTTCTTAAATTAAGAATTTGTTAGTCCTGTTGACGATAATAGTTTTCCTTGTTCTCACGGAATTTTACACACAACTTGTGTTTATCCTCATAGACGAACCTCATGATGGAAAATATTATTATAAATAGGTTCCAGACCTATTTTGAATTTTATTTAACGAGATTTATACGGTTCTTAACACCATCCGTTCCGACGGGCATATAATTCATAATGGAGGAAGTTGCAAGAATAAGGAGCGGTTCAAGTAGCATAGGTCAGCCTACGGTCAGACACATTCTACTCACCGGGATTCCGTTGGAAATGAAGCTTCATGGGAAAATTTATTCTACTCGGTTTCTTTGTTCATATACGTAGAATCACCACCTATCCGGTTACAGGGGCCTCGCCAGCCGCCTCACCCGACACCAAGCGGGAACGCTTCTTTTTCTCGAATTTGAATATCAAATATCCAAGCAGTCGGAACCGGCATCAAAAGCTCCGTCTTCTTTTTCGACACGGTTGAAATTTGCTGAATATGAAATAATCCCGGCGAAATTATCTTTCACTAAATTTCAAGTCGCGGGAACACGATACTCTTACGCATTTTCTCGCGGACCGAGCCCCTTTCGGAAATGTTAAACCCCGATGCTATCGCTATCAACGAAACTCGATACATCAGGTCGCGCGAACCAGAAACCCGGCGAAAATATTTGCAACTAAACTGACACCATACATTTTCGGATAGCGTATTAACGGGTGCTTGTTGACGGAAATATAAAGTCGAAGTATAATATATTCACTAGAATGCGCGGATCTGTATGCATTTATAAAGAAATTGGTTGGGTGAAATATAGGACAGTAACATTATTTTTAATATAACAAAGTCTTTAAGGGATGAAATCAATTTTTATTTCACTTCTGCTTTCCACAATCAATGCAGAACATTTCTATTTTGGTTTTTATTTTTTAATTATTGAAATGATAAAGATGCTTCCATCAGAAATTATTCAATAAATATCTTTGTTTGAAACAAGTATTTTTATAAAAATTGTGAACAATCTAACTAAGTTCAGTGTTGTAATTTTTATAAAATAGTGTACACATATCCGATAACTAGTTTTACGAACCGACAGCATTTTCTCTAAAAATGTATGGTGCACGCTGAGTTGCCAATCGAGGAGGTGCTTCTGGTCGAAAATCGAAGTTTAGATATGTACGCTGTCCCGCGGAAAACTATTTATTATTTTATTTTCGTTTGACGTCAATGGACAGACGCTCGTTTCTCGTGGCGCGGCAAACCAAACTAGTAAAGGATGTTTTTCGATTTGACCCCCTTTGTGCGAGGTTGTGCCGACTGCATCGCAAATCAACTTTGAACGCGCTTGCTATCTCTTTCCCAGTCATTCTCTTTCGGATACTTAACCCCTTTTGTATGGCTGGCAAACTACGCGAAAGTTTATGTCTCTCTAAAAGGTTCTGTCGAATGAAGAACTCAAACGTTTTACTGTTTCATTCGGCATGCAGAGGGGGCCCGCTAACTTCGTTGCGAATAGTTTTTTAGCGAGTACCGAGCTCCATTTCAAATTTCGTCTCATAAGATCCCCGTGGCTTACGTACCATGAATAAAAGAAGATTTATAGCTTCTTCGGCGAGGATCAGGCCTGATATTATATTCGGAATTAACTATGCGAGGCCGCGGAACCGACGCGACCCCCCGGAAAACTCACTTGGAAACACGCTCCACTATGATCTTGATTAAATGCATGGAAGTGCATCCGACTTTTGATCACTTTAACTTTGCCGTTTGTGTACGACTCCGGCCATAGATAAAGTGACAGCCATAAGTTATCGCCCCGTAATAACTTAGTTTCAACCATATTTTGGTTGCTGACGGTAGACGGCGGAGTTTTCGCCGAATTCTCATTTTCATAGGCTGCCCGTTTCAAATTTCGTGTAATTACTAGAATAATATAGTTGTTGTTCATGAATTTTTTCTCAGATTTTTAAATAATTAAAAAATGAAATCAACTTGACCAGTATTTGTGCTGCGTCAGTGCAAAAATCGATTTTTCTTTTTAACCGTCACGCAACCAACCGTGAAGTCTGAAAAAATTCATGAATAATAATTATAACGAGATATATCGGCACTGTAAAAATGTAGGTACGGTTTTTGATTTTCTACCAGCAGGATTCTCAATTTAAAAATCTTAAACGAGTCGCAGAGCATGTGTCTGGGTGCTTGACAGTTTTCTAAACGTCGCCAACTAAATTTTTCGAATTTACTCTGTAACTACCCTCCCGGTCGAGATATAGGGTTGAAATTCTACACAGTATGTTTTTTCATGATTCCCCATCAAATATATCAAGATCAACCCAACCAATTCTTATGCTTGACATAAATTGGGGTTGAACAAACATTTCCCATTTCACAGAAATTGTTCACTTTACTACATTCTGTATGGAAACGAATGCTGAAAATGCATAAAATTCGGAATCCACGAATCGTAAACAGTAGCAGGACCAGGACTTTCGACGTTGCTAGTTGATTTATTATCCAGCACTGTAGTAAAACAGAACGGCAAAGTAGGTTATGCCATTGTTTGTAGGATATAGGTACACATGTGCAACAAGAAACTTCAACGTGTACCTTCCATCACTTCGAAATTGTGTGTACCTACTATGAGCAAAGTGAAAACAAATTTCCGGATTTCACCTTAATATCTCAATACCACGATCACTGCTAAAAATTATTCAAGTTTAGCTTTTCACCATCACATCACCCTTAACCCCTTTGCTTATTTAGCGGCAACACCTCCAGGAATAAGCCAGCCGTTGATTTTTCAACGGGAATTATGCTTCTTTAATAATTTCACTGATAAGAACAGAATATTTCTAGCTTTTCTGTACCTACGTTTACTTTAACGCTGAAATATTGATTGCAAAACAATTGAATTCTATTTCGTGATAAAAGAAAGACATGACATTCGCATTTAGCAGATTATAAGGGGTTAAACGTAGCGATCTGAAGTTTTATTTTATAATTAACGGTGAAAAGACGTGAAAAATGTCATGGAGGCCGATTACCCCTGCCGGACGTTTTCCCGCGAATTCGCTCGCATTCGCGAAAATTTCGTCGAGCGAACTTTCGCGCTTCGAGCGTCGCAACTTGGTATTTCCAGGGGGAAACTTTCCGGGCGCACGGGAGGGAAAGTTTAAAATAGCAAAAAGGGCAATTACGCGCTCGCGGACTTAATAGATCGCAAATGACGGAACAACATTAAGTGGCAGAAACAATATCGGGACGAAAGAAAGTGGCTCGAGACTGCGGATGGGGGAAACAAATGAGCGGGAAAGTTTGCCGGGATTTCTCATGCTCGTTCGCAGGACTAAACTTGCGTAACGCTGTTGGCGGAAGCCGCGACGGCAACGAAGATTCGACAAAGCGGCTTCCCACCGGCTCACAGCCGAGGTGTGCCTTAAACAGAAACAATACGGGGAGACCCGGCAGAACCAAGTTTCCACGTAACCAGAAAGCAACGGATGCCGGCATAAATATTTCAAGCCGTCAGGTTGCGGATATGATTCACGCCCCGCGATGCCTTTGCGAGTCGCAAGGCTCCGAGGAACTGCCTCCCCCGTAACCTGCGAGTGTTCACCAAAAACATGCGTCGCTCGGAGTCAACAAATAAATCATGCGAGCCTGTTCCTCGCGATTCGCGCGAGTGCTACTGACGCGAGAAACGTATACGTTCTGTCCTGCAAGAGCGTGTCGACGATATTCCTCTGTAAATATATTCATATATCTATAAAATTCTTTGTATGAGTCGAATATCTCTATACATCAAACATTAATACGCTCTTACTTATTGTTAGTAACGGGTCCAATCTCCTCCATCAGCAATTGTAGCTTGGCACCGTCTCGGCATACTTTCAGCTAATTTCTCGGCGTACGCTACAGGTAGCGCCTCCATATCTTCCGAATGGGTCCCATCGAAATCACCGACACGATTTCCACCGACAACATTTCACCGACAATAACTTTTGTTTGTTTTAATAATAAATTAACACAACGACTTGAGACGACCACATGATATGATATTACATATAATTCATATGATATAATACTGTATTATAATAAATACATGCTGTGGTCACAACGACTTGAGACTGTATTATAATACAGTATTATCATATGTATTATATATAATATCATACTGTGGTCGTCTCAAGTCGTTGTGGATCAAATTCGTTGTCGGTCAAAATCGTTTTCTGTTAAAGGCGCTGTCGGCCAAAGTTATTGTCGGTCAAATCTGGAGTCGGTGAAATGTTGTCGATGAAAACCGTGTCGGGGAAATTTGTGTCGGTGAGATTTCGATTGGACCCCTTTCGAATATGGTGTACAAGAGTTCTTATATTGGTTATATGTTTCCCTTTCTCAGCTTGCCCTTCATTGTGGACCACACATTTTCTATCGGGTTTGCATCAGGGGATTGGGATGGCGAAGGTAGCACGGTGATGGCGTTTTTCGCTTTCCATTTGGTACCAAATTGATGGTTCCGGAAAGCTCTGTTCTTCTCGCTGTCAGAAACAAATCTGACAAATGTTCAGTCAAGGTGTATTAAAGACTACTGCGTACATTATCCTTATCTCTCCCTTGTTCGGTGACAGGTTTCGAAGATATCGGCGACACCGTTGTCATTACGCGGCGTTATTTCGGCGCCGCGTTTGCTGTGAAAACCAACCCCCGAATCACACGGTTAATTGGCCGCCGCGTCATTCGAGATTTGCCGCTCGCAAAATCTCGCCGATCGTGTTGCCCCGGCTCATTCATTTTTACTATTTTCTATAAATTTCGAGCGTGTCGCTCGACGCGCCATTCGAGCAATGCTTGCGATGGAGTTATTCGCCGGACTGAATCGAAAGTATGCGTTACAGCGATACGTGTGAAATGCGAAGGATGCTTGACGAAATTGACGAAATTCCGCGCAACAGTTTGAACACATTATTACCGCTGTTTTTATGCACAGTTGCAGTGTAGCGGAGATAATCGATGGTCGCTAGAGCCGTAGCACCTCGGCTCAGCTAATGCAACCTCAAGAAGTCGTAAATTCGGGTCTTCGGGCAGCTGTACCATCAGGCGCGACCGTATATTGTGTTCAAAGACAATTTATTACTGAAAAGCTGATCTGAATCCTGGACTAATATGCACAAAATTTCTATCAGTGATCACAATCTCCGGCTATTCTCTAAGAACACACTAATGTTGACGCGAGCAATTTATGGCGGCTTGGCTGCAAGCACAGTAGCTTTAAAAAATTAATAAACGCGTATTTAACTATGCACTCGGACCTATTCTAATTCGAAAAACGAATTTCTCTTCCGGCCCGAAGTATTTCCATTTTTAACCGACTTCGAAAAAGGAGGAGGTTACTCAATTCGATCTGTATGTGCCTTTCTTTTCTATGTATGTTCACCGATTACGCCGAGATGGATGGACCAATCGGAACAAAACCGTCTGCACCTTGCAGAGTATGTCCCCGGGGTGGTCCTGTGATAAAAAATGTTGCGTTTTTTTTATTCCTTACGATTTTATTCGCGTAAAATGAATTATTTCATGTATGTTCACCGATTACTCCGAGATGGATGGACCAATCAGGACGAAACCTTCTGCATTTTGCAGGATATGTCTCCCGATTGGTCCCTTGAAAATAAATTTTGCATTTTTTCATTCTTTGCGGTATTTATTGCGAATAACCAATAAGACCGAAAAACCATCCTGCGGTGTTTTACAAATTCTGCTCGTTCGTTTTTAAGTTCGTGTGTATTCACATCAATGAAATGGAAATTATTATTTCATACTTTTTAGTGCATTTTTTTAGTGCGTTTTTTCGCGAAGTCGGTTTTATACATACATAAAACTGATATAATACCTCGTACAATGCTTTCAGTAGTCTATATATGTTTAGTAATTTAGTTAATAATAGTGTGTATAATTATTAATACTTTTAAGCATTTTAGCCATGGCTCTTTCAAAATTGTATACACAGGGTGTCCCAGCTAACTTGACCACCTTGAATATCATTGTTGTTTTTAAAGATACGTGAAATGTCTGAAGAACAAAGTTGAACGGTAAAATGGGGCTCATACGATACCAAAAAAATGTTTGTTCTTATGTAATTTTTTTTAGAGATATGAAGGTCACCTTCATTTTTTTAAATGGAATGAGGTATTTTTTAATACATCAATCGATGCAGCTGGGGACATTAGTTATAAAAAAAGTACTAACCTATGTATGTCGAAAAGTTAGTAGTTCAGGAGATATCTCAATTTAAGTAACTCTAAAATACCATTGCGGTCGTACTAAGACGTTACACAAGTATTTAAAGTATCTTTGAAAACGACAAAGATATTCAAGGTGGTCAAGTGAGCTGGGATACCCTGTACATTTTGAATAATGGTATAAATGTCACTACTCGAATGCAAAGAGTTAATACCGCGAGGGTTGCGTCACCGGCTCGAATGAAGAAACAAAAGAATTTTAATGAATTGCATAACTCCGATTCAGGGTCCGTACACAATTAATGTCCACACGAGTCAGAATGGAAAATATGCGACTCTATCTGCTTAAACATCTAGCGCCATAAGTTTTGCGCGTGAGTGTGCATATGCGCCGCGTTATTCATCATATCGCATCTATCTCCACCCAGCTTCGTGCTATTAATTTACCAACGAGCATTGACGTATCGCGAGCAAGAAATCAATCAAGCATCCAGCCCGTGAGTTAGGGCCATACCGTAACATGAGCATTCGTGTATAACCAGCGAAATTCTCAGGGTGTAATAGAAACTGACTATAGCATACTGTGCGTATACTTATGCAGAATCACGTTATTACGTGCTAATGGATCAAAACAGAAATTAGATTAAAACTTGCTGGCAGAATAATATTTTTCCATTACTGCTGTCTCTGCTCTCTCCCCGCCATTTGTATTATTTTCTACAAACGTAAAAGGATCCGCAGTCTAATTATAATAATTAGGTAAAGTATCTTTATGGACTTACAACTCCCGAGAGGTTTCAGAGCGCAGTAAAACGCACGGATAAATCAAATTTAATGGAGTTGCAGAAATTCACTGAAATTGTTACAACAATGAATATACTTTTTAATCCCGCTCCGAAAATTTGGTTAATTATTTCGAAAAGTTATACGAAATTTATCCCTTTTTACGAGCTTGCGGCGTTAGGATTTTCCACACACATGAATGATACAGTTTCATTATTTTCAAAAATCATTTCCCCGGAGGAGGGCAGTTTCTTTACCACGGACTATATTTACACAATATGGTGATTCTACGTGAAGAAATACATCGAGAAGCTGAAATTATTTTCAAAAATCATTTCCCGGAGGGAAGGAGTTTCTTTAGCGATACAACATTGGCAATCATCCCCTATACTAAACTATAGTCTAGCGACAAGGTCGGACTGTATTTAAACAAGCTGGTGATTCTACATGAGGAAATGCGTCGCAAAGAAATTCGCCTAATTATTTTCAATTAGCGATACACCATTGGCAATCGTCCCCTATGCTAAACTATATCCACCGACGGGTCGGACTATACTTATACATATAGGGTGGTGATTCCACGTGCAGAAAATAAGACGAAACATCATTTCCCCGGAGGGGGCAGTTTCTTCAGCGGTCTAACACTACCAATCGTCCCCTATAATAAACTATAGTGACAGGCTCGGACGCGAGTTGCGCGAATCATTGATCCCGCGACGCCAATTTCAAATCACTCGGTTAAATCCCACTCGAACGAGTCGAACGAAATTACGCGTCCGGACGGTTTCGGCTCGTTGGCAGCCAGGCGATGCTGAAGTGTCGTCAAATTCGGCGTCTGTCACATTCAAAGCTGTCGCCATTACTCATGCCGGGGACAAGGTGCATTCGATATGAACCGGTCCGTTCTCATGTTTCTAAATTGGACATGCTCGAGACAACGGGAACGCGCGCGCGCGCTAATTTTCCAATTTCCGATGTCTCGACGCCCATAACGCGGCGTGTCCAATAACTTAGGCTTGGCCTATATGTATATGTATGTCGGGGCGCGGTTCAGGGTCCCCGGTGCCAACGAGAAAACCGGGGAACGTAATCGATCGCGGTCATGGCAAGATCAATTTTTATCGGATCGCCGGCCCACCGAACAATAGCCGGTAATGAATATGAAGTTCGGCTGACTCTGGGAACAAGCGAACCGATCCACGGCTGATCAATTCTGTCCCGTTCACCAATAGGAACCTGAAGAAATCATCGTTGTCTCGACGTTTCTGCACTCGCTGAGAGAAAGACTTGTCGATCAATCGTTAAATAGAAACGATCCCGAATTTTACGCTGTAAGCAATTACTAAACATTTATATATGTATCCTTTTGTTTGATTGTTTTATGTCGCTTCTTCAACTGCTATGGTTATTAAGCATAATTAACCATAAATCTGCGGTTGCCAGGAAAAACGCCGCATGTCACAATTTCAAAAGATTTCAGTTTATGCATTAATTGAGATTTATAGTATGGGATTTACGTCTTTATCAGAAAAAAAGGCACGAAAATAAATTCGAAAGGCTTAAAAACATAATGCAATTGAACCGATATCCTATGGCAAAGCATTAGTGGCCGAAACTTCAAACGACAATGTCTCGAAAGTGAAATTATGTGACATGCGGCGTTCTTCCTGACAACCACAGAAATTACATATCCATAAAATATAAAAAATCATAGGGAATGAAAATATTCTAGGTCGGAAGAAATGTTTAATTTTCGAGTTAAAATAGCTCCGAGCGCAAAGGGTTAATAATTTGCTCAATAAACTTTAGATGAGCTTACTACATGACCACTTTTAATTAGACTGCGGAAGTTTATGCAATTTTTAATTTCTGCAGGCAAATTTCAAGAGAGTGGGAACAAATAGAATCTTATTTTCAGTAATAGTCTTTAGAGAGAGAGATCTGAAGTAACTAAAAATCGTATTAAATTCGTAATCGTATAAATCGTATTAAATTAATAAATTCTGAAGATCTGCAGTGTACTTCTAATAAATACAGAGCACAATACACAATAAATTTTTCAACCAAGTTCTTCCAAGTTGCTGTGTAACCCGTAAACTTACCGTGTAAAATGGTTTTATTTAGCAGCACGAGATTTTACCCTTCGTATACGTCTTTAGTATAATTAGAATAATTGTGAAATGTATCATAGACAATGCCGGAGAATACGTCGGTGTACGATGTTAAGCTTAACAGTATTTTTATACGATTGTAACCGGGTAGAACGTGTAATAATGTAAACTAATTTTTCGTTTATTGTAGTTCCGGTTTAATCCGCAGTCTAATTACGAGAGTAGTCAAACTGTAGATCCTCGCGGAACGACGCAAACAAAATTTCTTTACCCAGGGATTTTGTCTGCAGCTTTTAGCGGATTTACTTACTCGAAGGATGAATCTTCAGCTTTTACGGTTTGGACTTTCCGAGCTTTTCCAAGGGGACTGGGAAGATGCTTGTTATAAAATTTCCTTACCTGTAACACACAAAGTGTGGCATTAAAAGTGTGGCCGGTATGAATCTACTCGCGGATAAAATAAGATGTAACGCTGTAAAAGTTACGTTCGCGGCGTCGCACAGTAAGGTAGCATAATAAAATAATAATTTCTTATCAAGGATGATTATAACTTCCTACATTTTCCACTATCATTTGTCACGAAATTAATCGATAAAACGCACAAAAGTCCGTACAGTCCATTCCACCTGAACAACGGCCGCACAAAAGACAAAAATTCCGAACACAAATCGAACAGCAATAATTCGCGTCGATTCCAGCACAATTTTCTTTCCGCGTTCGGCTACATTGTACATACATACATACAGCTAGATTTTCACGTTGCGCATGTCACTGGAATTCTCAAATCGATTTCCTCGAGATACAAAATCCATGGGATGAAAGTTCAGCTGTGTATTTCTGCGACTGTTTTTCGATTAACCAGCCAATCGTTGGCCGGAAATCTTTTTTTCAATTCGTCGGGCAACTATCGCCGGGCATCGAAACGATTACAAGCTGCCCCGACGAAAGAGAAACAAATTTCAGGGTGGAGCCCCGTTTCAACAAGTATCCAAAACATTGTTTATCGGACCCTTCGGGTACGAGGGATGAGGGGGAACTATTGTAAATCAGCGAAGAGGACAACGGGAACACAGGATGGGTATGCGGGCCATCATTTTCCCCTGAATCCGCGTAAATGTTTAGCGAAACGTATCGCGGTTCGATGTTTGGTCGTCGGGAGTGCGA
This sequence comes from Lasioglossum malachurum, assembly GCA_028455605.1. Taxonomy (NCBI): domain Eukaryota; kingdom Metazoa; phylum Arthropoda; class Insecta; order Hymenoptera; family Halictidae; genus Lasioglossum; species Lasioglossum malachurum. Next base: position 16,577,827 of record CM052318.1, on the reverse strand, counting down.
ACCGTTTCGAATAATGTAAATACAGCAGTGCTCACTTAAAGGGTATAGCCGGATAAGGTGGTCAAACGTGCCCCCAAAACCGAATCGATCTGTTTCCATACCATTCGATAGGGGTACCAAAGAAAAGTCCGTGCACCTACCAAAAGGGTAGTTGTAGAGTCAGCACTCTTTAATGGAATATCTTCTGTTCTGATTGACGAAAAATTACGAAAAAATTCGTGAACGTTCTACCTACCAACGCACACGACTGTGAATTATTTCAAGATCTTTGGTTACAAAACCGATTTTTTAAAAAATCCGAAAGCATATAATTGCCGATTTTATATCGAAGTTTTCAGAGCATGTACCACGTACATATTGTTATGGCAGTTCTGCTTGACAAAAAATTTCGAGAAAAATCGTAAACGTTTTACCTAATAGCACACACGACTGCGAATTATTTCAACATTTTTCGATGCAAGATCGATTTTTAAAAAATTGCAGGAAGCTAAAATTGTTGATTTTATGAGAAAGTTTTTACACGATCACGTTCACATTATTATAGTAGTTGCGTCTTACTATGGTTACCAATGTGTATGTTCCTCGAATTTTTCGGAGTTGGTGAACGCGTTCAACAAAATTGAAAATCTCAAAAAATCTGATAAAATGCATATTTCTCACGGAAGTTGCAGAGATAGCAGTTTCATAAAAATTCCATAGTGAGATATCGCCGAAAGCAATGTTCTGTATTTTTTTTAGATTTGTCTATGAAGTGCCATACCCACCTCCGAGCTCGAGGCGCTAAGTGGCTGGAGTAGGGACGGCTCGTGAAAGTTTAAGTGCAACAGATTTAGGAAATTTAAGCGATCACCACTGTGTATCTATTAGGTTGTTTGCGGCCGGATCGAGATCCCATTTTGCAGCGAGAGCCGCGAATCGATCCTTTGACCATGGACGGCAAACAGCTGCCAGCCGTGGCTGGTTAATCAATCACGGCGTCGATCGGCGCAAGGAACTGACGGGGGCGGCACAAAGCCGGCTGCGGCCGCCTTCGTTCACCATGTAAATGCCGTTTAACTCGACGGAAACGAAAGGAATGGTAAATCAATCGTCCGCGACGAGTGTCTCGCGGGGATACACCTATGGGACGGACAACCGTAGACCCCTTCCCCCACCCCCGTTGACAAATTGGCTAGAAACGAACGACAAAGGAACACCGAGGTTCGACATGCTTCGATCCTGTGATTCGGTTTTCGATTGGTATGGTCGTATGCCGGTTTTTGAAAACCTTGGAAACCACTGGTCCGTATACACGAAGGCAAGTAAAAGCTTCTTCCAGTGATTTTCGAAGCGAACACTCAGTTCCCCGTACACACAGGATGAAGTATTTACCAGGAAATAGTTTTCACTGGATTTTACATTGAACAACAGTTAAATGAAAAATAAATGCACGAAACAATGCCGCCTGCAACGTTTTCTAAACACCGATTATACACATATATTGTAGTACTTGATTGTTCTCCGAATTTACCCCGGTGTTTGGCTAAACGCACGTGATTAGTCGACGGGTAAACAAATTCGAAGCTTGTATTCGATGCATTTCCACGTCGATAGATCTCGCTAAGACGACGGATTGCTTGTCAGAGGCACGAGAGTGACCCGTTTTTTCCCCAGACTTTCTGTTCGACTCGAGATGTCGATCAGCCATGGCTGCGCGAAGTGTTCCAGACATTTCCCATTAAACCGCGTCGGCGTGTTCGACGTAATCGTCCATTTTTGCTACTCACTTGTTAACCCCTTGCACTCTGAGCTATTCTAATTCAAGAACCGAAATTTCCTTCTGGCCTAAAATATTGATTTTATCGGTATGAAACTGATATAATACCTCGTGCAATATATACTTTCAATAGTTTACTAAAATATAAAAGTAAAGAATTATTAGTGGCGCCCCGAGTTTCCACTCGAGCGCAAACTAACTAACCACTGCTCCTAATAATAAGTTTAAAAATCAATCGGAGTGCTCGAAATAAGACTCGTTCCGATGGAGTTACAAGACAAATTTTTTCCCCATCGAAATCGTTAGTATCGATCGCGGAAATACCAATCCGGCTTTAGATTGGCCGGACGTTGCACCGAGGAGCATAGAAAACCGCAGCCGGTCGCGTGTGTTATATCTTCGAGGGAAAACCATAAAATGTTCGGAACAAACAATAGACACGGAATGCGCGGGGCGCGTCGTGTCGCGTCGCGACGACCGGAGAGAAACGCCGACACACTCGAACATTGATTTTTAACGTGGCCCCGAGACTAGTTGAGCCTGACAGGAAAGTATGAAATCGGATCACTCGCAAACATCTACGTCACGACAGGATATTAACCAGGATGTAAAGGGGAAACGAGCATGCGGAAAGGTTTTTCTTGCCGCGACAAAACCGATATACACAGCCGAGGGAGATTCTGTACGAGCTGCCAACCTTTTATCGGTCCATCTTCCTTCTCTCCTTTTTCTTTTTTTTTTTTTTTTACAATACCCGTGATGTATGCATGTTCGCATTGCACGAGTACGCCAAATTTCGGCGCTAGTCCCTCCCCCAATCCTCATCCTACGCCGGTGACACACGGAGATTCAACGCGTCGACGATTTACGTCGGAAGACGTCGAACCATTTCATCCCCGACGAGATTCGCGAAGCTGCGCAATCTTCCGCGATTTTTACTCCGACTTATTTCGGAGAATTGCGTCGTACTTGGTCCCAATATCGTGAGTGGTCCGTGGATTTTTCCGCATTTGCTATTTATTTCTGATTAAGGAATTTTAAGTAGACAAATTTTAAGAAAGCGGGATGAAAGTAAATCCTATTCTCAATATGGGAACAGCCTTTGTAGATCAAAGACATAAAAATTGTTGTAAAAGAATACAGAAATTCTATGAACGAAATGTCATAAAATTGATTGTACTTAAATAATTAAAAATTGACTTTCATTTTTTCCTTGAGAAAACGAAGTGACTTTCCGAACGACCTAATATTTCAGTGATTTCGATCACTAAAAATCGTCCACCTGGAGGAACAATTTTCCCCTGATTCCGATTTTCAAAAAATAACATACGGAGCCAGAATTTTGCATAAAGAGATCTGCAGTCTACTCATGATTATTCAGGACCAGGGAAGCTTGAACACGGTGCCAACTGCGGTGGAAGCTTTTATAGATTGCGTTGAGAGTCTGAGACGATCGAAATTTTTGCTTTTTCATCGATCTGAATTTTAAGCGACGTATAATTTTAATAGATCTATCTTTACTGCCTATAAATTGTTGGTTGAACTGTAACCGTGTAAGTAACTGAATTATGTACTTTCGGTCGCGCTATGCAACACTTGCACCGGGCGTCAACGGCAGCCATCTTTGAGTTCAGCATAATCTCGCGTAATGTTAAATGCATGGGGTATGCAAATATTGGGAGCTTTTATTGAACGGATTTTCAAATTCGGTTCTCCCCAAATACGAAAATACATGAAAAGTGATGTCACACGTTTCCTGGTCTTTTTCTCCTGCGACAATCTACTAAAAGGTTTCCATCAGTGGTGCAAGATTAGTATAGTCGTCTATTGCAATGGAATATATAAAAGTAGACACCTGAATTATAAATAAATAAATGTCCTTGGGGTTTTTGAAAGTTTGTGAATACAAAGGCCAGCACTCAGGGTGGTAGTTAAAGGTTATAACGACCATAAATCTACGCGTCTTCTATCTCTCGTAACCAGAATCTTCGGGAATTGCTCACCAAGGCTGATCTATGCGTTTACTGCAGGACACTGCAGTGGTCCGATATGTCACTGCAAGATCGTCTCTACTGCTATCCTCCCGAGACATTGGCTCCTAACGATTGACCTGGTACCTTGTTCCTTTGTGGAAGATAAACAATCATTTACATCGGACTCGCATTAAGGCAATTACCGAAAATTTATATGACCGTTGTTACACAAATCACCGCTTGCATATCATCCCATACTCTAAGACCTTGCTAACATTTCGGGGATAACAGTGTCCGATCCTCCATCGAATGTATGCAAAACTTTACACATGATTATGACCGATGTACATTTTTCCCTTGCGCATCGTAGATGACATTCAAATGAGTCCTAACATAAAATATTTTGGATATTGTAGGACTACGAAGAGTGTAAGGGTGAAAATATTATAAAAATGGTAACTTCAAGGGAATATTAAGATTGTAAAAGAAATATTTTCCCTTGCATATCATAGCTGAGCTTAAAAATGCATTCGGAGATCAATATTTTTGATATTGTAGAAAAGTGTAGGAAATATTGAGATCGTAAAAGAAATATCGTACAAAGATTGCGTAAAAGAAAATATTACGATTGGTGCAGACGAGAACGAAAATGTCTCCAATTGCGAACAATGTGTAAAATAAAATTATTTGATCCCTCGGTGTCGTCAGAAGTGAAGAGAACATTCGAGTGACTGCTTTTAAGTGGGTCGCTCGGTAGAATATTTCACATAGAGCGATCGAGATTCTTGGGTAAATTATTGCCAATGGGAATCGCGATTAGCTACCGTTTGTTTGCACAATTCAATTATTATAGATTCTAATGGAGCCCGGCGAGAGAGTGCCATTTGTTATCACGAGCGAAAGAGGCGAATTCGCTGGGAGTAAATCCCGCGAATGCGGACGGCTGCCGCCATTCGGTTTGGCGTGGTTTCAAGCCTCTAAACGGGCGAAAAACTTTCCTGCCATATTGCGTTAAAGCGGTGATTAATTCATTGGCGATAGTTATGCATTTGAATGAAGCGGGAGTAGGAGCCTCGGTCTCTCCCTACCTTTTTCGTCGGTTTTTGTTCAGAAATTAGCCGGATATTCAGGGGCCGCGTGAACGAGTTCGCCGGAAGTTTCGACGAGCCAGAGAGGGGTGATTGCGGGGTGTTTAGGATCGCACTAAGCCGCCGAGGGTTGACACTATTGTCCCCGTGAATCCTAGCAAATAAATTGCTCTTAAGTGACTCGGACAATGGAGCGAAATGGCAGTTGTGATTGCCACACGTTTTATTCCACTCTTTCCACGCCGTCCGCTCTGCACCCCTGTTGCCAACCCTAAACATTGGCTTTAACGATAACTCGACGAAAATTTCCACTGGGTTTCGACTGATTCGAAGCAAAAAATGAAGTTCATGATTAATCGGTAGACTGCGGATTTTATGCATTTACGGTAGAAATAGTTAGGTCTTATTAACAGACTGTGGATTTTATGCGTTTATATGACAAAAATGAGTAGGCGTGATTCGAAACATTGAAAGGATTAAAAGACTTTAACAGTGTCGAAATACTATTTATTTCGACCATATCAAAATTATTAATGAACAAAATAAATTTTTACTTAGCTCCTGTAGATTGCAATTGATGTCTACAAATTTTATTTTGCATAAAGATCCGCAGTCTACTTATTAAACATACTTCTATATCATTTTCGACCTATTAACCCTTAGCACTCGAGTGGCGACTCTGAGGCACCGTTAAAATGATAAAATGAAGAAAATCATATAGAATGGAATTATTTCAGCTTGCAAAAAATGTTTCATGTTTCACAGAGATACGCGGTCTATCGAACTCCATGAAAGTAGCTACAGCCTGAACGAGAAGAAATAAAATAATAAGTAATCAAATTCCATCTCCTTCCCCATTAACTCCATCAAATTCACGCCGACCATAAATCTGACGAAATTCCAGTAAACTTTATATTGTATAAGTTCCCGAAGACTACGGCGTAAGTGCACGAATGTTCGCAGCCTGCTGCTAAGAATATAAACTGATGTTCGTCCGCGGAAGAAAATTACGCTCGCCGCACGCAGATACAGCGAGTTAAGACACAACTTTCAACAGCCTTAGATTAATTTTATTACCATGGCACACACAAGTGGCGCCTGGTGAACAGCGTAGTGCACACTCGAATATAACACCAGACCGAGCAACTTTCGCTGATAATTTTCCTCGGCGGGGCGATAATCAAGCAGCGTTAATTTCGCGGTACCCATTGTCGTGCGTCGCGTCGCGTCGTCGCCTGACACGCAACAGCTTCGTATCACCTGTGATTGAAGCCGGTTCGACCTCGTTTGGGAAAGGATGCTTTCGGCTCCGGTTGCCCGGGATTAAAGGGAGTATGCAAATTAATGAGCGAGCTTGGAATTGTAAAATAATGCAAACTAAACACCGTGCGTCTTCCGCGATACACGGAGACCGTTCCCCACGGCGAAACAGTGTTTGCAGATGTTATTTATTTGGAGAAGGGCGGACAGTTAAATGAAACACAATGAGACGGTAAAACATATAAGACGACAGCGGACTTTATGCATTTTTGACGAAAATGAGGGGGTGTAATCTAAAACATGAAAAGCAGATGAATTTCGAAATACTTTCATATGATTTTCAACCTATTGAATATATTGAGACAGAAAAAATTATAATTTCTATATCGCTCGTGGAAAATTTGAATATAAAGATCCGCAGTCCACTAATTAGTTAATAATAATACGCGATCTAAAATAACTTTTGGTACAAGGAGAGCTTTGAGCTGATTGTGCACCGATTTTCTTGTCAACCTTCTTTCCCAGAGCTATCAAGGTTACCTTCAGTTTTTTATAGGCAAATCTTCAGGACGTACTGAGACGAATGTGGCAAGCACCATAAGAAGTATTTCTTCATCATCTAAACTACAGAAACAATTCAAAAATATCATTCAAGAAATGACTTCTCGGAGCTTTTCAGAAACATATTCAGCGCGTGAAAAATAGGTTATGTATAACCTATTTGGGGAGAACTGCGTCAGATCGACACGAGGAACGGACGAGGGTTAAGTTTTGCATTATTCGTCGCTGGAATTGCCGTTTGGCCGAGTGTGCGCCCCCGCGAGCGGGGTTGTTCGAAGCGTGAACAAACGACGGCGGATTTATCCGAACGTTTTGGGACGCGTTACCGGCCAGTCGATTTGCGGAAGTCGCGCGGTGTACGCCGCCACGCTGATGAATTATTCATCAAGACAGTGCGCGATCGTTCTTCCGGAGGGCTGGTGGGATGTGGTGTGCGAGGGTGGACTGGGACAAATCACGGCGAGTCGAGACAATCCCTTGGAGCTGGGACAGCGTGTCTCTGCCGTCGGATTCTCTGCGCGTAGTACACCTCTCGGCTCCCCCTTGTGTCTCTTTTTTCGACATATACATATACAAGGTGCGCTTTACCGGTGGCATTTAGAAGCGGATCTCGATTTCCAGTGGTCCCGTTGATTTTCTGTCAAGCCCTCCCGCATCGGTGTCGCGAGCAAATTGAAGGGACTCGAGAACGGGTCTCGAGTCGTTCCTCTCGTGCCTCCTTTGTCGACGCTCCGGCTTTTTGAGGGCACTCTACGTTCCGCAGTCTGCCTCGTGTTTTAGGGCTGGATCGAGCCACGCCGGAGATTTAAACGGCGAGGTCGTGGCTCCGGTTCTTATAGGAAACGACAACCAGCATTTGTGGACCCGGGCATTTTAATACTTTTTTTTTTATCGTGTGTTCAACCCTTCCCAGCTCTTTACCCAGCCAGACTCCGTATCAACTTTTGCGGCGTTTAACTTCGACATTAATTATAAAAATAGTAGATCAGTAAAATATTGTGCTGAATGCGACATTTTTATGAACGAATTGCGACGAGACTGCGAGGCATGAATTCGACAGAATTTAGTACGATTTTTATGCATTTATGAAGAAATTGGCTGGGTGAAATGTGAAACAGTAAAAGATTGGAAAAATTTCAGAATACTGTAACACGTTGTTTTCAGTATAACAAAGTCGTTAAGGGATGAAGTAAATTTTTATTTCGTTCCTGCTTCCATCTTGCACAAAAATCCGCAGTCTATTTATTACCAATGAAAATAGGATTTTATCAGGTACCACTTTCTGAAAATTTTTCCACAATAATTTAAAATTGCACGTACATCCGGAGTCTAATTATGATTAGCCAGAAGCAGTTCGTTCATACTCGCCATCCCTTAGAATTTCAGCAGAATCACGAAAGAATCATCTCTGCTTGTCAGCCCCGATCTGCCATCACGGACTCTTTTCATGAATTCTAATTTGCCGGTCACCAAGAGTTATCGGTTCAAGATTAATGCGCTGCCTTGTCGATCGACAGCGTCCGGATAACGTTTTTCCTCGGCGTGTCGATCGACTGCGCTGCATTAAGGACACGATGCGCCTGGTTTTTCGTTCGGCTTGCGTATGGAAATCCGGCGCCTGCAAGTTCTTCTGTGTACCACGAGGCCGAGCTTTCTTGCGAGTATTTTGCAGTCGATTTAGTCTCTGTGCTAGTTACTCAAGAGCGGACCCAATACCTCTTCCGCGATGTATTGCGTTACACTGAAGTGTGCCTTGAATTATTCCCTTGGAGCCATGTATTGTTAAATAACCCATTCCACCGGAATCTCGTGCTACAGAGATACGTATCACTACGGATTTCGTGCAATCAACATTGCGACTTTATTCAATGCGTTTGCCGCATTTGTTTCAATTCTGCGGAATTGTTTTCATTTGTACAATTTTTGAACAAAGTTACTTAAATTTCGTATCCTGTTTCGATATGATATTTCATTTGTACAATTTTTTTAAAAAGCGACTTTGATTCTCTATCCTTTTTTTTTTTATTGTGTAAAGTTGTAACCTCCAATAAGAGGTTATTCTGCAGTCTGTATTACATACATAATATTACAATGATAGCCTCATGCTAATGTGTAGTTAATGTATTAAGTACATATCAGTTGGAGGCACTTAATTTGTGATGGGCGTGATAGTGTGGTGTTATACAGGGTGCGGCACTAATTAGTCCCCACGATTTTTCAGCCCCTTCGGATGGTCGGACGGAAAAGTGTTTCTTACCAAAGTTAATCAGTATTTAACCGATAGGAAATTGCAATTTTTTAATTAATTTAAATTCCATTTAATTTAAATGGACCTGGGTATTTTTAACTTCATAATATTGTAGGCGACGTCGACGGTACAAATTATTTATAATTTCTTTTTTCAATTTTATTTTTAATTATTTATTTTCAACGTATTTATTTTTTCACTATTAGCGTACCGGTTCATTGTTATAACGGATCTCACAATTTCATGTAATGAACTAACAGTTCTTGCGACACAAACGGACAACAGTTGAGGACATGAGTTACTTTGAGATATTTTCTTTCAAGGTCATCTGAAAGTCATCGTACAGCAGGTCGTTGAATTCGTTTCGACGTCGCCTACAATATTCTGAAGTTAAAAATACCCAGGTCCACTGGAAGATATGACAGCGACCTTGATTTTTTGTTGAAAATCGATTTTTTTGAAATTAAAAAATTGCATTTTTTGTATCGGCCTTCATTGACTATAAATTCATTGGTCTTGTTGAAAGCACGTGATTTGAAGATCTCACTTAGAGAGGGCTGATTCTCTATCCTACTTCGTTATGATATTTCATAACAAATTCAATCAATTCCACAGAATTGAAACAAATGCATTAAATAAAGTTATGAAACGAAATAGAGACTTTGTGAAAAGTATAATAATTTCAAGGATGCGAAAGAGGAGACTTCATTTCCTCAAAATGAGTACATGCAGTCTGATTTGTTGTAAAAATTAGCATTTGTGTGTTACGGTGCCAGTAGCATCTGTAAATATTTAGTATGTTCGCGGGAAGAAATTACGGTGGGAATTAGCGCGTTAATTGACAGGAGAAAAATGGTCAATTAATTATACCGGGTTCTCAGTCTGATTAAAGTTTCTTTTCAGTCTGTCACAATTTATCAGAGGATTCGTACTGTCCGGGGCCAACGGAACGCCACGAAACGATGGAATCCTGAAAATCCATCTTCCGTTTCTTTCGCGACCGCCTTCCATCCACCGAACAATTTGGACCAATCCCATACTCTTTATTTTTCCTTTGAGGATTACTCGCCAGTGGCGCTTAGCTCCACCAGTCTTTCTTTAGGTTTCCGTTTCCGTGAATATAGCAGCGAGCGAATATGAATTATTTCACGTGGAAACTTTAGTTCCATTTACTCCGTATAACTTTTTCAATGGCTCTCTAGATTAGCCTTTCCCTTTAAATATTCGTTGACTATGGAAGGTGACCAGAGTAATGCAGATAACTTCGGTTCTTATGTGAGGAAAGAAATTTTCCTACCGGTGGAATTCTGCCGTCGTATAATAGAATCAACGGAAAAGCAATCAACCCACTTACAATAACTTTAATTCGCACAAATTATTAGGTCATTTGCAAAGTAATTTCGTTTCTCGGAAAACGAAATTCAAAATTGTTGGAATTAAACAATTGAACACATTAAGGGGAGAAATAACACATTATTTCGCTTTCTTCAACATTTCTTATGCGGTGTAAATTTCAGTTCAAATAAAGTCGTAAAAACTTCTTCTAAATGGTGAAAGATTGGCGACTTCATTTTCTCTTGAGGAAACGAAATGGTTTTCCGAACGACCTACTATATTTTTAATTAAATGTATTTGTGACATCGTGTGCTTTACCAATGACTTATTAACAAAGTTTGCTCGTGAAAGGGCGAACAGACTCGTGATCGGACAACAATTTGTTAAAGGACCTCTAGGAAACTCCGAAAACTAGGAATGGCACGGTGGCCATTGTGGTTGAGGTGAATCTCGAGATTGCGGGCTTTAGTCCCGCTCTCTCTCTCCAGGCCTTTCTTTTTCTCGTTGGATTGTCGGAAAAGTTTAAAACCTTTTCGAGTTCTTTAACTGGATGCCGTAGAAATTCTGCACCGGCGAGATTAATGGCGCTCGCCATAAAATGGCAGAATATTATCCATCAGAATGGCACGTATTTCGTTTGATTGCATTATCTCGAAGGTTTATAGCGAAGCTCTCGTATACCATCATCCCACTTACTCTATTCCTTTCAAAAAATTTAATTCTTTGGACACACTTAATTATTTCTTTTAAATCATTTTATTCATTATTTCTGTATTCGAGCATCAAAGGCAGCAAAGTTTTCTATCCTAAAAAATTAATACGGACGAAGGAATCTTAATGAAAGGGATCATTCAACAAAGGGTTAGGATGGTACCTCTCTCGTAATTAACTGTTTTCCACTTGTTCCCGATTTTCTTTTTCCACTGCAAATCTGCAGCAGTGAATCGGAGATCGTAGAAATACCTGAACCATATTTTCTGTAACGCCGTAAGTTGTATTCTTATAACTTGTATTCTTAATTCCCGGGAGTTAGTATACTAAATAGTGTGTGCGTATCTCTTGGCAATTTACTCTTCGTTCACATCTAGCAAGGGGAGGGAATTAATAAAGGAAAGCAAACATCATGAATAGGGAACAGGCATTGCTCCAACGCAATAATGGCAAGTCATACAGTGCCAAAGCGATCTTGGCAGAATCTGCAGAACTAAATCGAGAGATTATATACCATTTGCGTTATTCTACCGCTGGCGTGTCTATCAGCGAAGGCCATTTCGATATTTCCATTCAGAACACCGAACTGCTAAAACTGATTAAGAAAGGTCAGCAACCCCGGAAAAATCTCTGTCTGTTTTTCTTGGTCATAATTAGACTGCGGATCATTATGCAAAATGAAAATGTTTTGCAAGGAATAACAGAAAAATTGATTTCATCCCGTAACGACTTCGTTACATTAACGGCAACATTAAAACGTTCTCGAATTTTTCTAATATTTTACTGTTCTATATGTCACCCACACACAACCAATTTCTTCATAAATGTATAATGATCTGCTGTCTAGTTATAATTATATTGCGGATATATTTTATGCTACTTTTAAATCATTACGCTCGAAGACATCTCGGTTATACACAATGAGAACCGTACCATTTACAATTTACAAAATATAAAGAATATCTGCGTGTACATTACTGTACATCAAAGCATGGAATATTGAAAATGTGACTTCGTCGACCGTACACCACGTGTCGGTGTAATGAGAAATATTGCGTTCCATTTAAAAAAAGTTCGACGAGGCCAACGTTTCACTTGCAGCAATTCTTTTCATAACAATGAGGCAGTAGTAGTCGCAACGTGCGTGTGCATTTGTGTTCCAAATGAAATTCCATGGAAAATATTTTCGCGACTTTATTGCAAATGCTTTGGGGAACAATCGAAATTATTACAATGCGCATCACGTTGAATATAAATGAACAATACAATCTACATTCTGTCGACGTATAAAACATAATTCCTGGATCGATTGTAAGAGAACAATATAGGTGCATTAGAACAAGGAAAAACATAAAAAAATTTGGTATAAACCAAAAAAATTTGGTTTAGCCAAAGCTACGAACCGGAGGACCAGGTGTAATTTGTCTGAAAGTGTTGCCGGAGGTCGTAAATTCGCGAAATTCGGTCAGCTTTTACCCCACCGCAAACAGCAGCAGTACTTAATCGACCGCAAATAAGTATTTGAAATGCAGGCGGGAGTTAATGAAGGGCTCGAATCTAGTTGACAGGGGACGCTTTCACTTTGTAATCACGTTATCGCTCGTTACACAACTTCCCTGGCGAGACAAAAAGAGAATCGGTCCCGTTTTAAGCAGGTTCGAATCTTGATAAGGGATGATGAAAGAGGTTTGGTCGAAGGGCGCCGTGAGACCTGGGATTTTCCGAGCCTTTCCGAGTCTCTCTGCCCGGATTCGCGGGATTTTCGGCGTATTCGGTCTGCTCGGCAACATTTTGCAGGTCTAAGGACACGCAATTTCGCGCAATGGGCGCCGACGCCGCGCCGCGCCGTTTCAATTATTAAGTTTCATTGTCAGTTTAGCCGAGTTGCTCGCGGATTAAAATGTAAACTACGTTATTACGGCCGGCGCGCAAACACGACAAACTCCTGACGTGCTTAATCCTTCACGCGACGAGCCAAAAGGCTCGCCATTTTCCTACCCGACGTATCATTAAAAGTTCTGTCGCCTCTTCCTATTTGCTGAAGTATGAATGTCCTTGATTTATTGTTTGGCTATCGACCATTCTTCCGAGCACCATCTATGTATAGACCTGCGATACACTTTGATAAATACAACAACGCCCTTTTTATATCACCATTGGCAATAATTAACAATCAAAAATATATTTTTGTAGTGGCTGGACAACTCGACGTGACGCAATATTAATTCTTCTACCAATTTTTTAACACGTTCCGTGCCAGGTGTAGCACCGATGGTACACGTTAAACTATCCATTCAGGCCGCGTGTACCAGTAGTGGTATTTACACGGCGAGATATACAGTCTGTAACGAAAGTATTCGAACGCCCTTTAAAACAAAATAACTATTTATAATTGCACCGAACGACCTGATTTTTTATAATCGATTAGAAGCATTGGTTTACTGAATGATGTGCAAAAAAGATTTTCCAAGAAATTATAATTTACAAGGTTACATGCAAAAATAAAAAAGGCATTATTTAAAACTTTTTTATTTGGGACCTTAAAATGAAAATTTAAAGTATATCTTTTGTAGATCTCTATGTTAGTTACAAAAAATGACAAGGTCTACGAGACGTCACGCGGATGAAACTGAACTGCCTTCATCAAATTAATCACTAATTAATATTTTCGTCGGTAATTCAACGCCTCTCGTTCGCTGATGTAAATTTCGAAGAAACTCGGGCTCGTCTGTTAATAGTGCTTCCAGCCTGTTGTCTCGAGTTATCAAAGCAGTCCGGTAGTTTGAAGTAGTGTATACGCGTTTGCTGCATCACCAGTTTCGACTATGGTCTCGGTTTACACTGCAGTCGACAAGGACAATGCCGTTTTTGAGACATCTCCGGTGAGCTCGTTTGTGTGTATATTTCTCGGCGGCTCGCGGGTAGGCACCGTTGGAAAATGTCGGCCGACTTTCCTTGGAAAACAACCCAGCCGTGTCGATCTCAATGGTATTTGATGTATTGTCGGACCACACAGTGCGAGAAAGAGGATTGCGATTTATGGGCCGATTCCGAAAATTCAAAGGACTCCATTCTACCCGCCCTTGTTACGCTGAGCCCACTTCCACGAACGCGCTGCGCTCGTGGAGCTTCAAATAGAATTAGAGCTTCAAAACGCGATCATGCTAGTGGGCCCAGTCTTAAACATTTTACCAATATCAGGTAATTTCAAAGGTTCAGTTTCGCTCTCCCCGCTGAGAACGCTTAATATTCTCCAGTCTCAAACTTGTTATAAAATATATGTTTTTAGCACGCGCGTGCTACGAATGTGTTGAAATAAAAATCTACAAATAAATTACATGTTCACACAGTAGAATAAATGAATTCCATAATAATTCTGTAATCTTAAACGGAACAATGTAGAAGCAGTTGGAAGATATTGGACAAGTAGTAGAATCGAAATTTATACTTCCGAAATAGCATTAAACGAATGGAAAGGAAAATGTCAACGACACCGTGAAATTGAAGGAGGGAAGCTGTAATAATTAGGATAGAATGAAAATCATGTAATACTGTCGACAGCGATAGGATTGAACAGAATCGTTCCCAAGAAGTTGCTCGATAAAAATAAATAGTCGGACTCGTGTAAGTGACCGTAAAATTTTTCGGGAATGCATGGATTCGAAGAATAAGAAACACGTATACCGCCATCGCGTCTAGGCGACGGTAACCCGATTTTATTAAGATGAAACCGTTTTACGAAAGTCGATCCGAAAGACGGATACTTTAAGACACGGCCGAGTTTAGGATATACTGCCGCATGATTTTCCATTCCCATGCAAAGCTTGATAACTTTGACAGCGGGAGCCGAAAAATTTTTCCGACGCAAGAACCAATTTCCTGCGGAATCTCATTGGCCGCTTCGCAAGTATACAGTTAAATGGTATCGAACTTTTCTTGTAAGAGGACAGAGTCAATGTATTCTCCCAGCTCCGAAGTAATTCCGATGCAACGAGCCAATGTGTGCATTCCGCTTTTTCTTATTTAACGCCGACCATTTACCAAGCTTTGTTACAACATTCACGATTAACCATTGGATGCGTTCCACGATGCTTTCGGTGTAATTGCCAGGAACTTCGTGCACAAAAAATTTATTTAATGCTTGATTAATACTTCAGTCACGCTGTACTCGAAGTTATTGATTTGGTTTGTATGTTAGTCAAATTTCAAGTATTTTCCATTCTTGAGAATTACATTGAAAGATTGAAGTATGCATTTTTGAGCATTCATTGAAAATGTACATTTTATTGGCGACTCAGAGTCACCACTAAAAATTGCTCTACCATTATTCAAAATATTGTTTACATTATTAGAAACATATTGTTATAGAATATTATTATAACATTATTAGCAATATATCACTTTGATATCCATGAAAAGATAAAAATCATGTAAAATGGGATTATTCTAGGTCGGAAGAAATGTGTAATTTTCGAGTTAAAATACAGTCAGTTCAACAAGTATTTGTACACCCTTTAAAGCAGAATAACTTTTTTATAATTATACCAAATGAGACCTGATGTTTTGTAAGCAATTAGAAGCATTGGTTTACTGAATGATGTGCAAAAAAGATTTTCCAAGAAGTTATAATTTACAAGGTTACATGCAAAAATAAAAAAAGGCATTTTTTAAGAATTTTTTGGAAAATCTTTTTGGCAAATTATTCAGTACACCAGTGCTTCTAATTGCTTACAAAAAAGTTATTCTGTTTTAAAGGGTGTACAAATACTTATTGGACTGACTATAGGTCAGGGTGCAAATGGTTAAGGAATTGTTACTTTGTATAATAAGGGTATGAAGTTTTCATTTTACCTAAAAATCCTCGGTCCATAATTTATTTTGAAGAGTAACAGGAATTTATTGAAGACGTACCTAAATCATTTAATTAACACAGGTTGGTCGAAGAACGACGCTGCACACCTGGTCCAACTTTTCGAGAGAAAAATCAAGTAACGAACCTAATTGCAATAATAGACAGCGAACACTTTGTAGATACAGTTTCTCTGGTAACGTCATTATTCCAGTCTCGTCCCTCCCGGATTTTTGTAGGCTGTTAATAAACCGTGTAATTTACGTCGCCGTATCCGTCACAGTGCCGCGGCAAGTTTACTTGTTTCACAGCGTGATAATGTGTTCTAGCATACTGCGCTCATTTAAATTATGTCACGTGGTATTAGATTTCGTATGGATACGTTTGTTCCACACTAATGGAACCCGCAATCCTTTGAACGCGAACGAAACTCAATGAAATAGTCGAATTTGATCCGTTCATACACTACACCACCCCCTCCACTGAACTAGATCGATGAATGTAACGTCAGAACCGTATGTGTCGGTAATACTATTTATTTAAAAATAAAATGCCATGCCTCGGGGGCCGTATACCAGGCTTCGGAAGTTTACGTAAATTTACACTTTTGTAGACAATTTTTAAAAGCTATTAGATTCGAGTTAAATTTTCTCTCCACCGTCTCACAACGCTTTTAGTATATTAAAAATAAAATGAATCTATATGGAACTCCATTCAATATTGCACTACATTATTTTTTTATGACTTTTATACGTTGTCGCTCCAAGAGGTACCGCACTTTGGTCGCATTACTTGATAATTGTGCCTCCTCCGTTTTATATGTCGAAACTGGGTGACCTATTCGTTATAAACATTTGCTGTGTATTGATTTTCTTCTATATTTCTCTTTTCTGAAGATAAAATAAATTTCTTTCGTTCCTGCCTCTTTGTAAAATAAGTTTCCTTAACGCTAAGAAATTTTGAATACAGTATAACAATGAGTGCTAGGGGATAAAGCATATTTCGTTGCTGTTAATGGATCGTCATAAAAATTCCGTGGGACAGATAATTTGTTGGAGAATATAGATTTTTGTTTTAACGTGTTGTCGAATTGTTATGGCTCGAACACGGTGTGTAAAATGTTATTACGCATCAACGTAAAAGAAAAGGGAAGGTGGGGGGGGAGGAAATGTAATCGAATAAATGGATCGCCCCATAAAATCGCTGTCAGTGCGTATCAACACGAATCTTGCCTGGGTATGTTTTCGTCGGAATAGCTGACGGCATTTCAATGTTGATGCATTCGTTAATGGGAAATTCTCAATTTTCATCACGGTATTCAATGACGCAATATACTGTAAAACAGGAAACATTTTTGAAAAATTATTATCATAAAGGACAGCATTTGCTGCGTGCAAACGTCGCGAATGCGAAAGATTATTCACGATTATTCATGGGAAATAATTGCGCGCACCCTAATGAGGCAGGCCGATTCGTTGATCATTAAGACAATGAATTTTATTGTACTTATTCATTATCTCTGTTGACGTTTCTGTTCATTACAAAATGTCAATCGTTTTACACAAAAATATTCAAAAATATAAATTGTTTTAGTCGACTGAAGATTTTATAAGTTACGCGACACACATTTTTAGTCGTTCAAAAGGATCATGTAATTATATTCGTAAGATATTTTAATGATCGCATAATTCCAGGTTCGTCCGTACGTCATTATACACCTTCGTCGTGTCCGGTCGTAAAACTTTTGATTATGTGACTGCGTGACATAACTGCGAAGAGAATCCCTGCCACCTTCTGTGTCTCTGCCGTTTCATTTACGACCGGTAAATTCTTTTAATATCAATTACCTCGTGCGAGAGGTAACTGAACTATTTCAATCACTGATGAAATCCTAAAAATGTTCACGTAAAGCCTCAACGAATTCAGAACACTGATAACTTTGACGCCATTCAATTATCGTCGGTGCATTATGTGCGCCTCGGTGCATTTTTCAATTAAAATCGAAAATACCATTTACAAAAACACGCAACCATTAGTAAAAATCAATTTCCCTTCCTTTTTGTGGAAGCAATTCGCTGATTCGTGTGAGTGGAACTGATATTTTCACCGGGATACAGGATATTAAATATTCTTTTGAAAAATTCGTATGAAACGATTCTGTAATGCCATTCCGGTACACAGATGTTGGCGCGGATTAACATAAATGTTTCAAAACGCAAGCCTTACCAAGAGACATTCCACACGTTAGGATAACGAAGGGATCTCTCCGATAAGCTCTTTTTTGTTCCCCGGAAGAACCACCGGAAACTGCGGTACGGGAAGAACAGCCCTAATTGCAAGTGCTGAACATCAGCTGGCCTAATTTTTTCATGCTCACCACTTTCACTCGTAAACATAATACTACAGACTCGCCTAACGACTGCACCAACTGTTCGCAGTTTCTCCCCATCTTCCGCGCTCACATGCATGGAAAGTTTCCGCACACACACGCTGCAACGAATGAACCAGAAATGGCGGATAAAACGAGTGGATAAAAAGAATGCAGCGATCCTGGCGCGAAAGTTGAAATCCAAAGCACATGTAACGTACGAGGATATCAGAGTTGAACTAACCGAACGCACTGTATCAAATATTACCCTCGGAAATTAAACATTTCTTCCGATCTAGAATTATTCCATTGTGTATGATCTTTCTTCATTTTGTGAATATATATGAAATTGATAAAATACCTCATACAATACTTGAATGTTTATTTAGTAATTGATTAGTAGAATGCGGATTTTATGCATTTATGACAAAAATGGGTACGCTCGATTTAAAGCAGTGGACATATTAAAAAGATTTAAAGACGTCAGAGAGAGTATTTGTTTCAGCTTAATCAGATAATTAAAAGAAGAAAGAAATTTTTGTGTTTTCCGTGTCTTGCAATCAATACGAACCTTTTTTTATTTTGCATAAAGATCCGCAGTCTATTGATTAGATGCCGAAACATATTTTTAATGTTCAAGCAGTAGGTGGAATTATCAATCTTTAGAAACGAACCATATATTTAATAAAACATATTACGTGTAGCACCAACGATGTTCAATTAACGACTGACAAATTTTCCAAACTAAACGCTCCCTCATTCCTTTCTCGTTCTCACCACGCATATCCACACATTTAATAATGCAAACAATATTGTGAATAATGGTGGAACAATTTTCAACGATGACACTCCGTCAAGGGTTGGTATGATTTCAACGGCAGCGTTCGTATAGCACCGAAGACATTAGCGGCAGACTTCGCAGGAACGTCACATAAATTCCGCGCAATCCTCGGCGTGCGTCTCGATTGAAGGGGTCTCGAGTGACCCGGTCGTGGGCTCCGTAAAGTTTGACTTTCCCCCGTCCAAACACACTCGATCCGCTCCCCACCCATTACCATTTCCAAGTGGGAGTGTCTGATTTACAAGTAGTTATCTGCGGCGCACCTGAATACGTCTCGGCGATGAATGCAAATTCCGGCCAATCGTCTGGCTGAAGTAAAACTGCAGCCGCACGCGGTGTCACGCGGGAGCTCGGGAGTAATCACGCAAGATTAATTGCGCCGCTATCTTGGCTTCGCGCGACTGCACCGGCAAACGCGAGACAGCGAGAGTAGGAGAAAGAGAAGGAGAGAGAGAGAGAGAAAGAGAAGATCGAGAAAGGATGAGAGAGGGTAGGCGGACGCAGGGTTTTAGGTATCGAAAATCGACTGTGATTGCCGGGAGAGTCTTCTGGAGGGGTCTAGAGCATGCGGTGCCGCTAGCATACGTAAGTGAAGTATATCACGGAATTCAGAACAGGAGTCTGCCGCACACCCACGGATACAAATCTTCCCGAAAACGGGGAAGGAGCGAGCACGAGGGGAGGGCAACCGGGGTGAACGAGGGGCGTCTGACAATGAACACGGGGACGCCCCGGAGTGTTTCCCTGTACGGAGTTCAACAAACAGAGCCGGAGAAACGAGTCGCGGCGCTGCGCTACGGTGCGCGCGCGGAAGCAAAATGGAAAAGAAAAGAATTGATTTCGCAGGACGCGTCACCGTTTCTTGGCAGCGGCCACTGGCACTGCCGCCGTCGACGACGACGTCCCTTTACTTTCGTTTCGACGAGAGAGAAAAAAGTACCGCGTCGCAGAACCTAATTGAAAAACAAATAACCCCGCTCCGCTGCACGGTCGCGGCCCTCTCCACTACGACTGCTGAGGATTCGGGGGCGGAATTTCGTCGACGAGGTGGACAACATCCCTCTTCCATGTGGTCGGATTAACAATACGGATGCACGTCCTGATTCGTTGTTTTATTTTTATTTTGCAAGATGTGCAGACAGTTGATTTTACCACGTTTTCATTAGCTCGCTTTCTTGTCTGTCTGTTTGTCTGTATGTCTGTCTGTTCGGTAAAAATTTTGCAATTAATTTTAAACTAACTTCCCGATGTGCAATGTAATTATTAGAATGCGGATCTTTATGTAACATAAAAATTCCTTACCTGAATTGGACTTCAATTTATTACTTGAATTGCAGATTGAGAATAATATAATAGTACGTTTAAATGTTTCTAACATATTCGCTATTTTAAATTACACCTACTCATTTTTCTTGTAAATCCATAAAATCTGCGTTATGTATTAGTTTAGTGTTATCGTCGCTAATGTTATTACACACCAGGGATTTACATGGAAGTCGAAGGTTAGTTACATTGTGCACATAGATAATGTAGACACAATACATATGTATGTTGTCATAAATCAAATAGAAAATAGG
This sequence comes from Lasioglossum malachurum, assembly GCA_028455605.1. Lineage (NCBI taxonomy): Eukaryota > Metazoa > Arthropoda > Insecta > Hymenoptera > Halictidae > Lasioglossum > Lasioglossum malachurum. The sequence continues at coordinate 16,557,260 of CM052318.1, read as the reverse complement.
GTTACTTTGACATGGTAGAATATACGCAATATTATCATTTTTCAATTGATTATAGACTGTTCATTATATGCAATCGTGCATAGATAATGTAGACGTAATACATTGTCATAAATCAAGTAGAAAATAAGGTTACTTTGACATGGTACAATGTATACAACATTATCATTTTTTAATTATTTATAGACTGCTAAATGTTCTTCATAATGTAACGTGTGTTCATTGTAGAAGGTATAATACCGTTCCGCTGTTATGCTCACTATTATCAAAGAAAGCTTATTATGTCTGCAACGCTGTGTTCGTTTCTTCGGCATTGCAACACAACCACGCGGCTCTACCCAACCAATAATTCTGCCTCGTGGTGACTTCGCGACTCGCGTCGAAAATTATCTGCTCGCTGAAGCAATAACGTGCAATTAATGTCATTATTGCAAGGTAATTGGGAATTTGTTCCGGTAAATTTCTGTTCCATAAACCGTGAAGTAATATTGACACGCAACGACCAATGACGATAACGTCACCGTTGCTAATCGTTCGTGATATCGAACGATTTTATTGTTTCGAGCACGTTCTAACATATTCCACCAAAATATCATTTACACAGCTGAAATTTCTCTCTGCATGTTGGCCACATTCACCATACAAATTCAATATAAAAGAGATACACAGAGTCTAGAAAGAATAAATAGATCTCCGAGAAGAATAGTCCTTTCACAACGATCTTGCACATCAAGTATCGCATTCAGCGAACTCTTCCAGTCTCGCGCGCTGGCAAACGCGGGGTAAATAAATTTCAGAAGAATGCACAGAGACCTATAATTTGCGACCACGTTACCCAGTGGCATCGTGGAACGTCTCGTTCTACTTTTCCAGTGAGCCGGTGGCGTCGAGATTCCGTCGCGTCGCGTCGTTTCCTTAATTAATTGATTTAAAAAACAGCAACGGAGAGCAGGAGTATGCTCGCTGGTGTGTCAGCAAGATATTCAGGTGAGGCGTCGCGTCGCGCCGTCGCGGACCCAAGACAACATTGTTCCACGGCGCACAAATGATAGCGAGACGAGCAAGGAGAGCCGTAATTGTTTCGATGCTGTAATGGGGATCCTTAAGTAAGTAAGCTACGATGTTCCCACGTGCGGGTTTCCTGTAGATTGTGTATATTCGGGCGCAGTCAACGACACGTAAAGTCGCGTCTGGGGTCAGACCGGCGCTCGGCAGCGGAGCGGCGTTCCCTCATGCGTACTTCCTCCGTCAGGTTCCCACCCATTGACAAACCAAGGAGGAATACCTTTCTCGGTAGACCGGCTACGTGCAAGGAACTTCCGATGGCCTCGAACGACCCTGCCCGAAACTTCAAAAACTCGACAGCCAGCGAAACATAACGCGGCTGTCTTGCCAATAAAACGTCCAACTGAACGCTTCACGGTTTTTCCCTCGAGCTGTCATCGAATCGCTCTTTCTCCAGACTTGAGTGTTACGTTGAAAATCTTATTCTTTTGTTCTATTATTATTATTTATTTAATGCTTTAAACCAAGTATGGTTTATGTAGCATAAACAATACATGAACAGTTTTACTACTTTTTACCCTTTTCGTTTTTCGAACGAAAGTATGGTAAACTGTATAACTAATAAATTATTATAACTGTATAAATAATCTATAATAGACGACGTTATTCAGGGTGACTTGTTAGTTCACAATGAAAATTGCTGTTGCTATGAAGGTTTCATTAAAAAGTGTTTAGTCATGTACGATTGATTTTTCAAAATTATGCATTAATCACCGGTCGGTAATGTGTTAAAAAGATTGTTCAACAGCCATGACTTTTGCGTATGTTTGCATTCCATATAAATACAATTATGAGGAACGCATTTTAAAGCACCATCAAGGCGTTCGGATTGTCGTCCATTTTGTTTCAGCCACGCTCCCACCAGTTGTTTACTCGTCTGTTTAGCGTCTCTTATTCGTATACAGAGCGCAGATGAGTTTCTCTAGGCTCCTATCGCTGTGTTTGGAAAGGCTGTCGAATTCAATTAAAAGGATTCAGCAGGTTGGTTCAGAGGAAGTTACACGATCTCCCCGCGAGTTTGTCGCAAATTACAGACGTAAATTGATGGAACGTAGCCTCGTAACTTGTTTTTCACTTCGGGACTGTCGAAGTTACGGGAACGTTCAAAATTAACCAATTAATTAAATACTGAAGACCAGCCGAATTGCTAAAGTTAACCGTCTATGTCGAGTCCTTTCAAGGACTGACTGCGGACTTCGGAAACATTATGTAAACCTAACGTGGTCGAAAATCACCTGGTTGTTAATGCGATTTTTTTTCATAAATATTCAGAAGAATAATTATCCCCGTAAATTACATTACAATGTCCGAAGTAAACATTCCGGAGGGCATCTTCGAGAGGAGCGTCACAAATCGAGTCGGATATTTAATTAATTACTTCTTTTGTCGCAGATCGAAAGCACTCGTTCAGTTATCCGTTTCCGCACATGACGACGCCGAGTGATTCAATTTTCTCGAGCGTGTCAAAAACAGTCGGGTATGTGTTGGTCCGATTGTCTCGCTCGTTTTATTTCTCAAAATGAAACAGTCTCTGGTTTCCCAAAGACCAGGACCCTTTCTCTACGTGAATGTGTGTGTGTCTTCTCCCTGGAAGGCGAAACAATGTTTCGTGTCGCACAAAGAATTCCACGGGAAGAAAGCTGTCGGCGGACACCCGACGCTTTTTCACTCGACGAGAAAGCGTTGGAAACGGCGTCGGTATCAGCGCCGCAAAACTCGGCCTTCCCCCGTAACTAAACACCCACGCCGCAAGAAAAATACAGTGGTGCTAAATTTTCAAAGTTTCGGAGCTGGAAGTCAAATTCCCTTCGCAGCGTTTCCCTTCGAAGAATCGATTCCGGCGCAGCTCGACAAACTGAAAGAATAGATTCACTATGCTCAGGTTCGACGCTTTAAAATGCAGAAAATTTTAAATTCGATATAATCTTAGCCTTACCATCTCTCTCAAACATCGTACCGGTGGATTGTTGAGATCCTCCCGATTAAAACGAGTCCAAACACGGCGCAAATCGGTCAACTTTCGTAGAACTCATATGTAATTATTTATAATTTTGTTATTTACATTGAGCATAAAGCTAGTCCTATTGGCGTCGTGTTTGGACTCGTTTTAATCGGGAGGATCTCAGCAATCCACGAGTACTACGTTTGGAAGGGTGAGGCGTAATTATTTCTAATTTTGTTATTTACATTAAGTATAAAACTAGTCCGATTGACGTCGTGTTTGGACTCGTTTTAATCAGGAGGATCTCAACAATCCACTGGCACTACGTTTGGAAAGGTGAGACGAAAATTACTGAATTTGAAATTTTCATCGTGGTCGCCTGTCGTTCCTGAAGGGTTAAGGGTCACAACACTGCGATTCGCAAGAATGATGTCGGCGAAGATAAAATTAAGTCCCGACTCAAAAAGTGTCCGCGGAAAGAGTAACGAATCTCCTCGCCTCTCCTCGTGCGCGACGAGAACAAATGCGGGGGCGAAACAATGGGCAAGAGAAAAACGGGGGTGAGAACATTTTTATTACACTCGAGAAGCGAAACTTTTGTAAGCAATGAGGTTGCTCGCGTCCAGGCGGAGGCGGATCGACCAAGATTTCCGTTCTGCACTCGGAACACCAGATTGGACCTAAGGGGCACCATGGGACTGGGGCAGTGACTCTCCAACTGCCGCGGCACGCCGAGCAAGGTTTATGAATTAATTAGAGGCTGGCGGAGGTTCTCCCATGCAGTGCGGAAAACGGCAAAGTAAATAGCAGTGTGTGGACAATTTTTATTGAATTGTTTTGTTCAGTAGAAATTGCTGTTCTTTCGGATCTCTAATCTTGTTTGACCGTCCACCGTTCCTCGTTTTCGAAAGTTAATTTGCCCTTTGCAGCCAGATTGACATACTGGTAAAAAAAATTGTATGTTGGAAATGTCGAGAAATCTTGTAAAGTTACGATGACGATTTTAAGCAGAATTTGTGAAACATGAATATTAATTCAATTATTCTTCGTCGTCGTTCAGGAGGACAAAAATATTCTACTCACTGTCGTGTACTAAATGTTGATCTTCATTGTCAGTCGGAATTTTCTATTTTTATGCAGATTCGGCGCAGAAGGCTTACAGCATCGATAAGAGTCATTGTTGTAGCATTCACGCGACGAGGCAGCAGCGAAATGTAGATTACGATGCATAAAGGTTGACGATGAAAGCAAGATATAATGATAACGATAATGATGATGAAAACGCGTACATTATGGAAATTGTTGCCAAATGTCTTGATGTCGCGGCTAAAATATGTAGATGACGTTTTATTACTGTAAAACGTTTGGATCGAGTGGCTGCAATAAGTATGTCTTCTTATTCGGAATAAAGCGTGGAGCTGAAGATGAGGCTTGCGAGGTGACAGGATATTTGAAGGAGGAAAAGAAGGAGGCACCGGTGTCGTTCTGGTCAGATAAGCATTATGCAAAGCTGGGCTTAATGCAGCGAATAGTATCAAGGCGGGTTGGACGTGTTAAATGACATGCGAGTCTTTCTCGTTACGAATAACACGGCCAACAAATGCTCCGGCATCGTTAAGCGAAGCATCGTGCCTAAAGGTGAATTCTCATTAAGGGTAGCGTAACATGTCGTTAGCATGCGCAGTGTCGATTTTCGCCTCACGTCACATTCACCCTCAAATTTCAGCTAATCCAAACGCGAATCCATTACATCGTGCCACACTCGGCGCTCAAGAAATTTTCGATAGGGCTGAACGTTTCCTCCGCTGCCGACGCGATATTCCAATAAACCCGCTGGCTGCTGTTTATGCAAATTTACCACACGGAAACTGGCTGGAGAGGAGAACTCTGTTTCCTGCGTCTGTATTTTTCCGAGTAAATATAACCAATTTGTTAAAAGTTCCTTCCTTCGTTTAATAGTCAAAACCATATCTTAACCATTTTTATATTAACTCCGACACTGACTTGAATGCTATTTAAATAAAATACGACAGAACTTTCCCCCCAATCTAATATTCACGGTATTATTCAAGAGGAACTGTGAAGCATCTTCTTAAAAAATTTAATGTAAATTATATATAAGAATTATTATACAAGTGTAATTTTTGGTTGACACATGTGTAGCAGAAATTGGTACAGAAATAATTATTAACATATTGACGTTCATGTATCGAACATATCTGTGTACTTCCCGAGACGATAATTGTGTACGAGAAATGTGTAATAACGTGCGTTTATTTTCAAACGAAATGGTTCATATTTCCTGTTTGGTTGAACGAGTTTGCATGTGGGTTAATGGGTTCGATAATCAAAGAATAAGACTCCACAATCGTTTCGACTCCATCCTTTACTAAAAAAGAACTTGACGAGCTATAAGGTGCATAAAGATCTGCAATCTACTTATTACAAGGTAATGGCAGTGTAGTGGAACGACGGTGTGCGCGGCTACATAAGGAAATTAGATTGTAGATACTGCGAGTATTTTTAAATTAGGTACAATAGAACGTTCACTGTAGCAGCACAGTTTATCCAAACATCGCTGAAGGTTAGGTTAATAGCAGCTTACAGCTATAACCGGCTTCGAGAATTCTATTCGTTACGGTGTACCTACGCTGTTGCGTTTTCGTTGCTACTGTTATTATTATTGTAAATTTAACGCTCGCTTAGGCGAACAACGCGATCTATGCACATTCGGGGCGCATTTTCAATGATATGATATGGAAAGTTAATGTAGCGTTGCTGGTGGAAAGAGATGTTAGAAATAACTCGACAATGCAGATTCAAGTATTATCAAATATTGTCTAATTTTTAACAATTTTTCAATTGAATACTAGCGGATTAAACAGAGCGAGTTTCCACACGAATTTCACTTCTTAATCAGATGTTAACTCTTAAATAGCAGGACGCCAGGGAAGAAATATAATAGTAGAACACTCTCTTGTGCATATGATATACTACGTCGGATTTCGGAAGAAATTCTATGACTATATAAACTGGAGCGTGAGTGAGGTTGTCTCATATGAATAAATTTGTGAGTCTACAACTCTCATACACAGAGATATGTATGTATTATACTTCTCTCGCTGGAATCCATTTAAAATAGGTCAGAAGAAAAAGATTTTATATGGTGGCAGTGTGTACGAAAGTGTTGACAGCACGCTGCATTCAACGCTTTCATGAAACCAATTACAGTTTTCTGTTCTAGGTAATAACGAACAGGAGGAAGCTTTTTCCGAGAATATTTTGATGAAATTACATTCTAGAGGGGTTTAATTACGAATTAATATAACCATAGAACAAGTTCGGCATAACTGAAAAAGCTCTCTCTCTCTCTCTCTCTTAATTACAAAAGTTTTCGATTTCTGTAGAAAATTATCAAAATTATTTGTCTAACTTTTATGATCGAACGAAGGCTTCAATCATTTTGTAGATTAGAACGCAACATTGGTGGACTGAACGTTGTCTCGATGGAATAAAACTGCGGCGAGGAGTGGAAAAATTCAACGGCAGAATGTTGCAATGATGCCCAGGTTGTTCCAACAGTTTCCACCCGCGGCTGCACTTTCGTGGAGAGGCCACAATTGCCTGGAAGATACCCGTAAACACTTATCGTAGTTATCCTAAGAGGGAGTTTTAGGGCAATTATGTAGTTAACAGCGTTTACGTAGAAGTTGCGGGGCTTCGATTAAACGGAACGATGGGTGCTTAGATTATTGATCGCAGGAATGAAGTTCTGTACATGTATGCATCCGCCGACTGCAGCCTGCAATTTGCGTGTCGCCACAATTAAGATAATCAATTTCACGTAACCACCGGGAAAAGTGAGATGCGTCCGATGCGATTTTATTTCATTCCGGAAAATTCGCGCTGCACATCGAACCGCGAATCAATAAATTATATCAAAGCGGAAATTAACACGTGACTAATTAAAAGTATTACGGAAATTAGCCATTTTACTGGCAATCACCGTTAAAATTAATTAAAATAATCCACGAACGATGATAATAGTATACCTTCCAAGACTTTCTAGAGCTAACAAATATTGTGCTACTATATTTGCGTTACCAACTCCTAGAGCTAGGGAAACATTAAGAAGAATAGTCCACGTGAAACATTTTACTACGCACCTTGCAATGCATTCTAGAGCTGGGAAAACATTAAGAAAACGATCTGCGTGAAGTGTTTTTCTATTATCTTCGAGGCACGCTCTAAATCTTGCGATACATTAGAAAGAACGATCCACGTAAACCATTTTGCTGAACACCTCGCGAGACATAGAGCTAAGAACACATTAGAGAAACGATCCGTGTAAAGCATTATTCCATAGCGTTTTAGTGTCCTCTCCGTGAGACATTCTCGAATATGGAATACATTACTCTGCATAAGCATGCTGCATAAAGCGTTTAACCTCTCGAGACATTCTCCAGGAATGGACACGTTAGGTGTCAAGATTACACCGGTATAATGTAGTCAACCAGACTGTCCATCTCTCCTAACCCAGACCCGCATAATCACCAATATTATTTCACCTTCATGATTAGTATTTGCAATTATATCTCATAATATGCAAGTAAAATCGCCAAACTCGTATTCTTTGAGTTCATTCCCAAAATTGCCAGGAATTTAACATAATAATCTTGGTCTAACCTTCTCGAATGTGGTGCCGACGCGTTGTTGAGATCCTCCCGATTAAAACGAGTCCAAACACGACGCAAATCGGTCAACTTTCGTAGAAATCACACGTAATTATTTATAATTTTGTTATTTACATCGAGTATGAAACTAGTCCGATTGGCGTCGTGTTTGGGCTCGTTTGAATCAGAAGAATCTCAGCAATCCACTGGCACTACGTTCGGAAGGGTGAGGAGAAGAAAATGACTGAACTTGAAGATTTCTTCACGTCCTCCTGTATAGATGTCGTTCGCAAGAATGATGTCGACGAATGATGATAAAAAGTGGAGACGGTATAAAGAATTGAAAGGCGAGGATCCGAAGAGATGAATGGAAAACACGAATTGGCACAAAGAAGTAAAATGGCCAAATTCCTCGGGTTCGTTCCCAAAATTGGCAGGAGTTTAGCATCGGGTGAAGTCGGTGGTACACGAATGACTGGTCCAGTGTAACGGCGGACGTGTCGCCAAGGAAAAGATGACCAGAGGTCTAAGTGGGCGAGAGGTAGTTAATTTTTTGCCGAGTGCAGTTCCGAACAGCGGAAACTCGATAACTGCGACCGTAAATCCCGGGCCGGGAGTGAGTTCCGCGAGAAATTGAAGAAACGGAGGGGGCCCACGGAGTTTCCCCTGTTAGTAATTTCTCGGGCGACGTGGCCGGCAACAGGAAATATGAAGCTACTAGCCGTGTGAGAGGGAGAGAGATTCGGGCAGCTACTCTTCGCCGGTACATTCGGGCTTCGGATTGCCGAACAATCGGCGGGGAATACGCGACGCGATATACATGCATGCGAACGCGAACTATGATTCCGAGCCGGAAGCACCGCGCTACCCGAGACCGAACTTCTCTCCGCAATTATTTCGCGAAACGGATCACGATAAAATGAACTCCGGCTAAGCAAACCTGCTCCAGCGACCTCGATGTTTCTCGGAGATCAAATGTTTGCACGTAGAAAATGTTTATTTGACAGGTTTCGCCGGGCGGACGGAGTTTTCGGCGAAACCCACCGCGAGCGGGATTGTTAGGAAATTAATTGATGGCCTTTGGTCCCTTTGAGAATGTATCCAATAATTTATACGGCCGCCGACAACTAAAACGAACCACTTGACTCGGATCTCAGAAGCGAGATGGACGTGTTCACGGGAGCTGCTGCATGCGAAAAGTTGCCGCAATTGTTGGGCTTTGTTCAGCTCCCAGTGTGTGGAATATTGTTAATGGTTTTCGGGCAGCGGCGTTGGACTGTGTTGGAGCTCCTGGCTTCTTCAGAGTTTGCCTCAGCTAGCACAAAATAAAATTGATGATTCGACGGACGCGGAGGTTCCCTGTAAAATTTCAGTCTTTCAAAATGAAAAGTGACTTGATCGATTTAAGAAAATAGGCGATAAATAACACCTTCGATCCTCCAGAACTTGCAGACAGAATTGAGTGTACGATTTTAGTTAATTTACGGTTCGCTCGTTGCACGGTTACAGTGGTTCCGCTTTGTTTATAATAGACTCGCGAGTAATTTCGAAAGGTGAAACAGTGGACAGTGCTAGCATGTAATAAACGTTAAACGTTCCGCAAACGGTAGTTCGAGATCAAACGTATTACAACGCGATTATCGACACGGGAGACCGTTTACATGCCGCGGAGCCATTACATCGCGTTATTATTCCAATTCCACCGGTTCTCGACGGGGAGGAGCAATGTCGGAGAGCCGAAGCGATCGCGGGAAATTCATTAAAAATCCCCGCGGAAAAAGAGTGTAAAACACGAAGCGTTTGGGGCAAGGGAAAAATGTTTGTTTTTTTTTCCTTCGTTCTCGTCTCTGATCCCGCGAAACAGATATTTAACGAGCATTATCGATCTCCGGGGGCGCGGAATCACATTGTCGAATGAAAACCACCGTAACCATGAGTACTGCGGCACGTACACCGGCGAAATTATTTTCTGCTGGACGGTTACGCTGTTACGATTGCCATGATACCCACGTTTTGTTGTGTCAGCGGTTCATCCTTTTTGCCACGTAACATTTTTATCGTTTAATGACGTGTATCGTGCAATCGGGTACACCGACCACTTTCGCGGTACGCGCGCTTAGCATCCTTGGTGTCGAACGTGGTTGACCGTTCGCGATCCCGGTATTTGCTGGAAAGTAAATTTCGTTCGTTGGAACGTATCTGCTGTTAGCAATTGTGCAGTGTGTCACAAAATTATTGTTTCGCGGCCACCATGGCGTGGTTCTGCACCTCTAGATAGGCGGGGATTTCTTGCAAAATTGTTTTTTATCTCAACGTAGAAGTCTCAAAGGAACCGCGTGTCTCGTGTCAAAATCTGGTTCTCTTGGAAAACGACTTCAAAGTTTCGTAAACTATTTCAATTTCATACGTCTGCAGGGTGTCCCAAGATGATATAAACGTGGAGGGGATGATTCTACGTGAGAAAATATGTAACAGATTTTTTTCATTTGTCTCCTCCCCTTTCCGAGAAATTGAAATTTGAAAATTCGGCGAACACGCGTGCTATTGAATAGGAATCGTCCGAGGCGTCCGTTCATGACCGACTCATTCTACTTCTTGAGAACGCTAGGCTCGCAAACTTGACAGTTTTTTCAGCGAATTTTCTCAAAATTATTATCAATTATTATATACATATTATAATTATTTTCTCTGTATATTTTTCACCCTGTGTGTAGACATATGGAGTTTTTTTTTTAGGGGAACGGTTGAATTGGCACTTATAGTTGCTTTGAAACTTTTTTTCGCCGCGATGAGCACTATAGGGTGCAATAGTGGCCACGACGTATAATTTTGTGACACCCTGTACAGCTCGTACTTCAATCTCTGAAAAGCAAAATCGCCCGACGTTTTAAGGAATCAACGTAATTAGAAACGAAGAAAAGAAGTTTCCGGCTAATCGCGCTAACCGACTTTAATCCGTGATTCGGGTAATAGCGCGGCGATAAATTCAATTATGATTGTCGACGTAGCCGGGCGCGGCGTGGTCGGGGAGGGGGTTAACAGCGAGATTGAACTTCTTCTCGGGGGTCTCACGCAAAAAATTTCAGGGAACGCGACCAAGTGAATTGCACGCGATCGAAATTCACAGAACCGGTGCCAATTATGTGTGTCGGTGTACGCATATATCCATGGCACGCGCTCACACGAACTTTCCCGTGGCCGTTTGCGGTCCCCAGCTACAAAAAAACTAGGCGGAACGAGTCGAAAATACCGGCTATTTTATGCATTTAATTACGCGGCCGCGATACCACCCCCCGTATATCCCCTATATAAACATTGCGTATGCAAGTTAGCCCTTAATTAAATCCGGCTCCGCAGCGGCGCCAAGATGTTTTATGCCAACCACCGTGCCACAGGGGAGGGGCGCAAAGGGGTTGGGTGCTGAAGACGAGTTGAAGGGGACGTCGACGAGAAAGGGGGAAAACGAAATCCGCCGTTTATGTTTTCATCAACAGCCTGCACGCGGCTGCGGGAACGTAAAAAGACGGCCGATAATGCACAACATCGCGAGACCATTAAATTGTATTTGCTAGAGGAACGTTGCCTAACAATAGGAGGTTATTTTCGCCAGAAATAGTTCTTTAGCAACACACAGCGAGACCGTCCTCGATGAATTCGCATTAATTTCGCTTCTCAATTAACAAATGCTTGAATTATTAGGTTCGGAAAGTAATACCGCTTTTCGCTTTTGTAGAGGAATTTTAAGAAAGTGGTACATCACATAAAATCCTATGTAACATAAATAAGAATCGTGCCAAATATGGTCGGATTTGACAGTGCTGGGCCAATTCAAATAAAAAGTATTGGAAATAGTAATTACAATACCTCTATTCAAATAAAGTTGTATTTCAGCATTTATTTTATTTCTTAGTTCTACATAGAAAAATAGTTGAAAATATCTATTTATTACACATGTATTGAAGCTGTTAATTGTAGTAACATTTGCTGTGTGATATTTTAGAAATAATTATTGAAAATAATAGTTTTCGTAGAATGTATTAGGAATAAATATATATATATATATATATATATATATTTGAAATAATATTGTTTTAAGGATATATGAAAATTAATTATTTCAACTAGTATTTCATAGTATTTTACTTACAATAGTCATCTGAAATATTAATTCTTTTTTATAATTATTAAAGGAAGAAAGAGTAATTAAGAAAGTATGCAAGAAAAAGGATTATTAATTAGATTATTTCTTTCTATTTCGGTGAAAGGTAGTGCTGAAATTTCATTGCGCTAATAATGGCAGAAATATTTATTTCAAGTAACTATTTTAAATTCTCGTGTTGAGAAACACACACACACATAATTGAAATACATATTTCATATTCTTGGGAGATTAAATAAATATTTAAAATAGTATTTCCACTAATAAAAAAATAAATATATATTTCAAATTATTCAAAATATAGCATAATTTTGTAAATAATATCTGAAAATATTTTTATTTTTATTTCAAATACTACTTTTCCCAGCTCTCTGGGATTTGATACACCAGCATTTTTTGGAAATTTTTAAATTGCAATTCCCTGGCTTGTAGCGCTTTCTAACCTCTCTGAATTTTTTTTGCAAAATCAAAGTACGCATTTCCATCACCATTTGCTATTTTATTACCGCAAATGGTAAAAAATTGGTTTTCATTTTGCCTTGAGAAAACGAAATGACTCCGACCTACCTAACAGTATATAGTTCCTCGTTGACGTTAACGAGATGTCGCCTCTGGATTCATATCACGATTGTTAGGTTATAACTGTAACGCGATTTCCATCGCAGTAATTAAACTCGACGCTCTTACGTTAATTGTTGTATCACACAACAAGATGCGCGCGACAAAGCGTTGCAAAATGTCGAGATTAAATGATTGTATCTCGTTGCACGCACGGAATAATGAAATTAGGAGTCCAAAATATTTCCAGGTGGCTCAGTATAAATACATAAAATAAAGAAAGAACAATACAATCAGAGAGATCAAGCTTTCTAAATATTAATAATGAAAAAGACGTTGCAGGGAGTTCAGCGAGTCTCATAAACGAGTACATTCCTTCGCATTCCACCATTCGGGTTTTTTCTTCTTGAGAAGCAATTCCCCCGCCCCCGCGTGTACCACGATTTTCATCTGCAATGCCAGCGCGGCATAATTTAATTTCGCGAAAGTGATTAAAATTCTACGCCTGTTAAAATCCACTTGTGAAAGATTGCTCGACTCTTATTTCTCTGCTTTCCTCGTTCCCCTCTCTTTCTCCGCGTTCCCTTCGCCGCGTGGTTCACACGCGTTTCCCTTCTCGCGTTCGAGCTATCACAGTTTTACAATCGCTTCTATAACAAACATTTCGTCAGTGAGAATTTCAAGCCTCGGTCGCGCGTAATCGAGTTCTGCAAACGGGGGAAAGAGCTTCTCCGTTGAACAAAATTGAGATTTTCTGTATCGGTTGCAGCAAATGAGGAGTAAACGGAAAAGAATGATCTGTTAAATCCCAGCTGCACATTATTGTTACAAATGTATAATATTCCGCAGTGTATAATTGTCTATCCAGTAGTTCACAGGCTTTCTGCTTGGTTCCGCGTACGCTTATTGTGCGGCAAATGCGGAAAAATTGCAACATTTCAGCCGAGCGGAGTAATTGATCGAGATTAAAGTAAGTGGGTTCAGCATTGTGCAAAAATCCGCCTCCATTAGGTTAGCACTTCGAGTGGAACGCCCAACAACTTAAAGTCGACTCGGTTGGCATTCAGAGTGAAAAGGGTTAGCACAAGAGCTCTGACAATGAGTCGCTGTATACCTTCAGAAAGTGCCCTGAAGCTTCTTTCGCTTGATCCATGAAATGGTTGAGGATGTAGTTAACTGCCCCTGACATCTTATGACATTGACTCCGACCTCAAGGCATTTTTCCATTTAGTCGACACAGAATGTGTCTCGTTTTCTGTATTCATGCCAAGTACTACCAAATAGAACGCTATCTGACGCGAATACACGCCGCTTACCTTTTTAAATCGACAGAAATCAGTATTTAACATTTCAAATTTGCCCTTCAGTCTATGCGTTAAGAACAAAAGAAATCGTTCAAAGTGTATGAAGTATTCGTATACACCTTTTAAAAACGAATAACTTTTCCAAAACAGCTTCCTTTTTTTTTTGAGACGTTAAAAGGAATAGTTTACTAGCTAATTGTGAAGGAAAAATTAAAGGTCACGATTTTTAAATGAATCGCAAACCCTAAATTCAAAGATCTTTTACATCTTACAATACCGATAGCCTTTTTCTAGCACAGATAACAAATTTAAAAATTGTGTACACATTTAATTTTCTCCGTGGACAGATTAAGTCTAAAGGAGATTACAACAGAAAAGAAAAGAACACCGTGGAAAATAACGACCGTATAAATGCTACAAATATGAACATTTTTATGCAAAACAGGATTCACACCGTTATTTTAAAATAAAATAATTTACATCTCCTTCGACGAGATCAAGCTGGTTGTTTGCGTACACAGAATAATAAAATAAATAATTTATCATTTCCACATTTCATTTTGCTTGTAGCAAGTCTCCCTTTGTAGTAGTTCCGCGGCAAATGCGATTACTATACAATGGGATGCGCAACGGAAAATAGAGAAACGGTATAAACAATTTAAGGACGGGGATCCGTTCAGTGGATATTATGCAGAGGAGATCAATGAAAATGCGAATTGGCACAAAAAGCTGTAAGCAGATTAACATAAATAATGCGCCGCGTTGATGCTCGGAGGGTATTGCCGCGAGTTAGACGCGGGAAACGGAGCAAAAATCTGATAGACGAGAACAAATAATCGGTATTGTAATATTTCTGGCAAACAATATTTTCGTTGCAAACACTTTGGCGTTACAGCGCGTGAGTACACGCGTTTCGACGCAGCGCAAACGGTAACACGGAAACGCATTAACGATTCTATTTCCCCGATACGGTCCCTCCGCGAATCGCTGGAAAACAGACAGATTAAACGTTCAAGTGTGTGCGCATTTTCGTGGGTAAATACGATCGGGAAAACAAAATGCGCTTCCTGTCAATTTCCTGATGGAGACGGCGCAGACATATTTAAAAATTTCAAGCTACGGCTCCTTGGCGAATCCGGACGATGTTTGCACGGGATCCGTAAACAGATGCAATGTTTAACGACTAAACCAAATATCAGGGAAACGTGCTCAGAGAGGAAAAAATATATTCAAAGGATAGCATCTAGTCCGGCAAGGAAGGCTTTGCAGGTTTCTCGGACGTGCAAATTACTACGGAGAGCTCGCTCTCGTGCTCGGCTCTTTCCGCCCCTGACATTGTTTATTAGCTGTCCTCAAACACTGCTCGATATGTGACGATGCGCTCATGAAAGTTTCATCGGGAAGTTACCGAGAACCCCGGTGAAAGGCACCGCCTCCACCCCGCGCTAACACAAACAGGCTCTTTTAATTTCAAATGTAATCCACGATTGTATCCTTAATGAAACCCGGCGATTATTTAGACCCGACCGCTCTTTACGGACTCTGACGATCCCAAAGCAGCGTGATCTTTGGGAATTTTTTCTGGGAAAATGAACGGATCCTTTTTTTTTTATTGGAACACCCCACTTGAAAGCAAATATATTGGACAGCTTGTAGGGGGATTTGTTTGTTGCGGAATCTCGAAAGATGCCAGGGCAACAATTTTCTTCGAAATTCGTTCGAAGGGATTTTGAATAAAATTGTACGTCAGCTGTATAAGGGTATTATATTGTAATGCATTTTCTAGAATTGTATACCATGTTTAAAGGAAGTTTGTAAATACATATTTCGGACGACCACCACGTCGCATTTTCCGCAAAGAGAAGCTAATTAATTTCACGCGCAGTATTATTTCAAAACTATAACACATAGTGTACGAAGGGGGAAATTCGCGGAATCTCTTTGATATAGTTTTTAATATTTCCCATAGAGGGTGCGCCGTATTTAATAAACTGGCGCGCAGAAGTTCATACTTTATAAATACAAGGTACGACCGAAAGTTTATAGCCACTAGTCGATTTTCGGTGAAATTACGAAACACACGGTGAATGTATAACGGGCGAAGTTTACTCAATTTCAATTCGCTGGTTCTCTGATAGAGTTGTATTAAAATAAGTCGCATATAAATAACCTCGAATACGTTTGAATATTACAAAAATTCACCGAAATGAGTTAAATGGTTTCGGTTTATGGGTCCGGACCAATTTTTATTAGAGATGTTGTATCGATTTAAGGAGGGATTGCAAATTGTTGCACCAGGAGATATCAATTTCAAATATATGGAATTGGTGGACACAGTTGTTTCGAAGAAAATTGAAAAAATTTGAAGTACGAAATGTTAGAGAAATGATATCGTATCGAATTAAAGAGTTTCGCAATTTATAGAATTGATAGAAAGTTGTTTCGAAGAAAATTCGAAAAAACCCGTATTGACAAGTTAGAAATGATAAATGACAGAGTCGTTAAACGGCGACGAAAAGGGCATATCATTCGCGAAATAAGAAAGCGCGAGGCCTGTGTGTGCAAAAAGAAGGATAATCCAATAAAGGGGCGTTGTTTTCTTTGCCCTTTGTTCGCGCCTTTCATAAATCAGCCTTCTTGTGAGCAAAAGTATTACGTAACGTGTCTGAGTAAGGGAGAAGTTGGAGTGTTCCGCCGACCTCAAAGAAAACAATGTGTCCTCGAGCTGTCATAAGAAGCACGTGCTGTTCCACAAAGTTGATATTACTGGGATTCGATAAGAATGCAAATACGCTTGCGGAAGGCAAACAATTCTCATACTTTATTCGAAATTAAAGCGCGGAAAATTCTCTGTCCCGGACAATCGTACTGTGAAGTTCGAACAAACCTGATTTTAAAGAAACGGCGAACAATACTACTGTGTAATAGAACTAAACTAATTTGTTTTTGTGTGCACGTGAATCTTCCCAGAAGAGAGTGAATATAAAATCGATTTTCTGGACCGGGGAGCTTTAACAAACTTTAATGTACATATATATCTTTGATCTCTATTTATTCGTGCAGATTTGTATGAGCATTTACGAAATCCGTTGTGCACACAAAACCGTCCGTACATATTGACACGGTTAATTTATCATGCGATTTAACGTATAATTACTTGATCATAATACAAATAATATTTATTTAAAGGTTCACACGCGATTCTCTAACACATCTGTGGTCGGTTAGGCAGTCAATAAATTCTCCTAATTCGTGTAGTTATTCGAAAATCCATGATTAATGATTCCGTAAATAATCTAATCGGCGGAAAGTAACGCAATAATACGTTTGATAGAGGGAAAACGCGGTACGGAAATATTTTCCGTTGAATTCCACGAATTTCACGAAGCTATGAAAAACCTCAATAATGGAGAGCTCCGGAGATTATACACTCCTCCGTGGAAATATTTCCACACCCGGGCGTCGTCATTAAAAGTATTCCGTGTTAGCTGCGCGTTCATAATTTACACCGGAGAGCTAAATTATCGTGCATTATTTGTAAGGAAAACATTTAACGACGTGGGCCCTATTTATCCTATGGGGTACGTCTCGCCAGTGGTAGTTTAATTATACGCGTACAGGGTGGCCCAACTGTGACGAACCGATCGGGTTGAACGGACAACCCCTCTGCACGATTCTGTGGTTGCAAGGCAGAACGTCGCATTTTTCACTGTCAAGATATTGTTATTTAAAGTTTCGACCACTAATTCTCAACGTAGGCCATCGGTTAAATTGCATTATTTCTTTGAGCCGGTCACAATTTCAAAAAATTTGAGTCTGTGCAATAATCGAGTTTTATAGTATAGGGTTTGCGTATTTATCAGAAAGAAAGTCATGAAAACAAGTTCGGAAGCCTCGAAAACCATAATAACCGCAGAATTAATGCGTAAACTCAAATATTTTGGAATTGCGACACGCAGCTTTTTTCCTCACAACCGCAGAATTGTTCCCCGAATCTCTTTAAGGTAATATTACCATTCTCGTCGTGTCAGCAACAAAGCAATGAATAGAACGAAGGAAAGAGTCCAATAAAGCCGGTTCGAGCCAGAGCCCGCTAAAACGCTCGTCACCTTTGTCCCCGGAAACGAGATAGCGGCATTTCTCAATCAACCGTTTCAAGGAAAGAAGTCTCCAAATAGTTTTTCCATGAGGGGTCAAACGCATCGCAGCGCCACCGTGGAAGCACAGAAAATTCGGACCGAAAGACGTCTGATCCTTTTGAAAGCCGTTCAAGTGCGAAAAGGCGGCACGCTACTACGAACACCATTTAATCTTTTTCTATAACACTTTTATTTCGGCACGTTCTAAACATACGGAATGCCGGAGTCGCATGATTCACCCTGTATACCGGCGTATTTTAAAGGGGTGGAAAAAAGAGAGAAACCGTTTTCACGACTCGAGACTCGAGTGGAACAAGAAAAATGTGACTTCGCGTTCGCGAACCGATACGCTGTGAAAGTTGCCAAGCGGTAAAAAAAAAAGATGGAGAGAGTGGGAGTGAGAGACAGAGGGGCTGAGGGAAGTTGGGAGAGAGGGAGAGAGGGAGAGAGAGAGATAGAGAGAGAGAGAGAGAGAGAGAGAGAGAGAGAGAGAGAAAAGAAAAGTCTGAAGCCCTCGCGCTGAAAATGTCTGCCGCGGAACCAGAGCACTTGTCGTTACGCTCGCTAATGAGGGCGAAGCACTCCATTAAGTCAACTGCGCGGTAACTACGATAGAAACGAGGCAAACTCAACATCCAAAGAGGTATACGTTCTTGCACGCTGTCCATCACATTGCTGCTTTTTCGACGACGCTACCCACGGCGATCGCGGTCGCGCATCCGCTTTCGAACGTTTTCGAGAACGAAAATTAACACGCGTAATGAGCGATTTTACCCTCGCACATTTCCGCATACCGTGTAGAACGGCACGTTTATGTCTGTTTGTGTTCTGAGATCTACAAAAGATTGTTTTGAAATGTTGTATTCGTAGTTCTCCATTAGGTTGAAGGCCAAGTTCTTTTATTTTTTTATTTATTTATTTATTTCTTTTATTATCTTAATTATATATTTTATTTCTTTTATTATTAGAAATTATATTATTGAATAATATTAAATGTACAGGCTAAAAACAAAGAAATTAACAGGTGAACAGGGTTTAAAAGAAAAATTAAAAAAGCAATTTTTTGCAATTTTTTTGTTATGATACTTACCGAATTCGCCTTGAAATCCCCTAACAGATAGGCGTAAAAACTTATAGGTGTATTTGCAAGAAATTGAAGGTGACCTTGAAAAATCGTGAAAAAAAGAGTTGGCAAGAAATTTGCTACAATCACGCGAAAGCTCTCTTGAAACCATGCTATATGTGATAAAAACATTTTCGAACGGACTGCTAATAACAGAGTAATCTCCACTGGCCACGATTCGGGGTTCACCCTTATATTTTTAGAAATTGATTCGAATGTTTTCTTTCAAATAAGACAGAAATTTCCCTCGAACCTAATACATACATCTACAGTGACTTCCACTAATATTCGGACACTCTTGAAAACACCATAACTTTCTAAATATTGGACTACGCGATTTGCAGTTTTTTAGGGAGCTAAAGCAATTAGTTTAAAAGTTGCAGTTTTTTTTCAAAAATTTTTGTCACGTTGTGTAGCAAACCAATTGTTCTAACTTCTCAAAAAATTCAAAGTCGTATACTCCAGTATTAAAAAAGTTATGCTGTTTTTAAGAGTGTCCGAACATCAGTGGGAGTCACTGTATTTTCTCGTTGCATCGCGTAGCTCGTTAAAAAATGCATTCAAATATGCACTTTGACGGCGTGGCCTTCAAATGACCTTGAACTCCGAAGACGAAGGTCAACCTCAATTTTCGTTCGCAAGGAGTACGCAGGAGTTGCGACGAGTGTTTTTGCTGAAGAAGAGCACGTGACTTTATTATCTTAATGAGTATGAGAAAATTCATTAACGAAGACTTGCATCATTCAAACATATACACATAATACGAGCGAACAATGCTCGTTACTTGATTAGGCACGACCAGTCGCAGATAATGCAACTATTGCTCGTGTGTCCAAGGAAGAAGCAACGGGAAACTTTCTACTTTCTATTTTCTTCTTTTCACTGGTGTGCTGTTCACGGAAAGTTCGTCATGTCTGCCGCCGTGTTTTCGCTTTGCGGACTCATCTTTCGACGGTGATGCATAGTTCGGTCGCGAGTTCTGTCCTTCGTCAACGAAACGCGCGTATTATGCGAAACCCTGACAATCGGAAAGTTATTGTTTTGTTAGTTGAATGGGTCCTCAGGAACAAAACCGGCCGCATTCGAATTCAGACGGCGTAACAATTAACATGGTGTGGAGTATTAAAGAGAACAGCATTGTCGTCGCCGACGGCGCACAAGTGTTATAACCAGACCGCGGAAGTTTATGCAAATGCACACTTTTCTGCGGAAATTATGGGAAATTCAAGGGAAATTTTCCTTACCACGCGCGAGCGCTTCCGGTAAATTAAGAATTAAGCTTTAGATTTTGTTTTTAATCTTCTATTAATACTTTTGGAACGGGCAGTCTATCAAAACTTTCTTTCGGATATCCTTCTGATTCCTGTTTCCATCGATCGGACCCTAAACGCGCGCATTAACATTCAGATCCGCGATCTAATGATAACAAACGCAGGCATTTAGAAAGTTTGGATGATAGCGACGAGGGTACAAGATGGGCAAAGTTTCCCCGAGAATTTCAACGCCCCTCAGAAGCGACTGTTAAGATCTGAATGTGTTTTTACCGACGGAAATCTGTGAAACTGAGGAATAATTTAATGAATAATTTCTTGTCAAAATTAAATCGGTGAAATACGAAAACCTGTGGACACGAATGAACAATCTCTGAATTGTCAATTTCTTAAAATGACTAAAAGGGAAAATATTCGAAAAATGCTATTAGGTTGAAAAGAAAGTTCATGCGGCTTTTATTATAAAATCACACTTTCTTTCCAACCTAATATAATATAAAATTCCACTGAATTTTTAGTACTAGCACTGAAAATCAAATTGTACTTGTTTCCACTTTCTTAGGATTTCCTTAGAAAAATTGAAAATTGCATAAACATCCGCAGTGTTGTTATTACTAATACGCGGTGCAGTTACATCAATTGCTATTACAGATCTGTTACTTAAAAGAAGATTTGAGTTGTACGCTTTCGTTCAGTGCAACATTGAAACTTGCATTCCGTACGGTACCTTGTTACATCGATTCTCTCCCACGCTATTAGCCAGGCTGAAACAAGACCAGGCTATTATCAACTAGGTGCATGACACGTTAAGTATGACCATGCGATTATAAGAAAGTCGATTCCATGCGATTACAGAGTCGGAATACCGTGTTCTTACCCGAACCTCGTTGAAACTAAGGAAATGAGAAATTCTTAACGGAGATCTAAACGGAGGTCTGACAGTCATGAAATTTACAGCTTATTAAGCATATGGAAGGATGGGTATCTGAAGGCAATGAATCATTCAGGTGGAAGCTCTGTTGTCTAAGACCAGATGATAAAGAAACAAGAGGATTAAACCATCTAACTATATCCATAATTTCATGTTGCCCTTACCAGTCTATTAAACAATTACGTAAGAGAATATTCAAACAAAACTCGTTCACACGAACACTGCAAACTGATTGCAGAAATTCATTTTCGATGGAGCAGAATTGTTCTCTCCTTTTCTAAATAGACGTCACGCCGGGTTTACTAAAATATCCTCCGAATACACGTTGATGTGCAAACAATGTACATATAAACAAATTTTGGAACGGACGGAAAGTTTGAACGCGGGTAACGAAATGAAATTGCGGATATGCATTAGAGTATTTAGTTGGTGAAATAAATTTCTCCGAACCGTTGCAGCAGCTGATGTTGATGTGAAACATTCATAAATTTTACCGGATAGAAATTAAACGTGATTTCTATGTAATAAATAAACGAATATCCAGCCTGGTCCATATGCGCGGTCGTTTCACGTATTATGTGAATAATGCACTACCGTTTCCAAACGTTTATTAGTAGCCGGAACGTAACAGATTCGTGTCACTGCGAATGCCATGATAATAGAAGCCATCGGTATTTAAACTAGAGATTTCGAAAATACTATACTAGTCACCGTGTGCAAAGCGTCCGTCCATTCGCCACAATAATGCAGCGGTCAAATTGAAATTTTTAATCATTTTGGAAATTACCGAGTAATTACGAAATTTAATTTTAAAATAAATTTGCATTTCAGCTCAGACATAATCTGACAATATGCGCATTTAGGCCACCGATCACCGCGACTGTGAATACATTCGCTAATACTAAAAACATGGCAGCTGTTCCTTTCCACCACTGATTTCAGAATAGGAAAGCTTTTGAGAAGCCTCGAGTGGATCCTGGAACAATCACGAAACAGCCAATACCATTCTGTGCTATCCTCTCGTAGCCTAAGTGAAGCATGTCAAATTGGCAGCCAGTTCGATGGCTTTTGACGGCGTACAGAAGTGGATTACCGTCGAGCACTCGTACATCTCAAACACGGTTAAAATAGTTACCCAGTCTGAGGAGTTTCGAAAAACCTGGCTAATGAAGAACGCGGAGCGCGCTCCGATTAAAGAAATGTTCAAGAAACATTAATGATGTAGTTTTTACCAGAAGAACGTACGGCATTTTTCATTCATTCCGCACCTGCGGAGATACTGAATCGCGCAAGTTCCACCGAACATAGTAGAGTAAAAATTCATTACTGTTTCGCGAACTGATTGCTAAGAAGATTAGCCGTATCTTTATTGCACCGCAATTATGAAGCTACCTGTCCCGTAATACATACTTCGTGATCAATTACGGTCCACACGCCATCGTTTAAAATAGATTCTAAATGAGGCCTGCGCGCGAAACTTCGCTAACTCTAATTCTCTCTGCATAAGTTTCACTGCACTCTCGCATACTTGTAGCACTTCTCCGATGTTGTAATCAGAAAAATTTATTAGCACCAATCCAATGATATTTCTAGCCGCATTTACATCGCGTCTTGTACAGTTCCATGAGTAATTAAATAGATTTCGGAATAAACATTTTCAGTATTCATTAATTTTTCAAGTATCTTACAAGCGACTTTAAGTCCAACGGGACAGAAAACTAATGCTGTTCGCGTGCAAAGAATTCGTTTCTCTCTGCGCAAGCCAGTAATTAAAAAATTATTCATCGTGTTTTTGAAAAACATTTCGTACCTTTCTTTCCCCGCGATCGTCATAAATTTTTCATTCTGTTGGGAAACTCATTTTCCGACGGTTCGCGATCTTCCCGGCTAATTACGCGAATTTCAAAGCCGGCAGTTTTTCAATTTGATTTGTCATTGAAGCGACGGAACGCGCCTCATTATGGAGGCCGACGACGTAGTCGCATACCATATTCGGATAATTGTGCATTGTGAACGTAGGATGCCGTGGTTGCGTGCAAACAGCTACATTGATTGCGGAATAGGCAAATATGTATTTTCAAGGAAATCGGATGCGCTAGAGACTATTTCTTGCTTAAAATCCGAACTATGTAGAAGGTACCGGGAACATTGTCTCCGAAAGTTTCTGGAAAAGCAGGAGGATACGTGTGAAGTTTCAATATTGTAGCTTCTAATCAGAAAGATATTCCCTGGAAAATGACTGGCTCTCGAAATCCGGTTGTTCTGTAACCGGAAAGTCGCTGGATAGTGGAACTTTTCAAAAATTTTGTTGTGCGAGGTGGCTGGTGCTCTGGCGCGCGCAGAAAGTTCGGTTGTTTCGCGAGAAAAATGGCTATCAACGAAGTGTCGCAAGCCGTCGCATTGCGCGAAATTATTACCGTATTCCGGTCCGCAGGATCCGAAGAAAACTGGCACGGAACGAGGTCGTCGAACGGAAAGGGAGAAACAAAAGGGTGCGCGCGGGGGTGCGGCGAGAGGACGCGACGGCTCGAGTGTCCCGAAAGCGAGTCCCGAGCGCCGAGTAGTGGAGCGCCACGCTAAATTAAGGCTGCGAAACGTAAGAAACGTTCACGTGTACAATTTTACGGTGAGACGTGTGCGCAGCAAAATTCACTAGACTAGAAACGAATGGAATTAATTCGCCGAGTTGGCCGAGACTAGGCGAACACCCAAGATTTACTACGGCGCTCAGCTTGTCCGACGGCGACACGTTCGAAATTCTATGTCCTCCGCGATCCTATTGGCTTCCTGCAAAGAGAAGGCTTTGCTCTTCAATTCTAAAGCTGTATACGGTGCGGCCTGCGTGGATGTCTATGGTGAGAATGAAAAAGAAACATGACGAGTGGGAGGAAAAATGTATGAAGTGAATTTGGTTGAACGAAATAAAGAAATGAGTGTGCGTGAGGGAGCGTTTTGTTTGAAAAATTTGTCAGTCGTTGATTGAACGTCGTTCGTGTTACACGTAATGTTTTCTTAAAAAAATTGTTCGTTTATGAATAAACTGCGGATTTTATGATAAAAAGATTTAAAAACGTCAGCGTATTGGTTTCAGCTTAATCAGATAATTAAAAGAAGAAAGAACTTTTCCTTTTATTTCGCTCTCCTGTGTCTTGCAACCAATGCGAACATTTTTTATTTTGCATAAAGATCGACAGTCTATTTATAAACATTGATAATTCCATCCACTGCTTGCACACGGTCGGATAAACATCGATTTATTCTATCCGCACAGACATGGACCGTTTCCGTATCGGCATCGTTCCAACACCGACAGTCGTATTCTTATTATACATTATACGTTCGTCGAAGAGAGTAAAAATCTTTTCTCATTTAACTGTAAAAGACTTGGCTGTAATATCTGTATTATCCAATGTAGACAAAGCTGAGAAGAGAAAGAGATGTCGTCGTTTTGGTGTGCAAAGAAAAATTGATGGAGAATATTGGATATTGCAAAAGATCCACAGACGACGAAAAAACATTTTTATCCTTAGTTTAGAATGTCACAACACAGCTTCAATATTCTTTCGTGAAAAATTGAAAATACTTTAACGAAGAAGAACACGCACTTCAAGGAAAAATTTGTTCGAAATTCATCTTTGAAACCGGAGTTTCGTTACTGAAAATACAGTAGCCATAAAAACGGCGGATCGCGTCTAATCGCGTGCGGTTATTATACGCGTAATTAGCGGGGCCGGCCCGCGAGGCCAATTATTCGAAATCGTTCGCGGAAATCGCAACGGTTCCGATGCCGCGTCGGAGTTCATAACTCTTTGCGCAAGCTGCGATAAATCGCCAGATTTGTAACGCGTCCAGCAATAAATTCACAAGTTCTATTGTAAAATATGTGTTTCACTGGGCAGAGGGGATAGGACCTACCCGGGGACGGAGAATAGCTTTCAGACGGTTTTTAACTGTCCGGGAACACCGGCACTACCACGCGAAACTTTCGTTCAATTAATTATGCAAATGACGTTCCCGCCTCGTTCCTTATCTGCTGTTTCAATTTTCGCGATGTCGCATTCAAACGGAACTTAGGAACTCGTTAATTTGCCGGTTTTCTCGGCTGACTCGAGTAATTTTTACGCGTGGACGACCGCCGGAAAGTTTGTACTTTTGATTCCGGCATTATGCCGGCCATTACGCCGCGATCATGCGACAAATTTGCGGGAACGTGACGCTCGTTAAACACGGCGAACGGGTGTTCGTTAGACTGCGGACCTTTGCGCGAGATAAGGATTTTCGAGAGAAAACTGAATACTTTTTTGATAACCTCGCGGCGTCTGAAATAGTGTATCGATATTCTTGAACTTTTGTATTTTATTTACTCATAAATAGAGTACGGATTTCATGCAATTATGATGAAAGTGACTACGCACTATTTAAAGCAGTGGTCATACTAAAAAGATTTAAGTTTAATGAGGTAATTAAGTGATGAAAAATTTTTTTAGTTGGCACCTGTTTCTTGCCGGCGACGCAAACATTTTTGATTAAAAATCACCGGCAACTTTCAAATAGCTCTTCGATAAATTCTTGTCGGTGATCAATAGTTAAGAATTTCTTAATGAATTGCTCAAAAGCGACAGCAATATCGTTCATGACGGAGAAAATTATTATTTGCAAGAAAATTGTAACTCTAGATAAAACTGAATAAAGAGCAACAAGGAAAGACTTTGTTAAACTAAGAATCCTACCATGTTTCGTATATTTTTGAACGCTGTAAATGTGCATAAATATTCATTGTGCGAATACGAAATATTAATTATTCTCGTTACATCTGGTACAACGACAAAAGACTGCAAGAATCCACTTCTAGTACGAATTCTAATGATTTTTCATATCACGCGGTCAGTCGAATAAAAATAGAAAAACGCCGGGAAACGTCGGAACGGGGCCCGGTGGAGTAAGGTTTACAAAAAGCCGATTTCCCAATAAAAAGATAATGCTTTCCCGATAAATAGCAGTGGCCGCGCGCTTTATTGATGAACTTTTAATCGGCGTACAATCTCCGTACACGGGCGTTTCCGTATCGCTTCGGCGAATGTGCGACTGGAAAGCGAAAATGAAGCAACCCCCGCGAAGAACCTCGGCAGCATTCGGCTCGGAGTAATTCCGACGAGCATTGGGGACAACGGCGCATTCATCTAAATCATTAACAGTTTAATTATCGCACACATCCGCGCGAAATTCAACGGATGCATACGCGGACAGACTATAAAATTCTCGGCGAGGCTGGGGCTATTCACGCGACTATGAATCACGTCGCCGAGCTTAAGTTTCGAATTATGGTATTCGGGATCCAGGTCTCCGAGAAATTTTACAGTCCCTGATCACGCGACGGTTTTGCTTATTTGCGCGCCGCTGTAACGCGAGGAAAATTTCTCGCCAGCGAGCAACGCGGTGGGAAAAATAGGGGTGCGAAAAAAGGGGGTGGCAACGCAATTTCGTAGCCGAATGAAGTCGTCATTACCGAACGTGGTTCCCCGTTAACTCGGAAAATATTTACGGTCCATTATCGTAGCTATATACGAGCATCTAGTGACATCCATGAGATATGTAACGGATATTACATTTCCGGGTCACTAGATTGATATTCACTGATTCCGTGAGTGCCGCAGCTACGAACATTTCATGAACCAGCGGATCCCCCGCATAGATTGAAAGGCCCAGCCTATATTTTCGTTCCGAGGTAACGTGTGTGCTCTTATTTATGATCGCGCACCCCGCCGGATCAACTCTAATTCATGTACACGAAAAAATGTCGGACTAGAGATACTGATTGTACCGTCTGTGCCCCTCCTTCGAATGGAAATCAATGATCTGAGGATTGCACGTATGCTGGGTATTCGGATGGCATTCTTCTGCGAATGAAATTGAATTTTTTCACGAATTACTTTCAGTATATTATTTATGTATCGTATTACATTTCTACAATTTTATCTGTCCCTCGACGTGGGGCTAGCCGAATGGTGAAAAATCAGCACGATGAAAGCACAAATAATTGAGACTAACATCGTGCCGCAAGAGTATATTACCTTCCTATTAACCTATCTTTCAATTTAATCTATCTTTTAAATATCATCCTACCACAATTAACCGAATGGTGAAAAATCAGCACGATGAAAGCACAAATAATTGAGACTAACATCGTGCCGCAAGAGTATATTACATTCCTATTAACCTATCTTTCAATTTAATCTATCTTTTAAATATCATCCTACCACAATTTTTCTATTAACCCTCAGCCGTCGATCATTTCTACAATTGAATCTGTCCCTTGATGTGGAGCTAACCGAATGGTGAAAAATCAGCACGATGAAAGCACAAATAATTGAGAATAACATCCTGCCGCAAGAGTATATTACCTTCCCATTAACCTATCTCCCAATTTAATCTATCTTCCAAATATCAACCGACCTATAATTTCTATTAACCCTCGTCCGTCGATCATTTCTACAATTGAATCTGTCCCTCGACGTCGAGCTACCAGAACGGTGAAAAATCAGCACGAAGCAAGCCAAATAATTATAATTACGACTAAACGTTGCACCGTGTCGCAAATGTATGTGAACCAACTACAAACTACATAAGGCGCATTTCCATTTTTCGAATGCCCTCCTCCGCGCGATGCAGCGCATAACGATCCCGGAGAATTGGTAAATAAATATGATATGTAAATGGCAAGAAGTCGCGGGTTGTAGCTGAAATATTCACGAGAGAGAACTTGTCGGAGGAATGCGTCGGGAACTCGTTAAGGACAGAAAATCTGCCGAGATCGTTTAGGTCGGGTAGTTTCAGAAATTTTCCGGCAACGTGGAATCGAATCTACTACCCCATGTATCCGTGAGTTTCCGCAATTAACGATATTTATATATTTCCCATTCATTTCAGAGGCAAATAATACTTGAATGGTTTCGGGCCCCCTCCTGCCCCCCCCCCCTCTGGAGGGAGTCTCGAGTGGCAGACATTTAATGAATTTTTCAAATGCTTCCCGCATACGGAACAATTACTCGGCAATTCATTAAACGGGCTGAAGTATCCGTTCGTATTTTTTACTTAATTAATTTCTTAAGCTTCCTTCCGGTTTTTTTTCTCTCTCTTTCTCTCCCTCTCTCTCTCTCTCGTTCCTCCGTAGTACCATGCCCCTTTTTTTTCTGCCGCCCGAGTAGGAGTGTTCTTTCCGAGCCCCTGCCCGCCGACTACTTCGACATAATTCTCTAGAAAGTCAACGAGCGTAAGTAGTTTACGAAAATACGTTCCGTAAATATTAGCGAGACGCGTTCAACGCTAGACGCGATAGTACTTTCATTCGGGGATAATGAACCTGTCTAGACCCCTACGTGTAACGAGCGGATAACTGTTAACGAACAAATTTAATAATGGAGATCGGCGAAAGCAATTACCGGCGGCATTGTCATTCGGAGCCGTCGGTTTTAGATGATTCATGCGATACAAATTAGTTTAGCTATTGTGGAGAGTCTCGGAATTTTCGATTTGGATTATTTTCTACGGTATGCAGGGCTTTTTATAAAAGTAACTTAGGATAATTTAGGGAGAGATGCACACCAGTTTTTATTGTGGCAATACTGGACGATTTTTAACTGTTTTTCGCGTGTCATTTGCATCGTATTAACCTATGCAAATAACCTCGCTTCAAAGAACACGTGTATCACATCATTTACGTGTAACAGAAGCATAAAGATGCCTTAGTGCTCCGAACTCCTGACGAAAAATTTTTGTTAAGTGGTAAGTACAAATATTATTTCGTTCTTATTGTATGGTTTTTTAACTATCAGCATCGACTTAAATAGAGACAATGGTTTCTCCTTTACGATCTTTTATCGTGTCATGACAAAATTTTTGTACTGGTTCTTGTTTTTGTATATAGGTGTGTCTGTCCCTCAATTTAGACTTTATGTAAGTAATTTATGTAAGTATATATATTAGGCATCCCTTTTTCAATTATTTACAAAGCGATAAATTAAAACTGAGACTTGTTGTTTGACCCAGTATTTGTTAACATCATACACTTTAATTAATTAATAATGGTAATTGTTTATAAAGTACTCCTCTCCGATTTCGATGAAATTTAAATTTCTTATAGATTTCGAGACTTTGAACAACTTCTTCCTGTTTGAGGGGATCTCTTTTAGTTCTCGAGATATTCGCAAGAAAAGTAGAGTGCAATTAAGAGTGCATCTCACCCCAGGCTCCAGGGAGAGATGCACTTTTTCGACCTTTTTTAAACAGATATTAATATAAAAGTTTTACTCATGTAATGTTGTGTTAATCGTGTAATTTTGTTAGAGAGATTTAAATAAAGAATTCAACTGTGCCTGTGTCTACACTTTCAATTTTTTTTAATAAAATTTTTATAAGCAGGAAACAAAATGTGGTACATCTCCCCCGAAATTACCCTATTATATGCGCGTGCTTTTTGGCTTACACTCAGCGAGGTACTGTCTTCTATTTGTTAACATGCCTTTCTTGAATGTCTTGGCAACAGCCACAGATTATACATAGACAGCGGATCTTTATGCAAAATAAAAATTTTTACCTGAATTGCAACAAACTGGAGTGAAATGGAAAATTTTCTTAATACGTTTAGTAGGTTGAAAATAATATAGCAGTATTTTATATTGCTTCCACTGTTTTCAATTACACTTTCTTATTATTATATGCCATGAGATTTAGGTTGTCGGATAATGGAATGTAAAAACAGCATCGAGTCGATGCGGAAAACGGACGACGGCTAAGTAGCCCGGCATCGGCTAGCCGACGACGACTACAAGTGCAGAAACAATAGCAGCGGGGTACGGTAAAATTCAAGAAAAGGTCGGCAGCGCCGAGGCGGAATCTCCGGAAGAGTGCAAACTGATCGGGAACCGGGTTAAAAGCCTTTAAAAATTCACAGCAGCTGCTCCGGAAAAGATAGCGACATGTCGCTGTTTCGTATCCTGTCGAGGAGTGAGTCGCGGGCGAGGTTCTATCGGAGGCGTTTAATAAATATCGATAGGATATCGTCGTAGCAGCTCCGCCCTCGGTCGCCAAATTGCCGTTGGTCGGATTGAAACGGAACGTAGGGAAATATTGCGAATTTTACCGTTATCACTCTTGACCCCGAATGAATGGCAGTAAAACTGTCTTATCTGGGCGAATGCCATTGGAATCGATAGCCTTGTTAGTGAGCGTTTGCGGTCGAGTGGCTCGCTGGAAAGCTGTCAATGGTTTTCGTCGGAGGGGCGTGCCGGCTTACCGCGGAATTACAAATTACGGGATATTGCAAAGCGTCGCTTTACCGCGTGCGCGGCTGCCTCATTGCGAGTGATTGTCGAGTTCCAACACTTCGAACGAGACGCGCGCGCGGTTCAGATAGAGGATAGGGATCGCTGTTGTATTCCTCAGACGTGGTCCCATTTATATTTATCACTTTGCTGGCTGGTCTAGGAAGCGACTTTTTGCGACCGAAACTCTCGAGGCTTAGCTGCACCGGCTTGCTGCTTGGTAATCGACAGATTTCAGGCTCGCTAACACCCTGGATTTTGCCCGTCCACGACGAAAACGAGCAGGTGAAATTTGGAATCTCCGAAGAGTTTAAAATTTATTATTAACACTAAACTGCCGCACAGTGGTGAGTTCGAACGAAATCGTGGCCAAGAGTGACACATTTTTTCCCCGCAGTTTAAAGATCTGTGTAGCAGTACTTTATTTTGTGAATTATGAGATTGTTTACGTGGAAAGTGATCCCATACATTTTTTCGTCCGACAACATGAATAGTGCCTAAAAAACTTTAATCGCTTTTAGTGCTCGGTAGGTTTAGTGTTAAAAATAGACTCCAGAATCCAATAGATTCCAGGAACCAAATAAACATTTTATTCTTCTTTTCATCATCCTATTAAGCTGAAACTAAATGTATTAATGTCCTTAAATAGCCAACTTTGTCATAAACGCATAAAGTCCGCAGTCTAGTTATAATTTCTCTTTCCTCGAATCGAGTTATATCCGCGAACGAGAAAAATCGAGGACGAGAGCCAGAAGATCGTCCTCGCAAGAATCAAACGATCCGCTTCGGTGAACGAAGTTTGCGCTGCTTATTTGAACTGACTGCCTCTGAATCCGGGCTGGTCGATGCTTGATTTAGCGGTTCAATTTAATTGGCTGCGATATAAAGTTGGCCGAGCACGGAGCGTGTGCCGGTTGTAACGCCAAGTGGTAAATCGAGATCGAGGGTGATGTGATTTGTCGATTAATTAGAGTGTATTTAAGACGAATTGGCCTCTTTGATTTGTCCAATTATTCGGTGCCAGTGCACCGCGAATGTTTCTATTAATAAACGCTACTCTGGACAATCTATACCTCTATATCTTTCCCTCCAACCTAATATCGTCATTATTAATAAATTTCTACGTCACTCCGGTTTGTGGCAATCCAGGTGGAAATTTTTTATTTTTCATGAAGATCCGCTGTCCATTAATATAATGCTCTCATGCTTTTGTTCCACTCGACTGATTACCACGGATAATGTTAAATTGAATGGGACATATCCAATTATCGTGAATTCTGTTGCACGTTAAATATTAGTAATCGTGATGTATGTATTTAATTATGTGCAGCAATGCGATGGCAGTCTATTATTTATTTGTCCAACGTACGTTCGCAAACAAAAATAACTTTGCTCACGGAATATTATCGAGTTACTCTTTAAATAGCTCTCAAACTTTTTTCGCGAAACATATTAAATATCCAAAGAGTTGCTCTCCGCTCGTGTCGACACTTTCTAATTAATTGCTCGAATACGATACTCGGCGAAAAAGTTATCCACCTCTTTCGCGTACCGTAGACGCAGTTTTTTGCAGCGACGCTAGCTGAGAATTTCAAGAACTGCCTGTATTCTTAGTCCTTATAAGTAGGACACCGGATACGACTTTGAAATTTTAAACTGCAACAAGTCCGGGGCTGCAATTTCAGTACAATTTCCCACGCACCAAGCGGATAAAGAGATCGAATTACGCGCGAACTTATCCCTCCGCGATGCCAGGTTCAGCGTGGAATGCGCTCTTAATAAAATGAATTGGAGTAGATTAAATCCTATAGCAACGTAAGCTCGAACAGCTACCCCCCACCCCCCTCCCAGGACTGTCTTAAGACACTTGACTGCCAATAGAATGAACAGCTAAAGACGCATTACGTGAACAAACAAAAACTCCGGCGAACGCTTACCCCTTTAAAATTCACTCCCACAGATACAACCTGAAAAATCCTCTAAAATCAAAGTGCGTTTAACCCTCGCATCCTCCTCAGAAATGGAAATAAAAACTTTCTACCTGATTTTACTGTTTTAAATTGGATCTACTGGTTTAATGAATGTCCAATGATCATTCATCTCGACGATACGAACAGATCGAAAACAGAAAATCCATAAAATGCACCAAAATGTGCAGTCATGATTTCTAATTGGACTACTTGGACTATTTACAGAAATGGCGATGGAAAATCCGGAATTTCCGTGGAAGGAGGTTCGTATGATAAAATCTGTACCAGATACGTCATATTTCACATTATCGACTGGCTCTCATGATCTCGCCGACGTACAGCCGCTTTGATCAACGTGAGCGGAGAATGAGATTCCGAGGGAACATCAACGCGATCGCAGCCAGCCCGAAAGAAATATCGGATTTACGAGGGGCCCTTATCGGACTTCGATTTTCAGTTTTGATGAAACTTCGCCGAGTTACGTCAAAATAGGGGATCGTTTCTTTCCCTTTTTTTTTTCTGGCATCGACGGTAATTCGATCCCAGAAGGTGAAACTGCTCTCTAAAGTTGAGCCGTGCCGGAGTTACATAGCACTGGAAAACTTCATAGCGCAACTCGCCCCTTTACAATTAAACTATTGATTAAAAAAGGAAAGAACAGAGGAGGAAGAAGAAGAAGAAGAAGAAGAAGAGGAGGAGGAGGAGAGAGATCCGCATCGGCCGTGGCTCATTAACACGCGACAACTGGACCGAGCTGTAAGAACATTATGGAGGTCGGTCGATAATCCCGCGGATATTTTGATAATCTTATTATTGACGGAATCGAACTGGCAATCACAT
Source organism: Lasioglossum malachurum (assembly GCA_028455605.1). Lineage (NCBI taxonomy): Eukaryota > Metazoa > Arthropoda > Insecta > Hymenoptera > Halictidae > Lasioglossum > Lasioglossum malachurum. The sequence continues at coordinate 16,523,968 of CM052318.1, read as the reverse complement.
AATCGATATCGGGCCAACGTTTTGATAATGGTGTCGAGAGGCGTTAACAAGCCGGCGAGACCTGGTTGCACGGATTCCCTCTCCGGATTCATGGAAAACTGTTACGTTTCTCCCGGGCGGAGAACGTTTCTCACGCGCAACGGAAGACAGTTTCTTCTTCTAAATTATGGAATAAGACTGACAATTTCATCGCGGTAGCCGCCGCCGCCGCCCGGTTTTACCGCCAACGGGGAACGTGTGTACAGGAAAGCCCCGCTGTAAGAGCTTTACTTTACGATTCCACTGCATTTTTAAATTTCCGAGAGAGAGCTGCATAACCCTGTCACGCATTTTTATATCCGCTAACACGCGACGTACTAAAATATTTCCTTGACGCGGTTGCAACCTTGTTGCGAAAACACCCTGAATATCGAGCCACCGATACCGAACGCCTTGCAACACCGTGTCCCTGAATAATGTGAATCGACGGGACTTAAAAATGTTTTCTGTACGGATCAGTCGCGTGGAGCGATGGCTTGGATTGAGCGTTACCAGCGAACTGTAAGTTTGGCCTTCTTTATTAATCAATTTCTGAAGGTACTTCTTGTAGACTCGTCTTTCTAAGAAGTAGGTCTTCGTTTAATTTAATCGCCAAAAATAAAATGACCATTTTGACGTGGCGATCCTTCGACGAAGCACCGTTCTTATACATTGATAATGTTCAGAAGCGTTCGCTAATGCATTTATGAATTTTTGAGAACACATATTTCAAGACACTTCTTGTAGACACGTCTTTCTGATGTTCTCAAGATAGAAGGTCTTCGTTTAATGTAATCGCCAGAAATTCAGGAATTAAATGGCGATGTTAAAATAGACCCAGATCCCGCTGGGTTAAATAATGGAAAGGCTAAATTTAATAAAATGTAGAATAAATGTAGAACATGGAAATATTGCACAATGTAAAATGAATATGACCATTGTTTAAAGTGTTTCGAAGACGCACAGGAAATTCCGCAATCTGCAAATATCGAACGCAAAATGATATTTGCCAAACGCGGCGAAGAAAGGTGTAGAAAGTTCAAGGTTGTAAAACGTCTACAGGCTACTTTAGCGACGACACGTTCACTCCACTTGTCCGTCATTTCTTTTCACCTCAGCACGTATAAAGCCATTCCTCAGGGATCTCTCCTAACCTGACAGGCTGTATTTGATATCTTCTGTCGGAAGAGTACATGATCTTGTCTGCTGAAATAGAGCATCAATTCTCGAGACCGGTGGACATTTATTTCTTTTAACCAGTGCGTTACTGCTTGACAATTTTTATGGTACGCTGCTGTACGATATCCGTAGAACCGTAAAAATAATCGATAACAACGTTGTCCGAAAAATACCAGGAAGAAACCACACAGACCGTGACGGATGAAAAGTATATTTTACTTCTGTCAGGCGATCCCGTTTCCTCATAATTTTCGTCCACTCGTTTATGTCAGTCACGTACCAGAGATCTGCCGTTAGTTTACCGCTTTAGGTCTTCAAGTGGATGTCCTTAGGAAACATACGTGCTTTATAGACACTTGCAAAATAAGCAGTTTTTAGAACGAATATCCCGTGACCAGCCATTTCCAGTTTTCTCACGTACAGTTCTTTCAAAATATGAAAACAGCGAACGCGAAAAAGCAGAGGGAATTAAATTTCACGAGTTCCACTCGTTAGGATTGCTTTAATACGTTTGAATACTATGAAATTCTGTCATGTTCGTCATAATTGTAGAAAACACTATTTTGCACACGTACATCGTGATATTTTATTCGCGATGTTACTTCCCGGAATAATGCATCGAAATAAATATTTTAATAGAATTTAATAAATTAGAATCGAAAGTTGGGAGCTCGCGCACCTGCAGCCTGGTCATTATTTTCAAATCGATGCGACATAAATTGTGCATTAATTTAATTTGCGAAATGAATGCAGTTTCTCCAGGAGCTAAATTGTCAGGTAGTGTAATTTATGGAACACAGATTTCCCAGAAATTATTAATTGTAAGTATATTGATTCAATTTGCGGCTGTGCTAGTTCGGAATTACCTTGGACCACTTCGCTAATGACAGAAAGGAACATGCAAATGAATGAATTTAGAAAACCAGCTAACATTAGTTCTCGGCCGTTTTAACTCGTTTCCCAATATTTGTGTAATTCTGCAGTTCAGTTTCTCCGACGGAAATCTACTTTCATTACTCATCAGGAATGGAAAAGGGGATGAAAAATATTCTACAAAGCTGCAAAGTTGAGAGAAAAAAAAAACAGATCCGGATTATCGAAGATCTATAATGACTCTTGAAACACGATTTTCTCGTAAACGAAGCTAAAACTGGAAAATATTATTTCGTTCTTTCCCATTTGCATTTGCATACACGCATTGTGCCCACCATGATCGACCGAAAAACGTGGGATTTTTCATTTTTCGCTGGTGCAATACCTTCAATTATATTTCGCATTCTGGTCCTGGTAGGCAATCCTTTCAGTATTTCTATCACAATGCTTTCCCGCGAGATACCAAAAGCGCAGCGCTTCGCATAACTTCCCGTTCCATCAGTTTCACCAGCCTGGCATTCAGCCCTTTTTAAAACAGAAAACGTATCTTAGGGTCCCTGTTTTTCGTTCCCGTCGCCATATGCTAGACACAGACGCAGATAGGAAGATGGAAATTAAGCCTGCGCCAATCATGCCAGGAGTAGATACGTCGGTGACGTATGTGTCTCGTCCCGGCGACGTGACAATGCGCACGATACAAACCGGCAGAAAAATTCAGGAACCGCATCTGCGTCTGGCGTGCAGCCGCCGCAACCGCGATTCCTTGCGTTCATGAATGCATCAGGAACAGGAAAGGCGAATGCCGCGATACAAATCTCGGAATATTTCATAAGCACTTTCGTTTGTTTAGCCTGCTTCCCAGAGGCCGCATCAAAGATTTACTAGAAAATAGAAAACAATGGGAAACTTCAGCAATCTGCAGTTCTTGGCTTGCGTATCTGCTTGGTAAAATAAGTTGAAAGTATACAATCACGTTTTCCTCGTATGAAAGTTTCGTAACGAATTCAAAAAAGTGGAAAATTATATAAAAAAAAAAAAACACTTCGATGTCTCGGTTATAAGATATTTAAATTCGTTTTTTCGAATTCGAAAAGCGAAAAGGCAGTTAATATTTGAATAGAAATTTTCACGGATAGGTTTTTTATGTAAATCATTCATTTTTCGGGTGCACCGCCAGGTCAGAGACATTTCCATGACCCGCACTGTGAATAAATATGATGAAAAATTCAACAGAATTTCGGTGAAAAAATTGAGTGGGAAAAGGTGTCGGCACCAGACGATAGGAGCCTCATTTACATTAATAAATTAGAAAAATTTATTTGCGCGAACCTCGAATTCAATGTCGTTTATAAATATTGATTGATTAGTTTTTTATACCAATTCCAAGTAAATCCACAGCCGTCTTCATTGGGAAACAAATACGGGCCGCCCATTTGTATTCACCGTAAGTAGAAGTAGAGTGCAATGGTCAGACGCGGTAGCCAGCCACGCTCGAACCTAACGAACACTCTAATTCATTTTCTCTCTGTTGTCGAGGAAACTACACTCTGTAGTTTTTCAAACATTTTTCTCAGAAAAGTCTCCACAGTAAAGGCAGAAAACCATATTTTAAAAACAATAATTCTAGGAAATGAAATTTTCCAGAGAACTTCAATCCAGCTCGAGTTTCATTAAAATCAGATGGGTTTCGAATTTTTTAATTTTCGACTGTGCGCGGAAGCCGCAGAAGTGCATTTTCGTATATAATTTCAGTGAATTTAATCGTTCCCAGAGATTAAATGTTTCAATGAACCAATCACGAAATCGCGATATTAATTGAGGTAATCTTGAGGTAATCCTAAAGACACGTTCATCGGAAATTATAGAATGAACGTGTGCGTATTTACGCACGTGCGATGATAAAATCCGAATGCCTCGAATCTTGTGAAGTTCCACAAGGTGAACAGGACCGTGTGTAGCTTAGGTGTAAAGTCTAAACCGTAAGTTTTTAGGTGTAGATTACCTCCATTAGCAAACTGGCGGCAGAGGAAGCCTTGGTCACCGTAATCCCTCTGTACGGCGTATTCCATAAAATTTCGAGTAATCAGTATTCCGTCAAAGGATAATCCAGTTCTGTACGTGATCCTCTCAACGGGTCTGAGCAGCGTATTTGATGCGTCCTCGGCGCACCTCTAAGCACAAATGCTCAGGTCTACAAACTGTGAGTTTAATCTGAACAGCATTTATAGCGACAGACATGCGTCGCATATTAATCCGAAATTATTCCTTGCATGGCTATCTTTTCCCCGCTGGTTCAGCGTTTCCTCACGTTGGGAACTCCGCAAATTACCACCGCAATCATCCACTTGGCCCAGAAACCAGCGCGGGTCGTGAGTTCTTAACGCTTAGAGCTGTTTTCTTTGGGCCACGCTCGCGCGAGCAAGTTCATAAACAAGAAGGGTGGAATTGAACTAAGGAGATGCCGCTAACATACTTAAGCGGAAATGAATCTCCTTTACACTTGGAACAATCTGATTCCACGACATTCCTCGATCCGCGCGCCCGCGCGCGCTCTAGCTCCCTGCTCCTTAAACTTTGGAAGAACGTTAAAGGGGCTGAAGTTTCACCGGGAATTAAAAGATTCCACAACTTCACTGTCCTTTCATTTCAGTGGCACCCGGTGATTGCGAAAGTTTTGATATGACCCGCACCGGTGTCATTATTTCTATTACGGTATATACTTGTTACCTCGGCCAAAGAACCGGGACTTCTGCGCTCACACGCACAACCATTGCACGCGGACGGTCATCCCTTCTGTTGTAATTAACGGAGAGTTTCGAGTGGTGTACACAGCGGTGCCGAATTCATTTAAAACTTCCCTCTGGTCCTGTAATTGACAATTTGAAAAATATGTTTCACAGGATGAACGTACGTTTTCATGAAAATTAAACTCCACTTTGAACCGAGCAGCTCTGTGGAACTGCGTATCGATTTTCAAAGCGGTCTGAGGTAGGTAAAAGAATTTTCTTGGCAATCTTCATCGTTTTTCAATTCGTTCGAACACGTTGCCATGATACTTGATTCTCTTGTTTTTTAACTTTCGCATTTTGTATTTATAAAATGTTCTAATGGCTTTCCTGTTTTCAACTTCACGTTCGTAACAGTTTAACCATTCGCTTCAAGATTTATTTTAATCGTTTTGAAAAGCAAGGTTTTCCTTGCGAAAAATCCCGCTAATAATTTCATCAATCACGGACCTAACAAACCCGACTATCATACCGAAGGTTCCGCAGTCAACCGGTGTGCGCCGGCGAACGGGAAAACTGTTACATCTGTTTCAATTTGAAAAACCCATGGTATTAATTCGTCACCGTACAGTTTGACGTAACTTCCACTAACTAATATGGCTCAATCTAAATCGATCCGTATTCCAATTTATTGCGAGTGGCAGATTGCACGTGTGACGGCTCGTGAATGACGCGTCGCGCGGATATTAAAAAAAAATCTATATATGTATATCTGTCTGAATCCATACGCGTAGGCATACGCGTATATATGAATAGATGTTATATATATATATGGGTGTGTGTACATGCACACCGCTATTTACATGGAATAGTTTTCACAACAATCGTAGCAATCGAGTCCTCCCACGAGGCGCGTCATACGCCGAAACGAAACGCGGCTGTTTATTTACATATAGATGCTCACGCGAGCGCACGCATATGTATGTATGCAGTATTTAAATTCCCGCGGAGTATAACATTTGTGGTTGAAATGAAACAACGGCCAAGAGATGAAAGCCTCGGCCAACAGGCGAATACGGCTTCGGCTGTGGATCTTTCAATGTCCCTGCACTTAAATTATCTAAAATTGTGTTTTCTATATCGTGTTTAATTCGAACGAATGGTGATTAATCATATGTTTCATCGAAATGAAACTTCGCCGAACGGTCCCCGGTATTTGCGAACGGAGGGCGTGCACACACGAGCACAGGACGATCTCTAAAAGATCTCGCTGTAATGATCGAAACGACTGCCTTCGAAGCTTAAGAGGCTGAATAACCGCTTCTGTCGGTGAAACGCGAAGATGAGTGGCTGGAACCCCTATTCCTACTGATTGTGCACCGTTCCCTCAGTGGTCAGTGTTCAGTGCTATTCTCCGGATAAAGATGGAGCGGAGGGGGCGGGGACCATAAATTTCCAAAGGTATTGATACTTAGAAAGGATCCGGAGATTTTCTTTCACTCGTTTTCGGTTTTTCATTGTACCCCTCTTTCGCCGCACGCTGGCCGATTTTCGCCAAGAATTTCGCCAAGAAGTAATGTGACAATATTTCCACAATTCATTTCTACGCAGGAAGAAATTGTCAAGGTACGAGTATTTTTATTTTTATTCTATTTCAGCGTACGACGATTACGATTAACAAGTATTCAATTAATCGCACATTGTACCCCGCACGAGAATAATTTTAAGTTCGAGATCGAATAAAAATAAATGACAATCTTCGCCACCAGTTTGACGAAGAACAATCGCCCGTTTTTCGCAAGCCGAGCAAGAAATAATTGCGCGAACGCGCGCAAGAACTGAATCGTCGCGCAATGTTTGAATACACATTAGTTGGCAGCGTAAACTTTTCAATATGAATCCGCGCCGGCCGTGCTTAACGAACTAGAATGACTCGCTCGTAATTAATACGAATGCATTAAACCGTCCTACTCATGTTTTTCTATTTAATTCTAGCTACTTGCTGAGTCCACGACTCCGAGTCGTTCTTTATTGCGTTCTATCTGCTCGTTAATTTCCATATTAACGTGCGCTGTTTGCTCGCGCGTTTTCGCATTCGAATATCATACGGCTAATTAGTAAACTCTAAATGGTGCTGACGATTTAATGAACAATAAATTTTTAAGTATCAGCATGACACGTCGGATTAACAATGTGGTTAACAAAATTAATGTCGAGGTAACCGTTTCCATGGACCGCGAGGATGCGAGGGACTAAATCGACCGTGGTTTTTATAACTGAAGTTAAACGAATTACTCGTTCTTCGTCTCCGGAACGGATAGACTCGTTCACTATATTAATTAGTTCGCCAAGAACCGCCGGACAATAACCGAGCCGAACTTAATCGAAAGTTCCGATGAATCATCGATACCGAGGCAATTTTTCGAGGGAACTTCCGGCAAACTCCCGTGCATCGTTGCATCAAACAATCATTTCGGCGTCGTTCTTCCCACGGAAATAGGATATCGAGCTTACTATCTTAAGAAGTTTGTTATCGAACTCCGGCCGATGTACAATTCCTTTATAAAGTAGGCGCGGGCGCGTTCGTTCGATCAACGTTTTATCGAGTGCGGGAATGCTTTATCCGAATGAAACTCGAAACTTTTACGTCTCCTTGTCTCACTTCGTCTTCGACGTTCGTTTACGATAATATGCGCACTGTACAATGCAAGCACGCTTCGTGAGAAGTAAAATTTTCATCGGTGAACTCAAAAATAAATATAGTCACTTAGACGTCGCATAATTCTAACTCGAACTGACTTTACGCCGGCTCGCCGCTTGGACAATCGCTTCAGCATTTTGATTGCGAGGAATCTTCAGACTCGCTGACTTTATACTTCGTTAATTGCCGTACCCCGAGGCACGCCTAGAACTATGCAATTTACATTCGAAGCTCTCGGGAACTCAATTTTAATCCACTTTCCGCTCCGATTTTATTCAACTTATATTTTTTTCTTACCTGCCTGCTTACAGCAAACAGAGCCTTACCTGGAACAGAACGAAACGGTGTTAGCAGTTTACATAAACATTCTAAACAGAATTTATGAAAGTACAATTTCATATATGTTATCAAAAAATTAGTCAGCTCCTCAAACATTCTTCGAAACACGCTTTATGAAAACATATATAACTCCTGTAATTTTGATTACTTTTCCTTATAAAAAAGCACACATGTACTTCAAATACCAACAAATTCGTGTGTGAAATCCCAATTCAAAAGGTTCGATATTTCTTCTGGAAAAAATTCGCAAAGATGACCTCGAAAATAAAAATAGCCCGTTGACACTTGAACGGTAGCGAACGGTGTTCGGCAATTCCGCGGAAATTCAAGTTTCGTGTCGGGGCGATTTCGCGACCGGTTCTCCTGTAATATCATCCGTCCCGTGATTGCGCGCGTGCCGTCGAAACTACGGGGAAGAATCTTTCCTGATTAAATTTCGAAGTCCCTTTTCCGGTTCGTGTTCGCGCCGCTAGAGAGCGATCGGGTCTCGAAATCGAAGGGAGTTCGTCGAAGAAGAGGGTGTGGCGAGAGCGGATAGAAAGGAAGCGATCGGTGAAGTTACGGCCTTAAAATTTTAACGAGTGCCCGCGTTTCGAGCGTCGGAACAGTGGGAATCGAGTCAGCGAAAAAGTTCCGGGAGCCTGTTCAGAGCGAAGCGAGTGGGGCGATAACAATGCCCGTAGAAAACGACGAAAACCGCAATGAAAAAATCGGTGGGAACTGCGATGCGCCTTTACGGCGGTGGAATACGGGGAGGCCGAGCTCTTACAGAGGTGGTATCGGACAAAACTCAAGGTAACGACGTAACAAGCCTTCTACGTGGTCCTAATTCGAACCACGCTAAACCGATAGGTTATAGTACGCGCGCAGACTGGTGCAAGTCCGCGCCCGAACGCCTCCGCGCTGACTCGAGAGAGGGTTGCACCAGAGGGTTGAACCAGAGGGCGAACAGAGGGCGAAGAGGGTAGGCGAGAAGCGGTGTTGTTCCTAAGTGGGCGGAGTGCCCGGAGCGATCCAGAATTGAGTTCGTGTCTTGAGTCTCAACCGACTAAGAATCTAGCTCGGGGCCCGCCGCTACTACGTAAAGGCAGGTGTTACATATGTGGGGCTGCGTTTCGACCTAGCTTCACCGACGGGGGCCGAGATATTTAGATCTTCCGCCGGTCGACAGCCGCTGATGGCTTGCCAGACCGTCTACTCCCGCAGTAGCAAAAGTGCTGGGATCGATCAGCCGGCTCTGGATGAAACCTTTCCTTTTCTCAAACTTACCGAGCATTCCTACGTTTTCAAGTGAAATGCTCGATGCTCCAACACTCGGCGAATGGGGGTTACAAATATTCTACAGGGTGTATGAAGACTGTGTATAGTATCATCCATCTGAGGGGTGAATCTACACCTCTGGATCGGTGGACATTTTCAAGAGAAATTTGTAAAATTGTTTCCAACAAAGAAAATTGTTGTTAAAGTTTTTTTTTTACATAAATACCTCCCACTTATGGAAAAGAGAAAAAGTTTGAATGGAGCCACATGTCGCAAACAAATAGTTACTTGTGTGGAGTTACACGTATAGACAAAAGTCTAAGGTAATCATTCAGGTAATAAATTTGAAGTTGCAAAATATGAAAGGTAACCTTATATACAGGGTGTCCCAGCTAACTTGACCACCTTGAATATCTTTGTTTTTAAAGATACGTCAAATACGTCTGAACGACAAAGTTGAATGGTAACATATATTTTTAAATTTCTTGTATTTAAAGGTGTACACTCCGTTATATCCTGAATACTACATACTATCTCCAAAGTAAACACTCAAAATCTTAGGATTGTATCGCATACCGTAGCAAGATTAGAGAAAGACATGTGAACACGGACTGACATTGCTTCGACAAAAGTATCTTTACTTTTGAAATAGTATGTAATATACAAAAGATATATCTACCTTTAAATACATTTATATAATAAATTTAAAAATATACTAGGTGTCTTATTATTTTGTCGAGGACTGTAAGAATACTAATCCTACATTATTGTCACGCTACAGTGGTCGCGATAATTTTGAAACACCCCGTGCAATATCATTCTGTAAATTTTATAATTTCCATACCCTCAATGTGTGTGCTTTATTACCTACAATATAGAGATCGTACATTTTACTGGCGAATAATACAGGATAGAATCGTAAACGTTTAATACACTAATATAGTGTAGAAACGTCATTAAACTAACTATAGCGGTTCAAGACACAGACCGTTCCTGTTTGATCGTTGGTGTTATCGACCACTCATGCCAGTCAATGGTGCCGCGTAGAAAGTATAAAAGATTTATGATGTCTTTAAATATGCTTATAAAGATATATACATACATGTCGAATAAAGTAATAACATATGGAATGGTATTCTTTTACTGCCTGCTTCCATCTGGCATTTGCACAGCTGTCCGTTTTCTTTAACCCAGGAAAATATTTTATCTATGAAACTGCATATCAAGCAACCTTATCAAAACAATATTACTTCTCTCATATTCGTGTATCTCCTTTATTCATCTGTTAAAACACGTTCGCGAAAACCGATCATTGTTAAACTTTTTTTCGGTATGCAGATATTTCATGGTTTGACTATGAAGGTCCGACAGTATGACAAATAGCGGTGCTGGGTCACTTTCGACCGATGCTACATCCATTTATCCATATATCACGAAATAAACATTTGTTTCTGTTACCTCTGCTGTGCAGACCGTGCAAGTGAAAAATGTTTACTGATTGTTGAAATTCTTCTGTGGACCTACCACCTACGAGAGTCACTTCGTTTTCTCCAGGGAAAATGAACGCCAAACTTGTACCACTTAGAATAAGTTTTATGACATTTTGTTCTATGGTCTCTTGCGACTTTTCAGGCGACTTAAAGATCCCATGCTCGTGGAAGTCTTTCATTAACAAAGGGTTATATGACTTTTTACGACTTATTTGCACTGCATAAAAAATGTTTTAATGCTGAGAAATTTTAATCTTGCTATTCATTAAAGCTCGGCAGGTTTAGTGTTCATGCGAGTCCGCCCTTAGATGGCGCACAGAGACTTTTCCGAGCGCCTGCACATTTTTTTTCAAAATCGCGCTCGAATCTCTGAAACGTCGGTGCACGCGTTCCACTTCCCGCGGCATAAATAAACCAGATGGTTCGTGATAATTTCTGGCAAACAATGCTTACGCGATTAAGGGGCGGGCGGCGTTATGGAGTCCGTCCAACGACCGACCGGCATTCAGCTCTGAGACGTTCTCTCGGAGTCGGTGCCGCTATAGGAATTGCTTTTTCCTGTTTTGGTTGCTCGTTTCCGTAAAAATTGAAAAGTCACGGAACAGAAGTTTCTTTTCTCCTCTGAAGTGTAAATAAGTTTGCGCTCTGGTTGGAACCGCGCGGTGCGGCCCGGGAACTTTTGCCGCGAAGCCGAAAGCTACGTGGCCAATTTCGCTTGCAAGTCGTTTTGACGGGCTGCTGGGTGGAGCGAAGGGCTAGGAGGAGGAGGGATTATTTTTATCAACATAGAATACCGTTTCGCGACCCGTGCAGTAGGATCGGGAGGAAGGATAGAGCGATCTTTTCAACATCGTGAATGCGGAGCCGAGAGAGTCAGCCGCGTGTTGCCCGGGCGCCAAAAGATCATCGCACGGATATTGGAGCGCACCGTCGTTGAAATTGCAGCAATGCCGACCCCATACGTGCGCAGGTACGTGTGTTTCCCGTTGCCATAATCGGTTCCCGAAGTCCGCTTCTCACCTGACGGGAGAGAGAGAACGCCTCCGCTCCGCCTGTGACGACAAGTTCCGTCGACGAGATGGATTCCGTTTCGATTTCGGGATCCCCGTGTGTGACACGACTTTACAAGAGTTATTACCTGGAGCGATGGTCGCGCCTCCGAGCTTTTATAGCGGAAATCAGATCCCCGACGTTCCCGTTGAATATTTCCTCGGGATTTTTACGTCTGCCCTCGCGGTTTCCACGGGAAATGCGCCACTTCGCGCAGCACAGCCACCCGGAGCGAAAATAAACCGGATAACTAGCTTTTGTCTTCGAACGGAAAATGGGGGACGCTCAACAATTTTTCTCATTCATAAAACATGAATAATGTGAGTACAGTAGGACCTCGATTAGCGGGCTTAATCGGCAGATTAACAGTCCCGACAAATAAAAACCCGATGGAACATCAAGACCCCAAGTGAAATACTTCAAATGCATATTTCATAGCAGCGTAACCTCTGTAATATTAGAACACGTATTACCTTTTATAAAACAATTATAGCAAAATTTTCATTGCATTCACAATCAGTTTTTGTATTAAATCAGTTTCTTATTAAACAGGGGACTCTGGATAAACGAGATCCTCGATAATCTGGACCTCGATTGATCGAGATCGTGACCACGTATAATCGGGACCCGGTTGATGGAGGTCCCACCGTACATCAATGCCAGCGCGAAAATGGAATTCGAAGTAAATTAATATAAAATAAACACGTTGCAAGCACACACTCACTGGAACTAATGAAACTCCTGTGCAGAACTTGCGGTGTGTTACGCAGCGATCACGTTAGCACAGCGACTGAGGTGTATGCATAATTTTGGGATGTTTAAGCGGATCATAAATACTGAATCCTGTGAGGGAAAATGTGACATCAAACTGTAGTATTGATCGTCCAGAGCAAGCGTGAGCATCGGCTCTTCGCATTGAGAGCACACTCCGGGTTTGCTCTAGGAGCAACGCTCCAGGGCGAATTACGTCAGAGAAAGAAATTGAAGCGTCACAAGCTTCTCACCGACCGTGGGCAGTGATAAAAAGCTATCCATTTTCCTGATTTGCTTTCTGTCTCTTTGTACAGTTTCCTGAACAGACGCGGTTTCGTTAGATGCTTCGTATGACAATTGTTATCCTAGACCTCACAAAGTGTATCGAACATTCCTGACGCATAGATTGTCGATAGGAACTTGTTACACGATACATGAAACATTGAGATGTCCTTCACCGAGCAACGCGTACTTACTTTTTTGACAGAGAGCTGCAGCAAGACTACGCGAACTGCATCCTTATCGGCCCATATATTGTGGCAAACCGAGTTAGCGTAGAATTCGATTTCACGATATTGACGAACGTCTGGGGTTAGGTCGTTTATCGAATTGTCTGCGGGGAACGTCAATAGTATTGCGCAATTTGATTGCACGATATTACCGAACGTCTGGAGAAGCGTGAAATATGTGTCTGCGACGAAATTGTAAAATCAATGCAAATTTCATCGATGAACGAATAGCCGCGGCGACAATGGCCGCGACGTAACGTGAGAATCGTGTGCGAGGTGTGTAAATAAAATGCACGCTCGAGTTTCTCAGGATGCTGGTACCAGTAGAATTCTCACTAGAAAACAAAGCCAATAAAATAAAGTATTAATATACCATAGAATTACTTACTACAATATTCTTATTACTAATTTTAATACTGCAGTAAGTAACAGGGCAGTGGTATCAAATAAAATTTATAGGTACAAAATAAATAAAACTCGTACCGAAATTTTTACAATCCATAAATGCATAAAATCCGCTGTCTACCTGTTAGACACAAGTTTCCCGATAATTAAATAGGCACATCTATGATTTCAAGATTGAGCAGATTATCCAAGGATAAGCACCATTTTGTTTGACGATGGAACAGCGTTGCCGGTAATATAATCGGTAGGAAGATGGCGCACGGCGCTGTCGCCATCAATTCGCGATAGAACGCGGAAAAGGAGCCGCGAGGGAATATTTTATGTTTCGCACTGTTTACGAACGATCTTTTTGTGTGTGTCGATCTCTTGGCGCTTTTTTCCCCCGTTGAATTCTATGTCTTTTGTGATTCTATCGTTTCTGTGTGTCGTCGAGCTCGGAACGTCAGCAGCGCGTGTTTCTTTCCTTCGGCGCGGTGCGGTGGTTCGCTCATTCGACCGGTTCTCCTAAAACTACACTTGAAAATTCGTCGTTCCATTAGAATTGGAGGAGCGGATTTCCCACGGGCAAATATCGGGCCGAAACAGTTACCCGTATCCCTTCCACACGCTCGATTTAGCGATTCGCCGACGCGCGTATGCAATAGTGTGCATCCACGCACGGCTGCATGCATGCGCGCCGTGTACGCCGGTTGGCTGTATGTCTTGGTGAAATAAAAATTCGCTAGGACAAGGCCGATCGAATTTCACGCGGTGGAACGTCAACGGATTTTTCACTGAATTCGTTTCGACGATCGTGTATTTTCTCACCAGACCGGGCTGCATTTTCTACGCGCCGCCGCGTGACAGAGTTAGTTTCATTTAAATTTTGAAATAATTGAGTGACGCTCGACTACGGACGAGAGAACCGACAAACAAACAGCCATCCGTCGGACAGAACAACACCGGGATACCCGAAATTCGATAACACCTTTTCGATTTTCCTGGCCAAATGAAACGCCGGATCGCTCAGAATAATACGAAACAAATTAGACCTGTAATTACGAAGACTTTATGTTTACAGGCTACTGGTGATTGCTCTATCGATCCTCCACTTCGACAAATTATGTTGAATCGTCGTCCACAATATCATCCGTTGCATAAATTACTTGCAGCAATGGCAACAATAAAAACGATCAAGTTGCGATGCGATAAGTCAAAATTGTGAGTGAAATAAAAAATCATTTTCCATCTTAATATGTTGAACAGGTGGTGAACATAGTGTAATTGATATATGTAGACATAAATGCAAAAAAATTTAGAAGCACTGTTGCATTATTTTCAACTCGTTGAAATGACAAGACGGACAATTTTCATTTGGAATAAAAATCCAGTAAATGGATTCGTCGCAGAGCACATCGGTTTTCCGTATTGGTTAACCTTATTGATAGCCGATGAACGCAATTGCTGATCATTTTAGCTGATAAGAACAAGATGGTCACTAAGGAGAAAGGGATATCGAGTCGATCTGTTGAACGGCTCTTATCAGCTTTCTTTTATCGACGATGAAGGAGCTTACTCTAAGAGGGAGTTCAAATATATACCAGAACTGGTTTCTTTCACATGAATCTGTCGATTGGAGGAGTGACCTTTTTTTCATTTGATTCGCTTTGATGAAGTTCCACGGGCGCTTTTCGCTGTGTTCATTCTTTCACCGACTATAAACGGCGTGTCAATTCCAACGATTTTTACTTTTTCTTTCTCTTTTAATTTAGCTAGTGAACTGATCCTTCTAACGATTTAAAAAAAGAAACTCGAGCAGTTTGGTGCAATTTTTAAAAAGTTATTCGTTTTTAAAAGGTGTACGAATACTTTGTACACCCACCGTATCCACAGACGTATTATTAAGCATCACTAGTAATTTTTAAAGAATATTGTTAGCGAATCCGCGCGAGTTGTGTTAATGAAATATTCGGAACCATTTGTTTAGTTATGTTTCAACGCATCAACATGCTGCAGATCCCGCGTTCTCGTTTGATTATGTGAAATAGAATTATGACGAACGCCCATGCGATCATTAAATAAATGAATACCCGAATGTGGGAACTCTCTATAATCATTTGGCTACTCTACAATTTTCAGTAAAATAACTAATTTGCCAAATTATCAATCTCAACGGTAAATTATCCGATTAAGCATGCCGGGCGCCGGAATATAAATGCATAGTGCTAGACATATACCTACGTCAGTATTAATTATAGTAGTTCCATTACGAAGTCTTTTTTTCGTTTAGTTTATCGATAACGCTCACGGGCAGCTATAAATTTGAGTCACATTAGATTCGCTTCCATTTATACGATGAAGAAATGTTGGACGTGGATGGAAAGCAAATATAAACACATGATTGGAACAGTAACGAACCAGAAGGTTCTCCTCGGATGTTTGAACTAGTCGAATCACACTAATTGCGCCAGATATGCTCAGAAATAAAATTCGAAGTGTAAATTCTTGAAATTGTAGGTCCGTACGGTTCGCTGGGATTATTTGCGCTTCCACCGACCGATGTATACGTTTACATTCGAACTCCATAAAGAAATTAACAAATATGTTGCGTGTTACGTCGAAATCCAAAGCGGGGAATTAATTAAAATTTCGATATCCCCGGCGCATAAAATCGGACAGTCTGACGAGACCTTTCGACGCAACTTTCTATAGCTCCGAAGAACGTGGAAATGGAATTTGCACTGGAAAATATTTCAAAATAATTATGTTGTGTGCCGCAACATTAATATTCGGACACTAAAAAATGATTTTTAGTATTTTCTCTGTGTGAATTTGTACAGCTCCAGGCCCTCCAATTTTTGCAAATATTCAAATTTTTAAATATTTAAATCTCTAGGCCCTCCAATTGTCTAATATTTAATATTTCCTAACTTCCCAAAAAATTTCAAATAGTATGATCCACACAATATTAAAAACACAGTTTTGTACACACACTGTACACACAGTTTAATACTTTCTATTCATATTGTTTTGTTATTATGCCTTAAATCATGCTTAAGAACCTCCCACTATCGCAATAATTCCACTAAGCCGGAGCGCACGTGCGCAAATGCTTCTCCATCAAGAAAATTAATAACAGTTTGAGTAATGCGGCAAGTTTTTTCAAGATAGGCCCGTATATTAGAATATTAGAATGAGTAACGCGAGAAGTTTTTTTCCGGTTGTAAATTATGCTCGCCCCTTAATAGAAAAGAAGTTTGCGTGCGTATTAGTATTTCCGTATGAAAAGCTGCGCGCAGGCGTTCGCCACCATTGTTCTTTATTCGGGATTGTAAATATCAGCGGGCCGCGGGGTGATAATATTTATTTTCGTAATCGCGGTCGGCCCGGACAATAAATTTTTAAATAGAAAATAACAAGTTCGTCTCGTCCCGGGGCTACTGTATATCGCGTGTTGCCGAGATTAACCGGGGGTTCGCATGTGTTTGCCACACGCACACTTCCGCTCGCCATATTTAAACTGTATCGCGACGATATATTGTTTTAGCGGAACGGGATCCAGGGACGAGCGCACACCTTGAACCTCTGGCTGAGATCATGACTCCGACGTACAGCCTGGGAACGAATTCCTGGAATTCCTATTAAAATAGCTAGAAACTTCGCATGAAATTGCTTTTGTCACTTTATTCTATTTTATTTACTAGCCCCGTTACCCGGCGCGCGCGAGGTCCTTGTTTATTGAAGCACTCCGTGCATGCTTCCCCATGTTCCTCATATTATCAGATTATGTCACGGGAACATTGTTATACGGTGCGCCAAATATGGGACACCTGATTGCAGAAGTATGCCGGGAACGGAGACTCTCTTTTTATCAACCCGTTCCTGTACAGATTTTAAGTCTGAAAGAATTTCGAAGAATTATTTTTTCGCCGTCCGGAGTGTCCCATTAATGACACCGTGTCAAGCATACGAATGAATCTTTCACGTGCTCAACGCGAAGAAGCATCAACATCCCTTTAGTGCATCAACGTGTTTTAGTTTTCTCCATTATTAAAAGCCGGGAGGTGGTGGCAACTTGTAGTGTTCGCAGAAAAACTGCTGCAACATGGCCCTTACTCATCCTGCGACCAGATGTTGCCTCTCCGCAAGGAAGAAACTATGGTTTCCTGGAGCAATGCTTCCTATATTAATTCCACTCCATCAACATTAAACACGCGATCCACTTAAATTGGTGAGCTAATCAAATTTTCATTAAACGTTCCCACGACGGTCGAAATTATTAAATGTCGTCCACCCATTTTCATAAATGTGGGCTGTGCTTAACCACTAATAACCTATCTGCATTTCTTATCGGTATAATTTCATGATGAGAAAAATAGTTTCAAATCAGTCATCAAATAAATAGATGACATTTCAATCTCGAAGTTCCCCCATATATCAAGACATCACTGTACTCCGATATCAAATTTGAAATCTTCTAATTTCAGCACGTAGTTTCGACGATCATTCTTCGGCACTGTACATCTGGTGATTTCGCAGAATATTCGAAATAAACAAAGGAAAATTGTATCGGCGCTGCACAAATAAATCATTACATGGATCCCCCGTTATTTTGCCTCGCGTCGGCTGCATTCAATCATTTCTGGTAGACGTAGCCGCATTTCCAGAACTACAGTCTTGGTTTCCGTCGACTTCTTTCATCTCTTCCTCTTTATCTCCCTCCGAACACCCCTCCCGCCCTGCTATCGGCCTCCCTCAGGGTGTCTCCACGTTTCCGCGCGCAGAACGTCGGCAAACTTTCCATAACGAAGTTTGGCTGGATCTAAACTAACGTAAGTTATTTGACCTCATATCGGTCACTATTCGAAACTCGGTTGTACGTTCAACTTCGTCTGATTGGTCCTCCCTGTGTGTGCTCGCGGAGTAGCTTACTTCGCTGCGATTACACAGGGCTAGCTGGGAATTGTAATACAATCAGAAAGAAGATGATTTCTTTGCTGGGAGGAAGACGAAATAGCCGAGAGCGGTTTTTCACTGGTGAACCTTTACTGGAACCGACCTCGAGAGCAGAAAACTTTTGTTGGACGAGCTTCGGGCCATTATCTTCTAATTCCAACTCCATCCAATGACAATTAATATTTAAGGGTGGAATACTTTCTTTCCGAAGATTGCGCAAGCTCTGCTCGAGAACTTTACTTTTGTCGGTCCGTTCCGCGCTAATGCTCAATCATTAATTTCTGCCCATAATTATCAGAGTGGTCTGTAAGTCGTGTGTTTCTTGTTCCGAGATATTTAAAGGTTAACACATTCGAATAAACTAAAAACTACTTTTACATTATGTGACATTTTAATGTCGAATTTTATTAGTCGCGATTCATGAAAATTTACTATGAATGCGAATCTCGTACGAAAATGTTGTTTTTAAAGTTTGAATTGACGTGAATTAATGTGATGTGTAGACTTTGTGCAAAATAACAATTGTCCAATAAAAAAACCAAATTCAATGTTAATTTTAATTTTAATAGAGATTTTATAGAGATTTAATGATTTTAACATCATATATTGACATCTTCAATTTTTTTAAATATTTCAACAATTTTTAATTCCATCTACTCAATTTTACTATAAATGCATAAAAATCCACAGTCTAGTGATGTGAAATAACTGATTATGGTTTCTATGGATTTGGATTGATTATGGTATCACTTTCATAATTATGGGCATATTTATCAGTTAGACTCTACAAAGGTATCACGTGTGGAAATAATTTTTGATTTTCAGGTATAAATTTCGGTAACCCAAGACGGGATTTATGAAAGTTTTTCGATGAGATCATTTAAATTTACGTATTAGGTGGCAATAAGGTAGAGTATTTAAAATCGCTTAGCTGGCATTTCAACCGAGCCAGTGAAATCGGAGAAACGTGTGAAGTTAAAACGAAGTCAGATGCCTAGCCAATCCTTCGGAACTTCTTCACAGTAATTCATCCAATTAGAGGTCGAAGGGAGGATTTTAATGACACGGATATGCGGGGAACTTTGAAAATTGAAGTTCACTGAAACGAAGACCCCCGTGGAAAAAGTTTCGCCGGACGAGCACGATTTACTCTTCCTCGAGGAATCGATTTCCACTCGGCTATACGTACAATTTTCCTCCTGTTCCTTGTGGAACAGGTCACCTGAATGCTAAACGGGAATGATTGCAGTTGTAGCGGCGCATCGACAGTAAAATGGCGATGTTGATTGACGGTGCACGAAATGCGTCCGCAGAGTTTCTGTTGGAATTTATTTGTCTGTACCAGAAATAATAAAACCCGAAACGATCTAGTGAACGAATTCTTATTTAATCAAATAACCGAGCGAGTAGACAAATTTCTATGTTCGCAACGCGATACGCCTGTGTATTAATTAAGGCAAAACAGTGGAATGTTTATTACAACAATTAACTCAATTGTCTAGCTCCAACAATGGAATTGCATTTTCGCTTGATGATAAACGTGACACGCTATGTCGGCCAGTCTCGCATAAACGAGAGACGTACAAAAGAATTTCGTTAGTAATTAAAAGTAAACTGACACATTAATTGGTTGCGCCACAGATGTGTTGTTCTTTCTAAATTAAAAATTGTTTAATATTATTAAAAATCAATAGTAGAATGTGTGTGTGTGTAGTGTACTTAAAATAAGTTATTGTGTTCGCGCAGTTTTTATAATCGCGCAATTGTTCAGAGTAATTCCTCCGTTCCAGTTTGCAGGACAATGAACGAACAAACATGTGTTAGACCTAAGCGTTGATAACAAAGGGTTATAGGGTGGCTTAACTTCCTATATTTGTAACGCAATATACGTATATCAGGCTTAGTGGCCGAGAATCTGTTGACAGTTTAAATAGGGCAGATAGCGGAGCGTTTCGCTTTTCCAAATGGAACATCCAATATTGAAATCCGCTGTATTGAAAATTTCTCAAAAAGTGTCGCTCCGAATAACAGGAAAATATCGGCCAATAATGTCGAGCTCGGTATTTACAACTCTCATAATGGATATGCCGATGGATTCAATATTCGACTCGCAACGCGCCACAAATATTCAGCTGAACTCACTGCGGACTTCTAACACCATCTACATTAATTGTACGAAACCGAAGTCGAATAAAAACGAGTTTATCCGAATGGCGTTTCACCTCGGCGCGTGACGGATCAGACTGATTCGCTGCCCGGCAATTGTGTACGCGGTGCGCCTGAATAAATCTCCACTTCAAAAAGTGTGTTCCTTCGTTTAACAAGTTCCCTGGAAGTATCATTTACAAAATAAACAAATTCTGCATCGATTGGAGGAGAAGCAGTAGTTAAATAAAAATTAATTTCACCCCTTAATAGTCTTTTTTCGTTGGAAACAACATGACCAGTTAATTTCTTCGTAAATCCATAGAAATCCGCAATAATCCGCGTTGTCTATCGATAACATGGTTTCCCAGAATGCATTCTCCGTTAACCAAAGGCGGGCACTAACATAGTTGAGCGAGCATCGAGCGGGAGGAATAAAATGACGAGTGTACAGGCGCAATCTCGCGAGAGAAGTCCGCGATCGAGCCGGTAGGTATATAACTTGCGGAAGTTAATTAATGTGTTCGTGTGCTCGAAAGTAAAAGTTGCGTAGCGTGGCGCGGGGCGTTTTGTAAATTTCATCAAGATTTTCGTTAAACGGAACTTTCGGTACGGCAGTTAAACAACGCAGGGGCGGAACAAAAGAGAAAAATTTCCGGTTCAGCGCGAAATTACCGACGACGGGGCAGGTCGTCCCGTCGTTCTCGTAGAATTCACCGTTCAAGTACAGCGGTCCCGGACACGAAACTATTCGGAGAAATCGACCGTGCGGCCGGGGGTGGTCCACTGATTGAACTCCGGCAGTGTTCAATTTCTGGCTCGTCCCTGGTCCTAGCGCCATTTTTTTCCTCGTTTTAAGACGCGTGAAATTCCGTGTACGTCGCCACGCAATTTATCGGTTCGACGAAGAAACGCGTGCGGTACACTAACGATTCAATTAAACTCGTTCTCAGAGCCACCACCGAATGAAACATTATTCCCGTTCGAGATATTTCTCTCGGCAGCCTTTTCTTTTTCTAAATGTCCGCTATCAGCTGATTGCGAAAGTTCCCAGAGTCCCACTATCCAATTAGAACTTTTCTATTTCCACGGGTGTGAGAACGATAATAGGTTTCGTTTGCATCTGAAAATGCAATCAGTGGCTAGTTTATACAGAATGTATCGGACGTTTTGGTACAATCAAATGAACGTAATTGCGCGTGCAGTATAATGGACAAACCCGTTTGAATAGACCGTCTCTGATATGCTGCTTTGTTTAGGAGAGAAATTGAAGTTCATTATTTCTCGCGTACGCATCCTCTTTATATTCGTGCTGTCACTGTTTTATTATTCACTCTTTCTACTTGCGAACGTAAATCCTGGAATTTTCCGTTCACTCTGCTGCCGTGTAATTAACAGTTCGTGCCAGGTTGTCGTAGGATTTGCAGCAACTCGTTCCCGTTGTTTATTAAGATTAACACGACTTGCTGTTTCGCCGACGTGAAGCTTTGTAAACATCTTAAAGACAGGGATGAAGACTCTTCAGTCAAAAATTCTCGGGCACCCTTAAATATGTACATAATATTTAAGATTAAATAATCCAATTATATGGATATTTGAAATTAAGTAAATCTTGTTGACTTCATCTAGCTATCGATTAAAAATATTTCTGTAGTTAATCGGAATTCATTTTTCCGTAATAGCAGAGGTCACAGCAACTCGAAATGATAAACTATTGCGGTTCATCCTATATCCGCGCGGTCGCGTTACCGAAAGACATAAAATCGAAACGAATTTTGTATAAAATAGTAGAAAAAGTTGGTATGCATTCCGGTTTTATAGTACCTCACGTCCGGTTTTCCAACGTTTCCATGTTTTATCCTCGAAAAAGATCTAGTTTTCAAGATTCAAAGCAACTATCCCGAGCTTGAATTCAAACGTATAAATAGCACCGCTTTTGGTGCCGTATTTAAAATATTAACAATTATTCTTGGAGCTGAGAAGCCTCGAAAGCAAATATTTTAAACGCTTTTCGAAAATAACTAGGATATCGAGTTAACATATTATTAAGATAATACAGTATTAATCGTTGTAATTATTCCGCAAGCATAATTACAAGAGGAATATTTAACTCTCTCTCTGTTTCGATGACCCAGAACTCCGAACCTTGCAATTATTATGCGCGTAAATATGCCTTGAAATATCCTCGTCAATAAATAATTCACGGATATCGGCTGTTTCGAAATAGTTCGCGGATTTTAAATAGTTTGCGCGAAGGTGTATCGCGTATCGAATAAATCTGACCAACTAATAAATTCCTGTTTCATGGGGCAATTAAACTTCCAAAAATAATAATACAATACAATCTCACTTTATTCTGCGTATACTTAAAACCAATTGTCAATCAAAAATCCATCTCATTCATAACTGGACAGCGGATCTTTATGGAAAATGCAATTTTTTTATGAGAACTGTAACAAACAGACGTGAAATGGAAATTTATTTTCTGTCTTACAAATTACCTCTACTCATTCTTGTCATAAATGCATAAAATCCGCTGTCTATTTAGAACAGCAGATTAATAAGTCATGCTCGCATCTCGGAATAAAAAATTGTAAATATAGGAAAATCTGACGGCGCGAAAATTCCTACACTTCAGCAATTACTTATCCGCGAAGCAAATAGAAAATTTATGTACTCGTATGTTGGCGGGTGCGCGTGAACGCGATCTCGCTCGACCGCGAGCGCGAGTGTCCTTGCAGTTGGCGCGACGTTTCCCCGGTTCTTAAAGGTGAGAAGGATTTCGCAAAAATATAATGGGCCGTAATGCCGCGTCCGCGTATTAAATTTAATCCGTAACGGAAGACTCGTAAATGCCACAGAAAGAAGTATACCCCGGCGTTGAAAAGGCCGGCTTGGAGGAACGAGTTTGGTGGGGGAGGGGGATGAGAGGGAGTTGCAAGGGAGGTTGGGGATGGTGAACGAAGGAGGAAAGAAGCAAAATGAAAGCATCCCGCGCGTATGCAAATGGGGGGTCGGTCGCGCAGCTGCGACGACGGCCACGCCATTCTGAGTCGCATGGAGCAGCACGACGAAAGCTCGTAACGATTTTCGTCGTATAAAAATGAACCGAGAGGTATCAGCGGAGCTTTCTTCTCCCCTGTGAACGTACCCAGGCTCGCCTTCAATGAATATGCACCGTATACCTCGCACTTTCCACCCCCTTTTGCCCCGTTCCCACGAAAACCGCCTTCAAACCCTGTTCCATGACACTTAACCCCGCTCGATCTTACGTGCGTGCGGTTTCCCCATGCTGAGAGGATTCGCCCCTCTTAGACATAGCATCTATTTTAACGAATCCATAAGAGCCGGCTTAAACGGTACCGTTCGCGGGAACGCGCACAGAGAACGCGTTACGTCGCAAGTGGATGCGGTCTGTGTTTTATCGTCAGCCTGGATCGAGTGGGGATCGCGTGTATCGCGACTGTCGATCACCACCGGAATCGATAAGAACCGCAGCATCTGACGAGAGACTACCGAACTCGAGATTGCGTTCGAAGACTCTAATACAGTCAGGGTCACAAACATTGGGTAGCCTATTAATCTGTGCAGAGATTTGGTTGGGCAAATTACAACTCTTTTACCATGTTTCTATTAACTCGCTTTCTTGTCTGTCTGTTTATTTGTGTGTTTGTCTGTTCGGTACAAATTTTGCAATTGATTTTAAACCAACTTCCCGATGAGCTAGAATTGAAACTTCAAACATAGCTCAGAACTGGATGGCAATGCAATATTTTATCGGTTCCTCTCCATCGTACGTTCTACATTGATCTATTTAGTTCGTTTGAATTTTCGTACGTTGAGGTAAACGGTCTAAACGGCCGCTGTTCGTTCTCGCAATCGCTCGCGTTTGTTTCCGATATGCCAAACTGAAATGAACCTGAAATTTACTACATGTCTCTGTTATAATCTCATCAAAATGTTTAAAATCGATTGAAAAATTTCACACACGCAAGACTAAAAAGCAGAGAAAGTAATTATTTAAATAAAAATAAATGTTTAATATACCACGTTTTTAAAACGGACTAAAAAGTATAAAATAACTTTTGTTAGCCCCGTACAGATTCCTAACCCTTTCCCAGGTTTTCCGTTTTAAATCTTACAAGTATTTTCATAGCTATTCAAAATTCACAATCACAAATTTTCAGGAGTATCTGTACGGGGCTAAGAAAAATTATTTTATACTTTTTAAAAACGTGGTATATTAACAATTTTTTGTTATTAAAATAATTTTAAGCAAGAATAGAAAAAATGAATAGAGTAAACAATCATATGTCATATCACGTCCTAACTTCCTATGACCTTATTTTCTACGTGGATGCACCGATGCACCGGCCAGATGAAATTGCACTTTACCCTTTAATGCAACCTAATTTTCTCTGCTCAACCAATCGATTACTTTTATTATTCTACGTATTCCACGGCCATCGAAATGTCAATGGTACTTCACGAGATATTTGACATTTTTCCGTCAGGGGAAACACGGCATTATTTCCTAAAATTCATATCGAGAGGTAGGATACTTCTCGCAGTAAATATTTAGCAAAAATAAATATTTTTTAATTTCCGCATTCGTCAACGTTTAGTGACGTGAAAATTGGAAGTCGTCTGACACGCGTCCCACAATTCCCCGGTGCAATTGTTAATTCCCGTTTCAAAGAGAAAGTGGACGCTCATTAAGAGCAACGAACGGTGATTCTGGAAAACTCGATTTTCTTCTAATGCCACGGACCATTCGGGCCGCAAGGATGATGATCTGCGTCTGCGGATACATTAATGACCGGGCAAGTAATTTTCAGCCGCGGAATGCAATTTAAATTAGCCGCAACGAAGTTTGAATCTCTTTGACCGGCTAGGCTCGTATCGGAATCCGTCGGCCAAATGAAGCTGTCTGTTACAGAAATCGCATTGCAAAGGATAAACCGGCGGTTCGTTGAAGATAGAATGGACGCGAATGTGATACAGTCGACTATCCCTATTAGACGCGCATACGACTTTGATAATAAACCAGCAACAAGAGGAGGAATACTTCTATTTTTGCATGAACCTTCTAGCCAGGTTTCGTTTCACTCTACGAACCAACCGTCCACTGTTAATGCCAGAGGGTCATTATGTATTCAGAAATCGTAAGTCACGGTTCCGTGTTTTGTCGCGTTGCATTTGTTTCTGCCCGTAATGCGGTCGACTCCGCTGACAACAAAATTGATCTCGGTAGTCCTTGCTTCAGGAAAACGCTTAGCTGTATAATATGTGCATTACATCGAGCAAAAAGCTTGTCCTATTTTTCCTGATTCATCATTTCGGTGCTTGATTTTCAAATGTTTCTGCGCTCTATTGTTCTGTGACTTATCACTAGACTGCGGATCTTTGTGGAAAATAAAAATGTTCTGTATTTATTGTGGGAAGCAGGAATAAAATAAAAATCGAGTTCATTCCGTAATGACTTCTCTCGTTACGCAAAAACATTTTAGAACAGAATTTATTGGATGTTGTTGATAATATGTCGGTACAAGAATGTGATGTTTTTTTCCAACACGATAACGCCCCAGGGCATTCTTCAAAAAGCGTCAAAAATTGGGTAGAGTCTCAACAATTTCAAACAATGTAATTTAAAAATGAAATTAGCGAATAACTACAATGATCCACCAACGACAATAAATGAAGGAGTGCGGCAACAGTGGCATTCTATTCCTCCGGAATACTGCGAAAATATAATTTCAAGTATGCCTAAACGCATTCAAGCCACTGCCAAGGCCAAAGGCTTCTGCACAAAGTATTAAATGCATAAAACCATGAAATGTTTATTTGAAAATGAATTGTGGTGCAAAAACGATTACACGAAAACAATTTGTATTTATCAAAACAATAACATCACCGTTGTTTAAATATTTTTGGAAAGCTGAAATATTGTATTTAATACTGTGTATTTTGTTTTTTTTTTTATTCTATATGCAAACATTATAAATAAAAATACATTTTTGTAAAAATATCGTTTGTGTGTTCACTTTTGCTCCTCACTGTACAACGTTACTTCGTTTATATAGTTATAAGATATATTAGTATATACAGGATCTCAAAGTGACGGCATAGTTGCTGTTGGTCGGGGTTAGTGTGGCGAGGAGGCGGTGAGGGCTGGCCTAATGGCCGGCCCGAATACGCTTGCACTGTTCCGCATTTCGCATGGATTTTTGTATGTATGGTCGGCCCTCTCCACCCTCTCACCGCCGTAACTCCAACCAACTCCAAATCAGCGAGGTCGTAGCTTTTCGACAAGTTCATGTTTCTCCTCTTTCATTGGGTTGAACTACATTTTTTATTATTTTCTGCGATACATTATCATAACGAAACAAATAAAACCATCCCGTTGAAAGCCATGAGGATAACCTTTTCAGAACATTTTTTTCATTTCTCCTCTTATCTGTTGGAAAACATGTACAGTGTATAAAATATACTATAAAACCACGCCGAAAAAATGTTTCAGAACTAGGTCAAGATTTATAATGTTTTATTAGCAGTTATTTCTGTTCACGTAGCACTATTCAAAAGAAAGATATTTGGAAACTGGGACAATGTGAGATCACCGTGCGACAAGATTTTTATCAGAAGGCGCAAACTTTTGTTAAAGCGGGCCACGTCAGTTCGTATCGTATTGTAGAAAGGTCATCTACTGTAGTTGCGAGTACTTTAATGATTAAAGAGATTGAAATAGTACTAAAAAAAACTGCGACCTCGTTAAACATTGATATACGGATCGTGGGATAAAAAATTCAACACAAAATTACTCTAGTAGTTTCTTGAAAAACGTCCTAAAAATGCCTTTCTAAACTAAAATGTCCCTTTAATGAAATAACAATGATAAATTATTGAAGCCACAGTCTTCGAGAGTATTCATGTTAAAGGAAGCTCTCGATCAGGTTCCTATAAGTGCCTAATTATTTATGGACGGTAGCATACCTTCACCCGTTTTTCCCGTGCAGCGTTATGCTCGTATGCAACCTAAGTATTCATCCACCATGCCCTATAGCGAGGGCAAAGTGGGAAAACTGATAGGGGTGCAGTAGAAGAAAGTCCGTAAGCTCGAAGGCTTACGTTAAACTACATCGCTTTATATTATTCACATGGAATGCGTAATTCATGGCGTCATTGGGAGTAGCTTTTCTCGGTAAAATAATGGCCCGAGAGAGATACGGTTGCCCGGCGAAGATTTTATTCTCACAGCCAATATTGAGCCAGCCGTAATACCGAATTCTTTTAAATACCCATTATAATATTATATTATATTTTGTAAAACTCAGTAATCAACAATTATATGGTACAATTTTATCATAATGTAAAGTCCTTTTATTGCATTTTAAAAATATTTTAAAGTGGCATTTCAAGTTTCGAAAGGACGATTTAGTAGATATTTTTTTCTGGAAAATAACCGAGTATACTGATGTATACTGTTAAATGATCGCAAATCGCATTCTTTTGATCTGTGAAATTTTGTATTAACTGTAACTAGCCAATTATAGGTTTTCCCACCGCCATCCTGCGATGCAAATTAACATTTTATAACTCGGCGGATTAATAATAGCACTTTGATCGCACGCCATCGGATTGCCTCCTGTGCCGACCGACGAGGTAATAATTATTCCTTTCCGGTTTCATCTTTCTATCGTCACAGAACTAACTATCCTATTGTGTTCGAAACGAACCTCGCTTCGCTTGATTCACTTTCTTTCCGAAAAGAGAAACTCTGTTTCAGTTTCAACTGGGACCGAAATATCTCTCAACATTCTGAGACATTCTCTCGGAGAAATTGAAGGGGTATTTTTTTCAATTTTTACTAATTTGTAGATATTTTTCCTGTTTCATCATTTCGGCGCTTGATTTTCAAATATTTCTGTGCGAGTGCACGGTCGAGCAGGTGAACGTATCTGAACCTGCTAAATTAGTAATGCTGAAAGTGTTGATCCACTGAGAAACTAAACTAGAGAATAATGTTATTAATCCGTTCTAATACCGAAACTGTTTAAGCTCCACAGCAAAACTAACTTTAACCAGACTGTAGCCTTACATCGCCTCAAAATAATATCACTTCGATCCTTGCGACGATAATACTTCAATGCAAAATTAAATACATACGTATACTATCTGAATAAATTGTTGGAAAAAAGAGATTGAGAAATTGTGGGTTGATATTACGGACAGCTCTAGAAACCAAACTGGAAAACAATTACCCCACTCAAATTTAAAAAATTACAAAATATAAGAATATTTTGAATGACCAGAATTCTAATATTTGGACGCACTAAAAAAGACGATGATTACTGTCAACGCATCTACAAAACGTATTTTTTAAATTTTCAATATAGGCCCACATAAAAAAGTTGTAAAATGCAACTTTTAGTATTTTTCTATTGCGATCTACTGCAATTTTTTAAAAAATTTCTTTTCGCATCCTGTAGTAATCTAATTGCTCTAGCTTCCCAAAAAAGTTCAAATCGTATAGTACAATATTAAAAAAGTTATCGTCTTTTTTAGAGTGTGCGAATACCAATTCGGATCACTGCAGGTCCTCTAATAATAAAAAATCGTCTGCATCAAAATTCGAATAAGTGTCCGGTGCCTTATGGGCGGGAGTGAACTTTAATCCTATTAAGACTACGATCATAAATTCGATCAATGGAGATTTAGCTGTGTCGGTAATCAAAATTCGCCGGAAACGTACATAGATTTCGTTGTGCTCGCGCTAATCATTAACATTCAATGACAATCACGGCGTTTCATGTGTCAATAGCGCCGCCGCCGCGTCAGTGATTTCATGTAAGCGTGCAGAACGTGTTAACGTACAAGTGTGTATGTATGTCTGGCTAATAGGCGCGCGTTTCGTGAGGTGTATCACACATAGCTGATTAAAATTAATTCAATGAGATCATTGCGTTGTTGCAACACTATCGTTCGAATTCACGCGATCTCCAACAAATTTCCTCCCGAAATCGAGCGCACACTGTTTCGCATAATGTGACTGTCACAATCTGTGATGCAAAGTATTCGTCAAACCTTATATTTTATTGTCTATAGCAATACCGAATAATTAATCAACAGGTGAAACGTAAAGCAGTAATGAAATGTAAAACAATTTTTACTCGTGGCGGACAGTTTCATTTCCGTGGAAAAATGAAACTGACAAGTTCATTAGGTAGGCATGAATATGGATATTATCACATCTGATATTATTCAATGACTCTAATTAGAGTAAACATTGAGTGCGCGGTGTTGTCCCTGTTTCAATGCCCTCATTATTGCCTACCGAACAAATTGTATCAAATCATTGAGGAAATCAAATAATATCGCATCGCTTGTCAATATTTATAATACCACCGACGATATTCAATAATAAACAGTCAAGAATTTGCGCGTGTAAATATCAATTCATTCAAAAACACTAGAACACGAAGTTACCAATTGATTCCCGCAATTTCGAAAACGTTTTCCGTTTTTAATCCAGGTAAAGTCACTGGAAACGTTCGATATACAACGGATTTCTTTTGTATCCTCTCAGTTAGGTTATCGTAAACATGAACATTTTTATTCTTCGGCTAATCAGTTTAACCCTTATCCGTCCCTCATTTCACGAATTGAATCTGTCCCTTGTTTCCGATGCTTTTTTATTAAAATTGACGAGTCAAAATTACATCTTAGGTTTCTCGGTTGTGTGTTTTACATTAACAATAAAAATACCTACAAATAACAAAACGGTATAACTAAACTGCGGATCTTTATGCAAAATAAAAATTGTCTGCATCGATTGCGAGAAATGGAAACTAAGTCGAATGTTATTTTTTCTATTATAATGATTTTAATAGAGGAGAAATCATATATTGACGTCTATAGTATAACTTATTTGGGGAAAACTGTGTCCAACTGACATGAGGGATGGGCGAGGGCTCCATAATTCTGCGCAACAGAGATTGAAATGCAATTTCAGCGAGAGGACAAACAAATTGCGGACAAAGCAGACAACAGACTCTGTCATCAATGTAGTCGAGTGATAGTACGGTATTTTTATTCGGAATTCGTACGAGTTGTGTCAAGCTAAAGCAACTTTCCGCATTGTTCGCCAGGCTCTCGCGTAAAAAGCCGCATCGGCAACTTGACTAATTTACAACGCGCCAATTACAAAACGTAGGGCTCATCGTTCCCGCGAATGCTCACAATTTTCATAACTCATAATTCACAAAGTGAAACCACTCCCATAAGCTAATTTTTCCCTGTTATCCTTTTTGTTTTTTATCGACCGGCTACGACACACGAGCAACGAAGTTATCTCGCCGCTCGTTGGCCAACTACTCCTGAATTTTAATTAATCAAAGCCGGCCGGATTTGAATTACGGTTTTCATTGCTTCTATATATATATATAATCGCATTTGGGTGGCGCGCCACGTTCGCCAAGATGAAAAGCCGGTCATTCAATGTTTCCCAATTCGTGCCAATTTTGAATAATGTGGCTAATCTGCGCCTATGCGGAACACAGGCGCACTAAAGAAATTTCACAATTATGCTAAAAAAGTATAATCGACAGAAGAGTCTCTGCGCGCGAAGGAATTTAAAATTTAAAATTACTACTATACTTACGTACATAAATAAAAGATCCTGTATAGCAATACATCGAAACAATAAACCGAAGAATGAGAGACCCGATTTAAATTGAACTACCAAATACAAATATTTACACGGAAATTTGTGCACGGTGTCCTCAGCTTTGCAGTTCTTTATTCGATTTTGACGACAGCAGGAAATGTTCCACATTTCACTATTTGCTTGTGATACTACGCACACATAAGAGATTTTTCCAATACTTTTCCAAAACAAAGGGCTCGAAAAACTTTTCAGAGGTACGAAAGAATGACCGTATTTACGTTCAATTTTATAAGCATCGGTAACATTGATTAACGCGTGTGAAAATATTGGGTTGGGGAAAAAGTTTCTTCGTATCCACCCGATAGATGGATAGATAGATAGATAGATCTTACCATGTCATAACTCTGTTAATATTAATCGGATCTGGCATTACTTGAGTGCGTCTGAAAGGTGATATATTATCACAGAGTAATTAGAAATAAAAAAATTGTGATATTTATTTATTTAGTCAAAAGCTATTGCGTCTTGAAAATGACTAACATGATCAGACTACCATTTGTTTTGGTCTCTACAGAACTCTCTTAGTGGTGTAAAGTTGATTTCAAAAGTGGCCTGTGAAAATCACGTGTCAGTTTTTCGCTCAGAAATCACAGAAGTTCTACAGTGACGGGATTATGGTTTTACCTCAAAAATGGAAAGAGGTGGTCGATCAAATCGGCACATACTTGATTTCATAAACTTCATTTAAAATGTGGAAAAAATTTCATTCATTTCTGCATTAAAATACGAAGAAACTTTGTCCCCAACCCAATATTAAAACTGCTAGTTCGAGGATTTAAACAATCTAAGTATCACGTTACGCGTGAATCTTGCAGGTTGGCATTGTTCACATTATTAAATGTGTCGGTGTCTAATCAATTACCAAACATTCACATATTCTATGAGGTATTACACCAATTTCATGAAATTTAAATAGAATGGTACTGCTAGCGACTTTTAATTCGGTTAGAAAGTATGTCAACGGTTTATGAAACTTTACAAAATGTTCCCTCGTGCCTCAATGACAACGCATAAAATATTTGTTCAGGTCTCACTTCCTCGAAAGTTTGAGCATGATTTACGCATGAGGATATCGAACGGTAAAGGATAACGTACGAGTTTTACTTGAATTATTTAGATTAATAAACACTTGATAAACACGCACTCCCTCTGTGAGAGGGCAAATGAGAAAGCTCCAAGCTTATCGCTCGCAGCGCTTACACATGAAACTTTCACCCATTCATTTATGGTCGTTTTAAGTTATAGCAACAGCCAGAATTCCGCGTCACCCGTGCAAACGTACGCGCTCCAGCTTCATCATTGTGCCGGGTAATTGTTAACAAATAGGGATCGCGCAATGTTATCAAACCGTTGATTACGGACTTGCGAAAAATGATGTGCCGATGGGGAGAGGAGGAATGGTGAGAGAGCGGCGAACAAATTCGGAATTTGGCTCGTTCCGCCACACTTCGCGGCTCTAAAGAACGATATTATTTGACACGCGGGATTTCGATACAGACGCGGCTCTTTCAAAACGAAATCGCCGAACTTGCAGTCGAATTTATCGCCACTGGAAACTCGTTATCCGATATTTTATAAAAATTCTACTTGTTAAGTCGCAATGAAATTTGATGCGAATCCAATCGTTTCGACTAACAGCAACTAAATAATACTATTTCAGTTGTTGTATAAACGAGACGTACACATCGATTTTTCAGAGAAACATGATTCAAAAAAGAAATTATTGATCTTCTCAATGGAAAATGAAATTATTAGCAAAAACTTAAGTTATATGACTTTTTACGACTTTATCTGAAATGAAAATAAAAAATGTTGAGAAAGCGAAAAAAATGGTAGTCCTATCATCTTTCTCTTTCGTGCGCTGCATTTTTATCGTTGCGGTAATAAAAAAGCAAAGGAAATGCGATTTTGCATATGTGACGCGATGAGAAAAAAATACTTGAAAAGTTAGAAAGCGCTACAAGGCACAAATGGGACAAACGGAAGCAGTGCCATCTCTACGCGAAAAACGAAATTGCTTTTCGAACGACCTAATAAATAAACAACAATTGGAAAATAGCAGCAATATTTGGAAAGTGAATATAAAATAGAACGAGCAATCGTTTAAAACAATGCATCGAAGAGAATTATTCGAAAACTGTCCCGGTTCGCAGAGAACTGTAATGAATATTTTTATCGGTCGCACACTGATTCTATTCAAATGCATTTCACTCTCGATAAACTTGTCAAAAGTGTTTCACTTTAACCGATAATATTTCCCCGGCGGGAAAGTATAAACGCTCTGAGAGAACGCGAAATATGTGTCGCGGCAAGTTTTACTTTATTCCTGTGAAAAAGCGGGGCGAGACGTCAATGGAAAGGTTTCCGCGAGTAATGCGCTATATCCATAAATATGCGACTTCGACAGTGACGAAACGGAAATTCCCCGGGGAAACTATGACAATAATTTGAACGCGAAACCCTTGGACCATTCCCTGGAAATAATTCGACTCTCACTGACGAAACGTTATTCTAGTAAGAAATTTATAATGCAGCCTGTGCCAAGTGTTACAAGCTGTTGCTCAGAATATGATAAGACATCGACCTTATTCTTTTCAATTAAATGGTAGGTGGTACTAATTTTTTGTTATTTAAACCATTAAATTGTCTGACGCTTGTGAAGTACTAAAATATGTTTTTCGATGAAGTTGAGGAGAAGAAATTATTGACGATTTCATTGAACATATCAACAGTGGAGCATTTATCACATTTGTGGAATTTACGAGAAAATCAGAAAATAGTGAAAAGGGGGACCCGTCGAGTACCATTGTTGATGCCTCCTGCAAAGCTGCGAAGTTTTTAAAAAATCATAGGGTTCGGGTTACGGTGTTTCCCCGGAGGGAGAACGTGAGCCTCAGGAACTGAGGGTAATTTGTGGAGGGTGATGGTGTCCATAGGCTATAAAACTGGCCCTGACTGTCAACGAAGCAATCACAATGTGTCTATATCCGCCATTTTTTAGCTGGTGCTATCGCACACTGATCTGCATGTGCATTCAGCTGCTGCTAGCTAGGCAAACAAATGGAGGGAGCGATTGTCTGTCTTTGACGTGCCAAAAGTCATTCACAACCGACCATACATCACCTGTTTTATTCCTCCACTATCTTGCTTGGTAAAGCTGCAGTAATGAATATAAGAAAATAATCTAAACTAATAGCGCCTTGTAATTATCTAGATTAAATTCATGATCTATTTCATTCAATTATTCTCCATCAGGTTATAAAAATAATGTAATTTTCTACAGTACTACTTTCTACAGTTTCAAATTGCACCGACTCACATCGCGTATTAATTAATGACAGAAGATTCTTCTTTAAATACATGATGAGCTGAAGCACAAATGAACGTAAAACTGAAAAATATACACTGAATTGAATAAACTTGATATGTCGGGAAAGAAACATTAATTACAGCACGTTAACCGGATGTAGTTGAAGAACAATGAAGAAGAGGCAGAATGGAAGCCGCCTGCGAAATATGGACGAGAACACGCATCGAAAAATAAGAGTAAGAGGTACTTAAACAGTACGAGAGATGTATGAAATTGGATTACAGTAACCTGGAAAAACGATGGAGTATCAAATTATGTTACAACGTTTCATTTCAGAGAATTAAACCATGCCCCTGTATCGTTTTGCTAAAAAAAAGCCTTTATTATATCAAGTTATATATATTTTCCGCCTGTATGGTCAGTAGAGTTACAATTTCCAACAGAGGTGAATATTATCATTTATAAATTCGATTTGCCCGAATTTATCCGGATGACGTTTCACTTCGGAGCGTGACGGATCGGACCCGTTCGGACAGGCATGTTTGTTTCAATTTAGACAAGACCGTAACCACCCCGGTGTACGCGGTGCGCCTGAAGAATTTTCCACTTCAAAAATTTATCAAAAACTTGGGCTGAGATGGAAAAGCACCACTTCCATTTTCATGTTCAATAAAATCTAAAATAATTTTCCACTGTGTTATCGAATCGGAAAAATTTCTGTTGGGAGATGATATTAATGGAAGACACTGTATATTATCTTTCAGATTAAGAACGACAGGATAAGTATATTCAATGAAACGCGAAACACATCGATATTCCGAACGCACGGCCTACCGTGTGTAATAACAGATTATACAGTGGGGTCAATCACAGTTTCGGAAGCTTCGAAATACAGGAATAAACTTTGGCGGTCGGCCAATATGCCTCCGCTACCCAATGCGATGCGCGTAAAAATGAAAACTCGGACCACCGTATCAGATAACCACGTCCTTATGTACCATCGTATCAATTTAGACCCGCAATTGCAGAACGCTCGAACGTGTATTCTGTAATCGTGCTCGTTTGCAGCACGTTCTCGTGGCAAAAATTTACCTTGCTCTCCTGCTATCTGTTCCCTCTTCCACAATTTCTCTTACCAATCTTCTTTGATTTCGATACTCGATATCCGTAGTCTACACAATTAATTGATTTTCGCGGTGAAAATCATTCCTCCTTGCGTAATACATACGTACTATTAAGCCGTCGTTTGATTCGTGCAAATTTTTTATTCATAAAGGAGTTCTGTAACCATACTTGGTTTAAAGCATTAAATACGTAATAATAATAAAGGAGTTCTGTTCTAAATTAAACGCATATTTAAAAGTTGAATAAAAATTTTGAGATTCGACAATTCCTAAAATAAACTCGTAACCTGATAGGAATAAGCCAACGTGTTCGACGAAACATTCTTAAACCTGACGCTCTCGAATGGCTTCCGTCGAAGCTATTCGACAACAGCCTAAAAGTGTAACAAGGGCTTCAATGACTCAGGAGAGTGTTACACTTATTAGTCACACGAGAAGTGTTCGCGTTAATTGTTTCTTCCGTCGCGTCGTCGAAGGCGCGATGGGAATCGAGGCTTGACGAACGTTCAAGGACGATTCCCATCGGGATTAAAATATAAAAGCAGCCTGGCCAATTAGCGAGCATAATTCAATCAAATCAAAAACGATGGTAAGAATAAATCTTATATAATTTTTGAATGCTTCTTTTTATAGAATCACGTGATCGACGAGATACTTTTAGCCTGATAGGTAATTTGAAGGTTGCTCGAGCAACAATTCCTCCCCCGAATGGCATTATTTATTTTCCTCCGTAACTTTCATCCCTTTTCGCATGGGAAGATACAAATTGTCTTTACGGGTCTGCGAATCCGTGAAGTGCGAGCATAAACGCGTACCGGGAAGCCGTGTATCCAGCAATTCCTAAAGCTCGCGTTACGGAAAATTTGTTAGGCGATAATTACTTGGAAAATATTCGTTGAGCTTGACCTTAATCACCTTCGTGCTCCCATCCGTATGCATTGAAACGAATAAAAACCTGTACAGTTAACGTTTCCTGTTGCTCGGTGTTCCGGAGATATTTCAAATGGATTCATTTAGTCGGCTGCATTGAGCACGTCATAGGATCGTGTGAATGTCAATATGAAAATATTATTTCGTCAAAGGACTATTACATACAGTGACTCCCACAAATATTCGGACACTCTTAAAAAGTCGATAACTTTTTTACGCCTGGACTATACGATTCGAACTTTTTTGGAAAGCTAGAGCAATTAGTTTACTGCAGGATGTGAAAAGAAATTTTTTTGAAAATTGCAATTGGTCGGAATTGTATACGAAGTACTAAAAGCTGCGTTTTACAACTTTTTAATGTGGGCCTATACTGAAAATTTAAGAAATACGTTTTGTAGATCTGGGTCAATTATATGCACTGCGAAAGTTTCATCGAGATCGGTTGATGCGGAAAAAAGCGACAGGCATTGAAAGATGTAAGAATCTGCAGTTGTAGGTCGAAAATCGTGAAAATTTGTAGCTCATTGCAACCTTGACCGATTTTGACGAAATTTTAATTCACAAAGATCTCTACAAAAGGGATTTTTAAAATTTTCAATATATGCCCGCATAAAAAAGTTGTAGAATGCAACTTTCAGTATTTTTTCTACAATTCCGATCAATTGCAATTTTTGGGAAAATTTTTTTTCACATCATGTAGTAAACTAATTGCTCTAGCTTCCCAGAAAAGTTCAAATTGTATAGTGCAATATTAAAAAAGTGATCACCTTCTTTTCCGAATATTTTTGGGAATCACTGTACATTGCGCGAATAGGTTAATTTTTGATTTTTGGACAGCGACATGACTTTGAATCAGCTGGATAGCAGTGTTTAAACGTCGCGTATTTTTATTGCTGAATCCAGTAAACAAGAGGCACAGTGGTCTGGACTCCCTGGCGCGAAAAGTCCGTTCTTAATTATTATCATCGTGTGAACCCGCGGCAAGGGTAATTATTTCCGTCTGCAGTAAACGCTTCCTGTGAAACAAACCGACCCCACGGGAGATGGAGCGAAAGTTACGTAAGGCGTGCATCACTCTGTCTAACCAAAAACTTATTTCGTTTAAACTTCTCCGACAACGGCGTCGGTAACAAAAAGAATACATTTCGTGTGTATGAAGTTTTATAGATTGCAAAGATTCAATAAATATTTACTCGAAAACTGAAACAACAGAGCAGATCTAGTCGACAGCGAAAATCTTCGCAACTATCCGAACTTTCCAAAGTCCATCGGCCAATTAAAACCGACAAAGGCAAAGTTTCATATCGCCGATGCGAAACATGTTCCGCTTTGTTTTCCAGTGAAATTTCGTGCGGGATAAAATGTTTTCTCGTGCGCTCCGCGATTACTTGTTGTCCAATAAGTTCTACCGCGGACCAACTTGCTCTCTCTCTCTCTCTCTGTGTTCCGGCGCAAAAATGCAATCTTTTACGACAAGTTTTTAATTTGCGGCTAGAGAGCCGAGAAGCCTCTAACAATCTAATATGTTTCATTCAAAAATAGCGCGAACCTCTGTGTGCCCGGTGGTGCACGTTTTAAAAACAAACAAGACAAAACGCATCAGAGAAGCAGAGAGGAGGGCCGTGTATGTGGCGGGCGGCTTCTAATTTGCTCGTCAGAAAAATGAGATCCCCTCTCTCGAAAATTAATTTTCATCCCATGAATCTCCGCGCGGCAGGCGCGGCTCGGCGCGGCGCGCAGCTCTTTCGAAAAAACGCGCGAGATTACAAAGTTTCCCGGCTGGAATCGTGTGCCCATAAAAAAATGTTCCCCATCGGCCGTGCCCGGTGAAATCGCATTATTTACTTGACTTTATTCGATGATGCTGTTAGAGGGGGGGTCGTTCCGCAAGCTCTCGGGGACATAATAACCCCATAGTTCACTGCGAATCGCTTAAGTTCCGCGTGGAACGCGCGTATTATAACTTACGTGATTCGCGATGAAACGCGTAACGACCAGGAATTATTGATACCCCGGCCGCGTGAGTTATACGCAAACAAATGGCACTGCCAAACTAGAAATGGCCGTTCACGGAAGTTGACCGCGCCTGCATCTGCAGCTCCGCGAAACTTTCCGTTCGCCGCGTAAACGAACAGTTATGATTAAATAATTTGTCGCCCTATTGCCGTCGACAAGTTGATCCAGATACACCCGCGTTTTATTTAATTACGTTTCAAACGCGAACTCTCGCGCCGCTCGTCCGCCATTAAAACTTTATTCCGCACGCCCCGCTCCGACGTCTTCGGCGAAATATGCGAAACAGGAAACAGCCCAGTATCGAAACTCTTTGGACACGTGATCGCAGCTCGTAAATTCATTCGCTATACTATGTGCCAATAATTATGAAAGTGTCCTTTGTCATGTATTTCTTGTATCGAGATATTTGAAGGAACAGGATATTAACATTAAACGAATTCCGTATAATATTGTAAGTACAGTATTTTATCGATAAATGTCTCAAATGTCTGGCCGACAATTGTCCCAGAGCTAACCCCACTCCTGCGGGGTGTACCCCCTTGAGGGGCCAAGAAGCTCCAGAGGCTTCAGTCACCGAGAAGTATGACATCATACGGCTCGAGTATATCGGTGAGACCACACTAATCCAATGACGAAACTTCTTTATTCTTCACTATTTTTTTATGGGATTTTGACCAACATATTCGTGGCGTTTTTTAAATGAAAATGATACCAAATATGATATAATTCCGATAAATTATTTACAATGAATATAAGAATATTCTCAAAGGAAGAACAGCGTATGGGTAGTTCTTTGAACTGTGCCGGCGCGCCTCAACTCTCCTCATCCCTTCCCTTCTCATACACTCTCCATTACGTCGAAAACTTTCATCGTTCATTACACAGGCAAATATAATTGGAGTTATATCATATTTGGTATCATTTCCATTAGAAACATGCTACGAATATGTTGGTCAAAGTCCCACCAATGAATAATTAAAAATAAAGATGTTTTGTCATTGGATTAGTTACGTTTACACTTCTCGGCGAGCGAGGCCTCTCGATCTCCACTGTCGTTTTCTACGTTCGACTAAGGTCAAAGAATAGTATCCCTGGCGGATAATTGTCCCTGATCAGTCCCGTATGTGTTGGGGACAATTATCCCATATTTATCATTGTGGGCACATTAGTCTACTACTTCTACAGTGCAAACTTTTCTTCGTGGAAATGCAATAATTTCTTTAAGTCCTACAAAAAAGGAGAAAGAGTAACCTTTTTACAAATAGAGAGTACAGGCGGGACATACTAGTCTTTGAAAAAAAGAGAAAGGATATAAAAATGTATTAATTTATACTCGCCAAAGCGAATTGGAAAGAATAACACCTGATATAAATTACATAACCGTTTCTACATTGAATTACAAAGTATGTGGCAGGTTCTCGAACAAAGATGTAACGTGAAATGATGGAACTTGATTTTTGTCGAGCGACTCTGTCTCGCCGTCTGCAAAGAAGCTTTTCTTCTCTTTAAGCCGTTTGCAATTACTCCCAATTACTAAACCACTGGCCAGGCTTACGTATTCATGCAATTTAGGCACTTTACACTAATTCATTTACATTTTAAAAGTCCGCGAAAAGTGGAAGCTCCGGGGCAATTTGTTACTCGCGCAGTCGATGGAGGAACTTTTAAATCGCGTGGGATCCAGTCCCTCGGTACGCAGCATGTAACGGAGCTTCGCGAGGCCTTTCTCACTCGGGCAAGCTTCATTAAAATTGAAACTTCCTTAATACCACCGGCTATTAAAAATACGCGAGAATTTTTAATCGTCCTCGGGCTCCCGCGAATTTTCCTGCCGCGTTTAAGAAAACCTGACAAGATAATACCGATCGTGCAATGAATCTTCATTTATCACTCGACTGCGGATTATTGTCTAAAATAATGATTTTCTAGGTCCGTTGTGAGAGATAGAAATCAAATGAATTCCTGCCATAAGTCTCTCCGTAGAGTAAAATCATTTTATGCAGATATACTCGTGCGAATATATAAATTTTTCTAAATTAATTTATGGAAATAGAAATTACCCGGAAAGTTATCTCGCGCGTTGTGAAATTTTGGAAAATTAAAAGCAAACTAGGAATTTTGTTAAAATTTTCTTTGGACCATCAGTTTCGTTGTATTTTGCATTCCCGCAAGCACTATGAGTACGGAAATTCCGCAGCCCATTATTCATCGTCACCTTTCCTGCTGGTTCATTTCCTGTCAAGCCTAAGTGCACGATATCTTCGTCAATACTATCTTCATCCAAAATATGTTCGTTGTTATAAAACAAAAATTTATTCTAATGACGAAACATCGCGTGTATTCTGTGATGTCAATGATAGAAAACTTATTATTTTGCCAAAAATGGATGATAACATTTTTCAATTTTTCATTGATCGTGTCAGACCACAGAAAATTGCAGCTCGCAACAAAATAGGGTAAACTGTACAATGATTGGCACTCTGAGCCAAAATCGTAGCAAAAATCGTTTTAGCTTTTTTTGAAATGTTTAAACGACTTTAACTTGCTGTTATTATAAGCTAATAGAGATTTTTCAGCAAAATCAAACAGTTTTGCGAGTCATAAATCTTTTATTATAAAATATATTCACTGAATAACAATCGTAAGGCAAATAGTACAGCCATTGGCACAGTAAGAAGTACACGTTAAGAAGGCTATTTGTTTCATAATTAAACATACATGCACTTATTACATCTGTGGTACAGTCTGAAATTAAGTTATAAAGCGATAAAGTATACTTACTCGTATAACGAAAATTTTAATAAAACACTAATTACAGTGCACTGTGGTCATCCGTCGGTCTTACTGGATGTAACAGCGTTGCCAACAATCATATGTGGAAGTCTGTTATGAAAACTTACAACGTTGCTTTGAAATATAAATAAGAAGCAATATAGAATGATTTTATGTACGAGGAATTCTTAATATTTGCCGTTTAAATCAAAAGTGCCAACAACTACCGCAGTACCAGCAATAGTACAGTTTACCCTACACAACCGAGAACGTACAAAACGAACAAAAACGGTATTGATTTCTGAAAATCGTGGTGGATTTTTACGTTTGCATAATAATGAATCTTCGCTAATTTCCGATTAACATATCAATCTCCTCGAAAAGTCCCGAGTGTCGATTCGATCTCGTCGGGAACCGTTGTACGTGTTTGCACAGGTAATGTTATCGTTATCATCCGCACAAATTTCTGTTTGCTAAAACATCGCAATAGATAACATTCAATATTTATTGTTCACATTACTGGAAATCGTTAATGCAAAATACGTTCCCCCGATATTTCTTCCTGTCGCGGAGCTTCAGAATCCAAATACGGATAATGAACGATAAAAAATCACGGCGCGGTATTTTACGGTACATTCAGATATTTTCCCGTGTGAATTAAACATGAAATCAAGATCCTGAAGATTGCTTCGTTGTAACCGTGTTTTCAACATATTTCGATCACCGATCAATGTGCGCTTGATTCCGCCATTTCGACGATCTGACTAACGCAGACATTTTGGAATTGGGGAATCATTGATCACAGATCATTAGGGAATTTCAAATTTTCACATCGACAGGAATTTTTAGCGTCGCGTGGAACACTATTACAATTTTAATTGTATTCTCGAGTATCTCAACGAGTTTACTATGGAAGTGTGAATTGTGCGAAGTCCTTACCACACATTGATCGGAAGTACAATACGAAGTTAAATTATGGCAATTATGTTGCGCCTATAAGCGCGACTGTTTGTTGTATCATTAGCGGGAAATTGTTCCGTAATACTATTTGATTTAATTACTGGTCGGATCAATATTGTGCTCGTAATTTTATATCGATTCATAAACACAATGTTCTGGTGGAATAACAGTGCGGTCCCTCTGGTGTGCGTGCTTGCAGTTATTTGGAAAATGTATTTTTTCCAAAAATGTTATCGAATAAATATCATCAACGTATCCAAAAAATTATTTCTTAAAAATTCCTGGATACTAATTGAAATGTTGTTAGCCTCGTCGAACGATGACACCAATTTAGTAACACAATTCCGGGCATTTATCCCAAATAACGTTACTTTCAGCAAATGTAAACGACACGATTTAAAAATATCAGTGAAATTCAATGGAGCAACCAGACCGGTAATCCCGTGGAAATCCTTGCAGCGGACAACGTTATAAATTTGACAAAGGTTCGTAAATTTTTCCGAAACGCGGCGCAAAATTAAACAATCTCGGCGGCGGCCAAAGCCGCGTATTTTCCCCTGGAACGTCCAATTCCGGAACTGTCGTCGTCAAGCCTGCAATGGAATGAATTTCCATTCACGCGTCATTGACAGGATATTCGAGCAGAATTTGTTTTTCTCGACGCGAAGGAAGCGCAAGCGTAACGACTGCAATTTCGGCCATCGCATCGCACCGAAAAGTTTCAACGATTAGCCCCGCGTATCACGTAGAGCCGCTACGCGAGACTCCAGCCGACTTTGTTTGTGTTTCAAACAAACGCATGCGAACATGTACGATATTATTATATAATCTAAAGTCACGTCTCGGAATTCACGTTAAATTTCGTCTCGGACTCTGCGGACGTCACGTGCCCAAAAATTGGCGTGTTTCGAAATTGCATCGGGGAATCAAACTCTCCAGAGAGAACGAAAGTCGCAAGGAAATGAGAAATTGCTGCTATCAATTTCACAACGCGACTGTAAATCAGCGTTTAACAAACGTGCATCAAGTATACAAAAATGAACTTTGAGTAGATGAAATTCAAAATTGTAGGAATATTATTTTGCGTAAGGATCCACAGTCTAATGATTGTTCGTGGGCAACGTCGCTCTCCCAATTTCGCAATGTGACTGTAAACGCCTGTCTAACAATAAGCAAGAAACTGTCATTGAGGCGAAACTTTTCTGGGAAAAACGTTGTGCAAATAACTCCAACCTTGAAAGTTAATATTTACCGGCATGAATGTTCTATAAGAATTTTCCTGCGGAGTCTTGCAAACTCCGGAATGAATAATTTCTGAGAGCCTTGATAGATGAGGTTCGAGTTTTGTGAATGAATTATTACTGTGTAGTTAAGTCTTTTTCGAAGTCTATACGGCCGGCTCTTCGATCTTGCGACTTAATAATTTCCGGAATGCTTCAGAAATGTTTTTACAGGAAATGTAAAGTCTTGTTAAAGTTTCGATCTCGGAATAGAATTGCTTTCAACTGGTACACGCGATAAAGGCATTCTAAGGTTAACGATATTCTCAGCCGAATATCTCAACGAGATTAAATCTCTCGTTACATTAATTCGAAAACAATGGAAGAAACTATCAGGTTGTTCTCGCTGAGCGGGGTAAATTAGATTTGCCTAAACTCCACATCAAACCGTCGCATCGAATGTACCTGCTAAGCTGCGAGCAGAAGCCAATTTTCTACCGAGATTAGATCATGCAAATAGTATCTCTGCAGGTAAGGAATTACCGTGAATAAGCATTCCGAGGGGTACTCCTACGTGTCACGGGAAAGTGCCAATTACACGAATGCTGTTGTGCTTCCAATGACGTTCGTTCCGCCCTTTAATTCTTACTTATAGCCTCCAGACGATCAATGATCTCGAAAACAATTTTCACGTTGCTCTATTAACTAAATCTGCGCATCATATAAAATTTTTCAAAACTCTCTAATCTGAATTTCATAGTTTTCGCTTGCAACCCCCACCCCTAACAAGATACATTCTTGTTCTACCCTTTATAATTTGTGTGCTCACAATTCTTTCATCTTAATATCTTGATTAACAACCGAGAAAAACAAAGATGAAGATTACGTTGTTTACCCTGATACTACCCTTGAATGAAGGGTTGGCGACTTGAAATTTTGGAGGATTATTTTTTAACCTAAAAGCATTGTTTTGCACAATTAAAAAGTCCTACTTTTACGAAATTACGCGCCGCAAACGCAAAAATAGGACTTTTGAGGGCGAAAAATCCCATCTTTCCATTATCGAGGAATGAGAAGGCGCACCCTTGAAGTCCTGGAAACGAGACTAATCCTTAAATGAAATAGTGGTATTTTTTTTTCGAAAATCAGAGATTCAGTGTTGAAACAGTGGATTGAACGAGGCGCTTCAGTTTTGAAGCGGCGGTACGTATAAAATACAATGGAGTTGTATGCGAAAC
Organism: Lasioglossum malachurum; assembly: GCA_028455605.1. Taxonomy (NCBI): domain Eukaryota; kingdom Metazoa; phylum Arthropoda; class Insecta; order Hymenoptera; family Halictidae; genus Lasioglossum; species Lasioglossum malachurum. The sequence goes on along the minus strand of CM052318.1, from coordinate 16,479,289 downwards.
ACGATCCCGTAGCAACGTAATATTTTAATTAAATTAGCCTTTATAAATATCTCCGTCGATTACGTATCGTTCGACAACAGAACGACCGTCGAAACAAATGAAATAATCCTTGGAACGGGACGCGTTGTTACAATACCGTTACAAATGCAACGCGATAGAGGGTCGAAAGCATAATTGAACGAAAGAGAACGCGAGAGCGCGAGTTGTAACGATCGCTCGGAACGCGAAAAAGCACGATATCCGTTTCCCCGCTCAAGTGGGACACCAGGCATTAGCATTTTTGCCACTTGACAATTGCGGGACGAAAATTCTGTTCGGGATGTTCGATGCTGGGATTCTGGCCAATCAATAAACGTCGTGTTCTCTGCACCGTCGTCGTCGTACCCGTATATTCGATGATTCACACTTCGAATAACTTTCATGTTCAATATTTATCGTATTCGACCGGTGTTACGACTATCTGTCTCGCGTCCCACCATAATGCCGCGTATGCTCGCAATTGATGTCGATAAATGAATAATGTATCGGTTGTCGATAGTCTCCTTAATCCATCTGGACTCGTCTCCAAACCCGTAACCGAACCTTTCTTCCGTGAAATTGGCTTCTTTCGATGGCCGTATTCAATTGATCCTGTTCTGAATTGCCTATTAAATTGAATTTGAACAACGAACTTTTTTCCCCCGGCTAAACGATTCGGTTTCGTACACCTACCGACGCGTAACCAGCCTCTGCAATAACGTCGAATCAGAAATTTCCTCGCTTCAATCGAAGATTATGTATTATGATTTTATGCATATCTGACAAAAGTGAGTAGGTGAAACATTGGAAACATCAGACGAATTTAAAAATAGTGGAATATAATTTTCAACCTATTTTAACTGGAAAATTAAACATTTCTCTTCCGACATAGAATATTTCCATTCTCTGCGATTTTTTAAATTTGGTGGGTTAAGAGTTAATCAATTTCTACGTCACTCCGGTTTGCCTCAATTCAGATGGCACATTTTTATTCTCCATAAAGATCCGCTGTCTGATTATCATTTAGTACAATAATCTGGGAGAATTATCTTGTAAAATTGAAATTCTCGTCTCTTCCAGCTTCCAAATCCTGCAACATTAATCTCTCGACCCCCGAGTTTTCGAGAACAGGCCATGCTTCATGCGGACGCTTTCAATTTCGTGAGGGATGTTTTCTTTCCATTTCTCCGGTGATGTTGGATTATTGAAGTAAACCTGCTTCTTAAGATACATATCTGCGCGAAAAATCGCGGTGGGGTTAAATTAGGAATTTTCCGGATTAGTTTGAACCACGTGAAATCAGTTCTTGTAGAATTAATCCGCGATCCACAAGCTTATTGTAAATATTTGGAGTATCGGTCCATCTTGTCGAAGCCTGGACCTGTCTCCATGTTTGCATCTAATTTATAAAGGCTACAAGTTAATTTTGATTGACAGATCAAATTGGCGGATAAATAAAACTGGAGCAAAAATGTCTGGCAAATAGCTGTGAGAACGCGTTATTAAATACAGACGCGTAAAATGACGGTCTGGCATGGATCTATGGAGAAGGAGGAAATTATGCGCGAAATGGGAGGAGGGAGGGCAGCATTGTTCGACGAGTTCGCCGATCCGTGAATTTGTTATGCGCGAATCGCCGATATGAAAGAACGCAAAGAGGCAGCCGAAAATTTCGGGCTTTTCGCCGGTGGCCCTCGAATTTGTTCGTTAATTTCGAACGATTTCCATAAATTGATCTAGTCCGGCGTTGAATTCGCATTACTTGATACGTTCGTTAGTTACGCGCAGTTTCCGCTTACATGTGTAAGCACAAAGTTATTGTGTGAGACCAACTGAAACCGTATGCAAATGACATCGAACCGGTACAGGAAGGCGCCGTTAAATTAATGTTAACGTTTAACGTTAACGTTTTTTTTTTTTTTTTTCTCGTGCCGCGCTCACGTTGATCGCCGGGGAAACAATTTGCTAGCCGTTTGTTCCGCGTTTACACACCGTGGAAAATCAACGATCAACCTTCCACCTATTATTTTCATAAAATCACGCCACCCCAATCATTATTCTCTCAATACTCTTATAAAATATGTACAGTATATGTGCCAAATGCCGTCACCTGTGCAAATTGAATTTTCCAATTAATTCACTGGACGACTTTATGTACACATTTGTATAAAAATCGATAAATATCTTTTTGTAATTCTGTAGGGCTTTTTATAAAAGTTGTTTATTAAATGCGCGTGTTGCTCGGTTTACGGTCAGCGAAGTACTATTCTCTGTTTGTTACAATATTATTATAATTCTACTAGCAACAAACACTTACAACTAATACTAACGGTACACAATTCAAACATTTACAAATATAATATTTTTACAGCGATTGTAGAGCATTCTAGACAAGGCCTGTTAACAACTTTTAGAAAGAACCCTACAGGAAATAATAATTGGATAATTTGGATATAGGATATAAAGGATACACACACCTGGCATTTCCACGAAGTTTTCGAGACACTATTTACGCGGATTATGGAACCGACTTCGACGAAGGTAATTTCCATGTGAAACCCGATCCTTTGTAAAACTATGTAGAGCACCATCGCATAAAACTGTATCCGCACGAAGTGCCATTTGAAATGCATTGGCGAGTTCGGTGAAAGGGCTTTAGATAACCAGAAGCGACACGAAACCAAACGTGCACTGCCAAAAATAAAATCAACACGATCGATTTCGAACTACGTTTAAACCCAATTGAAGTCGAGCAGCTTCTTCCGTCCGAAAATATTTAATCGTCTCGAATTATTATAAATATTCGAATAGAATTGCACACACACACACACACACGTATATAAAACTAAAAATAATTTCAGTATCGCATCGGGATTTACGTTCGAGTAAAAGGAATAGCGAAACGAGAAGCGGAGGGTCATATGTAACGTTATCCGCAAACATTTACGGCGTATTATGTTTTGTAGCCGTGACGGAGCTACTGGGGAAAAAAATACAAGTATTTGCAATATCAACATTTTTTTATACCGTGAAAGTGCCCCTTGAGGCCACGTGCGACCAGCAATAATAGTTTCTTCTGCGTCGGCCAGCAGAACAGTGTCAACCCTTCCCTTGCTTCGGAACTCTTCTTGGTTTCTTATGTAAGCCGTGAAACTCAAGTTTTTACTGTATGTCAGTATACTGTATTTTATTATGTAACGTAGGGAGACGGCCACGAGTATCGAATTTACAAAACTATTTTTCTCTTGCGAATATGTGCGCGTGCTTGCGCTCCAAGGTGCCTGTACTTTATTTTCCTACTGCGTTTTGTAACAACAAATGCCCCTATGCAGTTCCATTGAAAAATAAATACATGTGCACTTAAGGCAAAACTTTCTTTAGATTATATATTATTCCTTCTATAACATAAAACTATTCGAATGTTTGCTTCTATCCTAAATTACACCGAGAACGTTACCCAGATCGTCAAGTTCTCTATTGTTTAACGCCTACCACAGCACACACACTACAGCAATGACTACACTAAGTGACGTATGCAAATCCCTTTCGAAATGCACCGCGCTGCTATCGCAGTAAACACAAGGACAAACAAAGTTACTTGATCTGCGTTAAGCGAAAATTGAAATGAATCTCATCACCAGACTGCGGATCTTTATGCGGAATAAAAATGTTCATCATCAATTACATGATTCTGGAGCCAAATAAAAATGGATTACTTCCTCTAATACCTCTAATTAAAATTGCGGCTGTTCATTTTCATCATAAATGCGTAAAATCCGGTTTTCATTCTGATATGTCGAATCTAATTAGGCTGTTCAGTTTTCGTTTGATTAAATAAATTACTCGAACCGTAGCTTTCACGATGGAAAATCGTTGCGTGAGAAATAGAAGGTAGAAATGAGAGTCGGCGTTAAATCTCCCGTCAGCCTTTGCTCTCTTAAACTACGTCTCCTATTGTAGCGAATCAGTTTCGCGCATTCACGCGTTCGGCTCCGGCTCCGGCGTAGACGGAAGGTTTATTTCTGTTGTCAGAAATTCGCGCAGCTCCAGTCGCCACTAGAACACATCTATTTTGAGCTTGCGTTGTGTTACTTCTAAGAAAGTTCATGGGGAAATATCCTGTAGTAAAATACGTCAGGCCAAACAACGGAGAATCTAATTAAGCCGACTCAATTACAGAGGAACGGGATGTGTTTAACGTAAATCCGCCGAGAGAGACCCCGCGCTCGGCTTGTGTTGCGCGCGTTCCTGCTTCTTTGTAAATAGCATTCTTAAAATGCTGGAGTCTGCTGATATCACGTATCAACTTCACCTTTCTCACTCCACCACGACGAAAAAAAGAAATACTTTAAAGACGCTTACAGTAATTAAAAGTGTGAGCATTCGCGTGCTAGTCTGAAAAGGCAATGGAAAACTGCGCCATTATGCAAAATAACATCTCTTACCTGAATTGCAACAAACGGAAGTGCAACAGGAATTTATTTTTTACCTTAACATATTTAACACGGTAAAAATAATATAATAGTATTTTTGTACTAACACAAAATAAAAATGTTTTGCATTGATTGTGGGGGAAGCAGGAGCAAAATAAAAATTGATTTCCACCCTTTAATGATATTCTTGCATTGAAAATAACTTTGCAATATCCTTAAATTCTAATCTTTCATCGAATGCATAAAGATCCGCGGTCCAGAAAAGCGAAATTACTTTCCGAACAAAACGTAATACTTCCGTGATTACTTTCGAACAATTCTGCTAATGTTTTATTATTATTCGTTTCAAGAGCACGAAATTATTCATTCTAGCAACTTTTTTCGGAACGACCGAATACTTTCACCGGCTGATACACAAATAAAATAGGATCAGCAGACCGACTTTTTCCGTTCATCGTTAAAAATAAAACCGGGCTTCTTTTCATGAATTAAACGGTAGCAGCTCAGCACATATTCGCCGTGAATCATTGAAACGGCGAGCTGAATAATTTTTTCGGCGGAACATATAAAGCTCGCATGTCTCGGCTCGGAAAAAGGTCGCAGCGAATGGAATTTAGTTCTTACACTTCTTACCGTTCGGGAAAACAGAGGTTACATTTTTTGCCATTGTTGAACGAGTTTAGGCTAGGCGGAGTACACGAGGGCAGGCAAGATAGCAAAGCGTTTCGGCATCGGAGTTTCGATTCGGTAACAAAAAGTTTGCTCTAAAAATCGATGGACGGACTTGAATCGGTAAAAAGGCGAACAGAGTGAGGGGGTGGGGATCCGAGCGGAATTGAAACACGTCCCAGCGAAAGAAGAAAAGTGTCCCGAAAGCTGGACTCGTTTAATCTCGCTGCGAACGCGTTTAATGCTAATCATGGGATTAACGACGATGCAAATGATCGCGATTGAACCGAACGAAAACGAGAGGAATTTGTAAACGATCCACCTCTCGCTCTCTACCCCGTGTTCTGACGTAACCGGATGTGGCCGTCGAAAAACTAATAATTCGGCGGAGCACGCGGCAGAATAGAACGGTTCTATTCGAACCGGTATCGGTAATCGATGCCGGCAATTAATACGAACACGATGTCGCAAGGTTAAGCGTAAATATTATCGCAGCATTAATTTTCGTTTGGATTTGCATGCCCGTACTAGCCGAACTATGTGCGAATGCGTATATCGACCCCACCGATCCTCGTGCGGGGACAGTGTTTCAAAAGACGCCGTGCGGACTCGGAATAATTTATACTGTTAATTATTTGCCATTCTATTATCAACGCTGCGGTCGGCTAAAGTTGTTCCGTTCGTTCACAAAAGTCGCATATACCCGCGAACAATATTTTGATCAAAGTTCTACAGTGCGAATAATAGTACAGTATTATATTTAGCACAGTTTAAAATGTGGTGCTGAATAGCTTATTGTTAGTACTATTTTCTACAAAGGGAGCACGAGAATAGCGGGTGAATAGTTTATGCATTTATAGCAAAACTGAGGAGATGAAATTCAAAATTGTAGGAAAATTTTGAAAATTATAATACAGTGACTCACGAAAGTATTCGAACGCCCTTTGAAACAGAATAACTTTTTTATAATTGTACCAAACGACCTGATATTTCATAATCAATTTGAAGCATTGGTTTATCAAATGATATGCAAAAAAGATTTTCCAAAAATTATAATTTACAAGGTCACATGCAAAAATAACAAAGGCATTTTTTTTTAATTTCTTATTAGGGCCCTTAAAGAAAATTTAAAATATATATTTTGTAGATCTATGTTGGTTATATACACATGCTGAAAATTTCATCAATGGGCTGGCTGAGAAGAAATAACATTCTGTTTGGTTTCTATCCCTTGCAATCAATACAGACAATTTTTCTTTTGCATAAAGATCCGCAGTCTATCGATGCGATTCTATCAGGAAAAATTTGTGCATCGCATTTGTTCACCCCATCTGCATTTAACAAATTAAAAATAAATATGGTGTCTCTTCAATGTTTCAATGTTTAAGTTACGTTTCAATATAAAGCATTCTAGTAGTAATAACAATTTTCATCAGTGTTTTAGTAGAGTGTGCACTAGGAACCACAGTATTCGTCGAACGTATATTTCACCGTGTACAATTCGTATATTTCGTTTTTAGAAGAAAAGCAATTACTTTTGTGGAAGATTGCAATCTCGATTGTTGCTATTTTATTGTTTGCACAGTGTCTTCGGCGAATTTAATTAAAAATAACAAAAGAACAGCGGTAGGAGTTCAACATTGATTGGACGAGGTTGGATAACATTCATGAAAATGTTAACCAACTGTGAAACATTTGATATTTCTGTGCTAAAATTGCGGCTGTATCGTCAACAAACAGCTTGAATGTTGTAATTAAATATTATCATGAAAGTTGAATAATACTATAATACATATTACAATAATATATTCTAACGAACTACGATTGTGTGGTTTGAATGCAGCCGTAAATGGATGAAAAGCATAATCGTCTAATTGTTGTAAATATTTTCGGCGAGGTATTCAGTATTCAGGCAGACACGTTTCTAAACAAAAGCTATGTGATCCAGGTCACGAAGGAACCAAGTACGGGACTTAAAATTTTGCAAAAGTACACCGTCGACCGTTCCGTAACTCGATTGTATGGCTGCGCGGTGTGCACACGCCTACACATCGATTCGTGTCGAGTCGTTAATCCTAAAACTGTCAAGAACTGAAAAACCCCGGTTCCATGGCCGACAGTGTCGGTTTTCTAGTATTTAAAAGTTCGTACAGTATAACGAAAACTGCATCTATGTACTATAACTTCGCCGCGTTGAGGCGCGAGAATTTTAAATTGCAGTTTTTCGAGCGAAACCGCGGCCGAACTATCTGCCTCCAAACATTTACGCGAAAAAAAAGGACTGAGATGCTTTTAACCACGCTACGTAAACTTACGCTGCACTCGGATTTGCAAAATACACATGGAGCGAAGTATACAAATTACAAACATTTCAGCGTTGTACGAGGTATTATATCAATTTCATATCTCTATGTGAAGGATAAAAATCATATGAAATGGAATTATTCTAGGTTGGAAGAAATGTTTAATTTTTTTTTTGTGCCCATCATTACGAAAGTGGTCCGAGTCGTATATTTCTTGTTTCGAGATATTTAATGGAAAAGGATATGCATTCCATATAATGTTGGAATAAGAGGCACTATCCAACTGTTCATTTTTCATTGAATTAATTTAGTTTAAAATACTGTGATGTGAAATAACTAGACTGTGGATTTTATGCGTTCAAAAGAAACATTCAAAAATACCTATTAAACATATTAAGAATGAAAATAAACTTCTACTTCACACATTCTAGTTTGTTGCAATTCGAAATACCTGATAAACTCATGTGTTTTAAATCTTGAAGACCACTTTCATAGGTATGGGCACAATGTACTGTTGCGAAAGGAGCCTCAATGACGATCATACTTTTTTTAACACCAGGAAAAAATGAAATTCGTAAATATTAATCTCCCCCGAACGATCAATAATATAACGCGGACACATAAATTTACGCGTCGATTCCCTCGAAAAGAGATACTCGTCGCAAGAATTTCCGCAGCCAGTAAATAGCGCAGGTTCAAGACGGAATAGATCAGAATTTTCCGCGAGCGACCGTAAAGCGAAAAAATATGTAATACTGGTGCCGACAGGAAGTTCCATTTGTAAGGGGTTCGAATGCTTCCGCACAGGCGAACGGAACGATTTCGACGGAACGCGCCGTAAAGAATCCGAAAATTCTTCAGAGTTCATTAACTTCACCGGGGTAGATAGGCCAGAATTTCTCGCAGGCTCTCTCGATAATAAACGCGTAGAATATATTCGCGGAGAGCGGCGCGGTGTTGCGTTGCGTATCTTCCGGCGCGGTGACGACACGCGCGCAATAAATTTTTTCGCGGTACTGGCTCGTGGAATTCACAAACACGCCGACTCTATATTTCCCCTCCTGTTTCGATTGCCCGAGCGTACATTTACATCTGGCTGTTGTGCGCAAACATTAATTTGCGGTACCGAGATGGTGCAGCGGTCCAGTTTTATCCGCGATTTTAATTCGAAATTACGCGCCGGTGATCTTCGCCCCGGCAGAAATTGAAGAAACATTATTGAAACGGTATTTCTACGGTTTCGAATTGAAAGTGAAACGCGTTGCGAAACAAGCGGTTGGAACACCAAATATGTACCCGTAATTATGAAAGTGGTCCAAGTTCAAAATTCAAAAAAAGTTATCAGTTATTTCACATCTCATTATTTTAGCTAAATTAATTCAATGTAAGTTTTGTGATAGTGTGGAAAATGAACCGTTGGATAGTGCTTGTTATTTCAACATTATATATGGAATTCATTTAGTGTTAATCATGAAAGTGGTCTAAATCAAAAAATAGCAAAAGATGAGTTCATCAGTAATTTCACATCACATTATTTCAAACTAAATGAATTCAATGTAATTCTTACAATATCTTCTTTAAGTATCTCGAAGCAAGAAATATATGACTTGGACTACATTCATAATTATGGGCACATCAAGCTGTACCACTGCAATCCTATGGTTACCAATTTCTTTTGGTAGTCATTCTAAACATTCGGCGAATTTCTATTGTACTATCTTTTTTCCGGACGATACAACCCCCATCCCCTGAATCCTCGACGTCTCTTAAGTCTGTTAAGTCTCTTCAGTACTTTGGGAAGAGTACTTTCACGTCTCTTTACTCAAGTCTCTTTACTTAAGTCTCTTTAGTGTTTCAGCAAGGTTAAAGCACCACGACTTTGTTTTATAAAAATCTTTCTCTTGCGTAGAATAAATTACTCTTCAGTATATATGATGAAAGTTATTATCGTGGTATATCGGAGAGTTGATATTAAATTATATTGACCATATTTTAATTGGTTGATGACGACACCTTTATTGGTGTACAAATTCAATGAAATTATATATACAAAATCAACAGCAACATAAAACCATGAAAAGTACAAAATATCAATGATACCACGAAACAACATTGGCTGTTACAAACAGGAAAATCATTTCTCAGAGAGCTATACGATGAATATGATAATCAGCGTCAACACACACACACACAACGAGCAGAACGTAAACACGATTACGAGAATCATTTTAAACGCTCTTTGTATCTCACGCACCGCTAGTTTCCGATGCCCGGAAAACCGAAAAACAAATATGCAATCTCGATCGATCGCATCGTATTCAGAAATAAATTTACATGTATTCGAGAGCGGTGACTCAATTAATAATACAAAGAGCCGATCCGATAGAAACGTCCGCGAAGCTATCAAATTAATCGTGAAACGTGTAAAAAGCTTAATATGCAAATGCGTCGATTATTCTTCTATCATTCTCCTGTTGTGATTTCAGGGAGAATTTCTTGCAATTAGTAAAATGGGATTCTCCCATCAGTCTCTTCGTCGAATTTGAATATAAATTCATCGAGAGTCGCAAAATTTGTTGTGATTACAATCACAGAGATTTCGTACATTTTAATACAGTTATGTTGTTGATGAATTTTGTTGAGATGAATGATTATTAGACAGCGGATTTGATGCGTTTATAACAGAAAAATTAGTAGGTGTAATTTAAAACAATAAAAACATTAGAAATATATTAAGAACGAGAGAACATAAATTTCTATATCGCTCCAGTTTGTTGAAATTCAGGTGGACAATGTTTATTTTGCATCAAGATCCGCTGTTTAATGATCATCTACAAAAGGTCTAGAAGCTTTTCTCGTTTCTGACCGACTGTAAACATATTTTGAGGAGGATGACAAGGTTGAATCTATTTAAATTTTGTACGGTTTCCATTATAAAAATACATATGAATTCCGTGTTGTCATTTTTGTAAGGCAACCTTGACGCGAGATACTATCAATGCACGATAAGTACAGCTTCTTTCACTTCGAAACTTTACTTTCAAGTGTTTACTTCAGTACTTTATTCATCACGGACTGTAAAATAGCTTAGCATTTCTTCGACCATTAGCAAAAGTCCAAGTATAATACAATCGGCGGGCTATTCATCATTCCCTAGTCCAAGTTGTTCTAACTTCCGCAGCAGAGTGGCAAGTTCCGCGAGGCATGTTCGCAAAACGAGGCGACAATGTGTTCTCCGTTTGCACCCGAGAAACCATTATTTTTTTTTCTTTTGCTCTTGACAGTTTGCATCGGTTACGCGCGAACACATCCCACTCGTTCCCACTCATTTTCCAGTTAGAAATTCTTCCCGCATCTGTCTTCTTTCCTCGTGTTCATCATCCACCCCGCGGGCCCTCCCGCTAAATTTCCGGGAGTGTTTCGCGACTTTCAACAGCACGGCGGTGCCATACCAAACTTCTTTTGAATTCGCGCGTGACCCGTTTCCACGGGCGCCGGTCGAATCGCGAGCACCGTGCGAAATAATTATCCGGGAGTGTTTCGCACGTTCCACAAATGGTATCCCGGTAGTAGTGACTCACCTTCGGCATTGTGGATGATCTGCGACGCGGCTAGGATCGATAAGATGATCGTTGTGATCGCATGTTTTCCGGTAGCCCGTCTGAAGAGAGGATGATTCGTGTGTCCGTCGGCCATCCTCAAAAATCAGTGTCGCGTCGTCTGTCGACGAACCGGAACCGCGATAATCTCAACAGCTCACGCACCACATTCGTCGCACCACTGTATCGTGTATGATCTATCTCTTCGCACAACGAGAGACAAAAAGGGAGATCGAGAGAACTAGACAGATAAAGACAGATAGATAGATAGAGAGAGAGAGAGGGCCCTTTGTGATCTTCACTCGCGGTCAAACACACTCACAGAGTACCCGGCGCGGCGGCGCGCGTATCACAAACAAAGAGGCCGATCGAATCCCGGATCGAAAGTTCGAATATCGCGGTGGACGGTGGTTCACCGAGAGTCACTGGGCGGTCGTTAGACAGCCGGCCGCGATCATTGGTCCCGAGGTTCTCCGGCACACGGGTCTGGGGATCGGTCTACCGAGCATCCGATTCCGGAGAGGTTTGTACGGGACTCGAGAGGGGCGGAAGACGCCGGCCTGGCCCGGAAGGAGATGTACTCGTTTCGAGTGTACAAGCGGCGAGGACCCGGTCGTCGGGTTGCTAAAAGCGTGTCAGCGGAGCGGCAAGGAAGAAGCGACGAGGAGCACGTGCACGCTCGATAAACGGCGGGCTACTGTGTGGAGAGACGACGACGGTTTGCGAGAGGGTAAGAACGAGAGAAATAGAAGGGAAGAGGTAACCTGGAGCAACAGAGAGTGAGAGAGACAGTGGGAGGGAGGGAGAGTCGGGTTCAGGGCGTCGACAAGTGCGAGGATCCGAGAGAGGAATTCGGGGATGCTGATACTGCTGCTGCTGATGATGATGATGATGATCGAGCGTGTGTTATCCTTTGGTGGTGTTATCAGAGGGGTTGGAGCGCACACACCACAAGGGAGGGAGAGAGAGAGAGAGTGGTGGATAGATCGGTGTCAATGGCGTGGGTGCGTGGGGCTCTGTTCACCAGAGAAACCACCTCGACGACTGACCCAGAGAGGAAGAGAGCCCGCGAGATACCCGACTGATGACGGTGCCGGAGACGAGGCGGCACGACGCGATACGACCGATTCGTACGCTTACCCGAAACTAAGCGATTCGTGGCGAGCGGCGCGCACCTGTCGTTCCGCGGGTCGCTGCGCATGTCCCTACGAAGGAAGCCGATTGCCTGCAACGGTAGCTCGTCCGTCCGGGGTGGTGGGCGCAGATGGGAGAACCGTGGCAGTCTCTGCATGAACGCGGAAAGGTGGTGGAAAGTCCTGAACATGGAATTAAGATTTTCCGTGTGACCTGAACCCCTGCCGCGCCGCGCGGCACATCTCGCTCGAGCCATCGTTGCTCTCCTCACGCCCCATACAACCCCTACACTGGGATCAACCCTAGCTGCACCTAAGCAAAAGTGATCCCGAAAGTTCGTATCTTTTGGGAACCTCGATTTTCGAACTTTTTTCTGACGATAACAGTAATATCTCCGTAAGAAAATTTGTTTTTATCACGGATAAGAACCCTTCAAAATCTTGAAATTCAAAATATTACATCTTTTGGATAACTTTCCAAGCGCAAACATTTTTCTTCTGACCTATAATATTTCCAATCTACAGGTTTTTTTAAATTCTATGTATGTATATGAAACCGATCCGATTTACACGTAAAGTACACTGAAATGTTTAGTAACTTATTAAGTACAAATTTGATAATGTACAAAATAGTCTGAATAATGGTGTAACAATTTTTAGCAGCGCCTGAGAGTTGCCACTAGGGTGCAAAGGGTTAACATATATTTTTTACTTTATAAATAACGCTATAATAGGTTCCCGTACCACTGTGCGCCGCCGAGCGACAGTTGTGGTAGAAGTCGAGTTGGGCATTAATCGATTAAAATTTTAATCAAGATTGATTGATTAATGTGTACGATCAAAAAAGTAATCATTGAAAAATCGGCGATTGATTCAATCGATTCATGAAGTTAATCGTCAATCATTGAGTGGAAGAAGAAATTATCGAAAAATCGGAGACTGACTCAATCGATTGATGAAGTTAATCGCCATATGGTAGATTATAAGTAGAAATTTATTCGCCAATCGTTGATTAAATTTTTGCCCAACTCTGGTAGAAGTGCAACGTATAGGATAAGGATCGAGTATATATTTTCAAAGGTAATCGTACATTCCTAGAACCTCCTCAACTTTAAATTTATTTTTGACAATCAGCGCTGGTATACCGCCAGCAGAAGGGCTGCGAGAAACAGACCGACAACAATGAACATTTTCACTACAGCGCAAACGCTTATTTAACGCGACGACTCTCCCAAACTTGAAATTCGTTTTCATTAATCTCGCTGAATTCTGACTCCTTTGTACCAATTCTCAAACAGTTGTGATGAAAACTCTTGATTTAAAATAAGAGAACGGAGTGGTGCTTGACAGAATGAACATCCGCGCGTGTTGTTTCCACTCGTTAGCACGGTTATCTGAAAACAAACGAACTGGAAATATAAATTAGTAAACTGGAGCAAATGTAATAAATGAAAGCAAGTTCTCCGAAAACAGTTTTTACAATAATTCCGTTCAAACAACACGCGCACCGTATGAAATAGACTTTGTCTCTTTAAAAATTAATTACATTTTGCTTGCGTGCGCGAAACAAGTAAATTCGCTATCTCCGAACACGCGTTTTTGTTTAATGATTCTGACTTATATTTGCTGCTACACTAGCGGATCAGCTAATGGAAGATATCATCGGGGAACACCCTGAGGACTTAATTACTAAACAGCGGATTACGTGCATTTATTAAGAGATATAATTATATAAAATTAAATTAAATTAAATTAAGAGATATAATTATATAAAACAAAATAAAAAATTAATTTCTGTCTCCCTTCAGTTTGTTGCAATTCAAGTAGACAATTTTTATTTCGCATAAAGATCCGCTGTCTACTAATTACACAGTGAGAGGCTTTGGGGTCGCGTATGTTAATGTAAAAAAATGCACGCCGACGTACGATCGTTTGGACGAATCTCTCCGGTGTTGATTGGCGATATGCAACTTTTATGTACATATTGTTCGTCTACTCCAATTTCGCGTCGGTCAGATTCCAACGGCTTGCTGTTCCATTGGCTTAATCGACCAACCCCTTCGGGGTGTTTGCAACTTATCTTTCGTTTTCATACGCCGTGGAAATTCGATTTGCGGCACTGAATTTCCTTGACCTCGGACAATCGAGATGTATTTCATGTATACATATCCTATTTGAATAAACGTTGAAAAAAAGAGATTGAGAAATTGTGGGAAGATCATAGACAGCTCTAGAACTCTCACAACTCTTAAATTTAAAGATATAGGATATTTTCGTCAGATTTGATTTACATGTTCTTCACATTTGAAAAAATCAGTAAGTACCATTTCTATACAGGTGCTATAATAACAAAAAATCGTCTGCATCCAAATTTGAATAAGTGTCCGGTGACTTATGGACGCGAGTGTATACTTCGATTTTGATATTCTTAAAAATATTTTCCCTTTTTCAAACTTTGTGCTGAATGCGTAACCTGAAGGCATCATTGCACAACTCTGGGATTTTGATGCTGTCATTAGGGCGTCGGACCACAACTTTCCCCGTGTGGGGCGTTTTCGATTTCGAAAAAAACGAAATCCTGTAATTGTAAAAACGAAATTGTACCTGTTCGTTTCTCGCTCCCGAATAGCGTTTCATGTCGGAGCGTGACGGATCAGGCTCGTTCACTGCTCAGCGGGTTTTCACTTCAACAATTTGATGTAGTTCTCAAGAAATTAGAGATAGACTTATGCTATCATTTCGGCCAGGAGTGTGGAACAGTTGAGCGTCATCAGATCCCCTTCAGCGGTCGCTCGAACACCTGTTTCCTATTGAGTCACGCTGCGTGACTTCTTCCTTCCGAGGGCTGAAGAAGGAATCAGGCTAAAGGCGGGCACCATGCTATTACTGTAAAGATTCCATACGGATATGCCTCGACGCAAAAATACACGCATTGAACCGCGAGAAAATCATTAACACGGATGACTTACGTTTATTCTCACCTTATCTCTCGCTCCGATGCTTCAACTTTATACGCACTTCGAGGGAACACTAAATCGAGCGTTATCACTCATGCACGTCCATTCCACGTATATAGGAGAACTGCTAGTTGTCCTAACAAAGGATAGTTTCACACGCGACGAGGAAAAAAAAAGTTGCTGATAGTATCGCGCATCCGAGCGCGGTTCACACGCGGAATTAAATAGAAAGTAAATAGCGGCTGCGGCTCTTAAAACAATTTCATTAGTACAAACATTACCGTACAGTTGTTTAAGAGTCTCCCATGTAAACATCGAGCACCGTAATTTTTAATCATTCTTTAGGTTCGAACTATTTTGTCAAGTATTTAATATGTAGACTGTAACAACGAATGAGTGAAAAACGAGTGGGAGATGAAATACATTGTTATGTAGCTCGCATTTCTTACAATCAACTTGGAACAATTCGATTTTGCATGAAAATCCGCAGTCTATTAATACGTCACATTTTTTAAAGAAGCAACACGACGATGTCAATTCACTTCTCCTGTAGCAGCACTATTTTTCGCATTTGATAAGCGGATGCATTGATTCTGCTAAAACATTATAATTGCAAATGACGCGTCAGAGAACATCAAACATTGACAGTTCCGTTTTTACCGAAGAACGAGCAAACATTCGCTAAACGCTAATGCCGCGACATACTGTAATCGTCTCCATAACCGAGGGGGAATCATATCCGAAATATAATTAGATCAGCAATCAATCGTTTCGTGACTCAATCATTTCGAGTAGCGTAAACGTGCTCCATTTATTTGTACAATTCGGTTATTTATGTTTACGACGATCGGCCAGTGGGCGTTCGTTTAATTAATGCTGCCTCGGATTCCGATAGAGCAAACCAATTGGAAAGCATGGAATTTCTTTGGGCAAATGGATTTCCAGGTTGCTCAGCCTCCCTGCTAATTACTCGGGACTGCTTATTAGCATGAGAACGCGTAATTGGACCAGACCGAAAGATAACGTATGTAACGTTAAATTAAAATTTTCCGCGCGACCTCGGTACAACCCGCGCACAAAGGATCTCTGTACAAGTGTTTTGTAGATTTTTGGAATTGAACCGTGCGATTCGAAATAACACGTTCTCTCGGGTCTTTAAATCCGATCTCGCCTTTGTCTCGTCTACGAACGTCATCTTTACGTTCCAATTTCGTGTCTCGTGTTCTAAGTCGATTTTAACTTTTGTTCGGGATTCAGGTAACACGGATATTTTCAATGTACTATCCAATTTACCATCACTCACTCACAGTGAGAAAGATTTACGGGACACACTCTTCGATAACTTCTATTTAAAACATACTATTCTATTTATAACGTGAGATATTTTTCAAAAATGTGCTGTTCCGAGCTCTCCGAATATTATAATTTTAACTAACGACTCGCGCGCAGAATTCATTTGATTCATTTTGCGTAAAATACGAAACCCGTGCAACGCTACTAGCGAACGCGTTAGTGTAAAGACGTCATTTAAAATACTGAATGGTGTTACATGAAATTATTATATATTTTTTCGATAGAAATGTTTGCTTTAGCAAAGAATAAAATGTTTTAAAATTCAATGTATCTATACATAAAACATGGAACATTTTTGAAACACTATCTCGTATGTATTTTTCCAAATAGTTTCGAAAAGGTTGACTTTTTCCTACGAAAATTCCACAGGAACGCGTATTTTTTTAACAGGGATATGTACGCTCAGAATTTGTTTAGAAACGAAAAATTGTTCGTTTCGATCCCCGTTTGTAAGTGAGTCAGATGAAGTTTTCCTCGATTTTTATATAAGGTCGTATTAATCGATTCGGGTGGATGAGTAACCGTTCAGTGATATTATGAGGGGTCATAACTTGTGATAGAGCTATATTGATAGCACTGACGCAGGTCTCGATGGCACCAGTATTAATCAGCAGCGATGTGCTGCCATTTATACTGTTAAAAATATCGTATAATAGCAAGGGAATTTAAGAGGGAACGATCAAATTTTTATTAGCAAAAATCTACGATTATGAGATCACGTTTTATAATTAGTGTTTCAGTCTAAATGAACGTGGAATCGAAAATGATTGGACACTTACTAAACAGCGGATATTTGTGGATAATACAATTTTTTTTATGTGCATTGCAATAAATTGGAATGAAATAGAAATGTATTTCCTTTCTTAATATGTTTAATAGGCCGAAAATGATGTAACAGTACCTTCAAATTTTTCTAACCTTTTTCCTGTTTTAAATTGCACCTACTAATTTTTGCCATGAACGCATAAAACCCGCTGTCTATATACATTACACGCGATGGACTGAACTTAACACGGAGCTCGGAGCAAAGTTATCAGCGTTATGAAATGTAAATTCTCTCGGAATGGAATGAAAATACCGACATCTGCGATTAACATTCTTGCTTTTCTGCTGCTTGAAGAGAAACCGTTCTACAAACAAGTAGAGTTCCCACTATTCACCGTAAATACACGGCCGACGATGATCCTGTCCATTGTTTTCGTTTGCGAGCGACCAATTGAACGGACTGTTTCGATATCGTAACATTCTTGTAATATTCATTACTTTAAACAGGTTTGCACAGAGATCCTCTCAGCCGATACTCGAAGAGTTAATTGAAAAAGATTGTAATAAGCTTTCCTCTGTACTAAGCACATCATTTCTAATAATTAATTGACAAGCTTCGGTAATTAATGAATATATTCGTACGGTGTATTGTATGTAAATTATTATATTTGTTCCTAATCTGAAGAATCGACTTGAACATCGACTGGGGCGATCTACTGCACCTAGAAGGCCAAGGTTAGTCACTCGAAACAATCTCGAACTATCTGATTAAGATCCCACACGAATTCCTGGGTTATAAGGGCCGCTGAAACACTCGTTAACGACCACGACAGTATAATGCAAGGATAATCAAGTCGACGGCGAGATAAAAATTTGAATAACTCTTGCGCGGCACAATAACAACGTTGACAAGGAAAGAACACCTCATTGTGAGGTTGTAATGGCTCATGATAGTGATATAATTATGCATGTGGATGGCGGAAAGCATTGCGAAAAATAACTTGAACGCCCCATTTACGTACGGAATTGATAAAGCTCGAATTACGGAATTAATAAAGGTCCGATTACGAGAAAACATTCTAGAAGTCATTTTAATAAACGACTCGATATTTTACTATCTGGATACTGGAAAAATCTATATTCATTTCGACGTTGATTATTTGAATTTCTCAATAAAATGAATGTTTAATGTTTAGAAATATTGATGTAGAAACTGTGAAGAGAATGTATTCTGTTTTGTATTCTCGTAGCTCAGCGAGATCGTTCCCGTTGTCAGCAATGAGACACCGATTGCAACTCAAATAATGCAATCGCATTGCAACTTCTGCCGAGTACACAGCGCAGGTGTGATGTTTTACATAAAGTTGAGCTTCGTAAACGCTTCACTGTCGATATGAAATTGCCACCGTTCTGCTGCGCCGTTCCAACGCAAACAGACCGCGGAGACTAACTAAGGAAACTTACAATTAGGCTACATTGAATTTTTAACGAATTCATCGAAATATTTAGTATTTGTTGTGCTGTAACAGTAAAAAAAGAAGAACCACAGTAATTGACAAACATTGTGGCAACGGAATATTACCGCAGATAAATATTCTCTATCAATGATAAATGAATATTTATATCAATTGAGATAGCATATTTTTACATAAACGTTCTTGCGGATATGTTTCACGATATACGATAGCATGGAAATACATCACTTGTGTACTGTTTCTGTATGTTGTTTTTCGTGTAATAAAATCCTTGGCGAACGAAATAAATTTCACGTGAATTTCTACTTTTGCGCATTGTTCTACGAATGTATGAGAACACATTAACATTTGCAGAGCGCGGTGCTAACTTGAAATATATATAGGCCAAACGCTCATTCGAACTTTTTCCATTAAAATACGCAAGTTAACTTCTCATTAAACAAGTGGTCACAAACTTTTGAACGGCTGTAGGGATTTAGTGGTATGGCGATGTGTACAAATTCTTGTCGCTGTTATTCTGTGTACGCTGCCGGTCGGAGAATGGGTCTCTCTGCTAACGCAAAACAGGAACAATATATTTTACAACATCAAACACACACGTTCGAATAAGTGTAAGGTAAATACAGATGCTCGCTCTTAAATAAAAATTGTCAGCTTCGTTTTATCAAAATTTACAAAGAAATAGTTATCGGGTTAATCAGCTGATTAATCAATGGATTCAGCAATTTAACTCAAATAAGATTTACAGAATATATTATACGATATAATACTGGATCGTATTTATTTAAATAAAATTTATACGTGACTGTACCATCCGTTATAAGCCAACGTTATTTCTGATCCATCGAGCTGTACGATTTAATTAAATTACATTTTACAATGAAATTATGCTCCCTGGAACACAGATATTTGATTCATCAACGACAGTCGCAAAAATCTCTTTAAATAACCTCAAATGGATTGATTACTCCGGTTTGTATCGAAATGACCAATCTTCATTAATCGGGAAATTCGTAGTTAATTTTTAGGTGATAATATATATATAGATCCTATATATATATATATATATATATATATATATATATATATATATATATATCCTTGGAAAATTAAAAATATAAATTGAAAATATGAAGATTAAATCTTTTATATTCAAAAATAATGTTAGGTCTTTGTTACGAAAATGAATGGTTCTTCAGTTATTTTATACAGTTGTTAACAAATCAGCTCTTTAACTATAGAAATGGTTGGGAACATCACAGAATAAGTACTCTCCACGGAGGCAATACACTTTTGTGTTTAATAAATACAACCTTTTCAATAACGGCGACCAATACGGAAACGGAATTGTCATGTCCTCGTACTCTTTGTTCCATTCAAGTGAAAATAAAAATCCAATTATAAGAGACGGGTGGAAATTGGAGAGTAAGCACTTCAGGTTACACTTCTGCAGATGAGAAGGATCGATCCGTCATGGATTCTCTCTGATTGCTTCTGGATTTCGATAAACGTAAATGGATGAGCTTGTTAAGGCACTCTTGTTGAGAAAAGCAATTAGAAAAAAAATAAATTACTGGCAGTTACATCGTTAAAACTCGATCTATTCAACAATCTGTGTCACAGTCTGACATTTAGTTTTCTTCTAATCCTTATATAACATCAATTTGTACTTATCCAAGAAAAGTGAAACTGTATCATCGAAAAATGACTGAAATGTTTGTACGAAAGAAAAATATTTTGCAATTAAAATTGTACAATTGCCAAACATGAAGTATGCGACAACAAAAATGGCTCACTGTAGAGATTGTTAATCTAAATAAAAATTGGGTGAAAACAAATATCTAAAATATCACAGGAACACCTTTTAAAATAATCCCCCCCCTCCCGAGGATAGCAATTCTATCCATCGAAATACCACGAGAGTAAATATTTTCTGAAATAGACGAGAACAGAACTGTTTTAAAATTAGAGAAGGCTTTATTTCGAGAGAGGCTGCAGTGTTTTCTATGTATAAAGATTGTTGAATTCTATTTCTTGACGGAAGCGAGTCGAAGCAAATTAGCGAGTTTTGTCGGAGCTTCTGTCATCGAAATCGGGAGCCGAGCGGAATCTAGGCCGCAGTTACGACACCGTCCGTTCGCACGGCAGACGTTTCCCCGACCAGTTTTTCTATTGTTATCAGCCTGAGCTTCGAATTCCTGAGGCGTCATTCCGTTTCGTTGATTTCGCCTTCGGGGAGAATCCCCCGGTCGATTGAAACGCAAATTACACGTTACGGGAATCGCTCGCCGCGATGTATCACTGCAGAAATCTCGCGACCCATTCGCCGACATAAACTCGAGACGAATTTCTACCTTTCACTTCGGATGTGTACAATTCGGACGATTATGTGTTTCAATTCGAACATTCTTTTTGTGTGGATTCTTAAAAACCTGTCGAAATTGGTAAGCGCGTCTTTAGAACAACAAAGGGTCTACAATCTTTGTCGATATCGTGTGCGAAACAATGCTTTCAGGTTGAACAGTATCCCCCAAAATTTTAAGTCGCTGACCCCTCATTTAATACATTCCGTACCAAGTTTAAATACTCATAACTTTTGAACCACTGATCTCCTAGGATTGAAACTTGGATTTTTGGCATTTTCTCGGCAAAACCTACAGGATTGCATAGGAAAAAGGCAAAAATTTCTGGTTACCCAAGGTACAGTGCAGTTCTGGTCTGCATTAACGAATTTCTTCTCTCAAGTGAAAAATTTCCACTCTCTCTCTCTCTCTCTCTCCCTCTTGCTCTGTTGCCCCTCCCTATCTACCCCGCAGCCTTTTCCATTTATCCCTTGGTAATCGATAAAAGAACGACCTTTCAGCCAAGAGCTGACGTTAAATCTTTTTTTGCAACTTCATCGATTCGCCGCGCGAATGGATAAGGGAACAGAGACTTGTTAGCCGACTGATTCAAGTGGACAAAAGCTGCACAATCCAGCCAAATAGGTGCCGGCGGAAAGGACAAGCTCCAGCCCTTCATTGTTCGATATAACCTTACTCATTTGCCCTTTCTTCCGACCCGGACGGTTACTTTTCACGGACCCCGAACAGTCTGCTGGATGAAAAAATGAAAGAAAACGGTCGGGTCGCTCGGTGAATCATTTAACCCAGACGGTCATCGTTTTACGCAATTATTCGTGGAAACTCGGGGCGAAAGTGTAAGAGTCTCCACTATTGATCGCGAATGTGTTAGCTAACGGGTGCGGGCAGAATTTTCTTTTTTACTCGAACCTGGCGAGCATTAAAAGTGACTGATTTCACAATAATCAGAACAGTTTAAGTTTGTCTAGATTGTCAACGAATTTCATCATATCTTTTGTCTAAGACTGAACCTGCTTCTAATTGCAATATAAAAGTGCATTCCTTTTCTCGTCAACATCCCAACGCATCACTCAGAACTCTGCGCGACTCGTTAAAGTCGGAACTTCCCACAAACCGACAATCGCTCACAGTTTGTATTGTCTTGGCTGTCTGGCGAACGAATTATCCACGCGCTCTGCAATCGAGCAAAAAACAAAAATGTTTTTCCCCATTGTTTAATTTGTTTGAACGCGGCTGAGAAGTTCGGCGTAAAGTGCGGCCGCCCGATTGTGCCGCGGGCCGAAGAAATTTTCCGGCCAGCTCTCGCCGACAATTTAATTAATCGAAGTCTATTCGTGCTCTTACTAATCGCTTTGCAAACAGAGCCGTGGTAATTATTTACCGCGGCCGTCGAATCGCGCGACCGAAGTCGTCGATTCCTCGCCGCAATTACCGAGCCCGCATTTATATTCTGCGGCGCGCGAATCCGCGGGCTTCCGAACGCACGAGAATTTACACTTCTTAAAGCATTATTTCACACGATATCAATAAAAATTGTAGACCCTTCATCGTTCTAAAGACACTAGTTACTAATTTCGACAGGTTCGTAAAAATCCACACAAAAATGAATTGAAATTATCTGGATAGTTTAACGTGTAAATACCGTCGGTGACACACGTGGCACGGAACGTGTTAAATGAGGGGTTAGCGACTTAAAATTTTGGGGAGCTTATCGTTCAACCAAAATGCATTATTTTGCACACGATACGAATAAAAATTCTGGTTCCTTTATTGTTCTAAAGACACTAAAAAAATGGATAGTTTAACGTGTACACGTGGCACGGAACGTGTTAACCGAGAACAGTTAGGGCGGAGTAGCAGCGCGAAAAGCCCGGTCAGAAAATATCGTGTCAATGTTTGCGCGGCACGTCCATGGAAAAGGCTACTTCCGCGGGGAATCATGTCGGACTTCTTGCCGCGCTACGAGAATTTAATATCGGATGTCCTAGTTCCTCGAAGGGGACCGTGAGCTACCGCAGTCTGCCCGGGGATTATTCAGCCATATGCATAAGATTTCTTTGTACCGGAAAGCAGCCGGCGACGATTTAGTGAGGGACTTGGTCCGCGTCGGAAGGAGACGGTGAATGATGATGGAAAACGTTGCGCGTGGCTCTCCGAGGGCAACCTACGGCTCCCAGATACGCCTTTGAACCTCCGCATCAGGCGCCATCTTATCAGACAACGGATGCTGACTTGTCGTCACTGTTCTTGATTAAAAAACACACGCTCGTCTGTCGAGCAAATTCCTTTCTTTCCTTTTTTTTTCCGAAAAAATCCCGAATTTCCGAATCCAATATTTTTCGAGATTGGAGGAGTTGTCGAACTTTTTAGCACGTTGAGCGCCGCGTCACTCACCGGTAACTGACACGGACCGAACAGAAAGTTCATCGTCAGTCACCGGTGACTGACTATACAGCGACTGCCATTAATATTCGTACGCTCTCAAAAATAACAATAACTTTTTTAATATTGGACTATACGATTTTAACTTTTTTCAGACGTTAGAACAATCAGTTTACTGCATGATGTGACAAGAAATTTTTTCGATAATTTGCAATTGGTTGGAAAATACAACTTTTAGTATTTTCTCTGCAATTCCGACAACTCGCAATTTTTCTACAAAATTTTTGCCACGTTGTGTAGCAAACCAATATGTTCTTTTTTAGAGCACTAACCTGTTTCTCTGTGAAAAAATCAGCATTGTTCTACACTACCATTACCGAACATTCTCATGTTACTTTACATAACGAAATTAGATTGTGTGTACATGTGAACGAGAACATGTCTGCGGCGTTTCAGTTTTCAAGGTGATCAACATGATCGCATCGTGTACGATAAAATAAAACTTTCTTTTTTATTGTTTACTGTACGCGGATAATAAAATTGAATATCTTGCATCGGGATATATGAATAAGCACGAGTAAACGCCTCAAAGAGGCGTTGTCCTGTTTGATTTACAGCTCATTACTTCATTATCCCATACTAATACAGCCGGTACATGGAAGTTATAAAAGCAGAACAGTAAGGTTGAAACAGTCTGGCATTGTCTTACCATAATTTCAATTTTTCGACGCGTTAATTAGTTTCACAAATAGCTTTAAAGGATCTGGGTGACAACGCGGGGAAGTGACGGCACTTAGAATAATGAGATGATACGGTTGGACGTTTCATAAAGAGTTACTTGAGACCGAACTAGAAGAGTTGAGACTTGAGGAAATTGTCTTGTCAAATGCAGCCCTATGATTTCTGGGGGAGCTGAAATATCCACGAGGCGTCCCAGCATTCGCTGATAACTCCATTTTGTTGCGCTTCTGGTTTAGAAGATTAATACCAGCAGGTAGAAACGCGAAAATCTCAAAACGGCAGAATGCCGGAATGTGGAAAAAGATCTTGTACATTTGTTAATGAACTGTATAGGCAGTCTAAAGTAAGATGGACTATTCGCGATTCGAAATGAAATTTTGAAAACAAATTGAAAGAACGGATCCAAATCTGTTAACTGGACGTTCACGGACAGCGCAGCGGTGTAGACGAATCATTTGTTCAATTCCCCCGAAAAGATAATTTCGGGTTCGCATCCGAAGAAAGGTCATTGAACCGTGTGCCACTCGCGATGCTGAAGGTGCAGGCGTGCTCGTGGTGCGCTCGATAAGCGCAAAGATTAATTAATAACATAGATGGAGCGGGACGTCGGCTAGCGAACGTAACGAAATGGGAGACAAATTTTCCGTTCCCCTTCGGTATGACCGTTCATTCAGATTTACTGATTACGCTTTCGCGAACTTTTGCGAAACAAATCGCCGGGCTGGAAGGCTTTTGAAACTGAAATACGCTCGTAGGAACGGGGCAACGCGCGGCGCGGAGGAAAGAAGGCAATATTTACATTCGCCCATTAATTATAAATTTTCGCGCGTTCTGTCAAGCTTCAAACTGCGATTTCTAGCGCTCTTCATCTCTCTCTCTCTCTCTCCCTCTCTCGTTCTCTCGGATCTCGTAAATCCAACACTGTCGCACTGGCACGAGGGCATAGCGATGAGCAATTAAAATAAACAAGTTTTCTATCAGAATATAGTAATTATAATTGCGTCGCCCCAGTACAAAACGGACGTACGTTCGTTTCAGTTGGTTAACGAGTTCCACCAGTTTTCTTATTAAGCCACTATCTAATTTTCTTGCGTACGATCTTCTCTATCCCGTAACTTTCACACGTGACGGTATGCATTTGCATCGCGCGCGCGGAGGTCGGGGGATTTCGCGATGGGAATTTTATCGCGACAACTTTACAGTAATAAACGGTGATAATTATCACGGCGGACCCAACGCGAATATCGCACGGCAACGTGGTATTTTCTGCTGGACTTTGATTAAGTGGACCGGGCGGTTTTCTTTATAGCGGTACAGAATCGCGGATACAAAATATTTGTTCCGGAGATTAGGAGTTCGCGGATTTTTCCGCGGAACCGACGCTCCGCGAAGTAATTTCGGGAAATTGCAGTCGAAGAGACTGCGCTCAGGATTCTACTAATTATCGGACAATGGAACAAGTTCATCGGAGCTTGTCGAGTACGTTTCTTATTGTAACAATGATATATTTGCACTTAACTATTGTGCACCCAAAGTACTTAGAAATCCCCAACCAATTCAATCTCAACCTCTTGCCGTATTTTAACGAGTCAGACTCGTAATGAAGATTTTAACAAAATCTAACAAATGCTAATGATTATTTTATTTATGTCTTCGAAGTTTGCAATTATTGCTAATTTTTGGCGAAAACGGGCCTCACTTACGAATTTTTATCTCAGGAACTGTTTGTCCGATTGAGCTATATTTCTTTTTGTTTTATTTGGAAAGGATTGGGCTATTATGAAATAATTTTTTCAACCTCGATAATTAACTTTATAATGTTGAAAAATGTCAACCAATTCTTTTCTTGTGATTCTTCGCAAGGGGTTAATAAATAGGAGCAAGTTCGTGATGTAAGAAATCTTCTTACTAACCCCCCGGAAAAGCAGATTTAAATATGGAAGGATTGCTGCGCAGAGAAAAATGGAACGGAGGCAGAATTTCGAACATTGGCAATAAACGAGAGAACACAAGTGTTAAGTAAATGTTAGCATTCAATTGAGGATCTTAACCGATAACTAATCGGGCTCTTCCTTGAGCAGCTCTCTCTCTCTCTCTCTCTCTCTCTCTCTCTCTCTCTCTCTCTTCGCTTTAGCAAGCCATGATTGCGAAGGAAAGAATCGGGAGGACGAAGTACCGTCTGCAGAATAGCTTCGTCACGGTGACGATAATTGTGCCAATACCCTTTCATCGAATCCCTAAAGATCGTACCAATTCGGAAGATTACCTCCGACATCTCGACTACAATCCCCAACGGAATCAGTTTCTGCCTTGAAAAATGAGAACGCCGCGCCGGTAGGACAGTATTTGATTACGTGGGAACCGAGGACGATGTGTGTGCTTTGTTCGTCTTGTTTCATGCGATCAGCCACTGAAGCGTTCTTGATGAAATCTTTCGCCGGAGATGACGATTTAATATCTATGGCGACTTACTTCGTCGCGGATCGCCGAATATCCGAGAAGTTTTTGTATAACAATTTCGGCAAACTGGAATTTCTTCTCCTTTTTAACAAAAATCTCGAGAAATCTTAATTGTTCAACTGTTTCGACTATTTTACATCTCATAGATTTTTTATGCGTCAACCGATTTCAATGAAACTTTGTACGACAAAATACATATTTTAAATTTTCATTACAGCCACAGACATAAGGTTTAAAAATCGTGGCCTTTACATTTTCCTCCGCAATTGCGACCAATAACAATTTAAAAAAGAAATCTCCTGACGTCTCAAAAAAAGCTCAAGCTGTTGGTTTCAATTTCGAAAAAGTTATTCGTTTTTAAATGGTGTACCTTGTACACCCACTGTAACTATTCTCTGCACTTTTCTTATCGTGTGAAAAGTAATTCGACAATGATTCGAGGCGCTCAACCTAAATAATTGTAGTGCCAATTATAGGAGTTCGAGGGTCGAGTACAGACAAGTCTGATGTAACTTTAGCAAGGTATGCAAAATATTCACGGTCCAATACAGAGCACAAGGAAATGATAAAAATATTGGAAGCTACTTGAGACTTCCACTACAGATTCCTACAGGTAGAATTGCATAAGGTTTCCGTATGTAAACCGTATCCTTTTAGAAACGTGCTCAACAGTTCGCCAGGGTATCAAATGGCTTCATCTGGAAACTTATACCTCACATGTACTACCTAACACTTTTTACATAATTATTGTGCATCTGAAATGCGTATAGGTCATCACGAATGACTTCATATGATTGATTTAACATCGATTTTTTAAACGAAACACTTCGGCTTTATGGAATTATTATAAATAATTGTTGATTCAGCAATATCAGTTTGCTTTGCAAAGAAGACTGAAGAAAAGAATAATGCCCGTATCACTCATTTTCTTTTTGTTAGATTTGAATTAAAAAATTGATATTCTATAAGAATCTATTACTGAACAACGGATCTTTACGCAAAAATATTCTACCTGATTTGCAACCAACTGCAGTGACACATACAAATGTATTTTCTCTCTTAACATGTTCAATGTGGGTTGAAAATTATATAAGAGTATTTTTAAATTCGTCTAATGTTTTTAATTAATTTGAATGAATTGACAAAAGTGAATGGTGGCGACACCTCCCACAGGAATCATAAACTCGGAGAAATCGTTTTCAAACTTCCGAAAATCAGCTCAATTGGATTGAGCTAAGATTTTGCATGTTTCACAAAAGACTTCTGCCGATTCGAAAAAAAATTTCTTATTATTTTACTGTCATTTTTTATCGGGACCTTACCGGCAGCCGTATCGACTGCAACCAATTCTACAGTGGATCGTTGCAGGTGGAACATAGGCGCCTGAAATGTCGAAAGACTCGAACGCAAACGCGATCCTTTTGCTGCGCAACGCTAATTCAAAGAACAGAGGATCCAAAAAGACTACTTTAAATTTTCTGCAAAACAATGATACAAACTCTAAACTCTTATAAAATTGCTATTTTTTAAATGTTGCTTCAATAGCAGCAATCAAAATGAAATGTAACCTGAATCGCGACTATTTCATTCGCAACGCTACACTCTAAACAATCTATATTTAAGTTAATGGAAACCGCGAGTATCTCCGCAAGGCTAACTTTGATCTCTGTTCGAGAACGACTAATGCAACACGCGTGGTTTTTTCGCAACGCTACTGCAAATCGCGGACGTGCCCATCTCCGCTGATCGTTGGAACGGTGAGGTCTGCCCATATGTACAACTAACTACTTCTACTATTACTATTCCTACAGGTAGACGAGTACAGTGACAAAGTATTAATGAAATGACTTCGCATCCGAAGATGCGAGATCATTGTAGTTGTCCTCTTGAGCGACAGTTTGTCGGGCCTAATTAAAGATAATTGGTACTCACGATCTCGTCCTCTCCTGCTTGAAGAAAGAACGGCGCGCTGCGTCTCGATCTCGATTATCGAATAGTATCGATTTCGACTGCAATACTGTCTTTGGAACGAATCTGTAACAGAAAGAACAAATTCGTTAATTTCAATTGACTTCGGAGACTAAATTCGAATTAATAATAAATAAATGATTCGATTTGAATAGGAAATCAAAATTAATTTCAACAATAAATAAATAACCTTGACCAGAGAGGATATGAGAGTGCTTACGCCCGGCTCTGAGTTGCCACCACTTTTTGGCACGCTCACGCCTAGCACGGAACAGCTCCTATGCGTACGGTAGAGCCCACTTTTACCACGAAACAGAGACCACACTGTTTTAGCATGTAACAGAACCTTTACTAGCCTGTGGCATAAATCAGAACTTGTTTCAACCGATGCTTCGTGCGATATAACCACGTATCGGAAATTGCTAAATGCGGTAATAATTCTAATAAATTTAATATTAATAAATATCTTTATTAGAAGAACGCGTGCGGAAAAATCACAATAAACATAATAAAAATTAAAATTTCAATTACAATTAAAATCACAATAAAAATAGAATCACACACACACACTTTAAATCAGAATAACTTTTTTAAGAATGGACCAAATGACTTCAATTTCTCTGTAAAGCTAGAAGAATTAGTTTAGTAAACGACGTATACAAAAATGTTGGAAAAATGATGAGAAATGCGAAAAAAATAGTGAAAATTGATTTTTACTACTTCTTTAGCTGGGCCACCGACGAGATACTATTAAAGACTGCCAGCCTTACGGAAGTTGATGGCACCCGAATATTTTGGTGTTCTCATACGCCCTCTTGAATGTATTCTAGCTGGAGTAAGAAATGAAGGCCATCGACGTGATCTCGTCGGTGCAGAAGGCCACTAAGGAGATTCTCGTGTGCGTCGGTGAGAAGGCAAATCGTCACGGAACCATATTGATGTGAATTATTACATTCTGAACCGAACGTATTGCAGATATGGGCAAAACATTCCTAGATATATTAAG
>CM052318.1:16410480-16449564 GCA_028455605.1 Lasioglossum malachurum | reverse complement strand
TGCCGGCGAACGGGAAGGATGCGGGAGGGGGAAATCCGCTCTACCGTGCGCATAGGAGCTGATCCAGGCTAAGATTTTGTGTGGGGGCAGCACTATACCGGTGGCATCGAAAACCCGGGCGTGAGCACTCTCATATCCTCTCTGCCTTGACGTCTATCGCAAGACACGAAATCAAACACAATTAATGGTTACGACACAGGAATAAATTCGAATTAATACAAAATAATTCAAGTTCAATATTTATTAATTGTTCATTAATGGTATTAAGAAAGATGTTCAATAACACAGTATATAATTGGAAATATAATTTGTACTCACGCTCACGTCCTCTCCTGCTTGAAAAAAGTATGCCACGAAGTACGTCACGCTTCGATTATCGAAAGCATTGAGTAGTATCGATCTTGGCTATCTATATATATGATCTTTCAATCCATGGACACTTGTTCCAACTTGTTCCCTCGAAATCTGTAACAGAAAAAACAAATTCAAACAGTCGGAAACTAAATCAGAATTAATAATAAATAAATAATTCACAATTCTAATAGAAAATCAATATTAATTTTAGCGAAAATTAAATAAAATTGATTTCTATCGCGCGACTCGAATTCAATTCAAATATAAAGCACGCTCCCCACGTCCCCACAATCCTGACTACGCACCATCTCGTCTAAACTAGCGGAACTAAATTTGGAACTAGACTTGCTCTGCATGAGCCAATGAGCTCAATATGGGGAAACTATATATATATATATACTTCTTTAAATTATTGTACGTAATTTTTCTTTCCATAAATTTTTACTTTAACAGTTTGTTGTGAACAAATTAAGTACAAACGTGCATTAACGGATGTAAGCGATACTCGGTCAATAAAAAAATATATTTATTGTAACACAATATAATTGATAATGTCGAACAAAGTTCATACAAGTATTTTCATGGAAATATTTGTTATATGATATAACGTTATATTGATGTTTAGTTTACCCCTCGATCATAATTGACCATAATTTATACTTTATACTTTATATTCCAGAAGAGAGGATACAAAAACCACGGGCGTGAACGTTTTTGTATACTCTCTGATTCCTGACTCCAGAAAGAAAAAGAACCGGCGACACCGGCAAAACATTTTCTGATCACTTATACATGTGTATATGTATATATGCATATCAGTGTATATAGTATACATATGCTTTACTACATATACATAGTTATAGATATATAATCAAACACAATTATTTAGGTATAGTGTAGCAGTGTTGCTGTGTGTATTCTTTAATTTATAAAGAAAATTGGATTTACCGATTTAGAAAACATCGTTTATTTTCAATGATTTGACTGAGAAAGGAGATTAAAACAATGGTATAGTATTATATTCGTATATGTAGCTTATGTATAACGATTAATAACCTTACTCCTCGTTCTATTACACATTCAGTTTTTTCAAGTTTAATCATTTTGAATGACATAATTTAACATTCGAACGATATGGTGAAATTGAATTATTTACTCGTTTCAGTTTTACATTATGTTTTTCAGTTACGGTTCTGTTCTTACTGTATCTGATCATTTGTAAGAGACGTCGATAATCGCTTAATTGCTTATTTTCTAAGTAAAATATTTTTCTAACTATAGAAATAAATGCATCGTTTTAAACGTCTTAATTTTTATTTTTATTTTAAAATGTGTTATAGGCTTCGAATGATGGTATACCACCACCTGCTGCGGTACCTGGATTTCCACCAGCAACTCCAAATATCGCTTCTAGTTTTGTACCACCTATTATGCCTACCGCACCTTTTATACCGCCTCCTAGCCTGCCACCTGGTCCGCCAGGCATAATGCCGCCGCAATTCTCCATACCTCCTCCTGGTTTTAGTTTTCCAATTACTGCTGCTCCTCCACCCGATGCTGGAGTTATAGGTCAATACTTCTATTTAAAAAACATCCGTTCGGTTCCGAAAGTTTACCTTATTTAGATATTTCTTATATTTTAGCTGCACCTCCTCAAATAACAGGTCCAGGTATTCCTCCTCCAGCACCTATAACAGGCGACGCCGGATCTGCCGTTCTGTCTATTACAGCATCTTCCGATAAGAAAACCGATTGGACCGAACACAAAGCCCCAGATGGCAGAACGTACTATTACAATAGCGTTACAAAGCAATCGTTATGGGAAAAACCGGATGAACTAAAAACACCTAGCGAATTGCTTTTATCACAGTGCCCTTGGAAGGAATACAAATCAGAAAATGGGAAAGTATATTATCATAATGTAACTACTAAAGAATCAAGGTGGACCATTCCTTCCGAATTGGAAGAATTGAAAACAAGAATTGCAGCCGAAGAAGCTGCGGCTGCTGCTGCAGCGGTTGTCGCGAGTGCTACAAACACGTTAGTAAGAATTATCTACCGTGAACTTGAACAGTGTCGAACTGGTCGAGGTACAATTGTCAATATTCTTCTTTCGCAGTATAGTTCCTGTAGCCATGCAGCATTTGTCCCCAAATATTGCGATTACAAATACATCGCAAACCAGTACGCCGGAACCAGGTGGAAAGTCTGCGATTGAGCAGGCTATGGCTGCGACTCTCGCAGCGATAAACATTCCTACGCCGCCTGCGAAACCGGACGAAGATAGCAATTCCGCTAAGGGCTCGGCGAATGATAGCCGTACGAGTACTCCCGAACCAAAGATGCAATTTAAAGATAAAAAAGAGGCAATCGAAGCGTTTAAGGAATTATTAAGAGAAAGAGATGTACCGTCGAATGCCACATGGGAACAGGCAGTCAAATTAATTCAAAGCGATTCTAGATATCCACAAATGAAGAAGTTGAATGAACGTAAACAAGCGTTCAACGCGTACAAAACGCAAAAACTTAAGGAGGAACGCGAACAAGAAAGATTGAGGTGAGTAACATATGGGCCTCGCCGATGAAGATGGTCAAAACTGCCCTCAGAGGTTTTTTAATGACTATCGAACTATTCGAAAGCTGACCAAGAAAAACCACTCTGAGTAAAATTTCAGCCCTCTAGCTTTCCCGCGAGGATAGTTATAGGGTACATTAGATTTTGTGTTTTTTTTCGTGCATTTTCCGGTCTCTCCGGACATATTTTGGATCCTAAGGCGCATTTTAGAGAATTTTTTCAGATTTGTTTGTTTCAAACTGTGCTCGTAAAAGAGGGCAGAAATTGTACTCGGAGGTGTTTTTCTTGGTCATTTTTCGAATGGTTCAATAGTCATTGAAAAACCTCTAATGGCAGTTTTGACCATCTTAATCGGCTAGGCTTTACAGGACTGTTCGTTATTTCGACGATGGGGTAACCGTACCGTGTTAAACAGGTTAAAAAAAGCTAAAGAAGACTTGGAACAGTTTTTACTAGAAAACGATAGAATGACAAGTACTACGAAATATTACAAGTGCGAAGAAATATATGGTAATCTAGAAGTTTGGAGAGCCGTAGGAGATTCGGATCGTCGAGACATTTACGAAGATGTTATTTTTAATTTATCTAAACGCGAGAAAGAAGAAGCTAAGCAATTGAAAAAGAGAAATACCAAGAGATTGGCTCAAGTTTTAGACACTATGACAGATGTTACGTACAGGACAACGTGGCAGGAAGCACAGGCACTACTTTTGCAACATGCGGCTTTCGCGGAAGACGCAGATCTATTGGAAATGGACAAAGAAGACGCTTTGCTTGTGTTTGAAAATCATATACGTCAGCTAGAAAAGGATGAAGAAGAAGAGAAAGAACATGAAAAGAAACGTAGGAAACGACAAGAAAGGAAGAACAGAGATGCATTCATAGTAAGTCTCTTTAAAATCCGTTATACTTTCGTCGGTTCTCTTCTACGTAATATTTACAACGAATTTCCTACAACTTTTTAGAGTTTACTCGACGAACTGCACGAGCAAGGGAAATTAACGTCGATGTCGCTTTGGGTAGAGCTTTACCCGATGCTCTCCGCCGATTTGAGATTCTCTGCTATGCTTGGTCAATCCGGATCGACACCTCTGGATCTTTTCAAGTTTTATGTGGAGGATCTGAAATCTAGATTTCATTCCGAGAAAAAGATTATAAGAGAAATTCTAAAGGACAAGAATTTTGAAGTACAAGTTAACACTACGTTCGAAGAGTTTGCTACCGTTGTATGCGAGGACAGAAAATCTGCAACGTTGGATGCAGGAAATGTCAAACTGACATACAATTTATTACTGGAGAAAGCTGAAGCGAGAGAAAAAGAACGCGTAAAAGAAGAGACCAGGAAATTCAAGAAATTGGAAACAGGTTTTAAGAATTTGTTGAAAACTCTGAACGTCGATTATCAAATGACATGGGAGGATCTACGAACTAAGATCGAGGAGGAACCAGATTTTAAAGCGATCACATTGGAAAGCGAAAGAGTTCGAATCTTTAAAGAATATCAGCACGAGCTCGAGGAAAGTTGTAGTCATCACCATATTAGAAGTAAAAAGAAAAAGACAAAGAAAGTGAAACGGAAATCACGATCCAGATCGCATAGTGTAAGTATATTATATGGTCGCAAAATAATTTTATTTCTAATACTTGATCGTGACTTGGCAGGAGTCCGAAGGAAGCGAAAAAGGTGTAAAGAAGAAAAGGCATAAATCGCGTTCACCGAGCGTTCCTAGTAAATCGGATAGCTCCGAGTCAGATACTAGGAAGTCGAAAAGGAAAAAGAATAAGAAGAAGAGAGGACGCAGTCATTCCGTAAGAACAAACGCTTATTACCTACATATGTCATCCAAGTAATTCCTCCGAAACGCGTGCGATTTATTTACTTTCACAATATTTTTTTATAGCGTTCGCATTCGAGGCTTCCATCTTCCGAAGAGTCGCCAGAAAGGAAACGAAAAGAGGAGAAACATAGAAGAGCTTCTGCTCACAGCGAAGGATCTGTTACGGAGAATGCGGACCACCACGAACTTTCGGAGGATGAGTTAGAAAAACAAAGAGCGCAATTACTCCGGGAATTACAGATGCAACAAGAAGATAACTAAAAGCAACTTGTTTCCTAATATCTTATGTAACTTTTACATATTGCATTATTAAATTAAACTTTGTACAAATTAAATTTTTTCTTAATCTCATTAATTAATGATTAATGTATTAAAGAAGTTCCTTCACAGTTTTATTCTAGTTAAGAAAACCTTGAAAGTTCTCGGGCGATTTTAAAATAAAATAAATAATGAATCTGCCAAAATAATTATTCGTATGTAAGTTTGCACCTAAACTATACACTTTCCTGAAAATAATTTTATGTATAAATTTTCAAAGTGCTAGACAATAAAGTACTATGTACGTATAAAAATTTGATAGCGCGGATAATTTGTTCGTTTAAAAATTTTCAATTGCAAAGTATCGCTACAAGCAAACTTTAGTGAATTCTTTATTTTTTCTCAACCGCTCCGCAAAATTGTACTTTTTAATTTCAGCTTGCATCTTCGTATTCAAAATATTCGTTCATTTGAATTCTCTTGAACGTTCGTGAATATTTTCAGTTTCAGTTATATATTCGTTCGCGTTGCGTTCTCTGGTTTTACTTTCGATCGCGATCCCCTATTTTTCGGTTCTCCGTTACGGCCCTGCTTCGTAGTCGAATTGACGAGGGGGGGGGGAAGATGCAGGGGAGGGGGGAGGTTTGGCTCACTATTTGCTCGATGGTAGCCGCGGTCTACGTAGTTTCGACAATTTGGTACCTTGGTCGGTTTTTACGGTGATTATTGCGAACGAATCACGTTGTTAACTTTGTGGAGTCTGGTCGACAAGCATAAGAGGCATTTATGTAAAAAGCAACAAGGGAAAGAGAATAAAAAGGAAAAACAATGTTGAGCCTTTGCCGTCAAGCGATTATAGTTAACAGTCAAAAGTGAGTATAAATGTATGAAGCACCTGGCACAGAGCACGTTCGATTAACAAAAGAAAACTTGGCTGGTTCGTGCGTTATTACACTACAGCATGTATTAGTCCTTGGTAACGTATATTGATTATTTTCACGCATTGACACAACGCTATATAACAATGTCCGAACATAAATGAACGGGCGCCCATGCATGTATATGTAGACGTCAGCTTATTGGTGTGTTATTGGTCCTCCGATTCGTCTTCCTTGTCATATTTCCTCTGTCCTTATGTTGTCCTTCCTTGTCTATGACAAGGATAGGCTACCTTGCTGGCCTGTCGGAATTTTCCACTGCACAACGAATATGAAAGGTGTCGTTTGACAGTTCATTCATGAATTTTGTTTGCAACACTTTTAGCCCGTCAAACTACTCAGATTACCTTTTAACGGCTGTTGAATTATATTCCGTACGACATACGTGTTTTTTTAAATAAATTTTCATGGCGTACGTTTTGTCAGGTGTTAATGAATATAACGGTTATCTTAATTCTAAAGCAAGTGTGTATTTACATGGAATTTTAAAATATCGTGAGAGTATGCTTGCGATATGCATAATGTATGCAACTACTTCTATTTACATTGTTCATTTTACCGGTAATGCGTTATGTCACTCGTATGTATGCAGAACAATTCCAACGGTTTCTATTTCGATAAAGTTCAACATATTTCGTGAAATTCAAGCGTTTATGACACGAGTAACGCATTCGTTCCTATACAAAATGCGTGTTTTCGGTTAAACTACAAACACAGCTGTAAAATTTCCATCAAATTTATAAAGTTTAATCAGCGGTTCACACATGCGCGCTACCAAACGTCTCTACAAATCTGTAATCCTAATCGGTCAGGCTAAATTGCAAAACGTAGCCAGATGATATATTGTGGAATATTTTTTTGAAATCTAATCAGTTTGAAAAAACAAGTTCGCGCGGCAAACATTATTGTGTCATATTACAAATGGCTAAGAAAAATTATATTGAAATAGGAATTTGAAATTTCAGTTTACCGGATAGATATTAACCTTTTGGACACCTCGTATATCGATGTCAAACCCCTTCCCTTACTCTTATTATGTATTATATGTACCGAAATCGTATGGAATATATATGAAATGATTTTTATAGCAGTTTTAAATATTTTTCAAGACACATCCCGGGTTAGATTTAGTTAGATATTTTAAACTAATAGTTTTATTTGTGTACACACGTGTCCTTGAAACGTGATATTTCTGAATACCTATACATCCATAATCCATACACGATACACGATACACAGCACTGCGACACGGATCACGTATTTTACCGACCAGGTATGCAAATTGACAGCGGTATTTTTAATGATGACCTTCATATTTGTTAAGCGGCACACGGTACATTTTTTCGTCTTAAGCCTAAACAAACGTGCGTAAAAGATCTTCCGTTGTTTTTACGTTGAAGCAACTAAATCTTAAGAAATCCTAAACAATTAACTTACAATTTCTGTAAAATCGTACCTTTTTTTTTAGTAATGAAAAGAATGGATTCGATGCTGCTTCGTGGATGCATTGTTCTATAATTAAACCGAGCATATTCGTTCATTTCGATTCCATTGATATTGATTGTTCGTGTATGACGGAATCTGCAACTCTTGATTGATTTATTTCAATTAACAGCCCCTCACGTTATCAAATCTTTTTTTGCGCAATTAGTATTGAAGCGATAACTGGAATAATATGGGTCACTAAGTTCCGTTACGTTACATAATACTTTGATCATGGTATTCGTTTGACATATGCAAGCCAGTTTAAAATAACATGTTTCTTCCCTCAAAATAAGTATCTGATTTATGTAACAGATACGTGTTATTTTTTTCGTCGAAACTTTGATTAGATAAATCTTGTGTAATTTTTTTTTGGATAATAAATATGCGTTAGCATTAATGTAAATAATATTCGTACGATCGTATAATTCACTGTAAATTAAATAATAAGTAATTATATTTTTTAATTTTACGATAACTTATATTTTGTTAGTTTTATTGTTTCGTTTATATTTGTTTTTACATTAAAAGAGATCAAGTATGAAAACGTAAGTCTGACTTCTTTAACTTTGAGGATGTAGATAACGCTATGGATTTAGGTTCCGTCTCCCAAGTACACAGATAAATATTTACAGTTGGTTTCGAGACAGATTTCAAGAGCTAATATTTGTTCATACTTCGGATCTCATCGTCTGTAGCACTAGCAAATACAAATTGTAAATGTTAACTCGAATTTAGTCGGAAATATTTACATAAAAGTAGTAGCCGAAAGAAAATGTTGAACACGAAATATAAACCCTATTTCTGTGTTTCTTTTCTAACAGAGTTGGTACAAGATGTCTGGGAACAATTGTACCGATACCCAGCCCCCCTGAATTTCCATTGGAAAATGAACCCATTCTTAGTTATAAGAAGGGCAGCCCCGAGAGGGCTGAATTGGAGAAGGTCTTGAATAAAATGGCCAACGAGTGCGAAGAAGTGCCATTAGTCATTGGAAACGAAGAAATTAAATCTGACTTGCGTAGATATCAAGTTATGGTAAGTTACATAGCGTGGCGATAAAGAGATGATAATTCAAAAATATTGAAGCACATATTTCAATAATTGTAACTTTCTTTTGTTTAGCCGCACAATCACAAAGCAAAAATAGCCAAGTATCACTGGGCAACACCCGATCTAGTCAAGAAAGCAATTGACGTTGCTGTCAAGGCTCAGCGCGAATGGGAAAAATGTCCAATCGATAAACGTTTAGAAATCTGGTTGAAGGCTGCTGATTTAATGGCGAACAAGTACAGGCAGCAATTGAACGCTTCTACTATGCTTGGTCAAAGCAAAACAGTTATTCAAGCGGAGATAGACAGCGCAGCAGAATTAATCGACTTCTTCAAGATGCACGCGTACTTTCTTAAAGAAAGTCTCAAATACCAACCAATTTCACCGAATCGTAAAGAAACCTTGAACTCTATGAGGTATCGTGGAATGGATGGCTTTGTTGCAGCAGTATCGCCGTTCAACTTCACTGCCATTGGTGGTAATCTTAGCTACACACCTGCTCTAATGGTTTGCATTTTTTTTTTCAAATTACTTCCCTTGCTGTAGCTTTTATTCTGCCAATAAATTGAAGGGGTATTCTAGCAGAAGTGTACATGTTCAGTTAAGAAATGGCCGTGTAGTTTAGGATTTCCTAAGGCTGGGGTCGGATGCGGAAATAACGCATCGAACGATGACCGTGACATGCGAAAATAATTGAAAAATTTGCTCGTCTCACTTCGATCTAATTAAGATTTCTTTTATCAGTTCCATTGGAACATCCCTTTAAGCGCCAGATACTCGAATACGTAAATAAAACGAATCTTTCTTAGGGTAA
The DNA here is from genome assembly GCA_028455605.1 of Lasioglossum malachurum. Lineage (NCBI taxonomy): Eukaryota > Metazoa > Arthropoda > Insecta > Hymenoptera > Halictidae > Lasioglossum > Lasioglossum malachurum. Next base: position 16,440,252 of record CM052318.1, on the reverse strand, counting down.
TGCTGTTCTTTGGAAACCATCCGATACTGCTCTACTTTCTAATTGGTGGATCTTCAAGATATGTAGAGAAGCTGGTGTACCAGCAGGTGTAGTGAATTTTGTGCCCTGCGAAGGTCCTGTTTTCGGAGACACTATCACTGCCTCGCCGTATTTGTCTGGACTTAACTTTACCGGATCAGTGCCGACGTTTAATCGTTTATGGATGCAAGTCGGTCAGAATTTGGGCAAGTACAAGAACTATCCGAAATTAGTAGGTGAATGTGGCGGAAAAAATTTCCATTTCGTACACCCAAGTGCTGACATAGAATCGGTGGCCTATGGGACCATAAGAAGCTCATTCGAATTCAATGGTCAGAAATGTTCCGCTTGCAGTCGAATGTATGTTCCAGAATCGATATGGCCTAAGGTATGTTTTTTATATATTTATATAGATTATATATATATCGTCATTATTGAACGTTACTCATTTCTCTTATAGCTAAAAGAACATCTTTTATCTATTCGTGATAAACTGAAGGTCGGAGATGTTAGAGATTTTACTGTGTTCACCGGAGCCGTTATAGATGCTGTTGCGTTTAAGAGGATTTCTGGTTACATCAAACACGCGGAGAAATCTCCGAATTTGGAAATCATTGGCGGTGGAAAATACGATGATTCGTACGTTGCTTTACTTATCATTGTTCACCGTATATGTATATGCATATATGTATTGTTACACGACATATATGTTATTCTAGTTGCGGATACTTTATCGATCCTACAATAGTGGTGACAAAGGATCCAAAAGATAAGATTATGACAGAGGAAATATTTGGGCCTCTGTTATCGATTTACGTTTACAAAGACTCGAATCTCGACGATACCATGAAACTTGTCGAATCGTCGACACCTTATGCTCTAACTGGAGCGATATTTGCACAAGATGAGTAAGTACATGTACTTCGATTTAAGTTGTAATCGTTTAACTTGAATCTGGCTTCATCGTTTCCCGTTTTTCTTCAGAAAATGGGCGAGAAAGGCGCTCGAGGAGTTCAAGTACACGGCTGGTAATTTTTACGTTAACGACAAATCGACTGGATCGGTTGTGGGCCAACAACCTTTCGGCGGTGGCCGAATGTCTGGTACAAACGACAAAGCTGGCGGTCCTCACTATGTTCTTCGTTGGGCGTCGCCGCAGTCGATCAAAGAAACGTTTATTCCGTTGCGCGAATATGATTATCCGTACATGAAATCTTAGATGTAAGTTCACGGCATGCATTAATCAAACGAATATGTACATATATTTTGTGCAGTAGCAGTATCCTCTATTGCAAAAGTGAAAAAATGCTGTTGTTCATAGATGATCGATCCGATCGATGAAATATTCTGATGCATTTCCTCTTACGTGGACTCACCACGTATAAGCAGCGCTGTTTGCACCCATGATGCAAGTGACTCGCGCTTCGTAGGAATTTATACTATAAAAAGCATACTGCTTATACACACACACACACACACCGAAAGAGAGAGACACATACATACACGATCACTGATAATGATAACATATAATTTGTACAAACAGAGTGTGCAGTGATTCATATCTGTCCATACCGATTGTTTAGTATTTTTGTTTGGACATTAAACCAGTTACCGTCTGATCGATTAGATTGACGTCACGAGACAAGTATTACTTGTGCTTGTGAACCGCTTTTGAAGCTGCAACACAAGCTCACCTTATTATTCGCTGCCAATAGACAAGGATAACATTATGTAACTCGCGGCATGTAGAGTCAATATATTGTTAAGATCGATTTTCAGTACAATAATATTTTAATATCTCAGGAATATGTGTATACATGGTCGCAGACGGAGAGAGGCATTTCAGTTTTTCGATCATAGATTGCAGTTTTGCATGGAAACTTTTATAACGATAATAGCGAACTATGAATATCGTTAACAAATTGTACAAGACGAATTGAAGAACAAAATATCCTGGACGTATCTGGGAATTGTGATGAATGCGTACTAGTTAGAAAAACCATGCCATTGTGTTTTTCTGACCTCAACCTCTTTTTTACTATTCTTACACGCGGATCGTTTTCACATGGCGATATATTTATGCGCATCCTGAATTCATTTTACTGTGTAATTCAAGAGACAATATGTAGATGCGGGACAAACACAGTAAAATGCAAAAGTTACCCTTAAATTACGTTGTAGCGGCCGATCGTCGATCGATCGAGCATGTTATTGTTGACAGTGTGATTGAGGCATTTAGAGTCTTATAAGTCGAACATTGATTACTAGATGAATATACAATAATATCTTAGATGTTGTGGCTGATGTTATAATGTAATTTATTTTAAATGTACTATAGCAATAAACTGTACGATTACACATTTTCTCGTATTTGATTTATTGGTCTGCCCGCACCGCGTGGATACTCGACTCGGCTCGCGTTATGCGAGTACACGTCACCGACGAGATACTATTACAAATAGTATTGGAAACCGTGAGGATAGACAACCATATGAAACTTCGTACACTTCTAAATTGCTTGCCACCTGTGGAAACTTGTACATTGCAAAATGTACAACACCTCCGCATAATGCGCTGGAAGACCTTATAGAAACTGCAGATGATCATATTACCCATTCTGTAATTGCCCTATAATACATATATTTTGATATGAAGGCAGGTGAAATTGCAAAATGTTATGGAAGACAATAGGTATAGCAATAGAATTTACTGGAAATCAACATATTTATTAAATGTGCAGCTATTAGCTCGATATTATCCTCTATTCATAAGATACTACAAGTTATTATAAATACAGGATAATACCGATTGCCCAGGTCTCACCACGAGGAGGTTGCTGCACAAGAGACCCGAAAGGGAGTCAGAACAAATGCAATATTCCTTCTGGCTCCCTTTCTTACAACGACGGACTTATACTAAATTATGCAAGTATGTCGAGTAATTATCGCGGAGCAAAAGGTGAGAATCGGAGAAGAAGTCTCCGATCCACGGGAAACAAACGCGAATCAGGCAGAAGGCTCTGATTCTTTCGAAGTGAGAAACCAGCGCGAACCAGAGCAGAAGGCTCTGTACAATGCTTGCAACCAACTCCGGCCAGAGCCGATACCCGACATGTCCTCACCAAGAGAAATGGCCATGAGAAGTGTTCAAACGATATCCCATTTCTCCACCAACTACCTGTCCCCAGGCAACGCAAAGCGTTGAGGTGAACTCGGGTAGAAGTACCAATAGAGAGGACACTGTAGCATGGCTACACAAGTGAACGACACAGCAGAAGGCTGTGTTGTTTATAACAATTCCATTTTACAGCGATGCAATCCCTTGGTTATCTGACCACCTAATTTTTTAGTAAAAGTGGCTAATAGTATTTGAGATACGGAATAACTTTTAAACTAATAAACATTCACATGCTTTAACTTATTCAATACAATTCACAGATAAATTTATTATTTTTGGCTGCAATCCGGTTTTCTTATAAATTGCAAGGCGATTCCGAGCCGTTTAATTTCTGTATATTTCGTACAACAGACACCGGTGAGGCATAAGAACGCGGTCTAGAGTTTTTGTTTAGATATCAGCTGTGCGAATGGATGTAAACCTCGTCGGATCGACAATTCGTCGAACCCGCCAAATCGTCTCGTGGACTATCGCATTTTGTTTTCCTTACTCCAATTCCGTTACCCTATTCCTTTATCTCCTCCGTTTATTAGGTCATTACCCTAACGAACGTTGCTGCGATCCTACTCGTTTAATTTCAAAGTCTCCACTCCGTAATCCGTTCAAAACCGATGGCCCACGCTGGTGTAAAAGAGAGAGCTGCCTTGTCGCTCTCGCTCTCTTGCGATTATTCTGGTCATACTGACACACATCAAAGTTCTCGTGCGTTTATTCTTGTCATAGTGACACTCATCAAATCTCGTTTCGTTCGTTCATTCATTGTTCATTTTCTCATTTTGTTATTTTTCCTTTTGTATCGTTGATTTCTCGTTAAATGTACTTTCTATTGTTAACCATAACTCGTTACACCTTTCTCTTCTACTCCTTTTACATTTCCATTAGCTAGAGTTTACAACAAATGTTTATAACAATTCCTTTTGCTAATTAATGATGTTAACGAGCACGCCCTTGACCACCTTGCCATCTAATTTTTTCGTAAAAATAAGGAATAAAACTCGAGATACAGAATTACTTTTAAACCATGAATATTCGCACGCATTAATTTATTCAACATAATAACACTATATATACACTTCTCAACATATTTGTGTTCCCTCAGATTCTTGAAACATTTATGTATAAAAAAGTGTAAGGTAATAGTTCTCGTTTATGAAATATTTTGAAATTACAAATAGAGGTATGTTCTGTGGTTCGTTCTTGTTTCTCACTTTGAAAGAATCAGAGTCTTCTGCCTGATTCATCTTTGGTCCCCCGTGGATCGGAAACTTTTCGATTTCTATAGCACAACACGAATTTAAATACAAATGATTGTCTCGAAACAAGAGTAAATTATCGCGGGAAAATAACATGATTTGAGAATAAATTTAAACCAATAAATAATAAATAACTCGCTTGAATACATAATTCAAGATGAGTATTTCCTCAGTAGTCTTCTGTACCGACAAGATGCCGTCGTTGGCCTTTTGTTTCTTACTCCTGGCACAATATATCGTAGAGGGCGTTTGAAAGCAGCCAAATTTTTAGCAGCTCCTATCGGTGCTATACCTTCTCTGTGCTAAACGTTTCAGTGTTTTGCCGAGGGTAGTGCCACCAGTTCTTTCTCTAAATTTCATCCAGTTTCAGCGATTTTTCATGGATGGCCCTACTGGTCTATGCAAAGTACTTTTTCCAAGTAAATCATTCTTATCGGAACATGCATTGTATCTTACAACCAAACCGGAACAAATCATTTGTAACTACATACAAACAATCGACACGACTCGTCTCTCTTTTCTTGGAGATGCGACACTCAAAAAGTGTTAAACATTTTTTCGCTATTGAGTTAGAAAAAAAAATCGTGCCGGTTGAAACGACGGCGGATCCGCAGCTTACTAATTAAGGAACCAAACGTATTGTTCTAAATTGAATGTTGGAAATGCAGCGTGACCGGTAAGAGTCTCGAACCAAAACGGCCCACGCGTTAAACCAAACAATGAGTGTGAAACCAGACTTAACTTTGCGTTTTTTTAATTGCGATTTTCAAGTTACCGCTCTGGTAACGACCTCCCGCTCTCCATTATAATTCTAGGTTCAGCCACGCTGGCTGGCTCTTGGTCGCAGCATTCGCTATTTCCGTTGACACACTTCGATCCTCGCGTTCATTCGTCTTCTTCCTCCATCTCCTTCTCTTTCTCTCTGTGAACGGCGCATCGCGTTGATCGCGGCGCTTTGACAAGCTGGAATTGTGAGGGAGCTGGAGGGTTGACACTGGAAGACACCGACGGAAGAAGAGGGATTCGACGGCTTAGGAGAAATCGCCGTTAATGGCTCGGCCGAAGGATTTCCTGGCGTTCGTCCCGAGCTTTTTTACGGCGGGTTTCCGGCCGGTCCCCGATCTAAAGCGCTCACTCAAATCAAGATTCTCACCTTTTCAACGGCAGATGAGCCGGATGGCCAACCCCGGACCCCCTCTTTCGCCGCCCCTGCCCCGGGAGGAGCTTCCGCGCTTCCCAGCTTTTTTCTTCATCCATCTTTCGCCCGCCTCTCGCCGTCTTCGTCCTCGATCCGTCCTGTCTTTGCTTTTTCGAGAGTCGAGCCCTTTCAGGACCTCACGGGTTTTTTTCCGCGGTGCTAAATGGCCAGTTTTTCGGCGGACCGGCTAACCGGCTAACCGCGCGTCCGACCATCGTGTTCCACCGACGACGAGAAAAGAGCTTTCTTCACGGTAATCTGAAATTGACGTAATGATGATGGATCTCCCCGACGATGAAATTAACAGCCCTTGTCCTCGCCCGGCTCTGGCAAAAATAACCGGGGAATTTGAAAATCGGGATTCTCGAAAACAACCTACAATTTTGCGTGTACTCAAATTCGTCATTGAGATTCCGAGATGCAGAGTAGAAAACTGCAAAAAATAGTTGGATATTTTTCGACGTTGACCCGGGCTAGAGACCTAAAAAGAATCGGTGGTCCAGCGGTCAAGATTCAGGAGTCCTCGAAGACCTCCGAAAGAGCTGGGTAATCTCTAGAACCGACTAGGAAGACTTATGGACCATTACAGGTCCTTAATGACTGCGAAGGCAAATCTTCTTTAACCCTTGTGGTCTTTAATCATTTTCAGAAGTTATTCCGGCGGGTTCGAATTAAATGAAAAGGTAATCGGGACTAACAAGGAAATTGAAAATGAAACGAAATCGATATCGACGATATTACGCGAACGGCTAAACGGCGATAAAAGAATTTTAGTGGTACGTAGTACGTAGCGGCTCTCTCGGGGGACTCTGCGTGTTCCGATAGCCGGTGTCGATCGCGATAGATCCAGGGTAAAAGAGATCCACGAGGATCCGCGAACATCGGCGAGGACGCTAACCGAATAAAATCGAATGGTTACCAATCGCAGCCTCGCAAATCGAAAGTTAAAGCGTTCGGATCGTTTCAATTGTTCTTCCGTCTCATCGCTGCCGCTATCTTCGATCTTACACGAACTTCGCAAAGTTCTCCGCGTTTTGGGCGCCATGCCTGGCAAATGATACCCGATCACGCGATACTATTCAGGAATCTATTGAAATTTATGTGCCCGATGAGTTAGGTTTGCGCCGCCATTAAGCAGCGAAACGATAGAACTTAATAACAGAATCTATTAGAAAGTTTCAATGACTAGAGAAACTCGCTGTGATTCCTAAACCGAAGATCAATCGCCGGGCAACTTTGCCGTTCTATTTAAAGCACACGCGCGTTCAACCAATTTTTAAAACTCGTTGAACGTTTCGTTCCTCGTTTCGATCGATTTACCCACTTACTATATTTTCCAGTCTATAGTGCGTTGTTACTGTAATACGTACAATCATTTTTCGCGTAGCAATGTTCTATTTTGTTCTTTCCAAAATGAGCATTGTTTGAACATTGTAACTGGAGTAAAAGTGATGTTTAAATATCAGATTAACGTTAAACAAACGGAACTGTTCGCATAAAAAGCTATCGATCAAAATAAGCACATTAAAGAGGGTAGCAGGGTGGTCGGGTAGCAGGGTGGTCGGGTAGCAACTAGGCGCAGGCTGTAGCCTTTGAAAATTGAATTCCGACAGGGGTTTTCGCGGAAAACGCACCGCGGTGTCGTTGAATATTTATCGGGGGCACGGTGCCGCATCACGGCCACGCTTTCTCAAGGGGGCGGCACGACTAATAGGAATGTTAAACGTCAATCAAAGCGAAGGAACGGGCACGGGCAGCTAGCAGGCCGGAAGAAGCATCTCGTGGCACGTGAACCCCAAGACTCGGGGAACCGTAATAGGATGCAATTTAGAAACGGTCGAAACAGACAATACCGCGTCCTTCGGAGCGTAAATCATGCGGCGGCAGGCCGGGGAAACTGTAGGAGGAAAATGGAGGGTAGAAGTGCATATCTTAATTACAATATTCCCACGGGCTGAACACAGAACTCTTGCCCGGTTCGCCGACCATCCCTTAGCCTTTCCACCAGGAGCCGGTAGGAATTTAATTAATTTGCCAGTGGCAAGCAGGCTTGCTCCTTGTCGCCACTCTGAAATATTGTATCCGTCCCACCCTTTAAAACCCAACACCCAACCCTCGAGTACGGCATATCGCCTTTGCTCTTCGCTCTCGAAACCAGCCCCACCCCCACCGAGCTCGATGTTGGCTCGTGTTCTTGCAACGCTAGATGCACACCGACCAGGACACCTTGGTTGTTCGGATATTATTGAATTTCACTTAGATATTGACACGCGAGCACATCCGACGTACAATCGCGTCGAGGACTCCGCCGCGCCTCGATTATCTTGTCTCCGGCGCGGTGGCGCGACGGAATCGAGCACGTTCATTATCCGACTAATAAAATCGGATCGAGGGCTTTTGGCTCTAACGCTAGTATTTAGACTTCGTACAACTTTTATCCTAATATACTTCGATGAAAAAGTTGAAAGAAAATATTAGGGACAAGCCATTTCGACTCGTCCGATGGTTCTAAATAGTTAATACTGGGTTGTCCCAAACCTGTTCGATCGTGACCAGTGAATGAAGTAGTTATTATTTATTATTAGACTGCGGATCTTTATGCAAAATACAATTTTTATACATCAACTGCAAGGTGTATAGGAACTAAGTAAAAATCTATATTTCTCATTAATAATTTTAATATGTTAAAAATAGTATATCGGTATTGTTAAACTCTTGCAATCTTTTAACTGTTTTGAATTACTCCTACTAATTTTTGTAATAAATGCATAAAATCCGCAGCCAATTGATTATACACAACGTTACGATAATAAGAGAATTTTCGCAAGACGACCCGGATGAATTTTTCTAAAATCGAACGACGCAAAGATTTCAACCCCGCGTCTTCCATAATTGAAACGCAGGGGACACGCGGGGGTGGATTGGGGTGGCCGAATTCCGTACAAGATCGAAGATAATGGTAGCGATGAGACGGAAGAGAGTCGATCAGAGAAGTCACTTATCGACCGTAGGAAGCAGTTTAACGGTTCGTTACGAACGGAATTTCTCGGTATTTTATCTTTTGCCAACCTTTCTGCCCGTCGAGCAAAGAGAATGACGCTTCAGGGAAGATCGAACGAAATCGGCGCGACGCATTGCCGTACGCCGTACCCTATTCGTGGAACGCGAATTCTTGTTGTTAGCAATCGGTTATCCATTCTTTGGAGCCTTTTAATCCACGATTAGAAGTAAAATATTTTAACGCGCGATCTGATCATTATCTTTTTGATTCCGTTCAAATTTCCGTTCGAGGAGCCATTATACGTGCGCCGCAAATGTACAAAACGTGCCTCTGTCCCGTAAAGCGCTATTCATCTACCTCTATCACTAGACATCGTGCCATTCGAATGGCCGATTCAATGTCTGCCACGGAATCGATTCGTTTCCCTCGAGCTACTCACGTACCGAGTATACTTAGGCAATAAAGTCAATCGATAAGATAACTACCGACTCTGGAAACTTGTACGAACAGGTTGAAGGTTCGTGGAAGCAAAGAAGAAGTTCTACGTGTTTACCGATTATGATCCGACGCGGCGCGGCAGCTGGATCTGTTCGCGAGGGATGCGAGGGAATACCTTTATTAAAGCAGCCGATAGAAGTCCTTTTTATGCTAGACGTTCGGTTCGATCGCGATCGTGTTTGATCACCTTGTGTTTTCGATGTCAGCCCGGCGCGAAATAAAGCTCGAACAAATTATATTTCTCGGTCCACGCGTTCCTCTCCAAACACCGGGGCCAGTCTTGTCGTCTCGCTTTCCTGTTCCTTTCTCTTTCCTTTCTTTTTCCGTTCTCTTCCTTTTGGCGTCCGGTGTCGTTTTAATCTTCCGAGTCGCCTTCTCCGGGAGATTTATCCCTCGTGATTCGTTGACCGCCTCGGAGCAACGACGGAGGCGTCTTCTTCCCGTTGCGTGTTGGTCTCGACACGTTTAAAAGCAGCAGAGACTTCGCTGACTTTGTGCGAGGGAAAGAACTCTGTCACCCGTCCAGACAAAGGCGTGTCCCGAACGTGACAGCTTCGCTCCATTCGATTCCGTTCTGTTCCGTTTCAATCGTCCGCCATCTTTCCCGATTGCCCCGGCGCGGCGCGGCGGCTGGAAAATCGGCCAACGCTTTCACGTGCTCGGCAAATAGTCGACCATTCTGTTGCGCGTAGCATTCTTGCAATATTGATAACCGAAATGTATCCTGTACGAGTAAGGTCCTGTGTTTTCTAACAGATGCGCTTAATTTGTTCGATCAACGAGTTTTGACTAAAACGATCGAATAAATTGGGTCTAGGAGGGGAAGCATGGTCCAGCCACAATTTTTATTGATATTGTGTGGAAAACAATGGTTTTAGGTTGAAAGATAACCCCCTAAAATTTCAAGTCGCTAACACTTCATATAAGGATGATATGAGGGCAAATACCCTTAACCGTATCATTTTATTTCTCGGTTGTTAATTAAGATATTCAGATAAAAAAAAAGAAAACAGTCGAACTTACACACACTCCGAGGCTGCTGGCTATCGGCCGTCGGTCGATGCAGAACGTATGCTAACGATTGACCTTTCATCAACTCATGCATAATATCATGTATTTAGCACCTTTTTGGATAAAGAGAAAAGTATAGTATTCCATTAATCTTGAAACTTTTGTATACATTAGATAGGTAACAGAACATTGTTCTTGAATTTTTTGGAAATGGTCACTCGAAGGGTTGCTTGCAATTCCCACCCGTAAAAAATTAAATGATTTTTTTCTACCCTTAATAATTTGATCACAATTGTGAAAAAATATATGAAGGAGGTCGAGTGTTTTCGTTTTTTTTTTTAATCTGAATATCTTAATTAACAACCGAGAAAAAAAATGATACAGTTAAGGGTATTTGCCCTCACATCATCCTTATATGAAGGGTTAGCGACTTAAAATTTTAGGAGGTAATCTTTCAACCTAAAACCATTGTTTTCCGCACAATATCAATAAAAATTGTGGGTGGGGCCGCTGGACCATGCTTATCCTCCTAGACCCAAATTTATTAATTACATATACACAGGGTGGCTTTAGATTTTGAACTAATTTCGGATTGATCTCTCTGCTCGATGGAAATACCCAAAGATATGCTCGGAAACATGTATAATGAATAGACTGCGGATATCTTTATGTGCATTTATGTCAAAATTGAGTAGATGAAATTCAAAATCGTCAGACAGTTTGAAAAATTGAAGATGTCAATATATGATTCATCCTCTGTTAAAATCATTAAGGGAAGGAATAACGTTCAATTTGGTTTCTATCTCTTGCAATCGATGCAGACAATTTTTATTTTGCATAAAGATCCGCAGTCTAATAATGAATTTACCATTTCAAATGGCCCAAGAATCTGAGTTTTGGTATGTCGATATGTCACCGCGAAATTGATTACTTCGCTGGAACTTAGAAAGCTCCTCGACACTTGAAATTGATGCGGCTAATAATCCAGGCAGCGATATATCGCGCGCTAATACAGCATCGTGTTAAGTCCTCGTCTGATTTCGCCGTGTTGGCGGCTGTTGAGTCCTCATTGACACTATGATTTAATACGCTCGGTGATCCAGGCAGTTGATACCCGCGTATTAGCGACGATGTGCTCCCTAGGTGCGACCTCGTTTGCGAGCTTCCGTGATCAGGTCCTCGGTCTATCGATCATTCTTCAACGAGCCTGAAATTTCCCTTTTCCTCGTACCTTTCGAAAACCGTAGCCGAACCTAGAAACAATACAACACGTTAAACGTAGGCTTTCAAATTAGGACTCGCAAAATAAATTGGAAAGTATGCAGTAGTAGACTGTGCGTTAAAAAGGTAATGGCAATTCTTTAGTTTTTCTGGTAGAGTAAACGGAACATTGCTTACAAGTTTTTAATGCCAAATGAAATTAGTCGAATCCTCTTCGCGAGCAACTGGTAAGGAAAATTCGAATTTTTTTAGGATCATCGACGATCGCTAAAATGACTTTTAACCAGCTAGGTTGGCGACGGTAACACAAAGAATTAGCAGCGTCCCCGGCAGCCCCGTTTTTACCTTTCGACGAGTTAGGAGAGGCTGGGAAAGCCCAGAAGGTGGTCGCGAGGTGCGAAAGCGTACTCAAAGTATCGAGAAGCTGGCTGGAGTCGAATAAAGAGAAAAAACGAGACTGTACAAGCGAGAGAGAACGAGAGGAAGAGAAATGTGTGTGGAGAAGGAGGAGGAGGAGGTAGCCACCGCCGATGGAGGCGGGTAGGAGTTTTCCCAGGGAAAAACACGTCTTCGTCTATTTCCAGGGCGGAGGGAATTCGTTGTGTTTTTAAATGAAGTTAGCCTGCGGGAGAGGCGTACACCAAAACTTTTTCTTACCGTCGCGTCGTCGTCGCTTTCTTCAGCGTTTCGCACCTCCCTTAACCAACCCCTTCCCGCGTTTCTTTCACTGAGAAAGCCTATCGCGATCATTACGAAAGGACAGGAAGAAAAGCGAAAGAACGTCGTCGGCGAAACGTCGTCCCGGGGGTTTCACCGTCCAATTATGCGTCCGCGTTTCCGCTCGACGGAAATTAAACGCGATTTATATAACTGGTCGTGCTTGTTCGACTTGTTGTTAATGCCTCTCACGCCGCCTTCTTTCACGGATCTTCGGGAGAGGCGTTCAACGAAATCGGCCCCGAGGATAATTAGTGGGAGTGGTCGAAACGAAACGAGATTATTTGTTCATAGAGGAATACACAAGTTTGATAGCAGAGCCGGTGGACTTGTCGGCGAAACTTTACCAGTGCGTACAAAAATGTTGAAATCCGATTGAAAAGCGTTTCGCAAACTGGAAAAGGAGAAAATGAATCGAGCGGTTTCCGCGTGTTTTTCCGACATTTTTTTAAACGGTGTTTTTTCAGGAAAAAACTGGAAAATATTTTGACCTGATTCAACCAAATCGGACATGTTTTTTCGTACGTTGCTCCGATTATTCGGCAGTATTTCAAAATGAGAATAGCGGTTATTACGGGAACGACGAAGAATAAATAACTGGGCGGAGCGTGTTCATATTATGAGAATCGACGATATTTTAATGGGTATTATGTGAAAAAGAATACATACATTGTCTTCTTCCATACGAATGGACGTTAAAGATATATTCATCATAATTACAACGATGGACGTCCGTAAAATATTTTCTTATCGGCATTAAATCGAGTACTTGTTTCGAATGTGGCTGATGCTATCTCGATAATAATCGGCTGAATCCGTTTGATCGGTTGATATTTGTCAGGGAGCTGAATTAACGGGGATTCATTTTGCGAGGGGAATATACGGTGTGGGAGGGGGCGGCATGTTACCGTTTTTCGTGTGTACTCGACGCCGTGTAAACGAAACGATGCTCGTAACGTGACGATACCAGATTCCGGGCTCTTAGGCTCGCGTTCGTTTATATTCAAAGGTCCATTAGCGGGCCGCGTTAATTAATATTTAACTTTCTCCGGCGAGGCAAAGGGTGTTTATTACGCTTTGTATCAGGTATCTGCAAACTAAACTCGGAGGGATGTGGCCGCGATGGCTTACTTCGGTTAATTTCCAATTTGTATATGGAGCTGATTGAACGGCCGCCGTATTTAGAGCGATGCCGGTGCTTCGTTTCCAGTCAACGGGTTCATAGGTAAACAATCCTCTTAATTATTGACGCGCCTGTCATTTTTAGAGAACAATACGTATAGCGATTCTCTATGCCGCGAACACTTCCGATCCCCCGCGGGGATGTCATTCACCTTTCGATGAGCCGCCTCGGCATTCGAAAATTCCGGTTTTAATAAGATCAACTTGGCAAATGACGATTCTCCAAAAAAATTCTACAACTTTAGGTTTAAAAATTATATTTGGTGAAAATCGGCTTTAAAGTTTCAGATTCATGCTTTTACTCGCGGTTCGCGGATTCGCCGATACGTTCGGTCAGAAACGCGCGCTTCACGCTCCCGCTATTTATACCGGGCAAAGCGCAGCGTGCGGTTCGAAAGCACTTGGTGTGTATTTATAGCGGTCAGTATTCAAGGAGTCTCGGTCTCGCGATATCTCCGGATGATCGAGGATCGGACTCTTCAATTAACCACGGCCGCCGCGGCGGGCCGGATCGTTCGCGTAACTCCCTCGCGATGCTTCTGCGTGTCTGTCTGTCTGTGTATACACGCGCGCACACGCACGCACACGGAGGAAGAGAGACAGGTTTAAAGGAGGTCGCTCGAAGGTGGCAAGAACTCATTTCGTGGCTGCAACTTTATGGAGATCGATGATTCGGAAATAAAAGCTCCGCTATATCCACCGGGTCTCGAGTGCCTCGCAGACACCCGGGTGGGTCCGGCACCCGAGTACCCGAAGATTTGCCTATTCCATTACGAACCCCCACCCCCCCCGCGCAACCCTCTTCTTCCGATCCGATATCTTCCGGGGGCTTTAGCATCTCGTCGCGCCTCGTCCGAGGAACCATACCACCCGGCACAATCAAACTTGCCGATGAATATAAATGCCAAGGGCAAAGCGGACGGCTTAACGACGCCCCCAGACAAACCCGCTTTCGACTTTCTGCTAGCCATCGATCTCGCTTCTTCGCCGTTTACCCGTTAAATCTGTCCCACCACCTCCCGAAGGCCTGCCAAAAATTCAGACAGCCGATTCGCCCTGTTCGCTAACTCGACAACGATGGTAAACACGTTCGTTGTTTCGTGTATCGATCTCTCGCCATCGTCCTTAATCGTTGTTACATTAATTGTTGGCGTTATGTTAATTTACTACAGCAAAGAAAAACAGGATTTTATTTCGTGTTAAAATTCAAATATAATTTGAACCATTCGATAATTAAGAATCTTTACGCTAGATGACGCAAGAGGAGAATAAATTTCAAATAAACTTTCCTCAATTATATTCTGGACGCTACCCTTAATTCTCTGAATGAACGATTCACGCTTCTACAGATCCCTAATTAACGAATCTGCTAAAGTCAGAAGGGCGAAACTGCAGTAGGTTGTTGCAGTTGATAGTTTATATTTTTCTTTAAATTAAAATCAGTTCTTTTTTTGTTTAAATCACAAGCGAAGGTTAGTTTAAAGAAAAAAGATTTAAGGGGGGCGGCATTTCGAAGAGTTGCATCGTACCGAGAAAATCTACCGCACGGCCCTGGGCCTGTTGGTAGATTTTCTTTGCAGTCTTCCCCGCGAGCCTAGCTGGAACAGGAGCATATTTCACGAACAAATAAGGCGGTGTTCGCCGCGTAACTGTCCGATTATCGCAATTCCATTTTCCGGCGATCGAACGCCTGAAATCTTCCCCGCAGACATTGTTGGAGGACGTGAAAGCACGCGCAAAGGGGCGAGGACGCCGCGGCGGCGCAGCGGGGCGACGAATCCAAGAACTTTGCTCTATGGCAAATCGACTTGTCGCGAAATCCTATTGCTGCCGCCTGCATGTTTCCAACGTTCTTCTCGTTTTTCCCATCCCTGAAACCCGATAAAACCTCGTTCGACGCCGTGCTCAAATTTTCGAGGCGCTTAGTCCCGCGATGCTCACCTGAATCGGATTCCCAACAATGAAAGCTCCTATTCACCGCAATCATTTCCCGGATTGCTGTTCGGGAATACCGAATGTGTCGGTCATAGCTCCGTCCAAGGAATTAAATCTTTTTATGTTCAACCAAAAGTCATAGCCATTCGCAATGTCGGTTTTCTTTTGTTTCTATGTAGATAATACAATTCTAAATCTTCCGTGCAATTTTTAGAACGAACTACGTACATTATGCATTCCTTTGAAATTCCAAAAGGTTGCTAGAAATAGAAAGAGTATTATGCATTGTGCATATCATTAATTAAAGACGCACGAAGATGCGTGTTCCGATGGGAAAAATATATGCACGGTTCAGGATGGATTTTCCTGAAATTTTCCGATGAAAATTCATAAGCGGTTGATACTGCGTTACGTGTCTCAGTCGCGAATATTACAGCATGGCACCGTTCGCATCACCCGAGAAACGTGGATTCAAGAAGAATCGCGACTTTTTTCCCGTTGTAGAAAGTCCGCGAATCGCCCGAGAATGCGCTTTAAAATTCAAATTTGTAAACACTTGGACAGGGAGGTGTGTATCGGCGGTAACAAATGATGAACAGTATTGAAAAGATTCGATTTTTCTTGAATTATTTCGCGAGATCAGAAATTATATTTGTTTATTATGAACTCGATCACGGTATAAATAAAATCAAAATCCTATTATAGCTTGATAAAGGGATTTACATGGTTGTGTACCGCGCATATATTTGCATCTGCTATAGACGCGGTCTATTCATGAAAGTTCATTTTTCTTCCTCCGGCATCAACATCGCATTATTACATACAATTTATATTATAACAGGATGCAAAGAGATTGTAGCAGTAAATGGATGCGTTAAACCGAAAATTTGCATAATGTTTTAAAATGTCCGAACATCTTTTCGAATTTTGTGGCATTTGCAGCTTCAAACATAAAGTAGTTAAGCAAAATATTAAACAATATTGAGCCCGCGCGCACAATTTACGATTTCCAAAAAGCGAAACCTATTAAAAAAATTAAGACAATACTTTCGAGCAATCGTTCGATAAAACTCTAAATTCTACGTAGCCTAGCGTGGACCTTATTTTTCGACCATGAAATTGTTTTGGCCCCGTATCCCAGAGTTGTGACAAATGTTGAGAAAAGATCATGGGAAAAGGATGCGCAGCAAATTTGGAAATGTTGAATGTTTTTAATCTTGACACAAGTAGACGTTATGATATATCGTTGAATATTTTTTTTTCTGCTTTAAGAATCCATATATAGCGTAAACAGTTGTTAATAGAAAAAACATCTGTGACCTTGAAAACTCGATGTAGCTAATTTCATAGGTACATGCTGCCGAATAATGCAAATTACATTTTTAAAGATTCTTAAAGAGAGAAAAACAGACAAATTCAACGATATATCATAACGTCTGTTTATGTCAAGATTAAAAAAATTCAACATTTTCAAATTTGCTACGCATCCTTTTCCCAATCATCCCAATTCTGGGATACGGGGCCAAAAAAATTTCGCAAAATTAATTTTCGTCACGTATAGCTAAGGTCCACCATAAATTGTAGCCTTATTCTACAATGGCGACGACATCTACAATCGCAGCAGGCTGCTCGGTTTCCACCTGTAATCGTCGTCGGTATTAGACTGCTGCACAATATCGCTAATAGCTCTGCAGAAAGCGAGTGTGTATGCCTTTATTATACATACATCGTCTGAGAAGATTCGTCGACGACGTTTTAAATAGGAGCTGCTGGCAAGGGATAGAAGGAGCCGGATAGGAGGTAGCGGTCCCACAGGATAGCTTCCTAGGAATTGCGTCTATTTATTGATCGTCCGCCGCACTGGAATATTCAGTCGAACCTTGGCCTCCATCCACCTTCAGCCTACCTTTCCATGATCCTCGTCTTTGGGTACGATTGCCTCCATTTTCTCAATGACGGCGGCTTTGATAATGTAAGGGATGGAGACAGATAGCTGGGAGATAGAAGTACCTCGGAGACGAACTGGTTCACGGGATATAATGAATTGTCTGACCGTTCCACAAATTGCGCGAATTTTTAAATTATCGCGTAAATAAATATTTAACGAAATCCATTTGCTTTCTGCAAAAAGCCACTTGAAATTTCGAAATCTTTTCCTCTGTATGCTCCACTTTTCTTTTATACTTGACATCGTTCGAATATTTTAAAAATTGTTGGCTGTAGACATGATTTCGGTTCCATTACCGTTTGCGGCGCGTCGCGTCGCGTCGCCTCGCGCCTCGTCGTTGTTCGAAATGGAGGGCGGGAATTAATTTGGTTGGCGGAACGATTCCACGGGAAGAAATCGAAGGGGAAAGGGTCCGATACGGATCGGTAGTAGGTACGGCAGCTGGGAAAAGTGAAGCTCTCCTGGCTGTGCTATTAGCTCTTAAGCTAAGCCGGATATTCCAGACCGGAAGCTGGCAGTCGCAGAGCCATGGCGAAAAAACTCGGTCGAGGAGAGCGCAGAAGATGGAAGGCGGGCTGCACGAGGAGAGAAAAGGATTTATAGGGATCCAGCAGCGAACGCGCTCCCACGTGGCCCGCATGGCGATAGTTTGTTTTACGTCTTCTATGAACTTCCTGCGGAGAATTCAATTAAACCTAATGTTCATTATTGGCGATCCGGAAATCTCTTCCTTTCCTTATCGTTAATTACAATCTACCGTCTCTTACTCCGGGAAATCCCGAATTCTGCAAACCGCTGAGCCCTCGTTTGTTCATAAAGAATTGTCGGATTCGGTTGCATGGATTTTATAGTAATTAGTGTTTACATTGAAAAACAACGTTTCCCAATCGATTGGAAAAGAAAATTCCAAAGATCGCGAGAAAGGTCGTTTGATCGGCGCAGCTTCGGCCTCCCTTCTCTCTTCGATCTTCGAAGATCTTCGGCAATTCTTTCTCGTCCCTCCGAACGTCAAAGATGTGTTTTAACCGATCGGACCCGTGTCCAATCCATCCTCTCTCTTCTTCTCCTTCTGAAAGAGGCCTATAGCTGTTCCGCCTGCGGCTAGTCCGGTCCCTAAACGCGCCTAACCGAAGACAAATCGTATTTGCGAGGGAGTTCGATCTTTTTGGCGGATCTCCGATTGACTCGGGCATTCTTCTCCTGGCCAGTGATTACGGCTTTGATAGTATCCGGGCTGGCCCTGTTGTCGGACGACGGGGCGCGATCCTGTTGGTGTTGCTCGCCGGACGTTTCGGTGAATCTCTCGACGGTGGAGGGTCTGCGGAGCTGCCTGGTCACAAAGTGATCCAACGGATTAAGATACTCAATTTCCAGCTTGCTCGATACCTCCGGACCGTTCAGCGGTAGTTCGCTCTCTTTGACGAAGTCAAAGAGACCGGCCATGCTCGGCCCGATCACGCTCGTCCTCGAGTCCAGCAGATGCAGTTGCATCGAGTTTAGCACCACCTCTCCGGGTGGGTATCTGGACCCGTAATGGTCGCGCAAGCAGGTCTCGAACGCTTTGTACCGGTACGAGCTGTACGTACAGCCGATGTCCACCACCGGCAGCACCTTGTCCGTTTTAACGAACGCGAACGAATGCTTCGCCTCCGGTGCTGCAGTCCCGAACGATTTCTTCGACTCGATCCTTGTGTCGGTCGAGACCCGCGGCAACGCCGGCGTCGACGAAACGCTCCTCAGGTTGGTTAACGATATCTTCGATTCCGACTTTGCCTCGAACGTGGAACGATCACGCGAATAGTGCTCGAGCAGCCGGGGCGACAAACTTCTCCGAACCTCCTCGGAGAAC
Source organism: Lasioglossum malachurum (assembly GCA_028455605.1). Classification (NCBI taxonomy): domain Eukaryota; kingdom Metazoa; phylum Arthropoda; class Insecta; order Hymenoptera; family Halictidae; genus Lasioglossum; species Lasioglossum malachurum. The sequence continues at coordinate 16,421,244 of CM052318.1, read as the reverse complement.
TCGACTACGTCGTTTGCGTAGTAATGAAAGATCGTCAACAGTTTCTTCGGGTTCGTCTGAGGAGAATTTAGTTTGTTAATTTTAGGGTGTGCGCGTTTGTTCGGCCTCCGTGGAGGTGAGCATGATTATGTTGCGACGGATGAGTAAGCTATTGGAGGAAATTCTTCGGGTATCCGATAGAATTTTGGATCACGTTTCTACATTGGTCCATGTTTTCTAGCGCGACTATGGAAAATAATTTGTCAATTTGAATCTCAACTGTAATAACTAGACTGCGGATCTTTATGCAAACTGAATATTGTCTGCATCGATTACAGGCCACAGGCACCAAATATAAAATTCATTCTTCTTTTAATTATCTTATTAAGCTGAGACTAATACACCGATGTGCTCAAATCGTTTTCGTATGACCGCTGCTTCAAATTCGACGTGTCCATTTTTCTCATAAACGCATAAAATCTGCAGTCCAGTAACAATGAATATTACATTTGCCATAACCAAATACCGGTGGTTATAACCTACGAGCAAAGCTGACTACCGAATTAAAAGGCGCACGGCGTTCGCCGTGGGAGAAAACAAATGTAGGGCCCTGAATTACATACGATTAGCATGTATAACTGGATGATGAGGGGGAACATCAGAATTAAGGAGCATATTACGGCGTAGACGTTCTCCATGATGGAAACGGAGAATTTTCCGCGGGCCCTCTTACGTAAGGGCCGAGATTTTCTCCCGTTTATGGTGCCGGAATGTCCTCATCGTTTTGTCAATTCCACCGTCGACGGAACACATTGTAAACTCTCATTTGGAAACCCGGGCGAGCCTCGGGCGCCATCGGACACCGCCACGAGGTGTAATCGATTTTTACAACGCGACGTCGCGAGATATCAAAAAAATTCTGTCATTTGTTTACGCGGTCGTTCTCGGCGCGGATCATGACAGAACGGATAGCGAGACGCAGCCATTTTATAACCTGCAACAAGCAGAAAAAATGTTACGCCTCGACGGATTTCAATCGACCTCGGGCAAAATAACAATCGAGAGGACAACCAGCTGTTCTTAAAATCCCTGTGAGCGAGGATGAAATGAAAATTCCATTCTGCGTGTAAAAGAAGACCGGAACCGGGCTTTTGGTTCGCGCAGCCAGCGTCGTTCGCCGTATTTTAATATCCCTTTGAGGAATTAAAATCGTCACGGCCGCCTGATTTTATTTGTCAAGAAAGTCGAATATGAAAGCCTTTTTGCGACTGCACTCGACCCGGCGAAATAATGTTGCTGGATCCACGGAAAACATGATTAAAAAGGCTTTTTGTGATCGCGGGCACGAATACTTGTACGATATTACAGAGTGAATACGATTAGATCAACGGGAATCAACGATCGCACTGGTAATGGTTTAAAGCAGTTTCCCAACGTGGGCCCCACGCCCCACAGGCTGTCTTTTTGTACGCTCAGACCGGTCTTTGACGTGCCCGTCAACGAACTTTATATTTTCATATTTAGTTAAATGTGGATTTAGTGCCATAAACGATTTGCTGCTAAAAAAAATTAATCGGCTGGACATAACACAACGGGGAGACTTGAGACTGAAGCTATCTAAATTGGAACCTAACATAAAATCTCTTTGCAGCAAGCATCAAGCGGAAGGATCTCACTAAATGTAAATAATAAATAATTACTAATAATTGAAATAATATAGAAAAAAATCTTCCATTACAGTTATTTCGTACTTGAATTTTTGTTTCTTTTAGAGAACTGTGTTTCCTCAAGAATTTCCTAGTGATTTCTTCCTAAAACCTATCATCTTTCAGTTTCTTCATAGAACAATTCAATTTTTGAATATTAAAAATGATGTATATGTTACATATAGGGGGCATAAGAATTTTAGAAGGGCTTAGGTGGGGCATGGCACAAAAAAGGTTGGGAAACACTGGTTTAAAGCAATCGCTTAGCCATCGGTGGACAGAGTTTTAAATATTTTCCGAAACGTCCAGGTATCCGAGTGCACGGTGCTCATCGTCGGGAAGGATTCTCGTTTCGGAAGAATCCGTAGTCGGCAACGGCACGGCCATGCATCAAGACCTCTAAGAACGCGTAGCGTTTAGCTCGCGTCGCATCGCGTCTCGTCGGAGGTATTCGAAGGAGAGGATCGGCAAAGAGGCGCGCCATCGTGAAAGCCAGCACCGGAAACAGCAATGACCCGTAGAAAGGCGACGAGACATTCGTACGGCAATCAGGCTGGAGCACGAGGAACCATTCAAGTTGTGGGCTTTCATCGTCGCCTTACAAGTTCCTCCACTTTTCACCCTCCCCCCATCTCTCTCTCTCACTCTCTCTCTCTCTCTATCGTTCCGCTTCCCTCCGTTTCCGTCCCATTCGCACATTTGTCCAGCCCCATTTTGCCCCTGTATGTCCCCCTTTTTCCGGCCCCGGGTCTTCTTCTTCTTCTTCTTCCAGTCCTCTTTGACTCGGTACCGAACTGTATATAAAGTGGCGCTACTAAATTGGAAACCGCAGCTTTGCCGATGCTATTGCCACCAGTCCCTTCTTCTTTTTATTCCCCGTAGCCCGCAGTTTCTTTCCTCCCCATTGAGCCGCGTTCCCTACTCGACCGAGTAGCGCCCACGGTCAGGACGGATCGTTGTTAGAGTTGACATTGGGGCCGGGATTTATTGGCCGGCCCGTTTTCGAATCCCCTCGGACACTCGCCACTGGAAAATTCGTCTGTCCTGCCGCTTTGATAACTTTTCCTCGCGGACCCTCGAACGCCACCCTCGCTATTTCGACCGACGCCATTTTCTAATCTTCCGTATTCACCGTATTCTCACATCTAAAGTACCAGAAAAAAACTTCTTTAGGCGCACCGCGTACGCGATTGCTGGGCAACGAATGAGTCTGATTCGCAACTGCACAATGTGTTTAAGAATCGATGAAGCTCAGCTTCCCTGCAGTGGCTGGGTTTTCAAGAAAAGTGCTAGAAACTGGAAGAAAAGGTGGATCCGGGCGAAGCGAGGGCACGAAGATATGTACACCGTCGGTTTCCACAAGGATGTCTTAATTGATTCGTTTGGTTAGAGAATCCTTCGATCCCTTTGTCCCGTCTCTTGTGTATCGCGGGGCCGTCTGTCCTTTCTCCCGGCAAAGGAAGAGACAATCCCAATCGTTCGCACTTTCTCAAAACGTCTCTGCCGGAGAACCGGAGGCTGAAGGTGTCCCGCGGGAGAACCGGAGGATCGTTTCCCCGCGGGAGAGAAAAGGGTAAATGAATAGCGACAAGTCGTGCCGAGGTTCCCGGCGAGAATAAAGATGGAAGAAGCGTCCTGGGAGCGAAAGGGATGAATGCTAAGAGCCGATACAGAAATTCGATGCTCCAGCCATTTGGCGGACAAATGTGATCGGCATGCGAGAATTTTGGGCATCCCCACGAATTTCCTCGCCGCTCGAGGAATACTTCGACACGGGACACGCGAGAATCGCTTTAAAAAAAGGTTTATGATTTATAATCGCCTCTAAAAAATTTGACACGGGGTAAAGTGCCCAAATATGGTACAGTCGCCTATTATGGCACTATCTTATATCTTGTAAAGGAGAAGAAAACAATAGTTTACCATGTTTACCCAACAGAGTGTAGTGCAATGGCACCATTTTTATATTAATGTTTGTCAACTGTCTGTTTGGGCTGAAATTCATTTTTCCTTTGTCAGTATACAGCACTACCAAGAGTTCTCTATATGGGTATAGCTATTGACATTCTTGGTGCGTGTGACGAATATGGCACTAGGTGCCATATTAGGGACTCAAGGTGTATCATATTAAGAACCTCTTTCGCTGGAACCTGCAAATGACACAACACAATAAAAATATTTTACCCAAGCTGTATTAATTTTTTAACAAACTTGACCCCAGCATCTTATGGGGAGGAAATGCATCTGCAACTGGTAATTTTTTGTACGAAAAAGAGCATTCTAAAATAACAAAAAAAGGACCTGAACAAAAAGTGGTTCATATTTGAGCACTTTATCCTATAATTTTAAGAAACAACTGAATTTGGTAAACTTTACCTCGTTGTCCCATTGGGGTAAAAAGAAGTTAATACGGAAAATTAAACAGTACGAGAACGTTCATAATTTTCACGAGTGCTCTCTGCATCAGACAAATTGTACGGTGGAATAATAGAAAATTTCTGTGAATGGTGACGGTTTAAGCGTAGTCGTTCGAAAGCAAGAAACAGAAATGCAAGTACGACACCGACGCGGCGCGGCGCGGCGCGGCGAGAAAAAGAAGACTGCGAGACAGGCAGAAAGAAGTTGCGGAAGGAGATAGAAGTGGATTCAAATTAAGGGCTGCAAGGATAACCTTTATGTAAGAGGGATCGGGATTAAAACGAAAGATGGAAGCTGATGAGACCGGATCATTAAGGAGCTGGCTCTCCGAGACCCGGCATCGTGCAAACAATGCTCGAAAGAGATGAGGCTGTTCGATCATAAGAAATTACAGAAATGTGGAATAAGCTGTAAGAAAGACGGGCGAAGTACTTACGCAAATTGAGCAAAAAATAATGAGCGTCCGGACGAAACGTTTATTCGCGCAGGAGGAATTTCCAGCCTTCCGTGGGTCGTTCATTCTTTTTTTCTCTTACTATTCAATCTTTTACAGTCGCACTAAAACGGTATTGGTTGCTCGACTAAATCGATTGCTTTGCTAAAACTGGAAAACATAAGAGTCGGCGTTTATCGAAACTCGCATTGTCAACCGTAGAACCAGTTCGAGTTCAATAAATTAAATGTACCAGGTATGTAAATATGAAACCGAAATTTGCCCATTGGTGGCTCTACCTGTCAATGTAGTTACCGTCAAACTGCGTCATTGACGCCATTTTCTTGTTTTGACATCTGGTAAAGATTTTCAACTCGCAACCATACAAGTTTCATACAACAGCATAGTTGCTAATAACGTTGAACATGTTGGATTTTGTGCCTGGAAACTACCATATGCGGACAGCATTGATTTTCTGTTTCCATTTGAAGAAAACTGCTGCAGAATCGCATCGAATGCTTGTCGAAGCTTACGGTGAGCATGCTCTTGGTAAATCGCAGTGCTTTCAGTGGTTTAAAAAATTAAAAAATGGCGATTTTGATGTGACAAACGAAGAACGTGGAAGACCACCGAAAAAAGTTCGAAGACAGCGATCTGCAAGCATTGTTGGATGAGGATGACGCTCAAACGCAACAACAACTCGCGGATCAATTAAATGTGACACGAGAAGCCGTCTCCATACGTTTGGAAGCCATGGGAAAGATTCAGAAGATGGGAAAATGGGTTCCACATGAACTGAATGAAAGACAGCAGGAAAACCGAAAAACCACTTGTGAAATGCTGCTCACCGGGTTCAAAAGAAAGTCATTTCTCCATCGAATTGTGACTGGCGATGAGAAGTGGATATATTTCAAGAATCCTAAGCGCAAGAGATCATGGGTAACTCCAGGCGAACCATCGACATCGACTGCAAGGCCAAATCGCTATGGACGGAAGACAATGCTCTGTGTTTGGTGGCATCAGAAGGGTGTGATCTATTATGAGCTGCTAAAACCTGGCGAAACCGTTAATACTGAACGCTACCGACAACAAATGATCGATTTGAATCAAGCTTTGCGTGAAAAACGACCGGAAAAGGGTAAAGGGCAAAACCGGTAAAGAGAACGATTGAGGCGTTTAGTTGGGAAATACTTTCGCATGCGGCTTACTCACCAGACTTGGCTCCACCCGATTATGTATTACTTATATGCATGGATGGGACACGCACTTGCTGAGCAGCGCTTCACATCTTGCGAAAATGTACGAAAATGGCTCGATCACTGGTTTGCCTCAAAAGAGGAACAGTTTTTTTGGCGTGGCATCCACAAATTGTCAGAGAGATGGGAAAAATGTGTAGCTACCGATGGGCAATACTTCGAATAAAATATTTTGTATCAGTGTCATACGACATAAACGTGTATTTTCTATACATAAATTCCGGTTTCATATTTACATACCTGGTACGTCCACGTTTGAGTAAGTGCTCTCTTCGCGCAAAGAAGGCGAGCACGTAGAATTTCATTCTCGTTGCATTGATTATATATTCCACGGTACGTATAAAACATACACACACACAAACACAATCCCTATTATTTAATCTTTTAATAGAGTTGTTCTAACGTAATTTCGGTGGACGTTCGTGTTTGAGTAAGCAGCGGAATTCTGTGTTCAGGAAACAAGCCGAGCTAAAATTTAATTCTCGTTGCTTGAATTACCAGCGAAATATATTTGACGGTTGGAGCATACAATCCGTGCATAGGTTTCCGGGGCCGGATTCCCACGCGAGGTGGAGAACGGACATTCTGAATTGTTAACTTTGGCTGCTGCTAATGTTATTAAAAAGAATGTAACAGCGTCGGCGGAAGAAGATCTCGGGCGAGGAGAGAAATTAGCAGCTGATAACTGGTTACCTAGCCGCGTGCTCGCGAAGCCGCGGCTGCGGCTGCGGCCGAGGCACGCCGATTTTACGAAAGCACTGCCAACTGTGAAAACAAGCCGAAGCCGTCTTTCAGGTGCCACTCCAGGTATAGTTCGCAGAGATTTCTGAACAACTACCGCGGGAAGGTCAATATTTTCCTTCAGAGTCGCGCCTACCCCGGGCGAGAGACCGTGCGCGCTGCTGGGATCGTGTTTTATCTCGGCTACCGGCGCGGAGCGGAGCGGACGGGTTCGTATGGGGCGAATGAGATAATGAAAAGAGAAAAATCGCGTGCATCCGATCCCTATAGAGAGCGAACGCGAACAAAAGTGCAGGGAAAAACGAAACAACCGGGACAGATCGAACGAACAATGCCAACGCGAAATCAAATATCGCCGAGCGATAAACGGCTATCTCGGAATCATTGTCAAAGTCTGCTTCCCGCGACTCTCGTGTACGAATCTCTGAATTTAAAAAGAAATTAATACTAATTTGCAGACCGCGAGTCTGCGATAGAAATATTTTTCTTTAACTCGAACGTGGACGTTCGGAATTAACGACTTTTCGGGCGTGTGCTTCACCGTCGATTGCGAAAATGAAATGAAATGTACCGCGACACCGGCACAAGCAACTGCAGGACATTTTTATCCGAAGATCCGCAATTTAGTAGTAACGACGCTTCGTTTGTGTGGTGGACCGATCGATAATTGAACAAATTCAAGATACAGTGAAACGAGATACCGGAGCAGCGAACGGTGATCAAGTGGTTCAACGAAAGCGATAACCAGGAAATTCCGGGAAATTCTTCCGGGTGGGATCGATGATAGCGACCTTGAACTCCCCGGGTAATCCAAACGCGGAGTATAATAAGAGGGTGCTCCTCTCTCTGTCTCTTTCTCTCGTAGAGGCCCTATCTAGAAAACCACGGGATTATATTTCGATGGTATCGTCCGGTTGGATAACCCGGCGAGGGGGGATCGAGCGCGGAAGGACTCTATCGACGCCAAAGTGGTCTCGAGTCGATCGACTCGAGATTTGAATCTCGGCGGAACGACCGGGAAAAGAAAGGGCATCAGACAGAAACTGGATTCCCGGAGGAATCGAATTCACTTCCATCCTCGGGGATCCTGGGGAAAACGTTCTCGAGAACTACGAAGGCATCCTCGACTAACCGGCCATTAGACTTCGCGGGCTCGGGAGGAGAAATACGGCCGGCAGCGATCCGATACGAGCTACGAATCTATTAGGCGCGGTTTCAGACTCCAAGCTAAAAACTGATCGATGGCCGATTGTACTTAGGGAATTGTTTCACGTAATTAATTGATCGTCGATCGTTTGCGTTCCCTTGTACAGTGGTCTGGCTGTTTTCATAATGTAATGGTGTTCCGTAGCGGCACGCGGTGCTCGAATCAACGAATGACTCTCGAGTTCTCAGCTTGGAAAACTAGTAAAGTCAACGTCGAATGTAGGTTAACTAAATGTTAGTAAACTACTATGCTTAGCAAAGCTATAACGGACCTTCGTCGGATTTTGCCGTTCGGATGCTCGTCGCTCGAAACACAAGAATTTTGGGATAGGAAGGGATTAGGACTAACGAGAACTATACTTATAGATCTCGATCTCGCTTTAACGAATATATACCGTTATAGGGGCAAACACTCAATAATTGTTGAGATATTCATAAACAAAGTCTCTATTAGTGCTTCTATATACAATTGTTGAGAAAGTATACAACGAATAAGGCTTGATGTAGTGGCAATTTAAGAGATTGACAATAAATGTGCGATCTCTCGTAAACAAGTCAATAAATAATATAAATAAATAAGAAAAAAAATATTCTTCACCAGACGAGAACCGAACCCTAGACCACCGGGTGGAAAGGTCTCGTACGTTGCCGCTACACTTTTTTGTTTTTAAATATGTTTTTCGAATAAAGTTTTACAATCAAATGAAACAGGTGTCAACAAAACATAAAAAAAACCTACCATACAATATTGCAATGTTTACCAATTGTTCGCACGCATGCGAATCCCTTGGATAGACAAGTCTTTGGACGGTGGGAGCAACTTAGAGACTATACATATAACAGCTAGGTTATTGTAAGTAAAATTATCTACATAACTTAACGGATAATAGGATTGTGCTTGGGGGAAAAGGCTTTATTCAAACCCGCTTATCAATCAATGGTTTTGAAATGCTTAAAGCTACCTAATACTTAATACTATTTAGGGACTAACTTAGGAATAACTTATGATTAGGGTTATATACATATTTATAATGTACGTTGCCGCTACACCAAGCCTTATACGTTGTATACTTTCTCAACAATTGTATATTGAAGCATTAATAGAGGCTTTGTTTATGAATATCTCAACAATTATTGAGTGTTTGCCTCTATAATGGTATATATTCGTAAAAGCGAGATCGAGATCTATAAGTATACAAAATCTCAAACTAAATCGGTGACCCGAAGGTCTTGCACTTAGGGATGCCGATTATTTTCAAAAAGCTCCACTTTTTCTGAATCGATTATAATCGAAGCTTCAAGAATCGATCCACTAAAAAATCGTTTCCAAAATAATCGATGTTTTGAATAACCGATCTTTTTTCAGGAATGTCTAAAAATGATAAAAAAACGAAGATATAAATTTTGTTCGACTCTTTTATTCACAAGAAATAAAGTAATAATAATTATTAGACTGCGGATCTTTATGCATTTATAGCAAAATTGAGTACATGAAAATCGAAGAAGTTGAAAAATTTATTCCGTACTTGTTTCGAGTACGATTACGGAATTAGCCAATGAACGAGTTCCGTTAGAATCATTATGCGCAGTTGAATTGTCGCGTTTTAGGAACATTTATATAATTACTTTTGATGATAGTTGGGTCTTGGATCTCTTTATACAGTCTCCACAGTAAACACTCCACGGTCTCCACGTACAGTCATACAATTTCAATAAAAATCGGATATTGAAGAATCGATTCTAAAAATCGATTTATTTTATGAAAATGATCGATTCTTTAAATAATCGATTAAAAATCGACATCCCTACTTGCACGCTCCTTGTAAGGAACTAGGACGTGAGATATAGGGTTGGTAGAAATGATTGAAAAAAAATAAGATTCCATTGTACCGTCTTTGACACATCCGTACGGCATCGATTAGCCCGGGCATCGACGCGGAGCGGCGCGGCGTCCGAAGGAGATCGTGGGAACGATCTGGGCAGGACGCGAAGGTACGTAACTATCGTTCAAGCATCGAAAGAAAAGGGGTTTCACGGATCGTCCTCTCAGAAAACCCTCTCTTTCGACCCCGGTGGCGTGTCCTCGGCTAACCACGCTACCAAGTAGAAGAGGTCCCGACACATAATCGATATTCAATCACGTACGGCGACATCTTCGCCTCGGTGTGTCCCAATTCTGAAACAGGCAGCGCGGCGCGGCGGCTGCCGATGGTGGTTTTTGCGATTCGCGGGACCCATCGTGCTGTTAGGGGGCTAGAGGGCGGGACAGGAAAAATCCGAGGTCGAATTCCAGAATTCCAATATGTCTCATAGCCATCCGTTGCCGTGCGGCGGCGGCTTCTCAATTTCCAGGCGGCGAAGCCGCTCTCAGCCGACTTTTCAAAGGAAACGGGAACGAAATCGAAACTGCGACTCCGGGGAACCAATGGTGGCCGCTATGCGCTCGCCCCGAACAACAGAAACACTTTTAGCGAAGGAACTAGGGATTAAGGAAGTGGTTAGGATCTAGAGAAGGGAAGAGGTTCAGGGGGAAGACTCCGACTGCAGGGAACTAGCAAGGAACTAGAATCCAACTAGATTTTGGGTCGAAACATGGGTTTGCGGCCCGCGGGTTTTTGTCCTTATTTGAGCAGATTTTGGGCTGCGTGAGGACTCATTCTAGGGAGGAAGGTTCAGCGCAGCACGCTCGACGAATGATTTAACGAGATTATGTTTATATATAATAGTATGAATGTACATAGCGTAGAGAAGAAATCGAGAAAAATACTCGCAGAATCCAATGTATTTTTCTATCACAAATAGACTTTATTGACTGATAGGATTCTGCGGGCTGCGCTGAACCTTCCTCTATCAAATGAGCCTTTGTGCAGCTCAAAATATGCTCGTATTACTTAGGTATTATTAGGGGGAAGACACAGACCGCAGGGAACTGTAGGGAATTATGCAAAGAACCTAACTAGATTTTGCTCTTTTGTGTCCGAGCATATTTTGAGCTGCACAAAGGTTCACTTGATAGAGGAAGGTT
>CM052318.1:16281973-16410380 GCA_028455605.1 Lasioglossum malachurum | reverse complement strand
GGTAAGTCTCATAAGTGCCGAATGTAATTCTATTCAATTGGTAATTCGCCAAATTAATGGCATAAGCGGAGCACACTTTCATTCGCTAAACAATTTCTTCTTTACAAAATAACATGGAAGTATTATTAATTTACGTATATTACAATAAGTAGACGGAAAGAGGAAACCTCGTGTTTTAATGTCAGTTGATTTACGAAAATGTCGCTCGGATGTTTGCACAGCACATCGACGCGACGACGTGTCGGCAAAGAACGGGAATCTCGAAATACTAGAAAGAAGGCTAAATAATTCAGTCGGGTTTGAGTCCGCGGCGTTGAGGGCGTCTTCTGGCGGAAGTTGCGGGACGAGGTCAGGTTAAAACGGGGACGATGACTGATTCAGGCTACAGGCTAATGTGACGTACGAAATCGGCGATCCGCCTCGGATCCATCCCCAAGGGACCAGCGATGTCGTTAATCAGGTCGAAGTGTATAAAGTTTGAAAGCAAATAAAGTAACCGAGATGTCCCGCGGTGGAAAATTACTTCCGCGATGATGATGAAGAGGAATAAGGCGGGGGAGGTTAGGCGTAGATGAGATTCCGAGAAACGGCGGGAAATAAGAAATGTCATTAAAGTTTCTTCGCGGTCCACCCGTCGATTCTTTTGCTGTCGCGGGGTCCCGCTTTTCGAGCAGCAGTTTTTCTTCCGCGGCTCGCCGAGCCGCTTCTCCTTTGATTATTCCTCGTTTTCGTCGCCGGTTATTTGCATTGGAGATCCAAGGGCCACCGCGGCGATCGGCATAGAAGACCGCGACGCGTCTCATCCTCTCTCGGAGTCTTCCTCGAACCTTTGCCGGAACGACGTTGCTAATTGCGAACGCGGATTCGTTATTCCGAACGCGAACGAACGCCTACGAGCGGATCACGATTTTTCTTCCCGCAGAACGCTACGAAATAAAGGGATCTCGTCACCGGATAGTAAAACTTTTACTTCGTTTTTATACCGCGGTACCTCGTGACTCGGCCGAATAAAATTTTCATAGATTTCGATTTGAAATAATCCCCGAAAGTGGGTATTCGCGAGGGTAATCTACAATGCTTTTACGGCGTGCTTGAGTCGCCATTCTGTTACGACCCTCGGTCGTTATCATTTTTAGTTCTGTAACATTCGAGGTTACGGTATTAGACGCGCGCATTCCATAGTCCGTAAACATTGGAGAATCGCGCTGTTTTCCTCGCGTTCCTAAAGTCTTGGTCCTCCGATTGACGGCTGAAACGCGCTGGAGCCAGTACGTCGAATCAAGTAGGGTAAACTGCCCAAATATGAACCACTTTTTGTTCATGTCATTTGTTGATTATTTTAGAATGCTCTTTTTCGACAAAAAAATTACCAGTTGCAGATGCATTTCCCTTCCTATAAGATTCTGGGGTCAAGTTTGTCCAAAAATTAATACAGCTTGGGTAAAACACTTTTTTTGTGGTGTGCCATTTGCAGGTACCATAGAAAGGTGCCATATTCGGCATCCACACCAAGAATGTCAATAGCTATACCTATATTAGGGAACCATTGGTAGTGCCATATTGGTAACTCCACGCGGACTGATAATACTAGCTATTGGCAAAGAGAAAATGAATTTCATCCCAAACCAACAGTTGGCAAACACTAATATAAATGAACTGAAACTACAGACATGTTCAAACATTTCAAAATCACTTACCTTCACAGACACAGAGTCACAACTGGCGGAGGATTACTGTTGAGTAAACATGCTAAACTATTGTTTGAGTGTTTTCTCACTAGAATGCGACTTCTCCTTTACAAGATATAAGGTAGTGCCCGTAATAGGTGACTATACTACATTCGGGCACTTTACCCTACTTACGAAGCATACGTCGAATCAAATGCATGTTTCAATGAATTCGATCTAGTGTCTTATATGTATGAATAAAACCACCAAATCAGAGAAATTAGTCCAATCGATAGCCCTTTCGACACAAGAAAAATTCCATGAAAATTAGCAAGAGATTCGATCCTTCAAGTTCACGCGCCGAAGAGCCCCCGTTTAACAAAAAATTATACGGCGAATTGTTTGAAAACCCGGCTTATCTTGAACCGCGGAAGACGCATCTTTATTACCGCGGGCCGTTATCGCGGGAACACGTCGTCCCATAAATACAAGGGCGAATGAAATTTCTCCAGGCTTGCGTTTGCAAATCACGTGCGAAATGTCGACGGCAGCCCAGTCGACGGGAAGACTGCGAGTGATTTGATTTAGCCAGGGTGGAATTTTATTCCGCGACGGTTTCCTTATACGCTTTTTTTTTTCCCGGTCGCGTTCCTTCCTTCCTTCCTTCCATCTCGTCTTCTCAACTCACCGGCTGGCTTCTCTCCTTTCGCTTCTGCCTCTAATAATTTCCCTTATCCGACGACATACGTCCGCTGATAGGATTCGGGTAGACGCCCCGGCGACGCAGAAATACGTCCGTTCTACTTCTAATGCGATGCGGCGCCATGAATAATAACATCTACAACGCGTCGGCTTCGTATTCTTGGAAATCACGACTCGTATCAAACCCGAGGTAACGTTCTAGGGAGAATTTTTAACCACCGACGCGCCTCGCGATGTTTCCGCGCTCCCTTGGTCGCCGTCGCGGTGTTTTCCGCAGAATCATTTGATCCTTCGGTGTCTCTGGCTTCGCGCGACAGACGTTTCTTCTCGGGGACACCTGTGGCGTGCCCTTTGCGACAGATTATGAAAACCTTTCTTGTCGGGCGTGATGTTACGCTTCGATGTCCCGAGACGCTTTAACTATTGGTTGACGCGGCGGCCATTTTCATTTACTGCTATGTAAAAGAATATAGGAAAATACTTATATGTCGTCCACGTTATTTTGAAGATTCCTCAAGTATGCAGAGCAAAGATAGAAATATGTATTCAAACTCGTTCGTGCCTTTTTAAAAAATGTGGTGCCCAAGATGGTTCAGAACCCACCTTTATAAACTGTAGGTCCGGCTGAAATTAGGCGATGGTGAGAGTTGAAGAGGGGGAGTGTGGTAAATGGATTCGAAACCCCGAGGGGACCAAATATCATTACATGCAACTCGTTCGAGAGCAATCATACTTTTAAGCGAATCAGATAATTCCATAATTAGCACACATTAAAAATAACCATGTCTTCGAAAGAGATCATATGTACGATATATTTTAGGTTTTTGATTAAATTGATTTTTCATTGTTGGCCGCAATTTTCGAATTGCGAAATTATCCCGGTAAAGTTTCCGCAGCGCTTTGCGGCAAGCCTTTGAGACGATCTTCGACGGAGGTTACCCATGCATTTCATCATCAAAACCGACATACCTGCTCCTTCCAGCTATGTATACGTATAGCTATCGCGCAATCGAATTTCCGAAAATTCTGCTGGTCGCGCAATCGATTTCCTGTTAGCTGGCTCGCCCGATTAATTTCAACTGAGCCAGGACTCACCGGTGGTATGATAATTAAAATTTGTTGCGGAATCACGATAACACGTTCCAATCTTGCGAAATGAATTCGCGATACACTGATTTGGATAATGTCGGGCAGACACGGCGGATATCGAAACGGCGCGGCGCGGCGTTCCGCTCCCGGTGTGTGTGTGTGCGTGTTCGTTACTGCAATTATTATAATGTCGGGTGCTCGCGACACTCAAGAATTCCGTTAGAATATTCATTCGTGGCATTAGCAGAGTAATCGTGCTGAGCGTTGAAATGAAAAATCGTCGACAGCGCGTTAATAAACGCAGAGCGGTGCGCGGTTCTGTCGGTGTTCGAAAGTATTGGAGACCGGGGAAGAAAAGCGCCGGGGAGTTTGTTTAGGAGAAGAAAAGAATGTTCCATTGACGGGCAGGCAGAAGGCAGAAGGCAGAATGGTAAGAAAAAGAGGCAAACAGTGGGGTCGGGGAACGAGAGGTCAAGCATTTAGTGGCTGGATGGGCGCGTGGTTTGGGCACGAGGGTACGGGGGGTGTAAACGTAGGCGAACAGCAATTCCGTTTCGTTAAGCAATTCCGACGTGTTTCGTCCGATAACGTCTGACGGTGCGCGGTGGGCTGCTCTCATAACAAATGAATTTATTCGTGCGCGGGTTTACGCGGTTGGCGGTCACACGGAAAATTTACAGGGAAATGGCGGCTAGATACCGGAATACGCCGACTCCGCGGAATTTCCGGTCCTTTTTACCCGACGCGGCTTTGTTTGGCCATTTTAAAGGTACTGCGAAGTCGGCGGCGATTTTTCACTCTTAATCTCGCCCGGTACGCGCACGCGAGCCTGCCTCGCTCGCTTGCTAAACAGAGAGAAAACGGTTCCATTCTTGATGGAAATTTTTGCGAGCATCCGCAACGAACGCTCGTTTTCGGGACACGGATCCGCGGGCTGGATCGGGCTCCGTTAAGCCGTCTTGCAATCTGTCCAGTTGTCCATTATATTGTCACGTCCAGTGGTGTTCAGCCGTTAATAATAATCGATGAAATCAATCGTGACATACGTTTTCTGAATTTCTCTTTATACTTGCTCTGATAAAATGTTGTACGGGAAATAAAATATCGAATGTCAAACTATCGTATATTATACCACATTGCGCGCGATAGGATTAAGAAAACTCATTTTGAATTTACATATTCATTGAACAAATTAAGGATATAGCGAGATTTATTTCATTAAATGATTGGGTTGCTACGGATGACGAACAGGTGTTCGCTATCATCTCTGGCAGGAACCGTCCTAGATAAACGAACAGTGCATCTTAGTTTGGGTAATATCTTCATTCAACTCTTTCTATTCCAAATTCAATCCATTCGCGACAATTACACGAAGAAGAATCGATGAGCAATGGATTGTTCCACGATCTATGAGATGCGCAGAGTAATATGATCCAGCCAAGAGGATGATAAAAGATGCAATGTACACGATTTAGAAGAAAGTGACTAAGAAGAAACGAATTGAGAAGAAAACGATTAAAAGGAAGTGGTGATGATGTAGCCACCTCATGACGATTAAGCCTAAGAAAAATGGAGCGCTCCCCTGATCTAGGAGGATGTGCAGAGTAAGAGGATGATAAAAGATGCAGTGTACACGATTAAGAAGAATGAGACTAGGAAGAAAACAATTAAAAGGAATTGGTGAAGACGCACTCACCTATGAAGATTAAGCTTAGAACAATGGATTCTATAAAAATCTATAAAAAGGGATGGCTCGGTAGATGGCGACAGTATTGACGCTTCAAAAGCGAAAACAGCGTATCAGTAATTACTGACAATTTATAATAAGACTTCGAAAACATTATGTATCCTAAATTTGTTCATTAGAATATACTCTTGTTTATTTTTACTCAAATCGAAACTTCAAATCACTTTTAAAGAGTTTACCCAACGTCGATTTCTACGTTCCAATTCAAAGTCACTTAGAATTTAACAAATCCTCAATTATCCGAACCGAAGCCGGTGAATGCAGGTAGGTTCAAAAGTGCGTTTCATCTTCAATTAAACGTATTACACTTTTCCAAGTGTTCCACGTTGAAATTAGAGATTTTTTAAAATCGGCGAACACTAATGTGTTAAGGTTCGGTGTGGAAAATTATCGTAATCGTTCAGAATCGAGCTGTTGATAGGTTTCCACCGGTGAAAGGCGTCGTGATCAATGGAAATATCATTTCAGAAAGTTCAGCGTCGACTATGTTGCTGGCTATTTTGAGTTAACCCGGTGAAAGACCCGTAGGAAAGTCTGTCCTCGCCGTTTCTCGATATTCCGTGCGCGTTCTTTGCAAACGAGATTCCGACCAGAGGCGAGAATAGGAAAAATTTTCAGCTGGCTCGTGAAACGTCGTAAAGACGGACGTTACACGTACTGCAAACTATCTTAGGACATTCTGAACGAACGTGTCGGTAGCTGCTGGTCCGATTTGCATCATTATCGGTCGCCCTACCTCCCCTCCTTAAACGAGTCAAAAAGTCACACGAAGCGGCGCGCGGCGCCACCGGATTCGGCGGAAACAACGTGCGAATCGTTCGCGAGATCGGCCAAGATTTTCCAAGCTGTTTTTTCGATTGTGAGCTTATATTATATCATGAACTTATACGATAAGTTCAAGCAACTTTGAAAACAAACTATACCCAAACCAAATCGTGTAAGATACGAGTGTACCTTACGCGATCCACAAGCGGCGGGCTAACGTTTCAATTAAAAGAATTGCTATCTCGACAGGACATAAACTGCGTGTTTGCAGGGGTGGATTTTGCATTAAGCAGATCCCCAAAAGGGAACGCAGCCTTTCGGTAAACCGCGTCGGCGAGCGAACTGAAACGAAAGCAATTTTTCGATTCAGCCTGCAGAAATTGAAACTCGGTGGAAAGTTTGCGCTATCTATGAGAGAAACGAGAAAAGAGAGAGAGAGAGAGAGAGAGATGGATGTTTGGGGTTGGAAGCTACAAAGGAGCCGGCTGAACGGTGTCCAGCGAGAAGATAACGCGAACGGGACTTGAAAGAGGTGAAACTCTCGCGGGGAGGGAGGACACGGGCCACCGGAGCTTTCCCGACAGAAATTGGATATTGAAAGTCCGCCAAGTATTGCAATCAGGCTCCGATTAATTGCATCCTTTGATTTACACGCCGACCAACTTATATAAAGTCGATCGGGAACGATTCCGCGCGCGCGGCGACGCTAACGCCGTATGCACGAGGATCGAGAGGCTGCGGGGACGAACGGAGCGGAGAAAACGAACCAGGGAGGCTTTTCAACTTTCTGCAACTTTTTCCAACCCTTCAAAGGGCGACGCTTTTCAAGTGTCGGCGCGTCGGTCGAGTGTTGAAAGCGACAGAGGAGCCGATGAGAGCTGGACGCCGCGCCGCGCCGGACCGCGTCGAGGATCTTCTCTTAAATTTCCGTAGATAACTGCACCCCCTTTCCCACCCTCCTTCTGCCCCTCATACCGAGGAGGACAAATTTTTCCACGGAGGAATCGGGGCGGATCCGTCCTTCCATCGAACGTGGAGTTTTATGCTTCTTTGAGAAGACCCGCAATTAAGACGAACTAGGCTAGCATGCAGAGATCGCGCGATTGGGGATGCTGATTGCTCCTGTTTCGTTGGGAATGGAAAACGGGTGGTGATTTAAGATCTCTCTCTTGGACAAAAATCTTTCTGATTACGTCGACTGCACTGACTGTGTAAATTAGGCGCGATTCACATGAAAATTGCATGTGTCACGTCCGGTGGTTCAATCATCGATAATAATTGATATAATCAATCATCTGTAATTCATATAACATATATTTTCCGAATTTCTTTCTATATTTCCTCTAATAATGTTGTACGAGAAATAAAATATCGATTAAGAAAACCCATTTTGAATTTAAATCTTTGTTGAAAAAATTAAGAATATTAGAGAAGTTAAGAATTTAAGAATATTAGCGAGCTATATTAATATTCGTTGGAGAATGTTCATCGCTGAAGAATGTGATGATGGACACTTCGAAAAAGAAATGAACAAAAGACTGATAAATAATAAACTGGTGACTATAATTACCTGGCAGGATGTGTGGGGCAACATGATCTAGCCAAGAGAACGATAAAAGGGAATCAGAAACTCTTCATCCGGACAAGAGGTATTAGTTCGTAGGAAAACTGATTTCGAAGAACGCTTGACGATGCACTCACCCCATAGAGATTAGGCTCAGAACAATGGATTGACAAATCTATAAAAGGCATAGCTCTTCATGAAACCCAACCCAGGCTACGTTCGATTTTCTTCAATCGCTGTTCGTTTTCTTCAGAGTTAAATATTTCTGATTTATATTGTGTGTGTGTTTATTAAAAGCGTGTATAACCGCTGGATTTTGTTTAAATAAAAGCGTGTACACCCGATGGATAGACCATCCAAGCGACCACATATACGTAACGAACATCAATGCGACCAATTAGCGAACTACGAAGCGAAATCTACTACGCGGTAATTGGTAACAATTATAATAAGAACTTCATAACTCTATGTATCTGAAATTTGGTGCTTGGAATATACTTTTGTTAATTTTTACTCAAATCAAAACTTCAAATCATTTTTAAAGAGTACCCAACTTCGATTTCAACTATCCAAATCCCCAAACAAGGTCACCAAATATTAAGAAAATTCTCAATTTCCCGGACTGAAGCCGGTGAAAGCATGTAGGTTCGAAACTGCGTTTTATTCTCTACCTAAATCTTTAAATTAACTTGTACACCTTTCAAACGTCCATCTTAGGACGTAGCACATATGTAACAGAGTGCTGTAGAAATTTAAATTTCGGATAAAATAAAAATAGTATATTTGGAGCATACGAAGGGAGTCAACTGTGAATTAATATTTTACATAACCGCATTTTCTAAAAATGTCAACTCCATTTTGGTTTGAGTCGATACTACATTCGAGAGTGCGACCTATCGAACTTTCAGCTTATATTGACAGTAAATGAGTCGGAATCATGTCTCGCTTCGACAGCGACGACGCTGAAAGCTATAACCCTCTGGCGATTTCTCGAAGAGATCTTCGATAATTTTGTCCTAGAAGCTGAACTATTGAGCGAATACTCCGAGGAGCGCTCTACGCGTGTAGCTAATTTTTTTAACAGTTCCAGAGAAAAAGTTGCACGATTCTGATCAAGTTATTTGTTGAAATGTTGAAATCCTGAGATGTAGTGGTTCTCAATCTCTATACAGTAGAACCTCGATTATCGAGACATCTGATAATTCTTTATCGTCTGAATACTTTCCACAAAGAATTAGTTTGCGTTAGAAACTATGTAATTGTTGCATTATCCGAACAATCATGTTCCACTAATTAGCATGGATAATCGAAGGTCTACTGTATTTACGTTCTTGCATAACAGGATGCAAAAATAATAGAGATACGAACAAACATCTTAACACTTTACCTACCGAAAGCCCATTAATAGGATTTTTAATAATTGTGCTGTACCAAAAGAAAGCATAAAAATTTTCTTTTACATTACAATCTTAAATGAAAGTATTAGATGACGTTATCGAGGGTGACCTGTTAGTTCACAATAAAAATTACTGTCGCTGTTGAAGGTTCCATTAAAAAGTGTTTAGACACAAACCATAGACTTTTCAAAATTATGCTATAAGCACCGGTGGGTAATGTGTTAATAGGATGAGAAATAGCATAAATCAAATATTGCTCAATTCAGAAACAAGAAAGAGATTCATAAGGATGAACCTCGGAAGATCGATAACATTTTGAAGGTCTTGAAATTTTTTTAACTACGAGGGCAATGTATGAATTGGTCTCGCCAAACAAACCCAAATGATACTTCCAAGGTATTGTTTGAGAGATGTGCAACTCTGAGAGGGAAGTACTTCTCTGTACGTGGCAGAGAGACAATCAGGGTTCTCAGGGTTACATATATGGCGGCAATTCGTCGCGTGTTGACCCAGCAGACTTATGTGGCCATTATATACGAAAGGTGTTGGCAAGCTTAGCAGGAAAAGTCAGTGGCAGAGCATCTTCACGGTGAATATATGGCTCGGATCTGTAATTTTTATCTGTGTTAGCATTCTTACTCCCAGACGTTTCTGCTAGCCGGCCTTTTTTTTTACTTGTAGCCTCCTTACGTCGACCGCTATATAGCTCTTACTCGAGCGACCAGATTTAATAGCGAATCGTAATAAGGGCCATTGCGAGTCAAGTTCCTGGCTACCTGCGATTCTGGTATCAAAGGAAAGAAGAGAATTCGGTCAGAAGCTGGCTATTGGACAGGGAATCCAATAATTCATTCAAATTCCAGATAGTAGATACTATGGATCCCACTTGTAATCTTATATAGATCCGATAAAGCGATTAAAGATTCCTTTGTCTG
Source organism: Lasioglossum malachurum (assembly GCA_028455605.1). Taxonomy (NCBI): domain Eukaryota; kingdom Metazoa; phylum Arthropoda; class Insecta; order Hymenoptera; family Halictidae; genus Lasioglossum; species Lasioglossum malachurum. The sequence goes on along the minus strand of CM052318.1, from coordinate 16,400,514 downwards.
TTCTACATTATTCCCAGACCACGGAAAATTTATAACATGCATCGTTACGATATTACAAATTATATTATTACATGTGTTCGCGGTACGGTGATTAAAGTGGATCATATTCATTATATTATTCTTGATATTTAATCAGCATTGCGCATGGCGTGTTACGAGAGTCCTTAATCGAGGAATACTCGAGGAAAGCTTAAATAGGTGATAACATACCGGCGATACGGGATAAAAATCAGGATAAGGCACTAAATAATATTATCCGATAAAATTTTTATATCGACGTTATCGTTTCACACGCAATTTCTGCAACGTCGTTACAGCGGCTTATCTAGGGGATAGATTCGCTATTTACGGCAAGTAAAATGGAGTCCGGAAAGGAGGTATAAAGTTCGGCTAAATTAATGTTACCGTGATAACGTAATTATATTGTAGATACATAGCAATAACAGAAGCGATTGGCAATATTGTACATTTAACAAAAAAAAAGGAAAGGTTATTAAAAGATCATTCCAATATTACGTGGAAATACAGATTGTTTAATACGTTCGTAAATGTAAAAAGAGTGCATCCCCTAAAATTTGAATTTCGAAAGATATCTTATTTGGAAATATGAAGTTGGTATTTGTTGGGAACAGAGTTCTGCAGAATTACAATTGAATTACTCCAGAAATTATAATTACAAAGTAATTGAATTACATCGTAATCCAGTCATATTGTAATTTATAATTCAGATCTTCATTCAATTAAATTACAATGTAATTCGTAATTGCAATTGGAGTACAATTATAAAATACTTTGTAATTAAATTACATTAATTACGAATTACGATGTAATTAAATTAAAATTAAAAATTAAAGAATAATAAAGTAATAGGTAAGAAGAGGTTGAAAAGGTTTCAAACACACACACAGAAGGAATTTATTATTTACAAATTTATAATATATCTGAACACAGAAATAACTTCTGCGTTACACATTTTTTAAATTTCAAACATAAACATGAAATAGCGTTGAACGAGAACGAGGAATAGAAACTACGCCGCACAGACAGCAAAGAAGTATATGAAATAAAAACATAAAAATATATCGCACTTCTTCGAAGTTCTGGGCTATAATTTGGAGAGCTGCATTTTAATTATATTGTCTTTCAATTACACATCTGATTAAAATACTTAGTAATTGAATTAATTGAAAGGTTTGAATTATGTAATTCGGGAAAACGTTTGTGGCTTACCAAATGCTTCTAGCACATGAACATTTCATCTATCAAATCGTAATCGACGCGTTTACCACAGCCTAATAATTAATAATTATTATACGTAGGAGCCGCGTGTTTTGTGCTATCTCAAGGCCTGGCTGAATATTCATCCGATTTCCCGAATGCATGGAATTTCAAGCGAACTTTCAAGGGAAGAACGTATCATCGCATGACGAACAATTATGTTTCCATCCTCTTGAGTCTACAATAAAACGGATGCCATACCATGGTCCCTATCTCCGACACGCGTTACCGTAATGGCCGAAGAGCTTTTCGCGTGACCGAGACGATCTTTAGATCCGATTTCTTGATAGCATCCGTATTATTAGGCTACCAAATTGACAAATCGACCGTGCTTGGACATTGAAAACGACCGTAAACAACTTCAAACAGTTTTTACATTCTTTATCAGTTTTCCTGATAGCAATTTGTTGAATTTGTCGTGTAAAGACAGTTCAGCGGTGATCGAATTGTAAATTGGTTACGGTTTTCGCCCGTTCGATCGAAAGATCCAAACTAGGATCGAAACGTTGATTTTGTTTGATAATTAGCAAAGTTGCTTTGTAATTAGTAATAAACGATCGAACCGTTGCGCCGAAAACACTCAACATTTATTGAAAGATCGAAATGCTTGACATTTGTGAGCAAGCGTAAAACTACCCTCCGGGTGACACGTGTAGCGTTTTCGCAACTATCCAGCGCGGCGCGGCACGGCGCGGCGTGTTGAATCAGCATCACCATTTGCTTTGTGCTAAAGAGAAGTTTACCCGTTGCGCCGGTCTTCGCAACTATGTGTCCAATATCGCGATAATGCTTGCCGCGGTTGTTTGTACGTCCAGCGGCACGTGACGTGGCACGTGTGTAAAACCACACCATGGACTCATCGATGTGGACCGTGGCGAAACGGCGATAATATCTGGAGCCGCGTATCTCCGGGATGGATCTTAATATCCGTTCTCGCGTCCCCATCCTAATTGGTTTATTTTAGACCTGCCAGGAGATTTGAATTATGGCCATTTAATGCTGGGGGCTGCAGCTTTCGGAGCCTCTTTCGCGGACTCCTCTCGCTCTCTCTCTCTCGTTTCCTCTTTTATTCCCTTGTTGATCGTTGTGTTCGCCCTCTTTCACCATCTGCCACAGCTCTTTTTCCTCTCCGCTGTCACTTATCCGTCAATTCCGTGCCTTCCTGGCCCGGCAGGCTTTTCTTCCTGTCATTGTATACCATTTTCAGCCGTCTTCCGCGCCCGCTTCGCTGCACCCTTCGTCCTCTGGTTCGAAGCTTCGCCATAGCCATCGCACCCAATTTCGACCGATAGACACACACGACAGCTGCAACGTTTATACTGAGCTGCCGTGCATACCCTTAATATCCGCCGCAATCTGTAATTAAGCCTCCGCTACCCATTAGCCTCGCTACCCAGCCCAAGACACGCTGCTGCCTGCAAATCCCACCCCCTGGATTTTTTAACCCACCTCCGAAGCCCAGGAAGTTGGGATACCGAGTATCCTTCCTACGATCAGGGTAGTAACTTTTGCATAATGGTCACGGGCTTCTTTTCGACGGCCTTCTAATAGCTCTTTTGTCACGCACCCCTGAAAGGTTCGCTAACTCAAGTTGCGGTGTATGGGCTAACGTAGATTCGTTTTGTTTGTTTGGAGAATGGAGACTTTGTTGGGAGTGTGTTGGAAGGGGCATGAACAGACTTTTAGAGATTCTTCTTGAAAAACGTAACTTTTATTCCTCGTAACTGGACTACAGTAATCGCTCCTTCGTTGTCCTGAATCGCGGGCACGATCGTTGTCCACTGCCTGTCAACGAGAGGATTATGGAGGGAACGGAGAACAATAGGAAAGGAATATGGCAAGGGAAAAAGGGAAAGACGCAGTCATAAATCAAAAATAGTGTCCGGGCACGGTCGTTGTCCGCTGAAACCCCCGGCCTTTGGACAACGAAGGAGCTTTCACTGTATGGAGTGTTACGCATTTATACTATGCGAGAGGTAAGGGGAAGCAAACATGGTTGCCATCGTTGACAGGATAATTTTAAGGAATCCTGGCGTCCCGATCTGGTGGCGGTCGGCTTTGCAAGCGAATCGCTCGGTAATATCGTCGGGTAATACGACGGTGGCGGAAGGTGACAACAAAATGCGCTAATAGTACATCAAAACTCGAGGTGCGGGCGCTCCGGGTTAAGCTGTCTGCGGAAAAATGAGGGAAGAGGGGCGGTTCTCGGGGGTGGCCTGGTCGGAGAGGGGCGGGGAGAGACAGGAAAAAGCCAACATTAAGAGGCGCTGAGCTGGCGACACGGCAATCTCAGGAACTGGCAGGAAAAAATCCGAGCGTCGCCCGTTGGCGCGCTTCAAAAAAAGAACTGGCTAAAAGGTCGTTAAGGTTAATGCGCCGCGAGAAGACGAGGATGGCCTGAAAGAGCGGTGGCTCTCGGTTGTTCGCGGTTCATTTTCGGGGGTGGCTGACTCCGGACGAGGGTTTGCTGAACCATTGGGGGTGGCTCGACGAGCGCGCAGCTTTGATACGTAATTGGCTTAAAACTTAAAACGACGTAACCGGTTCACCCATTGGTCACCGTTGCATCGATACGTTCTAGAACATTGGGATGGCGAGAAAAGAATTAGAATCCTGAAGAATTTAGTGTTTCTCATACAAAATGTATAATCGAAACACTAATGACCAGACAGGGGATTTTATGCATTTATGACAACAACGAGTAGCTGTAGTTTAAAATAGCAAAAAAAAAAAATTAGAAGTTATAGTATTTTCAATCTATCAAACATATTAAGAAAGAAGATTTTCTATTTCACCGTAGATTGTTGTAATTCAGTTAGAAAAGTTTTATTTCGCATGAAGATCCGCTGTCTACTAATGACATATTTAACGCATCGTTTCATTTCCACATAGATAACTTTTATCGATAATAATCATACATATGCAATATTAATAAAATCTTACAATAGAAACTACTTTGAGATTTCTCGAACAAAATTACCTTTCAGAAACGTAGAATTTCATTCATAGGGGAAAAGTAGATCCAAGAAACCAACGAACTATGCTAATACCAAAGACAAAAGAATGAAATAATGGAAGCTATACAACCGTGCTAAATAAAGATATGAAAAGAAAGAAACGAGACAAAGGAAGGATCCTGAAGGAGACAGAAGCGATACGGAAGAGAGAGACAGAGAGATAGGAAAGAACTTGGATAATCAGAAGAACAAACTGAAGAGAGGGTGCCATGAAATACTCTACGAAATAAAGAAGACAAGACCGAAACCATAAACTTATACATATTTATAAACCTAGTCTGAGAAAATCTAAAAAATTTTGTTAAAATGATAATGGTTAGGGTTGTCATCGAAGGGCAAGGCATTGCAACGCTTTTTAATACGTCAGATAGTAAACTCGACGATAGAAACTGTCGGAAATGTGTTTTGAACTGAAGGACATTAATATAATTCTGTGAAATACGACGATTGTCTCGTTCGATCGAGTCTTTTCGCCAGGGGTGCGGAGCAAACCGCAACCTTCCGCAGCATCCGAGAGGATCGTCGAGCCAAGGTCTCGTATCATGGTTTGTTACACCCCGTCCGATACGAGGCGTTGCACACGCGTTGAAAGAAACAATGGGCTCGCCGGAACGATCCCAGGAGACGCGTAGCTCGCGCGATGGTTTCCGGTCGGTCGGGACTCGATGCGATGGCGGCGTTAAGAGTTCCCATCGCGTCGTGTTTCGCGACACTCTCTTGACTTTACGGTTGACTTGGGTTTTACGGCCAGTTAAGGTTCCACCGCGTTGGTCTCGGGAATTTTCGTTTCAAGGTTTCGATTGGCGAGCCGGGGAAAGAACCAAGAGGGAAAGAGAGAGCTTCAGATCCGCGTCTACAAGTGAGGCTACGCTCGGATGGGAGTCGCCCGGGTTTATGGAGAACTGTCAAAACTAAGGATCGTGACTGGGAAAGAGTGTGCTTAATGTTAATTTCTCCGGGAATAACCCACCGAATAACGTCGCCGTCCATCCATGAATTTAAAGGTGCGTACTTCGGTGAATAGAGAAGGCGTTAATACGCCCGACAAATTTCGTTATTACGTACCTTCCCGGGGAAACGGAGACAGCGCGGAGAGAGCTAGGCATTTACATTGTATATAAAAAGAGAGAATCGTAGCGGAGGGCATGGGGCACGTTCTCCTCCAGAGAAATCCTTAAAGCCGTTTAAGCCCTGCGGTGACGCCGGATCTCACGTAGCCACGGTGGAAGAGGACGCGGAACGCCGGCGTCCAACGACGGATGAATGGAGCTTAACTCTGCGGCCGTGCGATTTGTACGCGTGTTCGTTTGCCGTCGATTTGAAAGGTTAATTCACTGATAATCGGCCTTCGCCGGCTCCAACCCCTGCAACCTTCCAGCCCCCCTTTTTCGACCACCCGTAACGGCTGCCAATATGAACGTCGAACAACCAGACTATTAATTAGCAAATTCGCGGGAAACTGCTAACACGTTCACCGAGTGGCACGATTGTTTCTCCGTGTTCAAAAAAGTTCATTTTTGCGACGGTAGTTTGCGTACTTCGCTTATACATTAAAATTATTAGAAACGATTAACCGCCGACGAAAGCGTCGGAATAATTCCGCCTAGACGCAAAACACTCCGAAGAAGTGCTAAAAATTTCATCCGACAAAGGGAAGCTTTGCATGCACGATCTTAATAATAGAATTAATGCCATCCCGTCGTCGCGTAAAGTAGAGGGAATTCCAATTTCTGCGTTGCTCACAGGCAAGGAAGCCGTACGATAAATTCGAAATTTTGTTTCGTGCCAGATAAATTTTAATCCTTGCCGGGGTCGTCGAGAGTAAAAGGCACTCGCGCCTCTTCATAAGAAGATATTACAATATGTAAAGAGCGGGAGAGAGAGAGAGAGAGAGAGAGAGAGGGTGACGGGGGTGAATGCGGGATCATCCTATCCATACCGTCGCCATGATATATCATAAGTTCCATTATCCGAGAGCAGTGTTACATTATCGCTGCACGTTTCGGCTTAAAGGCATCCCTCAGGTGAAATGGCCGACGCCATTCTTGCGTTCTACGTTTCTGTGTACGACGCCGTGTAAATTGAATTTAACTGCTCGAACGAAAGAGGACGTGTCTCGACTCTTTAACCACGCTCGTCCCCTCCCCCTTTCTGCACTGTACTTTCGAGGAGAGGACGGAGAGGTAATTATGTGACGTCTATTCGATACGCTAATGCGATCGCGATACGCTACGCTCCCGATGAAATTTTATTGAGGATTTTCCACCGGGAGATTTAGACGCCAGGGTAAAAGTCTATACCGGGTAGAGTCTAACTTACCGCGCGATTAGGCGAGCGTTGCCTCGGGAATATTGAAAACTGACTCTCGACACTGGAATTAGTATAACTTCACCTATCTTTCGACAAACACGTTGTACTTATTAAATTATTTACATCATTGTCTGTTTATAAACGTTCCGGTTTTCTTCGACCTCTTCGTTGTGTCTATTGAATCGTTACACTGCAGGTTTAAGGGGGGAAATCTGTGTAAATGGCCTGTTTTTCAAGAAATTTGTTGAAAAAATGTAATGCGTAGATCGATTTAAAATTTCAGGTATCATTTATTGATGTTATAGTGTAACAAAAAATATTTTTTGTAAAGTTTCAAAAACGCTCAGCATGAAGCTTTCCTTTATATTAATAAATAATTAATATTTTAAATAAAAAAGTAAAAAATCGGAACTCGTCATGCTGAGGCGAATTGGTTATTGAATATATATACCAAGTTTCATACAGATCGAGTGCGAAATTTTGCGTTTCGAGAAAAATGCGTTTAAAGTTTGAGTAACAGAAAAATTGTGAAGAAATCGTAATGCATTTTAACTTACCGCAGTTTTTTGCTAATCTGCGATTCCAGAGCCATAGAACAGATCTTCCTCTTCGTGAAAATATTGCATTTCAGCCGTTTTTTCTTCTTTTCGAGAAGCACGAGCCTCTTCAGTGCACTCTTCAGCGGAGTTCGAGCGAAGCGTTCAATACAACTCTTCACTTTATTTTGAAAATAACGTACAAGAACATCTCTGATAGGTTTCTAATATATTTTATCGTATGCCTGAGGAAATTTCCTATCGATTTATGATATGATTATCATATTTATACTAAAAATTTCATTTTACAGAGGTTTCCCCCCTTAATATAATAATAAGATAATTTTTATTTTATTTTTAGTCGAACGATTTGTACAAGTAGCGAAATGATTACTTTCCGATAGAGTACTTTATGGAAGTTCGTGTTCGTCGAACGTAATTATTCAACATAAATAGTAGAAGAAACCGAGCCGTTTCCATTCGATCCACCCGTTATAACAACAGCTATGTGGATATTAAACGTATTCAGAATGTTTTCGCCGTCGAGGGGGGTGAGTCTCGGTGCAGTGACTTTGCATTAGAGGTTTTCCAATATGGAACCAATCCTCCTGACTTCTGACCCCTAACCCCTGTCTCGTTCATCCCCCCGACCTTACCAGCGACCAACATCGACCTCCCCATCCACATCGTCCTCACGTCATACCACGCGATGTTATCCGCTGGGTATTATGAGTTTAGAAATATCATAATATCGGCGACGTGTTTCTGCGATATTGAATTTTGAACAGGGCGTCTCATCCGGCGAAAAATCGTGGAATTTCGTAGCCGTGCGCGTGCACTTTCCCGTACAAAATTGGACAAAACGAACCTATGAAAATAAACTGCTCTAAGAATTGATATGCACCATACATTTTCGAAGATGTCTAATGAAAATGACGATATTAATAAATTGTTCAATTTATAACGATGTTTTATCCGATCGATTGTATGCTGTTCATTTTTATACTCCGAAAGAAACCAACCGCTTTGTAAACGTACAAAATAGACGGTTTACATCTAAAAAATGAAAAAAAGAAATTCGGGTGACCTACAAGACGACCAGATACGTTTAAGGACAAATCGCAGGCCAACGTTACACGAACGCAGCATCGGATCCGCAATAATTCGCATCGAAACTGCACCGAAACCTCGCAACCCCGAGTATTCTTCGACCCGTCCGTAGTCCGCCGGAGGCTTAATAGCTTCCTTGATTGCGTACTTCCCTTCTCCGCGCTTTGATAGACCGCCATTAAAAAGCTCGCGAGGAATATTCTTCCGATAAGACCGATTAGACAGCTCGTTCAATAGAAACGTTGTTCCCTTGAATGGCATGCGAACCAGGACCGAGGAAGATGGAGCGGGGAACCGAAAATGGAGCCCGGGAGAAAGACCGAGAAAGAAACGGAAAGAACAGAGAACGGAGTGACAGAGAAGGAGAAAGTGAGAGAGAGAGAGAGAAACGTGGATACGGGAGACGTGAAACGGAATGGCTGAGGGGGTGTGCAAGGGGGTGGTGGGGTAAAAGAACGAACGCGGCCGAGCACACCGTGAGATTCTCAGATAAAATATCCAATTTAAAGTTTCATCGTAATTTTACGATTCTTGGAAGTAAATTAATAGTATTATCTGCCGGGCTACCTCCCGCGCAGCCCGTTCCTTCTTACACCCCCCACCCCCCTCTAAGGTCTGCCTCTCCGTCATCTTCGTTTCCGTGCGACTCGAACCTCTGGAACACCCCCCCCCCCTCGCCTTTTGGTTGAAACTCCGTGCAAAAGGAACTTCGAAAATAAGCAGCCTATTACTCATTATCCGGCACGCTTATCGGGGGAACCCGGAGTTCCGGGGGACGATCTTTCTGTTGGCCGGGAAGTTCGAGTTTTCGGAAGCGGAAAGGCCTCGAGACTTTTAAAGCGGCCCGCCGACACCGAGCCATGCCTTACGAGCGGAAAGTCGATCCGAGATACCCGTTCCCGAGATGATCTATGTATTTGTTGTTGGCAAATTGAAAGGAGTTTGCGCGACCCTTGTCTTGTTTCCCCGAACGGAACGCGCGATTTTTCCTCACGGATTTATGGTCGCGAAGAAACTCGCGTTAATGGTCCGCCGGGATTATCTTCGATGTTTAATGGTTGTCCTCATCCTCGGTGATTCATTGCGCGTTTACGATTGTTAACCCCTTGCCCCGCGACTTACATATTTTACGGTTGCAGCCGTCCGTCCGCGTAAAAGCCATCCGACGATTTCCATCTTTTACACGGCGTTTCGTCCTAGCAGAACGAAGTGACCGTGCCACGAAGTTCGTGAAAGGATGTGGATGTCGTGCAAGTAGAAAGACTCGTTATGTAGTCAGAGCGGTAGCTCCCCACCAAAGGCTAGGCTATCCCGAGTTAGGACTGGGTTAGGCGAGCTCTATGACTCGCGGAAACCGAGGTCAGACATCATCCAACTCTGTCGGTAACAACAACAACAACAGTGGCGCGTTCGTGGTTACCTTGGGCTCGTTGTCATCCAATGGCAGGTCGTCGAACTTCCTCCGCGGAAAAGGAAGTTTGGCCACTTTCAGCCAACCGACGCTGAACTTCATGGTTCGCGGGAACCAGGGGGGAAAGGGGTTATCAGTTGCATCGGTCAAGTCTCGCCGGGCAAATCAACGTTCCCACGATCCTTCCAAGGACGATTACCGGGACAGTCCTGTTTGCTATCGCTTCGGCGTGTCCAGGAGCCGGCGGATTTGTTGGGCGAAAGCCAGATATTCTCCTACCTACAGTCATATCACCCATTCCCCCCCCATCGCCCTCCCCCTGTAAGTCAGCTAAATCTGATTGAACTTCATGAATGATTCAGTTTGTTTTTCTAACCTGAGGAGAAACGGCGCGACACGCCCCGCCGGGATTTTCGTTTAATGAGCGCCACGCGGGTACACAATCTTCATTTTTACCGTGTTGCATATGCATTTGTGTAGATCGAGGCGTTGACGATCCTTGAAAAAATCTACATGCGGTGTTGGGCTTGAATCACATTTTATTCGAATCGGAATAACGAATGTATCATTAATATTCGGTTATCTATTATCCGAGGTGTTCGCTCGGAGGACGTTTAAGATACGGGCAAAATGATTTTCATTTATTGGGTTGGCGAATAAGTTCGTTCGGTTGCTGTTCCAGCGTAAGTTTCATTCGGATTTGCTTTTCTTTTGTCAGCGCTATCGTGCAAATCGAATACACATTCGAAAGGTTATGTTTCACTGTTTATGTCGTACGATTGCTAAGAAATTCAAATCATTGACCACTCGGAATAAATTGATTAGGCTTGGCTGGGGATGCTTTGCCTCATTCTGCGTATTCACCGGATCTGGCCCCTTCTGATTATCATTTGTTCCGGCCGCTACAGAATTCCATGAACGGGAAAACCTTCAGGGATGAAGAGGCCGTTGAAAACCACCTGGATTGGTTTTCGCCGATAAGCCACGGAAGTTGGTGAAAAGATGGCGAGAGGTCATCGATAAAGACGGCCAATATATAATTGATTAAAAATCTTGTGTATCCAAATATTGTATAACCAAACGTGTATACCCCATTTTTGTCACGAATACATAAAATTCGCAGTCTGCGGATCGTACGTGAAACATTTACAGGAATATCAATTAGGCGGGCAAGCAAGGTGTTGAAACGCGAGCAGACGCAAAGGAAGATTGGTAGGGCTGCATCGGTAATTCATCCGGGCTTATTGTGCTCGTGGCAAACAACTGGTTCGCACTCCGTAAATTCCGCGATCGCAAGCAGTGCTGAATAACACGTCCGGGAGTGTGCTTGCAACGTGAACAGTTTTTCCAGCGCGGAGGATCCACGAATTCTTCGGCTCGGAGGTTTTCAGGGGCGGGGGTGGTGTGAGTGTGCGCAGTTGTGTACGAAATACACGAAGAAACCGGTGGGGGTGCCGCGACACGACTAAAGAGGGTTGAAGCAACGGGGAATCGGGGGTGGGAAAGACGTCGTGCGCGGGGGTGGGCCGGGTTAGATAGGTATTTTACGTTTGAGGGGTCGGTAAGCTCCTGATGTATTACTGGCTGAGCCTGCGGAGTCAGCGCTGCCGGTCCAACAAACTGGACAATCCGATTTTTTCCAACTCTCTCACTCGCGCGCGCGCGCGCGCGTTCTGCCCTTCTATCGTCTGTCCGACGGGAAAACCGGCGAACGCGGAGGAAAGAAGGAAAATTCCGGCCGGAATGGGCACGGAACGGAACTCGCTCCTAGGCATGATACAAATTGTAATCCGGCGCGATTGGATTTCGAAATTAACGCTGCCGCGGCGACTGTCTTCCTCGGAATCAGGTCGTCTCGAATTTCGCGCCGTTAACATTAATTTCTAAATTGATTTGGTTTTAAGGAGCCTGCTGGACCTGCACGGCGCCTATTGCTGACTCGACAGATTTCATCAACTTTCTATTGCCACGCGCGACAATCGAACCTGCGGAGTACATATTGCAAGCACAAACAATTTTGTACAACGACTGCATCGCGAGCGACTCGGTTAAGACGCGCTAACGAGTTCGGATTTGCAAACAATTCCCCGAGCAGTTGCAATTGAAACGTCTTACGTTGAGAGGAAAAATAAGAGTACCTCGCGTGCGTAATCCGGTGAAATCCGCTTTATCCACGATGAATTATGAAAATATGCGACAAAACTTACAGAACTTTAATCTTCTGGAATCTGACTCCTTCTTAGTCAATTAACATAATTAACTGCAAAGCCTGACAGAAGCAGATCTGGCCAACGTTTGCTCCAACATCCGCTAAATTGAAGATTACATCGTTACCCTTTCTTACAATTGCTTTCCATACTTCGAAGGGCTCGGTATCCAGCAGACAGAAGCGCCTCCATATCGTTATTGTTGTTATAAGCTCGCAGTACAGCAACCAGGCAAGCTTTTAATCAGCTTACTCGCCTAATGGCATTCGGAAAGCTTCGCTCGCAGAACGGAACACAGAATAACGCGCGCGCGGCGCGAAAAGTGTGCGCGGTCGAAAGTCAAACGAGGCGGATACGATCGGACACCGATCAAGGTTGACCGATTACGAGGTAGCTATCCGATTAGCGAGAACGCGTTTAGCCCTCGCGATCGACACTCATTACCGCGCGGTACAATTTTCTCTGCTGCGTCATCGAGGCACGTCTAATTATCTTCATCAAGTGGCGGTGCTCGTCGCTAAAATCAAACTGGGACGGGAGGGCGGCGCGCTTCCGGGTACCGGGATCCGGATGCATCCCTCGATACTGCACATCTGCGCCAAGTACGGCTTACTTATTTGGCAAATTGACGTGTACACAGAAACGCACGGGGATACCGGCTGTTCCAGCGGTTCCCATCTCCAGGATCTTGCAGTTGATTTGTTGAAACTCTACTCTTTTTCGTCGCTGAGAACATTTACGGTGGATCGTGAAATTTCTCACCTTCGGGCGACGGATCGTTCTTCAGGATGTTCTGGATGTAATATAAAAAAGGCAACGACATTTTTGAAAATTAGACAAGATACTTATAATTCTTACTAAATTAATGCAATTACCAACGTTTGGGTTCGATTCACTGCGTCGTTTAAGAATTATAGCAACTCAAAGTTTGCGCATTTGAACACGTCTTCTTACGGAGTATTCATAAAATTCCACTTCAAACCCTATTTAAACCTTGAAAAAACGCAACTAGAAACTCCAGTTTCTTTTTATATGTAGTAAAAATTGTGTAATTCATTATGTCCAAAATTTATTAGGATTCACTAAACAGTTACAGAGCAAAAATATTATGAACTGTTACAAAACGTGAAATTTAGAAGTGTAGACCACTGACTGTAGCTTCTGAGGGTACAGTATTCGCAAAAGTTTAATGCAAAATATACCCACGAATGGCTTTCATTGCCAATATATTGATGGATTTCGAATTTCTTGTACTTTTGTCTCTAACTAGCTGCAATAAAATTTGAAAGCTTTCTTCGTCCATTCGAAGAAAATTTTTGTAGTCGTCCGCTTCTGTAGAACGCAAAGAATTCAGCAAATGTTCGTGTGCAAAGCGGCTTCTCAGCTTGTACCACTCTTTGGACCAGCGTCTAATTCTCCTTCTCTTTGATTTTATTTGTTCACACAGTAAAACAGTCAATGCTGGAAAACACACAACAAAAACACCACTGAAACAGTCCCGACCACGCAGCACGAATATTTTTGCCAGAATGAGTATTGGTGAGAATATTGATGCGCTTCAATATAGAGGGTCAATATTGACGCGAATATTGACGTATGTACCTCTCCTTCGCAAAATATTAAAAGAATCGAGCAGGAGAATTCATGGATTTTCTACGATCCACTTGATCCGATCGTTTTTCTCGGATATTTAAAGTACGATATCCGAGTCTGCTTCACAGCCGAATTTCGCAGGTATATCGCGTGTCTAGCCCGTCGGAACTCGGCTCGGCCGAAGTTTGGGAACCGCTGTCTCATTCGGCTTCCCCATCTTGTTATCTTTAAGCTTTCCGCTTTCTCTGGCTCTGGCTGCTCGTGCTTTCTTTCATTTCGTTGCGGACTGATAAATTCCGTCTTTCTCGCGCTCTGCCTCGAACACTCTCTCGCCCTTGCTATTCAACTTTTTCGTCTTCTTGTTTCGTGCCATTCTCTCTTTAGAGATATCCCCTTTCCGGTATTTTTTCGTCTTACCAGACGCAAAGACGCGCATAAACAGGATCGCTGTCTCTTCCGCGACCTTCCTCCGTTCGCCTCCCTGTTCCGCGTCTCTTCGCTCGTGCGTGGCTTTTGCGCGCCCTCCCACCCCCCCTTCGCAATAACACGGAGAGCGTGCAAATCGCGCGGTTCCATTTTTCCGTTTTTCCTGTTTCGAGCGTCGCGATGTATTATTCATTACCGCCGGCATTTTGGAGGTATTCGGGCACGCACGGATTTGTTTCTTCCGCGTGTGTGTCGTCTCTCGCGGAAATTTCCTTATTTTCTGGCGATTTTGTTTTTTCGGGTCTGGATCGGTCGCCGGGATTCCTTTTTGCCCGCAGTTTTCAATTTTTCAACGCTTTATCACTCGAACCGCGCGCGGTGGCTTCCTCTCTCCACGGGCTTGCTCACGTTCGCTCGAGTTTCTTTCAGTCATATCTCGTTATTCTTCTGGCCGCTTCTTTCCCGTGTTATTTTCTTTAAATCCCGCGTTTCAGATTTCCCCCTGAAATCTTCTTATAACGCTACTCGGTACGTTCTCTTTTCAGGACGTCTCCGCGAGAATACACTCGTCTCCGTTCTCCGTCTCTCTCACTGCCTCAGCATTCCCTTCCCCCTTGTCGCCTACACGCCTGGCACACTTTTATTACGTTAACAGCACTTTTCTTCCCGTCACGTTCAATCCTCCTTTTTCCCCGTAACTAAATACTCGTCTAATTACAGTAAGCTCCCCGCGGCCGAGCCAGATAATTCTAGTTTTTTAAATTTTCATTTAAAATGTTCGCCCGCGCACGGGGGCGTCTGCATCGAAACGCTTTCACATTAAATGTTTCCGTCATCACTACCACTTTGGCAGCCGTTCTCGTTCTGCAATTTGTACTTGTCACTTTTAACGCTTAACGAGTCGGGGACGTTCTATTTATTTTGGTTGCTTCATCGAAACCACACTCGAGAACTACACAAGATTCTTGCTGAATCGCTGTCGGATTCTACTGGGGTTGAAATCGAGTTACGTTACGCTACGCAAATTCGTAACTGCTTCCATTTTACGGAAAGATATACTTACGACCGCGTGCAAGAGATCGCATCCTTCTGCTTATTTCACGCAACAGTCTTGTCTGCAACTTCTCAAACGCTTTCGAACAACAAGTAAACCGATGAAACAATGAACTATATAATAGACCATTTTCACGTTGCTCGTCTCCCAGATATTAATAGAGGGAATCCTTCCGAAAAATTTTGCCGCGTCCCATTCACTTTCCCCCGTTTCTTTTCCCTTTTCCCGGGGTTTCTTCGCCGCCCCCCGCAGCTCCCAGTCACGCTCGTTCCGCATTTCCGCGGCGGCATAGAAACCGGAGAGCGACGAGGGGTTGGAAAAGAATATTAAAGGAAACGTCAGGATATGCGCTTTCATATTTCGACGGCGTCTCGCACGCGACAGCCAGGGGGTGCATGTATGCACGCGGCCTGGCGGTAAGAACCGGCCCGGGTGGCACGCCGCCGGGATGGGGGACGGGGGGTGGATGTTCGTTTCTGAAAGGGAATGTCGCGAATTCGTATTAGAGGATACGCGAGTGCGGCTGTGCGCGCAGAATGAGTTCAAAGACCCTCCTCGGAGCCGGGCATCCCCTTTTCGCCACTCCGCGAGGCTCCGGCACGCTCAAACTGAAATCGAAACGAACGACGATCTCGCACCGCGACTCGGAATTTTTTCTCCCCGCGTCGCACACCCGGAATCGTACCCGACGTCTGCCGAAATGATTTTTTAGCGAAAATTTCGCGAAACACGTAGTCCATGCCGACGCTCGTCCTGGAAGCCGAAGAGACGCGGCCCTGTACGCATTAATTTACCAATGGTAGCGCTACTACTTATCAGAGGGTGCTTAGAAATATATTGAAACGATTGAAACGATGAACTTTGATCAATCAGATATTTTCTTATTTATCCTTTTTGGCAAAAGATCATCGAACAAAACGGAAAATATCTTATTCATTAAAGTTCATTTCTTGGATAGAAAATTGGGCTCTATTTCATTTTAAAATACCGATATTACTTTCTTGCCAATCCAATATGCCGGGTATTCCACCTAACTTGACTGACCACCTTAAATATCTTTGTTGTTTTTAAAGATACGTCAAATGTCTGAAGGAAAAAGTTGAATGGTAAAACGGGGCTTATCAAACCTCGGATTAATTATTTCAGTGTTTATTATTGTTATCTAGGTAAACATAATATTATTGACATTGTATTTAGCGTCAACTTAATTTCCGACATCAGCAAAAATATAAAAAGTCTTTAATTTATTATTGTTTTATGATGACTAAATACATATATTTCTGTTACAAATTCATATGTCATTTACTTTTGTTACACGCTTTTGTCTTCAATTTCCTAAAAATATAAGCGTCAACTTAAATACCGACGCGAGTGTACGCTTGGAAGATTAATTTACTAGCGGAGTTGTAACCACCCTGCAGAAGATGCTGAAGAAATCTTATAATTATTTTGATTTCACTGGATACGGTTCTGCTATCCTCCGTTTTATACGGTTTAGACTTGGACAATTCGAAACACCGTAATCCCTGCGGGTTAATCAAGATCGACCAGTGACACGGAGCGATTCGGATTAACTACCCGCGTAATCATTCCGTTCGTGTCCGTTTTGTGTGTTATCGTGATGGCGTTTTGCTCGAACCTGTCAAATAAATCTCCCGTTTGTAGAGGTCCGCGAATAGTTTTTCGTGTAAAGCCTGGAGACGAGGTTCGAGATAAGAAGTTCAAAGATCAATTTTAAGAGACGAAGCCACTTTCGGCCGGGAGCTAATCGGATTAAAAGTTTCGTCGTCGAATCGTTGATTACTGGCAAGAAATGAATTACAAATGGCGGGCATGCCAGGTGCTTTCCGGGTGTCTAATTAACGGTATCTGTGCCAGTTACACAGTCATACTTTGTTTGATACTTGCGTTACCGATAAGCAATTATAAACGTATCAAAACACACTTTACAATTCTACAAAGCACATCTACATCGCTTCCGATTAAATGTTTCTCATCTACGTTAATCTAATTATTATAAATTTGTCCAATGTCTCGCAGTGGTTTATAACATACCGTTTTGAAATGGTGTCGGTAAATATAAATCTAGAAGCGCTTCTCGAACGAGTATAATTCGTTTCAACGAACAGATTAGGTTGCCGCTCCCATGTTTTCTCGGGGCGGCACGTGTCTCGCCTCGAACAGTTATCCGAAATTCCACGGTTTCCGCTCAGGACGGAACTGTTTGCAAAGACACCGGATATAAAGTCGGCGCGGCGTTTCGCCGTGTCGCATCTGCATCCTCCGCTTCGTCTCGCGTCGTCTTTCAGCTTGCCGCGTCTTTTTGTTTGCCCTTTATTTGACAGTTGACACGCGACGTGCGTAATGGAATAACGACCCCGCCGAAACGGAAGTGGCGCGACGATCTTGATTCCCTGACGGAAGACAAACTTCAATCAATGCCGTCGAAGACGAGAGGCCCCCATTGATTTTCCCGTTAGCCGGCGACCGGGAGCACTCTTTCCCTGACACAGCGGAAATATCAATCGCTATTCCCTCGATCTGCTCCCACGATTTTCCAAACATATAGATCTTCGCCGTATTCTGCAACTGGTACAGTTCAAACAAACTTTGTTACGCGTTCTCATCGCTCGATCCAGTTCTGGAAGAATCTACTGGCAGTCTTGGATATGACGATAGTTGCGCTAGTATTTTCTGAATACTGTGGTTGTCCATGGCGACCAACGCGTTAATAAATAGAAAGAACTGGATTGTCTGTTTGGACGAAGATGAGCCGGCAACCGAGCGATTCCGGCGTTTCTCCCGAGAACAACGGGCTAGAGAACGGAAGACGCGAGCTCGTCGGGAGCGGTTGCAAAAATCTCGTGGCACGTGCCGATTTTCATGGAGGTGTCAGCCGGCGTGACGCGTGATTCCTCGTCTCCTAGCCGATCGAGCTTGGAAAACGCCCCGCGTTTAACCCACCGAAAGATATTTCCTTCGACCTCCTTTCCTACGTGGATGTCTTCCCAAAGAGACTAGACACCGGGCGACGCAACGCGCCCCGTCAGAGAGAAATCGGCTTCCGGGAAAAGGCGATTGGGAGCAATCGTTTTCGATACGTTTTCTCCCTCCCTCTCTTTCTATCTCTCTTCCTCTCTGTTTCCTACGGCGAGAATTAAAATTCTATTCCTTCTTTAAAATTCACAGCGCCGGCGAATCCTTCGTCCCTTCGGACCTCTCGATTTCTTCTTTCGGCCTCCACGCTTTTAGTCGCAGCGAAACCGACGAAATTTTCTAAAACGATGCCCGCCTGTTCCTCGAACGAAAACCAATTAATCTTGTAATTTTAGTTCCGGAAACGCCTTGTACAGTTTACTTTAAGATTTAAGGTTTGCGGCGGGAATTAACAGGGAATTAGAGCGAATTTATGGGCACTGAGCGCCGGCCATTTAATTATGCTTGTAGTCTGTTTAGCTCCGATGCTGCAACGATCGTTAGACACTCGTTGGAAACTCTTTCCCGAACGATGCGGAATAATCGTTGTTTGTACATGAAACTTACTCGATAGATACTAAAATACATCCTTCGAAAAACGTGATCGCGATTTCGATACCTGTTACGCTCACAACGGCGCCGTCGGTGTTGGATCGCGGGGACAGGCAGCGCGTCTCGCTAAAAGGCTTTTTAAATAAACCGATTACCATTCGCACCGTTCTAATTACAAACGAAGTTCCGGCGCGGCGTAACAACGAGAACGCACATCGTTCCGTGCGTCGCATGCAATGCGACAGCCGTTCGCGAGGGAACCGGGCGCGGGCGTCGCGACGCACGCCATCCGCTGGCCATTAAATCAGAAGCCATTAAACCGAACAACGTTACACCGAGCCGCGACGCTGTTACCTCGACACGAACACCCGCAATCTTTGCCTTTTTACCTCCCCCTCTTCGTTCCCGGACTTCGCGAAGGTGCGAACTCCCATGGTCGACGGCGACGGTGTTCATTGGACGGTCGTCAGCCCGGCCGTGCATTATCGTCGGCTTTCATCGGCTTTCATCGACGCTCGTGTAATGACATTCAACAGCGTCGTGTTATTTGGTAACAGTATTTTACCATTTGCGCATCTGGTGCGCAGCATTTTTATCTAATTTCAATTTTAAAGTCTTTGTGTTCATATAAGCTAAAAAATCCAACGTCATTCTTTGATCATGTTTGCTCCACAATATTAACCACGATGAACCTTGAAACATTGTCTGCTCGTAGAAGAGTATCCGACCAGAGCTTTATTTTTATATAACTTAATTAATCATCGTATTGATTGTCCCTCCCCACTTGCGCAAATCAATTTCAATGTGTATTGAGAACTAGAGCAGGATTTCAAACACTTAAAGCCAGATCTACTTATGGATTAATTAATCCAATAAATCGCGTTATCGCAGACTCTAGCACTCTCTATAATCGTACTGATTTTTTTACTGAGTCTTTGCACACTTTTAAAAAACAATTACGCAGAATTATAGGATAATGCCATAAGTTTCTGTGCATGTCCCTTCTTTGTTATTATACGAGTAGTCCTTTATTTTTGTTTGTATTGTAAACATTTATGTAAGAGGACTTCGGCCCATAATAAATAAATAAATAATAAAAAAGCTAATGTTAATAGGTATATTTTCTCGGAATTTTAGGTGAAAGGATTTATGTTGGTGTGAGACTTACAGTATGGCTAAATTAACCCTTTAGGGATGATGTCGGAGTACCATATTGACTGTTGTACACTTTTTCTATTGAATGTCTCATTTGTTCTCTTTGGATACTACATACTGCTAGGTACTTATTTCTGTATTATTTATACAGTTTTGACGGTTTCCATAGTTAGAATTAAGCGGCAGAAGTGATAATGGTTGTTAGCAACAATGAAGGCACCATTGAAGACTACCGGGCGGAACGGACAAAGGGTTTAATGCGGCAAACGCGTGTAAATTGTAAAGCAATTACAGACGTCAGGCGTAATACATGATATTTCGCGTTCGTAGCGGGCCGTGCGTATCGAAACGGAGAATTAAAGATCTTTGCACGATGGCTGGAAATAGAAAGTAGTATGCCTGGATATTTACTTACTCAGGAAGGAAGAGATGGACCGAACCGAAGGGGGTGGCAAGAAGCAGTAGGGAGAGAGAAGGAAAGTCGACCAGGTTGAAAAACCTGAGGGCGTAGAACAAAGACAGCGTCAGAGACAGAGTAAGTATCGGAATATAAAGGGATACAAAGGTCTGCATGGGGGTGTGCAGAGGGTGCAGGGGGTTTAGTATCTACCTTTCGAGCTATCGGTGTTAAAGGTATTTGCCGTGGGGTACAGAGGCATCATTAGAATCTACCCCCGGGTACCCTGGTGGCTCTTTGTGTCTTCTTCTTCTCGGGCTCCTTCTGAAAACCCCGCAGATCGGCTTTCCACTTTACTCCCCCATCCCCCGTGCAACTTCCTCCTCTCGCGGGGGTGAATGGCGTCTTTATCAATGCTTTGAAATCTCGATGTGGCAATGGATAAGACCGGTGCCCGTTCGAACGAGGGGGTTGGGGGATGTCGAGCAGGCTCTCTCACTCTCGAGGAGACGGGAGGGGGTGGGAATCGGTTGGGTAGCGAAAGCGTGGCGAAGTGGGGGAGGGGGGTACGAGATCTGGCTGGCGCGTCTCGAGAAACGGAATTAGATTTGTTAAGACCCCAGACGCCGGCGTGCCACGGGGAATTCACCGGGAGACGCTGAAAGACGCGGGACACTGGCGAAACCGGGGCTGATGGCGAAATGGGGGTCGCAAACCGGGTTGCGAAAGGGGGTTGCTGCCGCGCACCTGCATCCACCCTGCGAATAATAATGTCGCCGGCCGTCCACTCCGGCTCGCGATTTGGTTAATGTATTCGTAACGAGTCGCCCGTTCGCGATCCTGGATACCCTTTTGTGAGAAGGAGGTCGCCGATTGTTATGCGAACGGGCAACCCTCGCGATAATTATCGATCGATAGGCAGGGGAACGAGCGCGCTAGCTCGCGTTCAAATGGAAATCGGGATTTCTTTCGGTGGGAGAAACGCAACCGTGTCGTTGTTTTAATCGAGTGCATCCCTGGTGTCTTAACTGGGGAACGAGCTTCCGAAGGGGATGTTCCTGTTAGTAATTAGCAGACCGCGTAGGTTTTCATGCAAATTTTTCATCTTCTTGGACGATCACTCGGAATCGGGAGAGACCGAACTCTTTTGTTCATAGGTAGGCACGCAGGAACATCCGTATATTTCGAGCATGCGTTTAATTAACGTTTCGGGGCTACTCAGGGTGGACCGGAAACCGTAGTACGGTCTGGCAGGGGGTGATTCTATATAAAAGAGTAAGACAAAAAGTTCGGTTTAGGGTAATTTCGGGAGAGATGTTTTTCGTGTGTAATTTACATCATATTAACCTATACAAATAGCCTCGTTTCGAATTATTACGTTCTTATTGTATGCTGTTAACTATCAGTATCGACTTAAATAGAGACATTGGTTTCTCCTTTACGATTTGTCATCCTATGACAAAATTTTTGTACTGGTTCTTATTTTTGTATATATAGGTGCGTCTCTCCCTCAATTTAGGGATAGACTTTATGTAAGTAATTTATGTAAGTATACTAGGCAGTCGTTTTCGTCACAGGAGCATCCCTTTTTCAATTAATTACAAAGCGATAAATTAAAACTGAGACCTTTGTTTGACACACTATTTGTTAACATCATACACTTTGATTAATTAATATTGCTAATTATTTAGAAAAAGGTAAATACTCATCTCTGATTTTGATGAAATTTTTAAATTTGTTATAGATTTCGAGATTTTGAACAACTTTTTCCTGTTCATATATGAGGGAATCTCTTTTAGTTTTCGAGATATCCGCAAAAAACTATTAAACATATACAACGTATACTACTTTATGTAACAAGTGTGGTAGAGAAAAAAAACGAATAGAAGTAGAGAGAAGAGGCTATAAATAAAGGAGTGCGTCTATCCCCAATTAGGAGTGCATCTCGCCCTAGGCCCTGGGGAGAGATGCACTTTTTCGACCTTTTTTAAACAGTATAATAATATATTAATATAAAAGTTTTACTCATGTAACGTTATATTTTATTAAACAGATTTAAGTAAAGAATTTAACTATGCCTGTCTACACTTTCCGTTCTTTTTAATACAATTTTTATAAGCAGAAAACAAAATGTGGTGCGTCTCTCCCGAAATTACCCTAACATATTTTTATCCGAAGCTTCATTTTCGACAAAATCGAGTTTAACGAGTCTGACGCGGCTGACCATGATCAACCAATTCTACTCCTGCAGAAGTTAAACTCGACTTTCCCGAAAACGAGGCGTCAAACGAAAAATTGTTATTCCTTTTTATCGACTTATTTTTGCATTTATAATCACCCTCAGCCCGGTTGTACTACGCTTTCCGGCCGACCCTGTATTAGAAAGAGTAAGAAGGAGGGTACTTTAGCGAAAGTGTTCGCGTTATTACTAGCCGACAGTCTATGAGTAAATGAATAGGGAGAAAGGGGATGGAAAAAGGAAAAGTTTTAGTGGTTCTTGCGAAGGGTATTGTGGCTTGAATGAACTTTTAAAATTTTGAGGATTCCGTACGAGAAAGTTTAATCTACTAGTTTGCCTTGGACTTTAAACACTGCTTCTAATCTATTAAATGTTTTAATTATACTTGCGTAGTTACGCAGGCTATCTACTAAAAGCAAAGGGAATTCAAACTAAATAATTGGAACGCCTAATTTTAACTAATAATTGTATTTTCTTCTCGATAACATGCGCACGAATTTTCTATTTAATACTAGAACTACTAGATCAGTTAATATAACGGGTTTCAAATTTTCCGTCTCGCTATTACTGATGTTATAAAGTTTCGTGGGAAACTCTTGGACAAGTGTCTTCGAACAAGCACACGTCACATCGAAACATGTAGGAAATCTGCATTTTCACCACGCCATTTTTCTAAGGAAATTCTCGGCAGTCGCTTCTACCGGTGGATGCTCCCAGCGTTAAATCTGCAGGAGGCTACTTTCAATTAGTATCTCCATCAGCAACGAGCAGTAAAATACAGTAATGGGATTCAGAGTGTACTCAGTGTAGATTACGTTGAGCAAGAAAGAAAAGACCGGACGTGCAAAACGAAAGAAACGGCGAACGGAATTGCGTATTAGGATAGCGTGATTGATAGGCTGATTAGCGGACCGTGCAAGAAACTACGATGAGTAAAAGAGAAAAAAAGAGAGAGAGAGGGAGAGGGAGAGAGAGAGTGTAAGAAAGGTCCAGCGTGACTGCACTGCAGCGTAGTCGAAGCAGAGAAATTGAGCTCGCACTGCTCGCAGCAAAAGACGAGGGCGCGCCTTTTGCAAAAGAATTACAACACCGGTAGAGGATTAAGCTTTTGATGATAACGAGCGATAACATTAAACCGTGTGTTTCGTCCGCAGAAGGGGCTTCTTTTTTCGAGCTGCGCACAGGCTCGGCTCTTTCGTGGCCGCGTTGCACAAGCTAAATTATTCGTGGGATATAACGAGTGCATACATTTTCCAAGACAACGCTTTCCGTTTCCACAAAGTGCTAATTAAAGGTGCAGGCAGGTTCTGCGTCTACGCGAAGGAGCACGCGGCCAGCGTTTTTACGTCTTCATTTCACCGTGAATTCACTTTGGAAACCGTCTGCTGCTATTCTTCTCTCTCTCTCTCTCTCTCTCCTCCTGCTCTCTCTCGTCCTCTCCCATTTTCGTACATCCTATTCCTGGAACACGAGCCCCGAAAAACGCTAACAAGTTTACGCGGTTGCGTTTGTTTATTTCCGCTGTAATTAACGGTGCATTGAAACTTTAAAAAATCGATTGCTTTTTATTATCGTTTTTTTTGGAGAGTCTCATTTTTTACACAACACTTTATCTTATAGGGTAAAGTATCCAAATATGAACCAGTTCTTGTTGATGTCAGTTTTTGATTATTTTAGAATGCTCTTTTTCGTCCAAAAAATTACTATAAATTAGATTCTGGGGTCAAGTTTGTTCAAAAATTAATACAGCTTGGGAAAAATATCTTTTTCCGTGGTGTGTCATTTGCTGGTTCCAGCGAAAGGGGTTCTTAATGTGGTGTACCTTGAGTCCCTTATATGACACCTAGTGCCATATTCGGCAGCCACAGCAAGAATGTCAATAGCTATACCCATATTAGGGAAGCCTTGGTAGTGCCATATTGGGAACTCCACGTGGACTGATAATACTAGCTACTGACAAATAGAAAATGAATTTCAGTCGAAACCAACAGTTGGCAAACATTAATATAAATAAACTGAAGCTACAGATATGTTCAAACATTTCAAAATCACTTACCTTCCTCGAAAAAGATACAATTGAAAATCTAACCACAAAAACATTTAACACGTGGAAACACAACTGGCGACTTTTCGTTTACAAGATATAAGGTAGTGCCATAATAGGCGACTATAATATATTAGGGCACTTTACCCTATTCAAGCGGTATGTGTTAATTTTTTCATTAAAAAATGGTACGTATACAGGGTGTGGCCGGATGGGTGGCACAACCTATCAGGGGTTGATACTACTTGTAAAAATAAGTCGAGAAAAAGGAATAACATTTTTTTGATTGACGCTTCGTATTCGAGAAAGTCAATTTTGAAAATGCAGCGTATACACATCTGATTAAAATACTTAGTAATTGAATTAATTGAAAGGTCTGAATTATGTAATTCAGTTACGACGTAATTGAATTACATAATTGAAATACAGTCTAATTCAATTGTGTAATTGAATTACAATGTAATTGAACTAGCACAACTCTGAAGCATGCGATCCTAGCGGAACTTTAAACTCGATTCTCTCGAAAACTGAGCGTCAAACGAAAAACTATTATTCCCCCCTCTTTTTTTTACTTATTTTTACATGTAGTATTGCCTCCTGCTCGGTTGTACCACCCGTCCGGCCACACCCTGTATAGAAAATAGAATGTATAAACATTTCTGTAGAAAAACAAAACACAAATAATAATGTTTAATAAAAGCCAATAATGTTTGAAAATTTTTAATGAACTCTCTGTTAAGAGAATAAATTCGCGAACAATTTAGTTGTTCATCGTCACCAGCCTCTTTCCCTCTCGGATCACAATTGCCTGAAATTCTCACGATGACTGTTAACACGTATCTGTTCGTTGTTCGCGTAGTTGCGCGTTAAGTGCCTGGGGATGTTGTTCCCTTTGTAATGCCTTACGAAGAGTCTGGTGCCGGAACGACTGTAGTGACTTCCGGTTACAGAGATCCTCGCGCAGGATCCAGGATATTCGAGTGTGCACGAGTTTTTGGTAATGCCTGTCTCGATTAAGCCGGTTCTAGCGTTAAACGAGTACAGTTGAACTGTGCGAGAACTCGAATGTCGCATTATTTTAATAGAGTAACAAAAATTGGAACTTTCAAAGCTCGATAAACTCTAGAATACAAGTGTCTTAGCGTGAAACTATTTTTGAGAAACGTATACGGGTTGAAAGTGGAGAATATAGTTAAAATCGGGCAAGTCTCGATCGCAATAGGATACGCAACAAAAGCAAAATAATCTCCTTTTTTCGGAGACTATCGGTGGGTGGAAAACAATAGATTATAGAACGCAAGTGGTGGAAGGAACAGAAAGATTCCCGGAAGGAAAAGGGGGTGGGGGAAGCGTCTACCGTAATTAGTCGAAGCTGCACCGGGGAATCCATCATTTTTTATCTGACAAGTGACGAAGCCTGGAGGCAGGGGCCGGCGAGCAAGCGCAACGGGAATTAATGGAGCGCGCAGGGGGTGCAGACGTCTGTTCGTTCTACGAGAAACATGACAGTGACCGAAATCAAACAAGGCCCGATCGTCGTATTCGATCAGCTGTCAACGGTTGCGCCACGAGGGAAAAGGATAAGACGCGTTTATGGAGTGTCTAGCTTTTAGTAAATACATACCTAAATATTCGCCGTTCAGACTCGTCGCGTGGGCAGAAGTTGAATAAATATCTCGGTCTCGAATATAGATAAAAATGAGCGGTTTATGAGCACGGCAAACGAAGCAATTAAAAGAGCAATTGTTTGAATTAATAGAAGAGACTCTCGGCCATGCGAGTTTCATTTGAATAATTTCCGCTTCTAAGGAATCCCAGCCTCGCGTTTGCACGCGTCTTCAAAACGGAAGAAAACATTCTGCACAGAGGGAAAAATTTAATTAAGGCGAAATTAATATTTTCCTGTTGCCTTGTGCAGAATTTCCTCCGGTTTCTTGTACAAAAGCGAGATGACCCGCGCGCGAACAGGCAGGCTGCGAGGAAATCTGCTTCCGGCGCGCGCCGCTGGTGAAGCACCTCGAAAACAATTGGCGACAAAGGCCGCGCTAAAATGCGACCACTTGCCAGACATTCGCCGCCGTAGAACCGTATTTTCGATTTAGAAATACTCGTTCCCCGAGATCTTCGTTATTTCGGAATCGATATCCGACTCTCTGCGCAACTAACTTTACTGATAACGCGCTCGCAGCCGGTAGGATGCTTATTAAATTCTCGCGGAGCTGGGAATGTTTGTTCGACTGAACAAAAATTTTCGATAAACAACAGGTGAAACAGATGTAAACGATGGATATACAAGTAGGTCTGGGAACGTCCACATCTTTTTATGTAATCTGTTTCGAAAATATCTAATGTTAACACAACGTGGGTGCAGGTGAAACACGAGTACGAATTGTTGCAACAACGGAAAATTAAGCAACCGGAGAGCAGGAACAAGGCAACGCGAGACATTCCAAGAGCGTAAGCTCGCACGAACGAGCAAAGTGTCCGGCGCGGTCCTGCCGGCGCGGCGCGGCGCGGCGCGCGGCGAAGAGAATGGCCGCCCAAGGAATCAAATTCGGCTCGGTTTCGCGTAACACGATGACACTGTAATCCACGTAGAGTGGTCGTACGGTCGAAAAACAGTCGGTCACGTGGCCCTACGTGCACAAGACCAGACGCTGGCGGCGAGGGTCTTTGGTTAGCAGAGGGGGGTATAGGGCGACGACGGGGCTGGAGCGCAAGGCGGAGGGTAAGTATTCCAGCGTGTTTAGTATTCCGGCGCCATTTGATTCCTCGGCTTCGGTACGTGGGCCGCATTGTTTTCGAGTCTGACATCTCACTAAAGCGAATGAGGGGGGTCGAGTTCCGTGGGAATTCGCCCGAGGAATATTATCGTGGTCCAGGCCTCGCTTTCGCCGCCCTCTATCGCGAACAACCGGTTTAGCTTTCTTTATTCCGTGCGGTTGCTAACGAAACGCGTCCACGGTAATTCTTCCACCGCCGGACCATTTATTTCGCCAGGCTACGCGAAAAAAGACCGACCGTAATCGCTCCTCCCGCTGGTTTAATTTAATGTCTCGCCCCGGGGATGGAAGTGCGCACTAAAATGACCCATACGCAGTAGCGATCGCGACAAGCAAACCCGTCGCTTGTTAGAAACGGCCGGGATTCAATTTCACCATGCCGCAGCTAGATGTCCATTTAAGCCTTTGCCCGTCAATATTGTTTTTTAACACAATCTTGTTGACATTTCACAAATAATTTCCACCGCTAAGCCCCATCCAACTCAACCAGGAAAGAAGCATAATAAGATCTTCGAGCCAACTAGACACTCGACCCAACTAGGATTTTCCAGTTTAGCAAAGTTCGCTCGTTCACCAGGCTTCGTTTATGGTGGGGCTGTATCACCCTTCCACGGTTCTTATTTCCCGCTTTCTTGCCGAAATCGTCGCCAGGGTGAATTATCCTAATTCCAGGGTCATGTAGCTTCAACTTCTCCAAGACATTAGTATAAACCAGCCAGGGTCGCCGCGAATACTAAATCCCGCCACCATACGTACGTGCACCCTGTCTTCCGTGCCCCCACCAGCCGGGGACCGCAATCCCTGCATTGTAACTATGGGGCACACGCGTCACCATAACTACGTCGCTGGGGGTTCAAAGGGGAGAGGGTAAAGAGAGATAGAGACAGAGATATAGATATAGAGACAGAGAGAGAGAGAAAGAGAGAGAGAGAGAGAGAGATAGAGGGAGGGTGAAAACGCGTATGTTCTCGCCGCGGCTGGTTTTGCCACTGAAACATGTCGTGGCAACCACCTCGACAAACACACCCCCGTGCGACCTTCTCGCTGGCTTCGCTCGCCGATTAAGCGCGAGATTAACCTTGCGCAACGACCATGCAATCCCACGTTCCTTGATACTTTAATCTTCGACACGCGACCCTTCACTTTTCCTCGAACGGAAAACGGAATCCCGGATTCCCGCGACCCGGCCCGGGATCGATTAGGATCGGCCGCGGCGAGCCGGGGATTCGCTGCCAGAGTCCGAATGTTTAATGGAGTGTTGTTCCCGGGATAGTGGTTGCTCTTTTTGGAACTCTGTTGCACCCACACCTTCTTCGCTTTCGACCCGTTTCACTTAATCAATGGGACTTTTCGGCGCAACCGTTTGATTCCCGACATCGGGAGGTTGACGGACGTTTCATCTTTACTCGGCGATTGTTTCCTCGTTTTTCGTTTGGGTCGTTGAAGCGTTCTCTGCACGAATAATTTTACAGCACATCATTTAACGATTTAACGCAACGCGCAAAACTTCCGCGAAAGGAAATTCCCGGGATACCTTTCCGTCATCTTCCGACAAATATGATTTAGACTTTAATTACAATTACGGGAGAAATTTAATACGAAATTAGTTTAGGCTTTGAGCTCGAAGCGTAATTACGAGCAGCGTCACTCCATTTCATGAAGAATTTCCATTTCTTGCAAACCGCGAGCAATGTTCATTACTCTTGGCGACCGTGCTTTCCCGAATCGCGTTCGTGTGTTAATTAACATCGCAAGTTTCGTGAAAAATCATGGCTCGACCGTCGGCTGAATCGCAAAGAGCACGGAAAAACATGTTTACTTGAGCGCCGTGTCGCGCGTCGTTCGGAAATGTCCCGGTAAACCTCGATCGCTAAGGCCGATACTGAAATATACAAAGCAGCAAACACCGAGACAAGACAAAAGTGGTGTCCAGTAAACCAAGAACTACATTTACAGATCAAAGCCTCCACAAAAGAAATAGAAGTCGAAGAAGGATATGATTCGTAACCACCCCGAGTTCGATCCCTAGCCACCAGACACCATCGGAAGAACCACGGCCAGAGTGCAGTGTCCTGTCCCAAATATCATTTCCCGGCGAGCGTGGAATTCATCATTGCCGATAGGAAGAAACTTGGCATCGGAAACTGCCAGGCAAGGGAAGAGAAAGAGTGGCTGGCCGAGTAGAAGGGTCTGCGCTGATCCATCGGTCGAAGAAAAAGGACCGCGGCTAGGAAAGTGACGGTTGTTGGGTTAGGGTGGTGCAGGCAAGGGGGTTGGACCACAGAACGACGACTTCGACGTTGGTCTCACGTACACGGAATATTTCCTTCTCCCCGACGCGCGAAATTCGGGTAAACAGATTCTCCGTGCGGAATTCGCTCGATCAATAGACGGCTCGCCCCTTTTCCTTGCCGCCAACCAGTCGAATATCGAAGGGAGACGACACGGGCCTGTTGCGATATGCTCCGAACAAGAAGAGGGGCGAGGAAAGAGGAGAGAAAGGGCACAGGAGGGGCACGAAAGAGGAGGGGAACAATGCCAGGAGCCAGAGCATTAAAACTTCGTGGAAAAAGGAGTTAATCTGTTATTTAATCGACCTTGGGAGGACCTCGAGGAGATCTATAAAGTTCAATTTTGAACTTTTAAATAGAAACTGATATTTTCCAAACAAGACGCGAGCTGTTACGGGGGATGGCGCGAATTCCGAGTTCGAGATTTTATTTCGGTGGAAGTAGCTGCCCTCCGTAGCTAGCTGGATGCGTCCCTGGATGGTTGGATGTGTTTGGATAGCCGAACGAAGCATAGTTTCGAGGGGGGGGGATCGCTCCAGAGCCGTACCGGACGAAACCCCGGGCCAAAGGACGGAGAGAAAGGAAGATCCGAATGTTGTGCTCCGGCTAGAGATCCTAGGGGATGGGGCGAGCACCCCTCCGGTCCATGGGGAGCCTGGTTGGCGCCAGTTACGGCTAGACGCAGACGGAAAGGCGCCGCGGCTGGCGCCGTTACTCTGGCCAGATACTCCATACCATCTCCCATTTTGTGGATCTCATCCCGCGATACCGTCCCCCAACACATCTCCCACGCGTTTTGTCCTGCGGGGATCGCTGCTGGCTTCTGTGCACATGCCACCCCCCAAACTAGGGTGGTTTCACGACGAATAGTGATTTCGTGTTTTTAGGCCACGATCCTTGGAATGCGTCCTTTTGGCGTCACGATTCTGGGTTTGCGAGCGGATTAAGCGAACCGACGCGACGAGACGTCTCTTTTGGTACTTGGTTCTTGAACTGCGATGGCTGGTCCATTAGGCGCTGTTTTATCGGTTTATATGAAATACAGTAAAAGCTCCTTCGTTGTCCGAAGGCCGGGGGTTTGAGCGGACAACGACCGTGCCCGGGCACTATTTTTGATTTATGACTGCGTCTTTAGCGAAGCGGCTAGTTAAATGACAAAAAAAAGCATTCGCAGTCAAAACCAGTCAACTGTCTGGCTTTAGAAAACTCCTTTTTTCCTTGCCATATTCCTTTCCTATTGTTCTCCGTTCTGCGCGGGTCTGGACAGGCCTGGGACACATCTGGCGACCAGATACACGCAGGCCTAATCCTCTAGTTGACAGGCAGTGGAGTGGGTAGGCACTGGACAACGATCGTGCCCACGATTCAGGACAACGAAGGAGCGATTACTGTATATTGAAAATAACACTCCACAATTCGAGTTTTACGTCGTTCAGGTATAAGCTCCGCGACAAACCCCGAAAATTGGTAAAAAATATGGTCCTGTGCGCAAGAGCAGTTGAATTCTGAACTTTCCGATCCCCGGTGCCGTCCGTCCCCTAAAATAAGGATACAAATTTAATAAATAGTCACATGGCGGAGTGCTCGGTAGCCAGCCAGAGGAGTTTCGAAAAAGATCGAGTGTAGGAGAAGGGAGCACGTCGTAAACGCGGCGCCAGATACTTTATATCCAGCGCTTTATACTCGCCATAGAGACGGTCGAGTGCGCCGGAAACACAGTCGAACGATCCGTCCCGAGAAACACAGAGAGCCACAGTTAATTTCGTTCAGTTGGATCCGTTCCTCTGATTCTGATTGAATGATCGCCTACTATGACCGTAGGATGAGAATAAATAATTCTTTAATAAGTTTAATAAGTAACTAATACATTAGCCATCTAAATAGAATATTTACTTACATATGTTACGGGAAATGTAATAAACTGGTGATTATGTATAGTTACCGGTTATTATATACAATCACCAGTTTATTTGGTATAAATGTAATAAATTATTGAATATTTATCAAATTAACCGGGGAGTTTATATAATTCCCAACTCGTAATGGCGAATGTGATAAATATCTTGACTGATTGACTGTCACAGAAAGAGATAAAATGATCGTGATGAAAGTCCATAACTTTACCAAAAATCGTCTGGGATAGGTCCATGTGGGTTAGCTGTACAATACTTTTTATTTATTGTATAACCCAGCCCTTTTTTTCGAAAATATTTCCCACAGTTTACTAATATAATTAAAACCTCTACCAAATTTCAAACAACTTATGTCTGTTTTATCTTGCTTGTATAAAACAAAAGGAAATATAAAACACTTTGTTTTAATATAAACCGCCGCTGTTAGCCTCGGTCTGCTACTATCAGTTTGCCTTACAATCTATCGCTATTTACTACCATTCTAATCCTATCGACTATGTATTTTTTTAAACCTATCGCAAGCACTCTCTCTATTGACCTAACCCACTCCAGTTATAGACCTAACCATTTATTGAATTTTTAATTGTAAATTATAAAATATTGTTATTCGCAGCCTCTCGCGCCATATTGTCCGACGAAACACTATCCTTCTGACTAGTAACTACTCAAAAAACTGCGCTGTATTCTTCTCGCTGAATCAGTCAAGATATTTATCACATTCACCATTACGAGTTGAGAATTATACAGGGTGTCCCGTAACTGGTGGTACAAGCGATAAGGGGGTAAAATAAGTCGAAAATATAGAATAAAATTTTTTCATGGGAGGCTTTGTTTTCGAGAAAATCGACTTTGAATTTTCGCCGGGTGTGTGTACGTGCTTTAGTATATTCAGAAAGTAGAATTGGTTGATCATGGTCAGACGCGTCAAACGATTCCTATGCAACAGCACGTGTATTCGCTGCATTTTCAAACTCGATTCTCCCGGAAACGGGTTGTCAAACGAAAAAATGTTATTCCTTTCTTTGGACTTATTTTTTCATGTAGTTTCACCCCCTGCTCGGTTGTACCACCAGTTGCGAGACACCCTGTATAAACTCCCCGGTTAATTTGATATGTATTCAGTAATTTATCGCATTTACCAAATTTAGTGGTGATTACATATAATAACCGAGCAATTATACACAAACACGGATTAATCACATTTACCGTAACATATACAACGATCCGAATCAAACCTTTTCTTTCCCTCGACTCGGCTCATACTAAGATCGCTACGCGAAGAAGCCGGAATGGCAGCACGCATTAAATAAATTAACCGACACACTCGGCAGCTGTCAGCCTGTTGTCTGGTGCACGTGAGTTTTTGCGCTTTGGCCCGTTGCAACGCGTTGCACCGGCGCGGCGTTTGCAGTCGTTGCGACGGGTCCCCTGAAAGATGCACGGACTTCCCGAACCCCTCTGCTTCGTCGGACGGATATTTCTGAATTATGAACGGGACGCCGTTGAATCGTGTACCGGCTCGCAGGACGGCCGTCCTAATGCGTCGACGATTGTTCTCCGTGAAATACAACGAGTACGTGTTCCTACGGAACCGACGCGACGCGGCCATGCTTGAGGCTGTGTTCCTGTTTGGAGACCCATTAGCGAACGGTTTTCCACGAGTTTTTCTTCGGAGGAACGCGTTAGGTTTATGTATTATTACATTCGCCATATATTCAGACTGGCTTAAAGCTACAACACATCGAGGAATTGAAATTATTCCTGTACGCGTTCGATTAAATCCGAATAAATTTTATCGGAGAATACAATACACTTTTATACGATTAACGTCGTCGACATTAAAAATCAAATAAAATCCGTTGATAGTTGATCACAACTCCGCAAAATATCGAAGGGAATTAAACGGACCGGCCAGAATGAAAAATCGCGGAATTCCGAGGACCGCGAAACATCGAGGATAGTTTTTCCACCGGGGCTCCGCGCATTTCACAAATTTCAATTCGCCTTTCTCTCTCTCTCCCCCGGCCCGTCGCTGTTTTTGTGTTTCTCGATGGTTGGTTGAAAATTTCGTTCGGACACGTAGTACTTCCCTTAATGGGCCGCAATTTCCCTCGATGGAGAGAAGCGTTTCATAATTGACGAGTATTCGCGCTTTAACCCTCGTTACCCTTACCTACCCTCTCTGCCCTGCGTTTCGCTGCCCCACCCCCCCCCAACGCTTACGTTCTACTTTCCCCTTCGCCCCCTCCGCTGTTCTCGTTCCCGTTTTCCAACGAGCACGCCGCGCCGCTAGTTTCGAAAATCCAAAAAGTCACGTTTCTAGACAGATAACGAAGCGCCGCTTATTACCGCACGTTTAATTGTCCACCGAGTTTTCCGCCGAAATAATTACGGAACACTCGGGAACGCGTGCTCGCCGTTAATAGTTGCGCCTTCTAATCGACACCTGATCATGCTCAAATTCGATTAAATTTGTTAGGTTAGACACGTCTCACCTTTCAAACGCAGTACCGGCGGATTGTCGAGATTAGGATTCGAGATATTATGGGAAAAGGGAAGCGAATGAAAAGGGAAAATTGTTTACAAACCGTTGATTATTCAGAACGCGCGAATTACGGTACGCGCCCGGCGCGGCGCGGTGCAGGGACGGCCATTATATCGGAAACGCAGTTTCTATCAATTATTGTTGTCACAATGAGCGACAACAAATTAGTAGTCACCATTATTTTCACGATGGCCGGGAGCGTAGCCGGGGGAGAGGGGCGTGTGGGTGAAAACACTGAAAACAACAAAAAACAAACGAATCCAGCTGAACAAGCA
Source organism: Lasioglossum malachurum (assembly GCA_028455605.1). NCBI lineage: Eukaryota > Metazoa > Arthropoda > Insecta > Hymenoptera > Halictidae > Lasioglossum > Lasioglossum malachurum. Next base: position 16,366,402 of record CM052318.1, on the reverse strand, counting down.
GACTTTTTGTCAACCGATCGTACGGTCCTGCGAACCCTCGGGACAGTGGCGGATGCAATCGAGCTGCAGAAATTCGAGGTGCACTGGATTTTGTTGTTCCATGCTTTGTTCCGCTTGTTTTCGTTCGCGCGCCTCGAAATACAGTTGCGAATCGAAGTAATTGTAACCGAATTTATAGAAGGTCGCAGATGTCCGCGGACGTTCGATTCGTTTGTGATAAAAATTTGCTAGCGCTCGTCGCTGCCAGGACGCAATTAGCCACGAATTACGAAACATTGGAAGAAACTAGTTGGTTCTTTTATAATAACGGAAGCCTGGGAAATATTGCTTCGAAGGATTGCGTTTGCTTTGCTGACATATTGGAGCTCGACGAAGTACCTTTCCGATCGATTTGCTCTCGTTCTTTTTTTTTTTTTTGTAAAATGATTTAGGATTTGTTGTAGAAAAGTCACCTGTGAGATTGGAATTTCTTATTAGTTGATACAGTTGCTCTCCTCGTTTATACATACGGTAGAAAGTGAATCGTGGTTTGTTTTTGCGATTGAAAGCCGTGGATCCGTAGTTAATATCGTTTCCAGTCGCGTTTGACGGTTCGTACCACAAAATGCTCCGGAGATTTCGGATGCCGAGATCGCACGATGCTAAACGGAATTGAGAGATCCCGGCATAACCTGGATGTCAATGCCAAGTACGATTCGGATGCTTTGAACAATCCGAATTCTTGTAATCAGATTGGAAATCGAGACGGATCACGATGCAGCAGCCCGTGCAAACTTTCTTGCGATTCTTCTCGGTGACTCCGTGCGCGCCGTTTCTTTCTGGCATCGTCGCCGATATTTTGACTACTTAAATTAGTAGTCCATTTCCGAGTCAGTGGACCATTTCTTTTGCGAACCAACTGTTTTCGATTCACTTCGCAATACGTCTGATATTTAAAAATCGAATATTTTTCTATCTCACGGAATTTGAGCGCTAAAGATTAATTTAGCAATGCAGTCCGAGGTGTACGAGACGTTTCACGAATTTCGTGTTCCACCTTTGGCCCAGATGAGTGGGGAAACGAGAAGGAGGCGAAAGAGTGAGAAAGCGAGGGACGAGGAGCAAGCTCTAGCCAGCCCGTAAAAATGGCCGAGCAATGAAACAATTCGTCCCTCTGGTGCAAGCAGCGAAGTGTGATAACACCATGAAACTTTTACGGGTAAATAAAGACCACTGCACGAAATAACGTGGCCATCGTAAAATTTTTACAGCCTCGAAAGGAGCCCCCTTTTTTTCTTTATAAACTCTCCTGCCGGAGAAGTATCCGGGCAGTTCTGATGTTTCGGCCAGCTGATCGTCTTCTGATAATAAACTTCTCCTGTCCCTTCCATCGAGTCCTCTTTTCCGTTTCCGAGGTGGCCGGCGCCGCTTGCTCGCGTTATCAAACGCGATGTTAAATTCGACTGTTTACAGTCCCATCATTCTTGTCGAAATTATCCAAAAAGCCCACCGTATTTTAGTTTGATCATTTATTATATTCGAGCCGCCACAGTGGGGTATTTGCCCGATTTCAGCGGCCACCAAATTTGTTGAAAAAACAACAATTTTAAAGCTTGAGATTTCTACTTTTTGTACTGTATACCGTTTTTACTGAAACGGATGTTTTGAGTGCAAAATTTGTCCATAAAGAGGAGCGTATCAGATTGTGAAGTTTGTAGCTATTTTTTTCAATCAAGTACTGCGGATTATAATCAATATTTTAACGTTATTCATCTATTTTATGTACACCATCGAAAAGTGTAATCATTTACAATTAAAATATCTTTTCGAAATAGTTATTACAAAGAATAATCAATATTATTACGTTATTCGTCTATTTTATGTACACTATCGAAAAGTATAATCATTTACATTTAAAATATCTTTTTAAAATACTTATTATAAAGAGATTGCTGCTTTTTAAATATATAGCCATGGCGAGAAGTATGCATTTTCCAACCGCTTGTTCTTTGGTGATGCTGAGGCACTGAAGTACATTGTACTACGAGACCCATCGAAGGAACTGTTTAGTTTACGAACTCGCGAGATGTTTATGATACAGAAGAGATAAAATTTTAAATATAGTATTAATTATTAATTTACAGACGCAATTCTTAAAAATTTTCTTGAGAATTATGTAAAATAAGATCGAAACGTTGCAATAAAGATATGTGAAAATTTGCAAATAGTGGTTATATATAACAATTGACCGAACCGGTGCGCTGAAATCATTAAAAAAATCTTGTTAGAAGAGATAATCTCTTAAAAGTATACCTTATACTTAACTAAAAAAACTTCTATAAAACAAAAATCTGTTAATGTATGTAAATAAAGTAACAATTACTAATAGGCGAATTCGTTGAGAAATGAAAGCGGGTTAACGGAACTTCAAACTTCCGACAAATTTCAGTGCTTAACGGATACATGAATGGGAAAACGAATGATGGGAGATTGTTTCTCACAGACATTCAACTAACTCAAAAGCCACAAAAATTTTTCGATTTATGTAAAATTTTAAAAATTGAATTCTACCGCTGAAATTGGGCAAATACCCCGCTGTGGCGCCGTGCGTTTTAATTCGCTGTAATTGTCGAGGAAGCGAGTAAAATGTGTTATCAGTTTTTTGACGTATTCCGACAGTGTTCTCGATAATAAGATGAGCCCTGGAAGTCGCGACGTTTGTTGGTTTAGCGAAATACCGTCAGAAATGCATTGCCAGTGCTCGCTTGCATACATATACTGCGCTACATACTTCGATTGAAATGTAAAATTCACGCACCAGCCGCAGCCGCGGCATGAATATTGCCCGTGTTGCCAGCTTGAACTCCGTGTCTTCCTTCGAAAGCTAAAAAGCTCGAATTATTCGATGTCGCGTCTTCCAACGGAATTGAATCAAATCTGTTCTTTCGACGTCTCGTCGCGTCGGCACGTTGAAATTCAATAGAAATTCTCCGACGATTTTATTCGCATTTATTTCTTACGACGAGCGACGCGACACGCATTATCTTGACAATATTTCGTCGTATGTTTGACGAACCTGACTTTTCATTCAAGAAAACTGCCACGATTTCCTGCCAATAAAATCTCGTTAATAAAGACTCGTTTCCAGGATTGCAAGGGAGCGGGAAGGAAAACGCTAGATAAAAGATCGATCTAGAGTGCTATCTGCCACAAAAGTCCTATTCTTTCGTATACGAGGCGTAATTTGCATTATTCGGCAGCATGTAGCTATGAAAATAGTTGTAGGTTTAGTTAGAATAATGCAAAAAACAGGACTTTTGAGGCAGATAGCGCCCTAGATCGATCATTTATCTAGCGCTTTTGACTACTGAAAAACCCCGTGTGTTTGCATTATCGAGAAATGAGAAGGCGTATCCCGCACCCTTGCGATCCTGGAAAAAGGAGTCCGTCCCCTTAAAATATACAGCTAATAAAAGCCTAACTCGACAATTGCAAATAATTACAGAAGACTCCCTAAACCAACAATTCCCCACAAAAGTGTCTCTACATTTCCGACGATCCGAATTCAAGAGACCCAAAATTGACCAATTAGACTCACCCGGCTGCATCGTCGAGGGGAGAACCATCGCGAGAAGACGTTTAGCATGGCAGAATAATTCCGTCTTCGACTATTATCGAGTTTTGATCATTTTCCGAGGGTCTGTGCTGAAAGGCAGTCGAAACCGAATGATAATGGGTGGCTGGAGGGTGGCACGGTATAGGTAGGTCGGTGGGGAAGAGTTTTCGGTTGGTATATAGCGGCGACGCTTCGACACACAATAAAACTCCATCGATTTTCACTTAGAGAAAAGTCAGCCGTTCCCCTTTTACATTTATTCGAGTTATCTTGGTTTGTCGTTCGCCGCGTCGCGTCGCGGCCCGCGGGCCGAGCAGGAAAATCCGGTGTACCGATGGACGAGCTCTGAAAAGAGGCAGTTCTTTTCTGTCTTCTTCATCCGCGGAGCCGAACAAGAAACGAGAATGTCTGGGGGACACGGTTTCGAGTCATTGGCGGCCTTATCATCCAGGGGTTATTTATTATTACCGCGGGGGAGGTGTGCATTAAATTTCCATTACCCCGACGGTGAAACGCCGGCAAATCAAGGACCGCGTTGCGTAATTTATGCGCCACGCTGATTTCAGGGCTTTGAGCCTCTGACGATCGCGACCCTCCTCTTCGCCGAGCACTATCTTGCACGAGACTTATTAAGGTGCTCGTCCCCCTTTTTTCGAGCAGATAAACGCCCAGCTTCTCGATACGCGTTGGAGTGCCGTTTCATCCTAGCTCGAGACGCTTCTCGCGGAACACTCGACGTTTCACAGCTTTCTAATGTCGCAAGCCATCAGCGAGCGGATTAGGAGCGAATTTGAGGACGAATATGTTGAGCCTTTCGCAACGACACCATTCGTTTTGCACGGCGTAGGTGATCTCGTTGAGTGTTGGCGTCGGGCGACCTAATGGCTGGTCGTCGTTCATGTTTCTACTTTCTACCTCTTGGAAGTCATACCAGACAGTGTCGCTAGAAGATGCCCAAATGGACATCTCTTTCCTCTCCTCCTTTTCCCCTTCCACTATCCCATTCCAGCACCATGCGCACACTCCAACGTCCCCCACTGTCCCCCACTAAGACTGTAGACCAACCGTAGACCTCGATATCAGGGACCAAAAATAACAGTTATTCTAAAGTTTTCCACGATAAAAGTCATTAATAAACAGTTGATTATTATTCATGTTTAAGATAATCTACACAAAATATAAAGAAAAAACATCGAAGAACAAAATGGTTAGAAAATATCGATTTTTATACTTTTTGGTTACAAGTAACAGTTATCAATGAGAGATATTTATTTCGATCGCTCATAAGAATTATCGATGAGAGAAATTTATTTCGATCGCTCATAACAGTTATAAACACTAGGTTAGATTTGGTTTCTTTCCGAATCCACTTTTGCCTCATTGTATCAGTCTTTTAGGAAATATCCGAAGCGAATGATCTCGAGCGAAACGTGTAGCGTGTGCTATAGTAAAGCGAAATTGTATTGAGAATTGGCCTGGATCCACAATATTTTATGTATAAGTATTTGCTGTACGCTGCTTACAGCTATTATATTTTAATCTAGTCTATAGTGTAATGTAAACTAGCATAGTGAATAGTGTGATATACGCAATGAGCATTTTCGTTTATAATGTGAAAATCATGCCCGAAAGTTCTACAGAGAAAACAATAGACTATTCTTAACATCCGACCCCCTTTTGAGTGGAATAAGAAAAATATCCAGGAAAAAAAGAAAACCGTTTTCAAGTGAAGCGATGGACATGTTTTTACTACCAGAAAATCGCAGTACGACTCCAGATTCCGAGCAAAGGTTCTGGTTCAAAACAATCTTCAAAATGAAAATGGTTCTACAACTTCTGATTCTACTTCATAAGCTTCAAAAACAGTTGTAAGTACCGTATTGTTAATATCTATTGTTTAATTCAACAATATATTGCTTCTTATTTAAAAACGTACCAAAAAATATTGGAAAAGTATTAAAAAGTGATTTTAACATACTTAAACAAAAAATGATGTTACATGTGATTTGAAAACGTTACGGGATCATTGAACATGATAAATAATTTTGGCCAGCTGAATCAATGAAAAGGACCACTGTGCAACGTATCTAGCAGAAATCTCTCTTTACGGACGACGTCCATTAAAAACCAGGAAACAGACGTTTCGAGCTGATGGGCTCGGTCACTTAGCACACAACAAAATGCATTCGTCGATGGCCTCTCTCTCTTTCTCTCTCTCTCTGACAAGCATCCTCCGAATCAGAAATTGAAATGTCCCCCTCTGCCGCGTCGGTCATCTCTTTCTCAATCCCCGGCGATTCCGTTCCTACAACTGCGTCCTCGTTTATTAATTCACCTCTTATTACTTCGTAATGAAGAGCAAATGGAGTTCGTTCTCCCTGGGGCCGAGGGAAGAAAGCTGTAAACGCGGAATTCCAACGGTGGGGTAAACAGCGATGCATCGAGTGCCGTTGCCGACCTCGGAGCGTCTTCTTCTTCTTCCTCTTTATTTTTCCCGTCCCTAACTTCGGCGAACACCGACCTTGGGAATAAACCAGACACACGATTTGAATATCTTCTTGGCTGTTTGGATGAGCTGGTTTTCGGGTGCCTTCAGGATGCTTCTCCTCTCGGCATTTTTCCGTTCGCCGTGTGCTCTCGCGCCCCGGCGTCGCGTCGCGCCGCGCGACATCGATATGGACCCGTGAACACGAATGCCGGTGAATATCTTACCAACGATCCGATAGAACGTTACGCGAACATGATCTAGATCTAGCAGGATTGAAAAAGAATATTTTTAACACGGTATACACTGGCGCGAACCGCCACGCTCTGCTTTTATTTTACTCTCCAGTCCGCGTATTTTCGTTCCTTTTATGTTTTCATATACAAAATGTTCAATTTAGATGCGAGCCACCGTAGTATTTTTGTTTGTAAAGATGTATAAGTAGTAAATTTATTCAATACGTTTAATCGTTGAACTATACACAGAGTTGGGCATTAATGGATTAAAATTTTAATCAAGATTGATTGATTAACGTGTACGATTAAAAAAGTAATCATTGATTGTTGATTAAAAGAAGAAATCATCGAAAAATCGGAGAATGATTCAATCGACTGATGAAGTTAATCGCCATACGGTCAATCCATAAATTGTAACAAGGAGGGAAATAGAGACAGAAAGCGGAGATGGAGAATTGACAGAAATATATCTCAACAAAAACTCAATTTACATTTTTTTCAGTATGCATTCGTTGTAAAAGAGTACTTCGTGTACCTATGTATGTCGAAAAGTTAGTAGTTCAGGAGATATTTCAATTTAAATAATTCTAAAACACCATTACTATCGTACTAAGACGTTAGCGTTTTAGACAGTCACGTCTGAGTATGACAATAATGGTGTTTATTCAAATTGATTAAATGGCAATTATTTAAATTGAAATATCTTCGGAACTACTAACTTTTCGACAGACATAGATTAGTACCTTTTTATAACGAATGTCCAGCTGCATCGATTGATGTATTAAAAAATACCACATTCCATTTAAAAAAAATGAAGGTGACCTTCATATCTTTAAAAAAAATCACATAAAAACAACAATTTTTTTGGTATCGTATGAGCCTCATTTTACCATTCAACTTTGTCCTTCAGAAATTTCACGTATCTTTAAAAACAACAAAGATATTTGAGGTGACAACGTTAGGCGACCCACCCTGTACATTATGGTAAAAGTAAATTTTTAGATAATAATCGCGCAGAAGAAAGTTTTCGACTTTATAGCGAATTATACAGATGGATCGAGCAAAATTCATTGGCAGAAAAACTTCGGGACGCGTTCGTTGTCACGCGGGCTATTCGGTGTTCTGCCCGCGTAAGGAATTCCAATCAGTTTTTTCGGTTCTGTTATTTTTGTTCTCGTTTTATCGCCCCTCCCCCCAAATTGGACCCACCCCCTCGTCTACACGATCGGAGGAATTCCTTCGAGTCAAATATTTCGCATCGTAACGGCCGAACGATTCCAACGTTTAGCGAATTAATTATTGGGAGTGCACGGGCGCGTACCGCGGGCTGTCAGTCGTTACAAATTCACCGCGATTTGTTGGCTAAAAGCACTCGAGACGTCTGTATGAAAATTCACGTCAACATTCATTTGTACACGCTAACGATCTGTAAATTCCGCGGAAATTAGTTGCACTCCTCTCTGCCCCCGTTATCCGTCGATGTTCCGTCGAATCTGTGAAATTGTTGATCGACGACTCGTTAAGGTATGCAGCCCCGAGCCACCCCCTCCGCGTAGTTGTGAATATTCTGTAATGTTATTCCATTGATCCCCTTTGAACTGCATCGAATGAAACAGTACATTTGATCGTCCGTTCACGGTGAATTTTGTTCTTTCTTTCTTTTTTTTTCCACCGGTCGACTTCGCTGCGAAACCGGAATCGATGAAACTCAAAACACGTCCCCCTGCCCCGCGTTTTGACGTGTTCCTGAATTATTCATGAATTTATTAAATATCTGGCCGGCGTCGATGAGTCGTGTAATGATCGGTAAATTACGAGACATTGATCATGCTGCAACGATCGATTCTGGCGCGCTCGCGAGAAAACAATCGTCGACGTCCACGAGTTATGCATCCACGGTTTCAGGATGATTTCTCTTTTCGCTGCGCTGTTTGGCGTCCCCTGTTATTTTCCGTTCCGAACGTTGTGCGCGGCTGTGTTTTACAGCAACGTGTTCGTAACTCACTCAAACCGTTCAATTGATCGTCCAAAATCGAAATAACCGGTCGTCCACGCATGCGAAAAACAATCGTTCTTTCTCTCTCCTTCGAAATGCTGGCACGAGAGTTTCGAGAATGTATGACGGCGTGGCAGTAAGGGATTAAACGGTAACAAGAGGTCCTCGCGAAACGTCCTCACGACGCGACGGCGGCTCCTTGAAAATACTTAAAACTTCCGCCAAACAGAACTTGTCCGAAAGAGATGTGTAAAATGCGGGACGGGGAAAAAATGGGGGCGCTGAGGAGGAGGAAGAAGAAGAAGAAGAAGAAGATGAAGAAGCTTAGGAAGAAAGTTTTCAATTCACTTCGCCACTTGCGATCGACAAAGGGTGTTCCCTCTTTGGGGCCCCTTCTTTTTCTTATCGCCGAAACTTTCGGAACTGCCATGTTTCCGGCGGCTAGCTTGCAGTTTCTTGAATATTTTCCTAAAACCGATTGCTGCGAACACGTGTCATATTGACCGATTAAATCCTCGGTTTCCAATCGGTACCAAGAGACGGTCGTTGTCACCACGGAAAAGTAATTTTTGTAATTAAACAGGGATGGCAAAAGTAATAGAGATTAATCGATAAAGAATGATTGGGTGCTTTGCGTGGGAAAAACTGACGGCCACTCGAATCAATGGTAAACCCGAAGACCACTGCACATTTTCGATTGCATCCAATTTTTCGTTATCCCGTGTACGCTGGCTTTTTTTTCTCTCTCTCTCTCTCTTTTTACTCTCATTCCATCACACTCGCGAGAGCACTTTCTCGATCATTCCCGGCCGCTAATACAACGTATTACTCGGAATTGGCACGCGGCGTTTTTCCATTTCGTTACGGGACCCCGTGCAATTTATTTAATTGGCTCGACGCCCGTCGAATATGGAGACAGATGGGTTAATTGATGTATGAATGAAAATGGATTAAAGATAGGTAGGTATATCGATGGTGCACCGTTAATGGTAATCGCTTAAACAATCGGTCCCGGCTGGTATAGGTTCGCCGCGCCGATTGCCATTTTCCATCAATATCTGGACGCGCCTCGCAACAAAAAAATCAATTTTTTTCCATACGCCAAAATTGAAACCCTCGACACATTTTATTTAGATCCAGTAATCGCTCCTTCGTTGTCCTGAATCGTGGGCACGATCGTTGTCCAGTGCCCACCCACTCCACTGCCTGTCAACGAGAGGATTAGGCCTGCGTGGATCTGGTCGCCAGATGTGTCCCAGGACTCTGTCTAGACCCGCGCAGGACGGAGAACAATAGGAAAGGGGAATATGGCAAGGAATAATCATTTAAATGAAAATAAATTTTTAAAAAATATCACGTTTTTAAAACGGACTAAAAGGTATAAAATAATTTTTCCTAGCCCCAAACAGGTTCCTAACCCCATACAGATTGCGAATTTTGAATAGCTATGAAAATACTTGTAAGATTTAAAACGAAAAACGTGGGGCGCAAGATAATATTGTAGTAAGGAGTGTAGAGAGTAGCTGCCGTTGTCACACACACAACAGTTCATATCATTTGCAGTGGAATAAAATTGTTAGTGACTTAGGTGAACTATTCATGCATCAGTTATCAATTAAGGCAAGCGCCCCACGTTTTCTATTTTTCCTTTAATTCGGATGCTGCCGTCCACGACGATGAAATGATCTATTCGCCAACATTTTATGTTCGTTTCCAATCTTCAGTGAAGAAACATTCTCCCGAATTTTTACGAGCGAACGCGGGTGATTAAAAATCGAGTCGCTGGGCGGTTAAATCGCGACGTAAAATATGTGAACACGTCGCGAAAGACTGCTGAGTCCCGACAGATTAAATCGATGGTTAATAAATATAAATTGTGCTGTAAAGGATCGACCGTACCGGTCGGTATATCGACGTGATTCGGGTCGAGGCTGTTATAAAAGTGACAGGAAAAGTTAACCATGGATAATGTCGCGTAAAATTCGCGGTCTACGTTAATGTGCTCGAGTAGAGCCAAGTTCTCGTGGAACTGAATAGAAGTTTAACGGCGAACGATCGACAGGTTCGCCTCGGGCCGAACAGTTGTTCTCGTAATAAAAGTGTCGTAAACACACGGGAGCATAATGCCCTCGCATAAAGCATAATAAAGCGATGTACAGACTGCTGTAACAAACCGGACTTTTTAAATTGCTCCTCCGCGGCGACACATTTTCCCGGTTCCCCGTCGCGAAAAATATCGCTCGGCTCACACGGATTTTTCGAAATGTGTTTAATCGATCAACGGCTGTGCGGGATTTCCGAAGAAATTTTCATCGGGACCGTTACAGAAACTTTTAACGATGTGGCTCGCCGAAAGGGGCTGATTATCAATTATTACGATCGATCGAATAAAGTATTTTTCACCGGGTAATACAATCTATTCGTTCGTAACAAAAACCCATTAAAACTTTCTCGCACTCGCCTGATAGTGGAGCACGCATTTTCCTGGATTATTTTACGGGTACCAGGATAATCCCTTAGGGAAAGTACATCGAACTTCTCTTTAGCGCAACGAATTACAGATTAAAAGTTACACCTCGTCCCGTTTTCGGGGATGCGGCACTTTGTTAATATTGATGGAAGTTTAATCGATTCTCATGGGACCGGTATGGCGTCTAATCAAGCCGTTTTAACGGTTCTCTGGTCTCGGTTCACATATCATTTGCATTTGTTACTTTCCTAGTTTGATCGAAAGAAGATCATTTACTATCGAGTCGCAACACCGTCGGACGTTCCGCGTGCTTATGTCGTTCTTTTATTTATTCGCATCATCTCGCCGTATCGACGCAGCGAAAGTGACAGGGCGGAATACAATTAAAACGGCGGAGCGGGGCGTTATCCATCGCGGGTACAGTTTATCCGCGATGTTATATCTCGCGGCCGCCGCGCACTGTTTAATTCGTAACGCGGCGCGGCGGGCAACTCCTCCACGTCCGATACGCAAATTAAGCGTTATCAAACACTTGCTACAGCCTTTTTCCAGCGTTATCGCGGCGCCGCGCGGCGAAATTTAGTGGCCCGGCGAAGAATATATCGCAAACACGGCACTGCATGCCCGTGATATTTCAGTCGGCCCGCGTACACGTATGTACCTTAGCGACCCGGCCGACGTATTTCCTGGCCTGGTCGAGTTGAACTTTCCTAAAAATTAGTGGGTTTCACGGCTGATCGTTGAACAGTGACTGGAAAGTCTGAACGGTGCTGCTTAACCTCTGATTTACGATCGCGATGCCTGATAAACTGCGACCAACGAATCAGATCTCTGCTACGAATATTTTCAACTCCTTGGCAATTCGTTTGAGATAGCCAACCAAAAATTATTCAGCTCTTTCTGTGCCTCGTCTCACGGAAATGAAAAACGGAGTTGCTAGAACTTGGATTATCTGGGCCTTTGATATTTGAATTCTTTGTCGTCCGAATAATTTAGTAACGAATAATATGAATTTTTAGTGAACGAGATAGTTAAAGAATAATTGTTTATGACAGTATTAATTTAAACAGTTTGGAAATGTCATTATTTGCAAGAACTGATTCATGATTTACAGTGGGAAAACGCTAAAGCTTAAACGCTAACGCATTATTTGATTTAAGCTATCAGTTATTTGTTTATTGCTTTTAAAGCAAAGAATTCGTTAGGAAAGTTATGATTTATCCCACTTTAAATCATGAATCAGTTCTTGCAAATAATGACATTTTCAAATTGTTTAAACAATACTGTCATATTGAAACAAATGTTTTGCCTAACATACATTTGTCCAGTGACCCAAAAGGTACAACATATTTCAAATTCAGCCATTTTCGCCGAGGACGCATTTCACGTGGTTTAGTGCGGGGTCCTTGGTCCTGTGGTAATTATTTCTTCGAAGAAAAATTTGACAGCTGCTCGATATCTTAGGTTTTTGGAAGAAAAACTTCCACACTTATTGCAAGACATTTCGCTGAACATTGGGAACGATATGTACCTTCAACAAGACGGGTGTCCTGCCACAATGCTATCATAATTATGATATAACTTAATAACAAGTTTAGAAATCGTTGCATAGGAACGTATGGTCGAATTCGTTGGCCACCGCGTTCTCCTGATCTGTCTCCGCCGGATTTTTATCTTTGGGGAAATCTGCAATCCGTTGTATACGACACAACAATCAATAATGTTCAAGAACTTCGGAATCGCATAACAACTGCATGCAGTAACATAAACCGAGACGCCCTAATTATGGCGACAACGAAAAATCTAATACCAAGAGCGGAGTTCTGTATCATAGAAGATGGATCGCAGTTCGAACACCTGATGTAACATGATTTATTTTGTTAGAAATAATTTTTCATTAAGATTACGTTTGCAGGAAATTTTCGAGTGTGAGGTGATTTCAAGGTCATAAAAAAGTCAAACTGACCTTTACTTTTTTACGTAAGAAGCATTTTTTCAGATTGAAGAATACGCGAACATGTAGCTCACCAAGTACTGATAAATTTGGTCTAAACCACATTTTTTAATTGCACTACCGGAAATCCCTAAAAAATGGTAACATAACTTAACGGGTAGACCCTGTATATTCTGCAAGGCATTTGTGCAAACCGACGACCACTGCCCCGCGCAGTATTTTGAAATTAAGCATCGAAGCATAGGGTAAAGTATCATCATTCTTCATCAAGCTCCCGTGTCGGTTAATAAGGTCGAATCCGCAGGCGGTAGAATCGTAGTCAGTGGATCCGGTCCGCTGTAGACCGATTTACGAATGGAACAATGGATAGTTCCGAAATTCGTCGACCAGAGGTAGCCGCCGATTTACCGATCATCCCCGGCGATCCGTCCCGGGTTAGGTGCTAATGAATTCACCGTCGTTATCCGTTCGCTTTCTTCGGGTTCCGCGTGGTGACACGAGACGTATTAAACGAGGCCCTGTCAATGAAATGGGAGGGGAACAAAGCTTTCCAAGCCCCGTAGTCGAATTGTACGTATGTACGTGGTAAGTCTGTTATGGGAGTTTGGTCCCTTTCAGCGCCGCTGGAAAATCGTTTTCCAGGCAGCTATTGTTGGCAGGTAAGCCGATTCCTCGTCGTTGAATGAAAACGATTTGGTATCCTGGGTGTACACGCCGCGCCGCCACGCCATGCCGCGCCGGTTCTATTGCAGCCTCGTGCGCGGATCTCGAAGACTTAAACTACTCCTTGTACCATACCGCTGTATTGATACGTAAGACAAAAAAAAAAATACAGCCGCCGCCATTGTGCTGCCGTGGGCACTTTGTCGATAGTATTGCGCGCGATTTGTGATCAATTCTCGGCGATCTGTTCACCTGGCAGGTTGCACCGCAATTCGGTAACTTTCTGTCTGTTTAGAGCGTTGGTAAGTCCAAATTGCTGCTGGTTCAGAAGCAATAAACGCTCCGAGTTGTACAAGAATGTGTACACGAGGCACACACGCACTCATGAACGATGAAAACGTTTCACAGTTCAATTGTTCAAAGTTACAAAGTTCATGGTTCAGAGTAAAAGTTCAATGATAATGTGCAAGATAGTTCTGAAGGGAAGTTTATTGTAAAACTTCTCGATAAACGTTCACGATATAGTTCATAATCAAAGTTCATGACAGTTCATAATATGGTTCGTAATGTGAAATTCGTAATAATGTTTCGTAATAAAGTTCATGATGGAGTTCACAGAGTGATGATTCGTACCAAAGTTCATAAGAAAGAACGAAAGGAAGTTCAGAAGAAAATTCACAATCCACTTCACAATTCAACTTCGCAACTCGCGCTCACAATACAAGTTCGAATTCGGATTAATACCGTTTAAGAAGACGCTTCGTAACGTTCCACGAATTAATATGCCAAGGTAAAAGTTCGTACGATTCTCTCGAAAGCTCGTAAGGTTCTGCCCGCTATTTCTCCTGCAAACCCCTACCAAGAGTCGGGAAAGGATAGTCTCTTTGGTAGGGATAGACAAGGGACCAAACACCAGTTCGGGGCATAATCATAAATTTGTGGCACGCCTACTAAAATGCGTGATTTTGTTTATCACGCAAGCCTCGTAAGTAAGACAAGCCTATGCACAAAGATCTCTTGTTCAAATATCTATCCCCAAACTGGTGTCGCCTTTCCGCTGAGTGTGGGCCTGCGAAGCGTCGATTGTCATTGCCTGGGGCACGGCTGGCTTGCCTTCAACCGTACCCAAGTCCGTAACTAATTCTAATAACTCAAAAGTGACAATGCTCCACTCTAGACAATTCTAGACACTATCTTTTGGCAATTTCTATGGAAAGATCATAGTTTCATGGGAATTTGTATCTATACCACCTAGGAAAAGCCTAATCCGGTATGATGAACGAGGCTGTCCGATTAATCGGTCAATTCTAACTGCGGCAACGAGGGAATTGGATTTTCGTCTGTTCCAGGCCCTGCCATGGGACTCGAACGTTTTCCCCTTGAAGCTAGGTGGTACCGAACCATCCGATACGATCTGCTCCGGCACAATTTGTGCTCGATCGGCTCCGTGTGCGGCCCCGTACGTGTGAAATGAGGTAATAAAAATATTACGAGAACCTCTAATCTTTCCCGTATAATGGTATCCATAATTCCTAGCCGCGTTGTGGAGTCATGATCGGCGAGCCCCTTCCGTTCAACCCCGTGGCGGCGATCCTCTGTTCCTCCATCGTTCTCACCCCCTTCCAACCCCCCATCGAACTCCCTACGGCGCAGATCAGACCCCGTCTATCGGGTGTAAAAGACGAAGACGATAAGTTTAACCGCTGTTCGTACACCCCGACACCACCTTGGGCCAACCCTCTTGTTCTATCACCTGCTATCATACGCCCGCGTTTCTAATCCCTCCCTCTGGTATTTCACAAGGACTAAACTTCTGATTACGGTAGGTGACGATCGCGACGACGCGTCGTGTGTATCATGTTTTACGGATGCGGTTTATACCGCATGTTTCGCACCTCGATTCCGAACCGCTTTGAAACGAGCGAATATTACCGTGATCCGCTGTTAATGAAAGTTATTCGAGATGTTCGCGTTTTCTGTCGAGCCGGCCACGAACTTCCGAAGGCATGTAATATTTCGAAACGCGTGGTAGAATCTCTACATATAATGTAACAGTATAAGCGATGCACCTAGCGTTGCCGGTGGCTTCGCCGAGCGAGAATATCCCCGGAGCACAGCCGTGCATCGAATTTCCATCGAGCTCACCACGGGGCACGGAAATCAATTTACAATTTCATCGACGTGGCAAGTCAGTGGGTGAGAGTGCTCTATAAAAAATGGGTAGCCGCAAAGGCAGCAAGAGGCCTCAAAGGCACGGTCGAATGGCGGGAGCCGCTTTGCTCGCAGCTCGGATGGAACTTGTTCTCGCGGGAACCGAAATCACATCCTTAATTTCCATAAAGGAGTGCGAAGATCCTCTCGATCCCTCTCCCTTTGCTCTCCTCGATCTCTTCGTTCTTATCTCGCCTTCTTTTCCCCGCCCTATTCGATCCTATACTACACCTTGAACCGAGACCGGGTTTCTCTGTCTCGCAGCGAAGACTTTAAGCTTCGTAAGCATATCTCGTTCATCCTTTTACCTTCTGCGAGACCTCGCCACTCAGCACACATCCTCGACCTTACGCTCACACCCTTCTTCCGCTTCGAAACTCTTTCTTCTGCCAGCTGAGATCGACGTAATTACCGACGCGAGATCCGAGGCTTACCACTTGTCGAGCAGCGACGCCGATGTTTCAGCGTTTCGCTTTCCTGGATCGCTAATCAGCGGACTTTGCGAATTTTTCTGCGAATTCCCTTTTCTGGAAACTGTTTTTACGGATTCAGGCGTGAGGGAAATTTTCTCTTCGTCGGAAGTCTACAAAAGTTTCCGTGGGAAAATTATTAACTATTAATTCCTCGGGCAATCTCAACAACAACAACGAAACAATTTTCCTAAACTATCGGAACAACTCCAGTCCATTAGCTCCGTCAAAAATTCAGCAACTCCCAACGCCAACTTCCAGCCCCAGCTAGCCATCGCGTGATATTTCATTCACAAGTCGAAAAAAGAAATTAGCAACGCGACCGCCGCGCTGTCTATTTTCTCTTGGGGCAATGACGAGACTGGGCCACGCCACTCTGCCGACTTTAAACATAGGTCGCAATAAATAAGCCATGATCCCAATTCCTTCTGCGACAGTGTCAGTCGGTTTTCCCTGGAAAAATGGGGATTGTTTTGTAGAGATTCCGGATGCATCTTAATCAAATTCTATCAGCCCGACAACCGGACACATACGTCGGCCGTGGTGGTTAATTATTTTTTAACCTCTTTTGGCTTATTTTAGCTAGAGACTCGATGAGCTTGTTTTAACACTACACCTACCACGACGACCTACATTTTTATACGAGGGGTAAAATAACCCATTTTTAATTTCTTATTTTACGAATATTGAGATTGTAAAAGTGTTTTTATGGGAACTGATTGAATACATTTTTTGACTCCAGTATGCAGGGTGTGGCCGGACGGGTGGTATAACCGAGCAGGAGGTGATACTACGTATAAAAATAAGTCGAAATATAAAATATATAAAGAAAACTTTTTAAAAACCACGCTTATATTAAAATGCACTAACAAGGAGAAAATAATTTTTTTTCCCTGGTTCTCCATAAAATACCGAATCCAGTTAAATGATCAATAATATTTTTCCCCAAAATTTTAAACAATTAGTTAAACATTTCTTCTGTTATAAAATTAGTGTCGGAGAGAATAGATAGAAAAATTTAATATAAATTTAAATAAAATCATGAGACACGAAGATTATATATATAATATATATAATACGTCAAAATAGTTTAGCGCTCCATGCTTTTTATAGTCAAAAATGTGATGATTTTATCTAAATTTCTATTAAATTTGTCTATCTATTCCGACACTAATTTTTTATAACAGAAGAAATTTTGAACCAATTGCTTAAAATTTTGGGGAAAAATATTATTAATCGTGTAACTGGATTCGGTATTTTATGGAGAACCTGGAAAAAAAATTGTTTTCTCCTTTTTAACGCATTTTAATATAAGCATGGTTTTTAAAAAGTTTTTTTATATATTTTATTTTTTTTCTACTATTTTACTGTCACCGTAAGCAAGTGTGTATACAAGATTTCATCAAGATTGGACTATGGGAAGAGGTTTGAAATTCGATTGCAAGATTTGACGCATACAACAACAACACGTGGTAAAAATGGAATAACATTTTTTTGTTTGACGCTCCGTTTTCGAGAAAATTGAGTTTGAAAATGCAGCGAATACACGTGCTATTGCATAGGAATCGTCTGGCCGCGCGTCTGACCATGATCAACCAATTCTACTTTGTGCATATACATACTAAAGCATGCGAACCTGGCGGAACTTTAAACTCGATTTTCTCGAAAACGCAGCGTCAAACGAAAAAATGTTATTCCTTTTTTTTTCGACTTATTTTTACATGTAGTATCACCCCCTGCTCGGTTGTACCACCAGTCCGGCTACACCCTGCATATTACAGTAAAAATCGCACAAAACAGAAATAAATTTAATCTTGTTATTTTTATAATACCATATAAATTAGTCACTTTCGATGCTCGGTAGGTTTAGTGTTAATGTTGTTCATTATATTTACGATTTCTGGTGTACTTATAGATAGTTACACCGTAAGCACATGCTATCCTTATTTACTTTCTTTTGTAATTTCGATTTCAATTTTTCTATTTTGACCTAGAATATCAAATATCGTTGAAATGCGTTAGTTAAAATTACGTCTCAAAGACGCGATAGATTTCGAACATCAAACTGAATGCATCTTGATCAAATTCTTAGTTATCAGCCGCCAAACGGATATACATACAATATAATGGAATACTGTCATCGCCGTAGAAACAGGAAGTCAATCGACATTACGGCGGCCGTATAAACGTCTCTGTCGCAGCGATAAATGGCCCTGGAAACGGCAGGAATGACGTCGGGCTGCCGTCGTCGTCGTCGTCGTCGTCTGGTTCTGAACACGTTGTGCCCGAGTTTACCCCGACAGTTGTGACAAACGAAACAGCCAAATATTCAATTTGCGCGCCGCACCGGGACGAATCCGGGGAGAATAGTTAACGTCAGACAGGCCCCGACAGACTTATCGGGACGTGGACAACGTCTGACGCAGTGACGCAGGGTATTAACGGGTTCGGAAACCGTGGAAACGCTTCGAACGTTTCCGCGATCGGATACCCGACGTTTTATCTCTCACCTGTCAATTAGCCGCTTCCGGTTCCCGGCTAATTGTTCCACCCAGAGACTTATCGACCGGCCCGGCCAGTGCCCCCACCCACCTCCCACCTCCCTAGTCCGACACATTTTTGGAGCCGATCTCATGCTACTCTCTTATCGGCATCGCGATTGTTACGCAATTGTATCTACCGAGGGGCATTTTATTTATTCTTTTATTTAGGTTTGCAGAGGGACCAAAAGTAACAGTTATTTTAAAATTTTCTACGATAAAAAAATCATTAATAAAAAGTTGATTATTATTGAAATTTAAGATAATGCACACAAAATATAAAGAAAAAAATTCGAAGAACAAAAGTATTAATAAAAATCGATTTCTATACATTTTGGTTACAAATAACAGTTACTGGTGTTCAAAAAATTGGATTCGCCTCGATAACTGTTATCGATGAAAAAAACTTTCGATTGCACAAAACAGTTATAGATGAGAGAAGTTCATTTCGATCACTCATAAAAGTTGTCGATGATCGAATTCCTTTTCACTTGTTCATAATAATTATTGACGAGGAAATTCATTACGGCTGCTTATTTAATTATTGACCTGTGTACTCTTTATCGGGTGGAGCAAGTCTATGAAATTCATTGAGAAGGTTTCGTACATCAAGACGAATCAACAGACCATTAGCACAACACAAAATCTGTTTGTTTGTCACATTAAATTGTGATTGCGATTTTACGAATAATAAATGTATGAAATAATTGATTGTCTACCATTTGAAAGTTGTACTATTTAATAATAACTATTACAAATTCCCTTCATCAATAACTGTTGTGAGCGGTCGAAATGAACTTCTCTCATCGATAACAGTTATGAGTAGACTGCGGATCTTATGCATTTATGATAAAAATGGATACGCACAATTCAAAGCAGTGGTCATATTAATAAGATTTAAGAACATCAGTGCATTAGTTTCAATTCGATAAGGTAGTTAAGAGAATAAATATTTTTTATTTGGCTCCTGTATCTTGCAATCAATACGAACATTTTTTATTTTGCATAAAGATCCGCAGTCTAGTTATGAGCGATCGAAATAAATTTGTCTCATTGATAACTGTTATAAGTGATCGAAATGAATTTATCTCAACGATAATATTTACCAACAAGAGAAAAAATGTTCAGTTACCTGTAATCCTTAATTTGTAACCAATACGATTTTAGACGATGAAATACTTGTTATACTATGACATTTTTATTACTATACTATATAACTTATAACAGTTATGGTCCCTGGGTTTGCATTCTATGTGTAACACATCTCGTCATTGCTTTCAACTCACATCGTGACACGGCTCGACTTAAATATTACAAAAATTATTGTGTGTTTTGGGGAAGAAAAAGAAAATAATATTAAAAACAAATTTCATGATACTTCCCCTGAGATCCCCAGCGATTCCAGATAAAAAAGAAACAGATCACCGAAGTTTCCGGCGGAAAGAAACTGAGCAGTCACCGAGAAGTCTATTAGAAGGAGTTAACATTTTTTCAGAAGATATTCACAGAGTGAAATTCACTTACCTTAATCCCGGAGGACCGTCATCGAAAGTTATCGCGGGGGTAGGTTAGGCGGGGACGGAGAGGATAATTAATGAAGGATGAGACCCGGTCTCAGGACGAAGCTCGAACTTTAGGGTGTCGGCCCGACCCAATTTCGCTCGGACAATTTGTCAATGTACTCTGATTTTTCGATCACGCTTGACCGATCCCTTGTCCCGCGGGCTTCGTCCCCGAGATAGTCCTAGTAGGGGTCATCTGTTTCTTCGAATAATCGTTTAAACGTCCCCTGAATCGTTTCTGGATTACCGCGAACATAAAAATGCAGACTAAACTCGCCGTGGAAACAGGATAAACTACGTATTTCATTCCGTTTTTATTTTTTAGAGGAGGGTTAGCTGTCCATTGGAAAGAATGAACACTGCGTGGTACAATATAACGTTGCGTTTATTATTATTGTTACTCATTAACCACAATTGTTAAACGTTCACTTTCGTATGATACAACGTTAGTCTCTATACACACTCTGCTCGGGTTCTCCCTAGATGTACTCTTATAATCTGCTTACGCCTATTCGGTAGTAGTTCCTTTACGGTTCTGTAGTGTTTGTGTTTATATACAAAAGCGCTGGATTATTCGTCCATCGGCTAAGCTACAAACAACCCCAATATTTTGTTGCGTTCGGTTGGTCTAGCACACACGATTTTTCTTTGTTATACTATTCCGCGTCACCGATCCCTTTCACCCCCTGTAATAACTCGGCTGTTTTTTCCCCCTGATTGAATCGCTTTTCGTTCCGTCTGGGAATCGTTTCGTGGAATTCGATCGTCTCTTTCTTACTATCGTGACCCTTCACGTTTCCTTTTCCTCCGGACTTAATTTTTTTTTTCCCTTTTCTAATTACTCGCCTCGACGGGTCACCGTTCGTCGCGTATTCAGCGTTTTCCCTTTACGTATATTGGCTACAAAATAATTGACAAAAATCTGTCAAGTAATTCGACAATTTACCCCTCCCCTCGTTTCTGACGCCGTTGCCCTAATTCATCATCATCATCTTCTTCTCCTTCTGCTTCTGCTGGTGAACGCGGGGGCGGATTTTCTTTATCCATTCTGGAAGCGGGACGAGTGTGATTTGACGCTGGCGAGGGCCACGTGATTTTTCAGTGCGATCCCGGAGACAGATTGCGCGACATCGTTTTGCAATACGCACGATGAGAACGAGTCGCGGTGCGATTTCGATGAGTTTCGCTCTATCATGACGGTTTTGTGCGATGCTGTGGCGTAGACGACAATGTTCTGCTTCTGTGATTCTGATTCTATAACGTTCTCGGAGGACACCGTTTTACGTTAACATCAAGTAGCTTCCTTAAATCCTCAGAATAAAGCTATTCGAAAAGTGAAACACTTTCTCGTCCGAGAGTCCCTAGAACCTAGAACTCTGCCGATTTGTCGTTCGTTAGACGGTACTTTGCTTGTTCTTGTATCGTTACCTTTAAAAGTTGAGTATTTTAGAAGTGGATATATTGACTGGCAGACACCGTTTCGTTTCGCTCAAATTCGTCAGTCTGTTCTCGAGTCGCCGATTCACACGGCGCTTCTTTCTTTTTTTTTATTTTTCTCGTAAAGTTACGTATAGTTTACAACTTCCACGTGTCCTTCGCGCGTTAACTGCCACCCAGTTCAAGTACTCTGGAGAGATCGTGAATTTCTTTTGGCGGAGGAAAAATCGACTCGTCGCTTAGCGTGCGATGTTCGTGCAAAATATCTCGAAATTTGGCGATTTAGTTCCCGGCGTTTTTTTTTTTTTTTGTCAGTCGCTTAGTGGTAGGCTTGTCTGGCAGCAGTTAACGGGTCACTGAAAACTCAATCACACTTACAGATAACTTACTTTTATAATTCGGGGCTTCAATCGTATTTAACCCTTTCCGTTTCCCCCATCGATGCAACAAGTGTCTTGATAAAATCAGAGCGCCCTTTAACCCCATATTTTAATGCTTTGAAATTAGCATTTGATCGAGCGTTACAAAGAGAAAGACGCAGGTATTGAAAAATGTTTTGTGGCGTATAAAATTGAGGACAGGATGAAATCCTTGAGAAACTTCAAAAGGCTGACGAAACAACAGCTCGAATCCTTCTTACGTAGTAAACGAAGACCGTATTGAATAAATTAATAATCATCAATAGACTGCGCATCTTTGAGCAAAATAAAAGTATTCTGCATCGATTGCATGAATCAGAAGTAAAGGAGAGTTGGTAGCGTGCAAGAGAAAATTACAATACAAATGAAAATCTTTTTTGGGAAAATTTGTTGGATGTCAATTCGACCAGCGCATTAGTTTGGCTTCGGGGATTGTCGTCGGCAAAAGGGTTAAATATAAAATTGGCCGCATCGACGCGACGCGACGCGACATTCAGAAACGTCCCGCGAAAATTGCATCGAACGGTACGTTTGCTCCAACTTCATCCACGGATCGCGGCGAAACCGTAAGAATGACGGGAACGATTTCCTAAATGCATTCCCGCGGCAAATACAAATTCCCGTCGCTGGGGAACACACTTATCATCCCGGTGACAATCGGTTGGTCCGGAGAAACGTTGTCGGAACCCGTGCCCCGCCAGCTCGTGAATCTTCCTCCGCCATATTCTGCCGCGTGGGATCAAACGTAAATCGGTCTCGAAACACGTTCATGCCTTCGCCGATTCTTCTTCGATTTACAATTAATTCGCCTTTCGGTATCATCCTCGACAACGTTTCCCGCATTTTCAGTTCCCTCTTTTAACACGTGCTTGCAACGCGTTTCCGTCGAGCGAGCGGCGCAACGAGAAATCAGAGATGGCTGATCGTTTAGTTTAGTTTATGCAAAGCGACTGCCATTGGACGAATCGAGTTCCCTGAACCGTGACCCCTCTCGTTTACTTTTTTCTTTTTTACTTGTTTTTTTTTTTGCTTTTTCTGTCTCAGGCCTCCGTCGTTTTGTTTCTTTTCCCGTTCGATTTCGCAGTTTCCGATTTTTGTCCCGTGGCAGGCACACAACAATCGGAACCGTTCGTTTAGAAATAAAGAAACGCCTGCGACCGTGGCCACGTGGTTGCCTCCGTTCAGACATTGTTGTGCGAGAGGCCATCGTCCTGCCACGTGTTGGCTGGAAAGAAAAAGTCATCTTTTCAAATTCTCATCGAGACGATCCCTTCGCGAGGTGGTAAGATGTTTGGGGGCTGATCAAGCCTGGATAATGTCCTGGGTTACCTCTATAATGCATGTCCTGCGCCATCGACGGACACTTCGCGTGCTCCCGCTGTCAAAAACAAAAGGGAAGCCATTATTTATCGTTTGTCGTATTCCTCGCAACTTACTAAATATGTTTTTTTGGTAATTATTTACATTAGGGGCTTCCTCACCGATTTTGATGACGTTGACATGTGTTGTCAAGGTCATCATTATGAACAACTTTTTCCCATACGATATATAATATCTCGGAAACTAAAGTTGAAAAAAGTTGTTCAGAATGATGGCCTTGATAACATACTGCAACGTCATCAAAATCGGTGAGGAAGCCCCTAATGTAAATAATTACCGTTTTTTTTTCATTTTTTTATTTAATGTTGGGTCACTAGCAACACACGGTAAGTTTTCTTACAATATTTTATACAAATTTTGTATCTTTGAGGTATACTTGGCAAGACCGGCGATATATTTCTCAGAACCTAACAGAATGGGTAAGGATCCAGGCAAAACTTAGCATTTCTTCGTATGTTTTATTAAATATTTTATCAAAAATTCGTCTAGATTTTGAAATTCCGTGCAACACCCGTGTTCTCCCCGTCGTTACCGTTAATTTCTCAGTTGTTTGCAGTCCACCCTTATATTTTCTGTTTGTTCGTGAATCTGCAGAAAAAAAGCTTCGCGTAACCGACCCTATGCACGTTGAGTCACGCAAATGCGGCGAATACTTTGCACGGCTGATGGTAGAGGGAAAAGTTGAACGGTGCAACATAGTTTATCATCCAGCGATCTCGCTTTGTCGCAGATGCACCGATGCACGCGCGGCGCAGCGCGCAATTGCACCTTCCGCTTAAAGGGGAATCATACAGGTTCCTTTTTTTTCAAGATAATCGACTTTCCTGAAAATTCCACGGGACTTCAAAGAAGATATTGTAATTCCCTAGAGTGGAAACGTTTTACGAAAGCGAAGCGGTTCCGAAAGGAACTGCATCATTCAACTTTTCCCTTCGCGACACGATAATGTACGCTTCGCACAATTTGGGGTGATAACTTCGTATCAATCGGTGTAACAATGAATTAATAATTTCGACTAAATTAAAAAATTTTGTTAATATCGATGACTATACTCGTACTAATTAAAATGCTACTTTATTTTCTTTATTTTCATTTCAAACCAATAGAACTCTTCAAGGAACAGTAACTCCTACAATTTTGAGTATTTTTACTTGAAAAAATTATACTGTATAGTCCAAATAATAGGAAATATCACGATACAGAAGATCCGTTTTATTGATTTCGCTACAAAAATTTGCAATGACCTGCACAGTGACTTCTAGACAAGGAAATCTTAATTCGCGAGGTGTTAAAATTTGCGGCCGTATTTGTGACACAAAAGATTGGCACGCCAGCGAACGGAGGGGTTAATAGAGGAGCAATTCACCTTGCGGAAATCGATGTTCGTCCGTATAGTCCTGTAATGAAGTTCCTGCAGCGGCCTCGAATTGTTTCCCAAGGGTGCCTTCGGAGCGTCCTCCGGACCTTGCATTAGTCTCCTTAGTACGTAAAGCTAGAAATGGGATTAGGATTACGTTGTAACGATCCCGTTCTCTCGTTCAATATTTAACCATAAAGTAGAGCTTGTTAAGTAATGGCGAACGGGTAAATACAAGAGTCGCCCGGCAACTAATTGGATTCCCGAATAATATACTTAACCCCATGCGCTCTGAATTTTTCTGGAATTTTCTTCCCAACAACTTCCTACCATTTCAAGTGTCTTTTTCAAAATGCACATAAAAAGATCAGTGCCTTGATCAATACTGATTTTAAATGCATAACTACTTCCAAGTAAAAGATAATGCATATTTGAACTGGTTATTTAGAAATGCGGATCATTCGACATGGTCAAGCCATCGACTGTTTAATTAAACCTTATTACTAGACTGCGGATCTTTATGCAATTATGGCTTTTGCAGATTAAAAAAAATGCAGGAGTATTAAATTCAACAGAATTTAGAACGATTTTTATTTATTTTGGATCTACAAATGCTCTCTTTACCAATGAAAATAGAATTTTATTTGGTACCACTTTCTAAAAATATCTCTACAAAAATTGAAAATTGCATGAGCATCCGCTGTCTACTTATTACCAATGAATTTTTATTAAGCAAAGATTAATTTCAACGTTAATTCTAAAGAAGCGATGGCAGCCAACGTGTTCAATTTTGTCTAATTTTGTGGAGTCAAAAGAGAGCAACAAATGGTCCGGGTGTTTAAAGAGATTACCACTCACCTCTCGCGTGGTGATGTAGATGGGTTTGTTGAGGATCAACCATACTACCGTTTCGAAACAGCCAGGGTGAGTAGTGCTACCTTCGTAGGTCATGTAGCCGTCCGTATCTGGCAGAAGACTCTTCAAGGATAGCTCTCTGAGGGACGCTTTGTTATCTGCGCAGATAAAACAATTTTTTCGTCAGAATTGTAATACAAGTGGAAACGGGACCGAAAGGAAACATTCGGTCTTGTATCATTCGGACTTGGTGGCTCATTTGCATGTTAAACGACGAAAATCCATCGTATCCCTCTTATTCCGTTCGCGGAACGTTGCGTTGCATATTCAGCGACGTTATTCCGAACGCGACAAAATTACTCGATATTCCGGCAGACTCTTTGAACTTGGAGTCGCGAAACAGGCAGGTTGGAAAAAGCCGGGGATGGGCACCCGGCTCAACGAGAAAGGAAATCGGGAGTGAAAGCTGGTGACGTAGCTCTGATTGGATCTGTATAACTACAACGTAACACGCACGCTGCGAACTTCAGACATTCCGTTATATTTATCCGAAATCTGGTTACCGTTGTGCTCGCGACACTCTGACGCCGTCCACCGCTGTGCCCGGAAATTTCTGAGGCCGTCAGATTAATTATTTTAACTCTAATTTTGGATTCGAATCACACTGGGAAAAGCTACTTTGGACAAATCAATTGTTAGTATCCAGACTCACGATAATCAGTGGGTGATCAGTACACAGCTGATTTTATGAATTTATTCTTCTTCTAATAAAAAAATTTTTTTTTAATTTTTAACGGAAATTTATACACTGTAAAAATTGTTAGGGGTCCATTTGGACCGTAAATGCCTTACGTGTAACAATTTCTATTACAACTATTTCAAAAAGCGTTTTAAATATTTTTTTTAAGTGGAAGAAAGATTTTAATTAATTATTCTCCGCCAAGAGAAATTCCAGACTCGCCGGCCTTTCCGTTTGGAAGTTATAAGCGCGCAAAGAATGCTTTGGGCCCAAATGGACCCAATAAGCGTAGCCGGGTTAATTTAAGACAATCAATTTGTCAATAAAACTTCAGGGTACATCGCGAATATTGATTTATCGTTTCGTCGGGTCGTGTCGGTTCGGTTCGCAGGATCGCGGCAATAATACACATCTGGAAGGCTGTCCCGGTAGTTATTGTTCCCCTCCCGAACCTGTTAAGTCGACGGAATAACTACAGTTTCTGTTTACAGCCGCTTCGACGAGCGGCATCAATTTGTTATTGGCACGGGTGACACGATCGACTGAGATTTATATTCCAACGTAACACCGTGGAATTATGGCCTTATGCGCGCCGTTTCCTTCCATACGCGCGTTACGTATGAAAGACACAAATCATCCATAGATGTGTGGCAGTTATGAACGACATGCATCGGACGGGGACGAGTGGAGCGCAGTGTGTAACGCGGGGAGAACGTGTATTCCCAGGAGCACTTGAAAAGAGTGTCTCCTACGCCACAATATTCCAGTCAAGCTCGTGATTCCTAACGTTACGCGGCCGTAATTTACCGCGGCGAGGTGTGAAACGAGCCTCGAAACGCTCCAGACGGGTCTTTCGGATCGTTTCGCGTGCCCGTCGCGTCGGACACCGGTGACCGGCGCGGCGCGCAGGATTTTCATACAAGACCTCGTTGATTCCCTGGAATCTCGAGAGCTGCTGCTAACTGATACTCGTCGTACGAGCTGTTTGAGTTTATACCACATTCCGTGTTGAACAGTTTGAGCACCACGTTCACCAGAAACGGGAGACAGTTTGCAATAGTATTGAAGTAACTACGAAGCAGACTTTTTCGTGATACAACGGGCAAGCGAACGACGAATGTCGCCAGGTCATCGTTCTCCCGCGGAAGACTTCTCTGGTCCACGGTTGCTCGGACTGCGACGCCGCTCGCCGTCATTAATCGAGGCTCGATAAAAATCATGCTCGGATCCGAGTGTGTCGGGCCTGTGAAAAGCGTGTTTGCCGGCGAGCGGGCGTATCCGTGGCGACGGAACGTCGCGACGCGAGCCCGGCTATTTCTCGTATCGAGTCCGTGACATTAAGGAGAAGCGAGAGCGTGCCGGCAAATGGTGGGCTGACACAGGGGATAAATGTGCCGTCCCTCAGCCGCACCGGCTTGTTCTCGTCTTCCGAGCATTTTTAGGACGGCATTCGGGCCACTTAGAGGGCAGAAAGTAGGAGAGCCGTCAACCTTTTATCCACCGAGTCCTCCGACCCTTCAGCCGCCCCTTCACCAGATGCTCCTATTCCCTCTTATTCCTCTTTTCTCTCTTTCCGAGACGCCGAGACGCGACCAGCTCGCACGCGACACCCCCTCGCGGGCGCGTCCTCCTTTATTTTTATTTATCGCCTGTCGCGATTCTGCCCGACCATTCCCGACCATTCCCGACCGTTCACGAGCCATTGTACAATGTGCCACGATCTTACGAAGCTGGACGAAATTGCATATCTTCGTTATCGTGTAGACTTTATGAAGAAAGAAAGAAAATTGTTTGGCTAAATTACAAAAAACAGGAAACAGGTTAGAATGTCTTTCTTTCTTTAATGATTTCATTAAATTGAAGTTAATGCATAGATCGATTACCCTAGATTGTCGTACTCCAAAGTACGGGGATGAGGATTCTCAAAATTCGAGATTTCGTCATCCAAACAGAACGCTTTACGCAATAATGGATTCTCCACCAAGAATTTCATTGGGATATTCGCAATTACTGAATTCCGGTGGTGGAATTTAGGCACTATACGTTCCCAATACTTTCGCTGCTGCGCTCTCATCAGGTTCTTGTCGTCGGTCCCTTCTTCTCGACAAACATTCTCGAAGCCCTCGTCTCTCGAAATACGGAAGCTCGAGAAGCGAGCGGAGGCGGGCGTCATATTTTATTTGTATTGATAGCTGCTGCCGAGTTTCCATCAGATGCCGTGAACAACGGGAAGAAAGGACACTGTATGGACAGAAGAGAAAGCGGAAGAGGAGGGTTGGAACTCGGGCCAGGAGATGACAAATAATAATAAAGAGGTGACGGGGATGGAAAAGCATCCAGCGAGGAGGTAAAGTGGCCCTGGAATCGGGAGGGACAGAAGCAAAGGAGGGTCCTCTCTTGTGATTAATGAAATGTATTAACCACTGCATGGAGAAAGCGGAACGGTCCCGGGAAAATGGAGAAACGAAGCGAAACACTCGTTTCATTGGAACCGGTATACTGCTGGATTGGCAAGAAAGTAATTTCGGTATTTTAAGGTGAAATAGAGAGCCCATTTTTTCTATTGAAATAATGAACTTTAATGAATAAGATATTTTCCCTTTTGTTCGATGATCTTTTGCCAAAAAGAATAAGTAAGAAAATATTTTATTGATTCATCGTTTTACTTGATCATAAAATATCGAAATTACTTTCTTGCCGACCCAATAGCATATAGTGGGCTCCAAAATCTGAACAAAGTCTATCTTTAAAATTTGTACACCCACCAGTTAACACAAAAATATACAAATGTAGAAATGAATATCGGAAATGTTAAGTAATCGACTCGTCATTGCTAAACATTTTCATTCCCACGTTGATAACTCCATCCAATTACTTTTTCTTCGAGTTGTTTATTTTCACCAGTCTTTTCATCATCTCCTTCGCCTCTGCTTTTTCTGTTTCTTCAACGCGACTGCAGTCGATAGAAATATTTTCCATGGCTCCCAGAGTCCGAGGATGAGAATTTATCATTGTGGCAGACGAACCGTGTCGACCGGAAACGATTCTCTCCTCGATATTTCATTCACGACGTCCGCGGAGCACCGCGGGATGCATTAAACGCATGACATTATTTTTCATTTAATTCTCTCACGTATTAGAACGTTCCTTTATTCAAGGTTCGCTCCTTCGCTTTTCACCTCTCCTCTACCCCCCTCATCTCCTCACACTTCTTGTTCCTCGAGGAGGAACTTCAAACTTTCCAACAATCAGATTTGGCCTACGGCCTGACGAGCAAGTTTTTCCAGCGAAAGTTCCGACGGTACCTCGCCTCGTTGAGGAAACACCGTCGAATGGCGAACTTCATCGAACAATGTTTTATTTTGTTTGGAATACTATTGTTAAATGTATGATCTGTGAACGGCGATACCGGGCGATACCGGGACCGGGCGATTGTTCGATTTCCACGGAAACTGTTAACACGTCTGCTCGAAATTTACGTTCCCTATTTCTGCTCAAGTTATATCTGTAATGCAGGCAAAGAGGTTATTCATCTTTGAAAAATCTCCGAACCGAATTCTCCCTTCTCGCTATTGAAATTCTAATGATCTGCATTATCTCTCGAATTTCTGAAAATTGTTCTAGAAAATCACGAGCAAACAAATTCATTGGAAAATTCCTTGAAGTTAAACCCTTGAAGTTACTCAACAGTGTGCAGTACATTCGCACCATTCTATAGATTTTAGTATCGATCCTCCGTCAGTTGTATCTCCACGTTGAATATTTTTGTAGTTAGATTTTCGATTGTATCTTTCTCGAGGAAGGTAAATGATTTTGAAATGTTTGAACATATCTCAATTCGAAATTCATTTTCTCTTTGTCAGTAGCTAGTATTATCAGTCCACGTGGAGTTCCCAATATGGCACTGCCAAGGGTTCCCTAATATGGGTATAGCTATTGACATGATTGGTGTGGGTGCCGAATATGGCACTAGGTGTCATTTATTATTTAAAAACCCCTTTCGCTGAAACCTGCAAATGACACACCACAAAAAAAAAATATTTTTCCAGAGTTGGGCAAAAATTCTATTTAAATAAAAATGTCGAATAATGTGGGTTTAAAACCCATTTGGAAAAAACCGACTTTATTCGAAATTTTTGTTTAAATCCTTGCCCCTTACGATTTATTTTACGGTTTCAGTGATTAGAGCTTTTTTCTAGTTCGTATACTTTCCTAAAAAAGGAGAAAATTTATATCTATATTGTGGGCTAATATATTCTCCAATAGCTGTAAGTTAACAAAACCGAAGTAAACTTTTACTTCGGTTTAAAGGGAGAATTAGTAGCATACACATTTATTAGACTCTGTTCAGAATCTTCATCACGGGTCAGACACGATTTTATAGGGGAAGGGGTTAAATAAAATTTTTGCCCAACTCTCTCCGTATCTACTCTGCTTTAAAATGTTATTTGCGGGAAACACTGCGCCATTACGTGATTCCACAGTAATTGACCCTCAGCCCTTCAGAAAGAATTAAAGATTCATCCGGTTAATATTAAACCGGGCGTTTCACGATATTGAAACCAAGAACCGCACCAAATCTCGAGGATCATCGATTCGTATTAAATATTAATCCAGCAGGGAACGTGCGGTAAGTAGATATAGCTGTTCTCTTATCTATTATCAGATTGACTCGTGACTATCACCGATATTTCCGGTTTGTGTCGAGGGTTCTTCGTTGGAGACACACGCGTGTGTGTATATATATATAGATGTGTATGCGGCTGTTTGCGTGGAAGTCGAGCGCCATCCGGAACAACGCGAAGGGCTCTTAGGAAAATTGACCGACCCTAATGGTCCGGGCACACACCTAGGATAATGATGATGACAGCGGCGATAATCGCAATATATGAACGTCACCGACGTACGCTACAACCTCTCTCCTACGTCAAGCTGAACTTCGCGCCCGGTTTTACGAACTCCACGGCCAAGTGCGAACGAATCTTCTGAAATAACGCTCTGCGACTCTCGTCATTTTCTATTTACGCGTCGGATGTTGTAAAACAGCGACGTCGAAATTTAAAAATTCATTTCTGTCTCTACAGATCGAGCGACCCGAATTTTTCCGAGATCTTGGAGATGCGAAGAGGCTGAGAAAAGAATCGGAATAATTGCTTCAATCTTGTGGGGTTGTATAAAATATCAAGATTAACATTTCCACAACTTCCAGCATTCGCGATAAATGAAAGCATTTAATGTTTGTAGCAGATAAATGTTTCAATGACTTCCTGTGTACCGAACGAGCCGGGAATTTTCGAAATACCTGTACCATTCGCGTCACGAATTTCAAGAATTTTTCCGTGTCGCGATTCACGCGGAGGAGCAGAACCCTTGGCGGGTCCAGTCGGAAGTATGGGGCGTTAAATAATATCGCAACTGGAAAGGAGCCCCGTTGAAAATTGCAAGGAAAGACAATTTCGAGGACTTCCTTCGACTATGAAGAAGCGAGGGAATGCGTGTTCTAAATTAGCACCGTGGGACCTCGTGAAACGGATTTATAACTATGTAACGCCGGCAGAGGCGACACGCTGAATACTAATAACGCGGGGTGAGCTTTGAAGATAAAGTCAACATTGTTTAAAATAATGGTCGAATACAACTTTTCTAGGCACGATGTTATTTAATACGTTGGAAATCACAACTAAATGTTCTCATGTCCAGATCCGGGTAAACTTTACTTTACCGGACTCAAAATTAGTACCTTTCTCCTACGAGTTATGACGTATTTGGTATGTAATCCAGTAAATTTGTACCCGGCGCGGTTGCTGATCGAAGTTTCGATCCTCTAGGATCAATAGTTGAGGAGTTACGGGCACTTAAAGTTGAGCATTTTTGACAGGTAAGGGAGCCGCCATATTGGTTTGTAGTGACGACACCGAGCCGCTTACCTCGCCGCCCCCCCCCCCTCGACCTAATCCTAACCAACTCAGTAAACGGCGTGCGACCGTCACTACAAACCAATATGGCGGCGCCCTTATCTGTCATGAAACTGGAAATATGCTCAACTTTAAGCAAGCATAACTCCTGAACCATTAATCCTAGAGCTTTGAAACTTCGGTCTGCATCCGTGCCGGCTACAAATCTACTGGGTTACATGCCAAATACATCATAATTCGTAGGAGAAAGGCACAAATTTTGGGTCCGGTAAAGTAAAGAGCAGCCCTAGATTGAACAATATCAGCTTGCAATCAAGCAGCGAAACTAGAACTTCAAGACAAATCATCAAACTATTCGAAATCTTCGGTGTTAACTTGAACCATTATTTCTAGAAGCGCCTAATCTGGGCTTTGGGTTGCCAAAGCGTTCGGTTTCGATATTCCTGGCAAGGTTGCGGTAGGTAACGTGAATCACCGTTTGCGGGAGACTAGACGCTGCGAATGGTCTTAGTTTGTTAAAGGGCAGCTCGGGTCGCGGACGGGGCCTATAGTGGACGTAACAGTTGTCCGTGGGTAGCTATAAAATACAATTTCGGGTGGAGGTGCGCAGGGGCGTGTCGGTTTAATACCGCGCATACCTGGCGAATATTTCATCTATTATCCGCATTTCGTAGGCACGCTGGCATCCGCGCCTAGCGTTGCGGGACGCGTGCACAGTGTGGCCCGTGAGCGAATGGTTGACGTGGTACTACCGAGCGGATGGCAGCGTTTCTCAAAGCATCGAGCGGTCATTGTTGGTGGTCTGGATAACGAAGGGGGCGTTTCGAGAGCTTTGTTCGCGTACAGGGGGTTGGCATTCAAGAAATAAGACCGATTGACGTGCGTTCAACCCCCTCAGCACCGAGAATTAACATGGTGGTAATTAGCGAAAGGGTTGACCTGCCCCTGAACCCAAGGTTCGATCCCCTAAGTTCGTAAAACCTCGAAGTTTACGAAATCTCATAGTCAGTGACAGCTATCTAGTTACAGTTCTGAAACTGTCGTAAAATTTCGTTAGCAGCTGCGAATTGGTTAACCAACGCTTCATTCGTCTCGAGATGATAACGTGTTCCAACATTCGAGTAGCACAGCGTACACTAGTCAATTATTAAAATTAATTAATTATCTGTCCTTGTTCGATTCGTTTTCATTCGGAGCCCATTCTTTTAAAAGCCATTCAAACGACACTATAAATAGACATTGTCGATGCAAAGGTACGTGTAAAGGTAGTTAAATTCGTTATATCCAAACTTATAATTTCCCGAATGATTACGCAAACGGTATCTACCGAAATTGTTTACCAGTACATCGCTCGCATTTCAAGGGAGAAAAAAGAATGCACGGGGCAATGAAGTTATTCCAGCGGCCGCATTCAAGATCCAAGGGTTCCGGTTCCGAAACGTGGCCATTCCCGCGTAAATCAGGGAATTTCAATTCATTGCACGCGGCCTGTTCCGGACCGTGAAAGGGCCGGAGTAAGAAAACGGCTTGGCCGAGGCGAGGGAGCCGCGCAGCGCCGCGCGCCGGGACAAAAGCTCGCCATTAGTTAGGCGAAACAAAGTGGAAATACACGTTGTATGCATGCTCTACGTGGCATCTCTGACTCGCGCGTCCAGAGATAATACGACCACGGTCCTTTTCAGCGCAAAGTGGCTCGGAAAGACGGCGGGACGGATTTTTCTGGTTCAGATCCGTCTTGTTGGCCCGAATACCACGCGGTTACTCATGCAATCGTGCAACCCGCTTCTGCATTGTGTCCCAGGCCTGATCCGAAAGAAAGACGTCGGGCAATTTCAGATTTCATCAAAACAGAACCTCACGAAGCAGGAGCTAAGATCGTCTCAATAAAATCGAATATCTGTTCCGTTTGAACTTCAATTGTACTAAATTTGATCGGTTGTCTTCTCGTCCTTTTAATTCTGAAGCGAGACGACGTTTTGTGCAGACATTCTTTGATGGACTAATTTCTGATTCACGATAATTCGATAGCGAACAGCACGATGTCATTAAAAATTTAACGTTATTGTCGCGATCTTGATGTAGAACAAAAATAGTCTGTCTCGAGTAACCTTTACTCAGAGATTTTGCCTGCGAAGATGATTGATGGAAAAGAGACGATATCATCGACACAGAGCAACCGTTAATATATAAATGTTCACGCGGCGTGCCGAAGCAGATTCGCATGGCACACGAACGCGAGAGGCATGAAGCCATAAAGAATTTTATATTTGCTTCGTAGCGACGACAAGTAATGCGTCGTATTTTTCATTTCACTTTGGAAAATGCGCGCATAGACACGCAGCCGTATTCATGTTCCGCCTCGGCGCGGCGCGGCGCGGCGGCCTGCCTTATTTCATCTCGCTTGTTTCATTGTACCTATATATTACCGGGCCGTTTACGATGAAAGATAACGCAAGATTCTAGTCGTCCTCGTCGCGAACACAAGGAAAGAGTCGAGGAAACTGGCCCCGCCATTTTTCATTCGCCATCGACTTCATTGTACCACTTCAGCGCGTCTTTCCAACGAACCTATAACCGCTTTTAACTGCACTTTCGATGGCGGTAAACGATAGACTGGCCACTCCGAACAATTTATTTGTAAATAAAATATTTACCAGGAATTATGCTCTTATTTATGCGAGACAGATGAAGATTTCAATTTTGTGTTTTACAGAATTAAATGTTTCACAGGGCTGTTCTTATACTTCTGGACATAAAGACAGCACATCGTCTGTTTTTCCTCATTTGGTACATTAAACTGAAGAAAATAATGTTTTAATATGTCAACATATTCTGACGTGGCTGTACGTACAATGTACTGAATATCATTCACAATAGTTATTTCAATATCTTCAATTCTGTTATATTTCGAGTTTTTCGTTAAGCGTGCTATCATTTTGTACCTCTATATTTCGTTAATATTCGATAAAAATAGATAAGTTAATGAAGCTTCGTTTCATTTCGTTCATATATGTTAGGAAAGACACACTAAAAATATGTTGTGCATAAAAAAAATTGAATTTCTAATTTTTAATAAACAGAGATTACATTAATTTCAAAGTGTGCTATCTTTTCGTCCCGGAGTGTACATATTTCGAGCTTACCGAAAAGATGCTTCGCCGCGATGAGGCTTGATAGCTGTTTCAACCAGCCAATCGAAATAAAAAGCTCACTCGACGCATACCACGGATTTCGACCAACCGAAACGACGAGTTTATTGCGTGTACACGCGTTATCCAGCCGGTCGCTGCGTTTGAATTAAACTGATTCATAAATATTAACACCCGGTGTTTACGTTGCGGCACACGATACACCGGGGACGCTTATATTTGATCCAGAATGCACGTGTATCGCGCGGCCACGACGTAATCTCTCGACAATGATGCAAACTGCATACACTCGACAACATATACTTATCAGGCAAATGTTTTCTTACAGGGGACCGCAACCTGACGACTGTAATTGTGGCGAGAACTTCAATGAAAACCGTGACTAATTCATTGTTACCTCTACGTAACAATTGTAAGGGACAGAAAACGAACTTTTCTTGGTCGATATACTAACACATAACTGTAATATTTAGTTAATTTCGGTAATTTCCCGTTCGTTTTGTTTTAGAATTGTATTTCGAAAAACCCTATTACATTTCGCAATTTGCGTGCGAATCTGTTAGCTATATCCAATCTTTCGGGCGGCGCGGCGGTACACAAACCAATGGCGGCTGGCATCGAGACAACAGCATTTAATTCTGTTTTCGTTTCATCTGGAAGTGTTAATTAAATTCTCTTTGGCTGATTTCATCTGCGAACGGGAGAACGTAGTCGACAATGGAAACGCACGGATTTATTTGGAGTAGTTACATTTCCGGTGACAGTTAAGATAGTCCACCAAAACTCGGGCACTATGAATTGCTTAAAATTCGAGGGAATGTGATCTCTAACACTTTCCTGAAACATTAAAATATAGTGTGTCTCGTGTTTTAATTGACAAACTTTGGGAGCATATCTTACAAGTGGAAGTAAGAAAAAATATGTTATTCGAAGTTTGCTCAGAAACGCTTTATTACAAAGTTATAAACAAATAAAGTTAGAATTGATATGACAGTGGATTTTACTTTACTGAACATTAAAAGGTCGAACGTGTTTATCGGATTATTTCAAAATGTCGTCCTTGGGCGCAAATAC
The DNA here is from genome assembly GCA_028455605.1 of Lasioglossum malachurum. Classification (NCBI taxonomy): domain Eukaryota; kingdom Metazoa; phylum Arthropoda; class Insecta; order Hymenoptera; family Halictidae; genus Lasioglossum; species Lasioglossum malachurum. The sequence continues at coordinate 16,329,895 of CM052318.1, read as the reverse complement.
ATCCTTGACATCGATTTTATATGGAGCTTTTCCATTTTGTTGCATTTCAGCAACGGAGATATTAATCTAACTGGTCGTTAACACTAATAAATATGAAAACAGTAAACACGACATGAATAGACAAATAAGATAACCACGTTCGACCTTTCAATGTTCACTAAAGTAAAATCGCCGTCATAAATTCTAACTTTATTTGCTTATAACTTCGTAATAAAGCGTTTCTGAGGAAATGTCAAATAACATTTTTTTCTCTTATTTCCACTTGTAGGATATGCTCCCTAAGTTTGTTTATTAAAACCCGGGACACCCTGTATATTATTTAAATTCTCAGTACGACAACATCGTGAGCAACAATATCAGTTAGATGACTAATAAATCAATTTTTCATAACAGCTCTAATATAACTTGATCGCATGTCGCGAGCAAAGCGACCGATCTTCTTCAAGCGGCGTTCCCTCGCATAATTCCCATTCACGAGCTACCCCAGACATCCTCGCCATAGACCTTGCGAAATCACTTGGCAGATCTCTCTGTCCCTTCTCAAGGGTGCACAGCAAAATGGTGGGTGCAGCAGCGAGGCAGTCGTCGCGGTCGAAGACCCAGAGAGCAACCCATCCCCGAAAACCGGAAGTGGCGCGATACAATCTTGCACTACCGCTGAAATTTCGCAATAAATACCAGGAAACTTTTCGAGAGAGGGCTATTGTGCTCGTCAGGGCCCGGTAGGTAAACACATCGGGGCCGCCTACGCCGACGACAATGGAATACTTAGATCCCCCATCCTCCGACTTCGCACTGGTCCGTCCTGCGCGCCTATTCCTCCATTGTCTCATGATTTATGTGCCGTGGTCGCGGTGTCAACAGGGTATTGATTAAAATGCACACACACGAACACACGCACACACACACTCACGGAGAGAGAGGGAGAGTTAGGTGCGACGTGTGCACGCGGATTTCTGCACGGAATCCCGTTCGCCTCGGCATAACGACATCGTTGTCCCTTGTAAATCGAACCCTCTGCTCCACCCATGCGACGTGTTGATCATGTTTCGTGGGATAAAAAGCTGTGCTGCCGGGAACGATTGTTCTGGGCTCGCTGGTATGCTACTCCGATTGTTAGGCCGTTTTCCGGAATTTTTTTAGAGAAACTTACCGAGCATTATAATTTCACATTCTATAAATGTACTCTAATATCTTTTAACCGGTAACGAGCATTTTATTCTTCTCTAAGCATTGTTCTTGCTGTGGAAAGAGCTTTGAAAAATGAGAAAATAATCGCCAATGGATAATGCGTTAAAAAGACGATAGAGGTCCCTTTTAATATAAATCATAAATTAATTAATGTTCCGAAGTTGGAATAATGGTGTGGACCCTCAGCTAGTCAGACACCCAGGCCACTCTAACAGGAGGAGACCCTCCGGGAGTATCGACACGCGTCTCGCCACCAGGGTGGAATTCTTTCTGCACGTTTAGCCGCCCCGTAGTGCCCAGCGCACCCTCCCTGGGAATTCCTCGGACGTGTTTACCGCCGCCGCTTCGTGTTATGATTTCGCGATGGTTTTGTTTCCCTGTCTTGTGGAATCCCGCGCGCAATCCCGTCGCAGATTGTTGTCCACTTTCGCGGGACATACTGCAGACTCTGTTTCCCCTCTGCTCGAGAAACTTTGATCAATATTTTATTGTTCCCGGACCGAGTTCCCAGGATTATGTACTCCTTCCCACACGTGTTTCAAAACGTTTCCTGAAAAGTATCCACTGAAAACAGACTGCGGTTGTATGTTTATATCGCCTCAATAAGTCTTTTTAATAAATAATAATTCAAGCAAATAACACTGCCTACTGTTCCATCGGCACGTTATCGACACCCAAAGATCCACTCCCGAAGGACATTCCCGGGAAAGAAAATCCTAGTTTACACCGCAGATCCCCAACAGCAAGAACTCTCCATCTCTCCGGAGGTCCGTAGCCCGGAATCTCCGTCGCGATAAGAAACTTCTGACAAATGAAAGCCACGAAACCCGTTATCACCCGTTCGCCACGAGGCTCCGGGAGAATCCTAATTGCCGGCTGAAATGATATTTCAAGTCAAACATCCGAACCGCCGCGCCGGTGCTACCGTCGAGCAACAAAATCAACCGAGCCCCACAAACTAACTGAAACAACTATCCTCGCGCCGAATAAACAAACAAATCCCATGAACGATGTCTATCCACGATCCATTACCCGAATAAATAAAGTCCGAGGTTCTCGGCGTTTCATTACCGGGCGCGACAGCTCCTCAGGATACACGATTGTTTAACCCTTTGCACTTTCACGGGAGCTTCGGTGATGCGGCAACTGTTAAATTCACTCTTAATAAATTAACCTAACCGAATGTGGTGTTCGTGTGGTCTTAACAACGATCGTCCGAGAAACCCGAGAGGGCCGAGACATCGTCGCCGTGCACATTAAAAACTTGATCGCCCCGGCCCATTCTTTTCACTCGTTCCACCCACACCTTGCCCCAAGGCGTCCCACAATATCGAGTCTCGTGACGAGATAAACTCGCCCTTTCGAGAAAACCTGGCACGGATACTCGCTGCGGCGAAGTGACTCGTTACCTTAAGAGAGTCATTTTCCCTGTCGCTCTCTCTCTCTCTCTACCTCCCTCTCCCCGTTCCTCTCCCCAGGCTGCTTCTTTTTTCCACCCTCGACTTTTCACCCTCTCGAGTCAGCGACTCGCGCGAGCTCAACCGCCCTCCCTCCCACTTCCACCGCAGCAAGGCAAAGAGGCACACTGCCTTTCCTGGCACCATTTTATTTATTATCCGGGGTTATCCCAGCGACAGACCGCGCGGCCAACTTTCGCTGGAAAGGATCGCTGAAGCGGCCCGCAAACGGTATTTGGTGCGTGAACCCGCGTATTCATCCCAACCACCCCCGTGTTCCGCAACCCCTTGCCAACCCCTGGTCCTCGGTTGTTTTTTCCCCCACCACCGCCCAGAATCACCAGGCTTTTTCGTCCCCTAAACGTCCCTGCAGCATGCAGGTCTTCTCCACAGGCCTTTTGATGGTCCACTAATTGCGCCCGCGTCTTTCAGTACACGCGACACTGCATCGACTCGCCGGTTTCTTTTTTCTTTTTTTTTTTTTCGTGCCAGACGAATTACGAATTAGTGCACCGGCCTGCATTCAGATGCGCCTTGAATGGGGCAGGCGAAGACGTGCGATCAGTTGCGGGAACTTTGAGACCTTAGAAATGGGTTTTGAATGCAGCCTACAGCGAATCCCGCTGTTTCAGGGCGGGCTTTTATGGGAATGGTGTTCCTGGGTGATGAGAGGGTTTTGGATTGGGGATTGGATGCTGTGCAATTTTTTGGGATGATTCAGGGCATTGGAATACCTTGTTGGATAATTTCTGTGTTTTCCGGTCTCTGATGCGTTCTAAAATTCGGAAAAAAATGTGACATATTTTAGATCCGACGGCCCATTTTACAAAATTTTCTCAGATTTTTTTGTTGCGCGAAAGCTGGAGGGCTGAAATTTCACTCGGAGGAGATTTTTTTTTTGGTCAGCTTTCGAATGTTTCGATAGCCATTGATGAACCTGTGAGGGCAGTTTTGACCATTTTTTTTTGGTTGCAAACTGTGGCCGTAAAAAATTTACCCAGTGACTACCCTCGCGGGAAAACTAGAGGGCTGAAATTTCACTCGGAGGAGATTTTTTGGTTAGCTTTCGAATGCTTCGATAGCCATTGATGAACCTCTAAGGGCAGTTTTGATCATTTTTTTGTTGCAAGCTGTGGCCGTAAAAAATTTACCCTGTGACTACCCCCGCGGGAAAACTAGGGGGCTCAAATTTTACTCGGAGGAGTTATTTTTGGTCAGCTTGCGAATGTTCCGACAGCCATTGATAAACCTCTAAGGACAGTTTCGACCATCTTAATCGGCTAGGCTAGGGTTTCCGGCGGAAACCGCGAACATGCGAAACGCAGCGGCTCGAGAGCACGTAATAGGCACGCGGAAGATAAATCGTAATCATTATAGTGCGCGCAGCGTGAACGAAACTATTAATATCCCATCGCGCAGACGTTAACGGTATCGAGTTGAAAGCCTATAACGCACGAGGATATTCTGAGGCAGTGCTAATGCGTAAATGTGTATTGATAGTCCGCGGCACCGGAAATGCCGAAAGACGCACGCATTAAACGCGAAATTACGGTCGATTATCCACCGCGAGCCTCGTTAACCTGTATTTTCATCGAACGTTTTCGGTGGTGGTTCGCAAACTGCTCGATTGAAAGCCGAATTAATTTCCTACTTTACGCGAACTTCGTTATTTAAAAGTTGCAACTGGACTGCGCGTCTTCGCGGGTCGCTCTACCACTTTTGTACATATTTTTTCGATTGCCAGGAGTAGTCGAGGTTACGTTTCCGCGGTTACGTTCTTCATCTCTTGGAGATGAACATAATTTACCAACACCGCGTTCGTACGGCTCCCGAAAATTCATAGTTGACCCGAATGGAGGGGAAACGGTTACCCTCTCTCGTTAGTACTATAGATTTTTCAAAATTATGCAATAATCATCGGTCGGTAATGTGTTAACATCTAGTTTTTACTTCATAATATTCTAACTGGTATCAAGACGAATCCAACGACCTATAATAATATAACATTAAACCTTGAAATAACGCTATAATATTTTTGGCCACAAAAGGCGAGCTATCAGACCACTGTGCGGCCCGTGGGGGTACAGCGTCGTAGAAGGGGAAGGTAGAAAGTGGGGAGACAAGTGTTAATCTGGCGAGATCTGGACGGGATCCATCGGATCGGTACTCACCGCGGTGTATAACGTGGTTGAACGCGCTGGTTATGACCTGGAACTCAGGATTCAGCGTCTCTCCGAGCTGAAACAGACGGAAAACGAGACTCTTTTGAGTAACAGGACACAAGGACGTGGACGTATCGGCTAACTTCCCCACCACCTGTACATTCTACACCCTTAATACGTTTTCCATCGATTTCCCATGAAAAGGGGTTGTTCGCCGCTGCTAAGTGCACCGGCATAAAGAGGTGAAGGCGAAGAGTCGTTTCGAAACTTCCACACTGGCCGCCATTAAAGGTAACCGTAAAACCCCTGGGCTAAACCGGCCGGCAACTCTAAAGTAACGATAAATAATAAAAGCTCATCTGGCCATCGCGTCGGATCAAGAGTTTCCCTGTTTCCGTGATGGAACGGGCCACTAGCTGATCGTACCCAACCAGTTTTAACGGCGTCCGACTTCGCCCTTCTCTCCCTATGTCCCTATACCTTTAAACGTTTTTGTCCCATGCGCTTGAACAGCCTGTTCCTCGAACTCGAGCATCGATCGTAATATCGAATGGAAATAAAATGGGCTGCGGCGATTGTGTCTGCGCGTTCGCTGTACAACATTTGCCCTCGGGTTTCGATAGTTGCGTGGTGCTCTATTTACGTACTCGTATAACTGTTAGATCGTAAGATTACGTTCCAATGAACTTCCTCGTGGAGAGCGTTTTCATAAGCCTTGTTAGCGGAAGATAACGCAGAGCCGCGCGCATAGTTTCCTCTAGTTTCCGATCGAATTGTTGGACAAGAACTTCGGAATAAATTAAATCGCGAAGGCGCGGCCAGAAAATTAGGATGCCCGGCTATCGACCCGCGCGCGTTTTCCGGCCCCGAAAATCTGGAAAATTCATTCGGGTTATTAGGTACCGGAGTTTATAACGTAATAATAGTCTCTCGCTCGGCGAACGGTCGGGCGGACCTGTCAAAGATGTCAAAGGTGGCCTCGTAATTTCATAAACACGCGACCCGCGCTCCTTTTATTTTTCAGCGATATGTGTCGACGTATTTCAAGCACCAATTTTGTCCCATTTCCTTTTCCATTTTCATCTGTTACGAATTTTAAAAAATTTCAATAAAGCGACAGCTGCGCAGCCCTCTCTCTCCCCCTCTCTCTCACTCTGTGGGTCCAGAAGCTATCGACGGCCATACGACTGAATTTGATTTATATTCCATTTTAAAAACTGTTCTTTTACAGCGAAAACGTTTTTCACTCCCCGCGACTCGTGCCGAATTTCATCAATCCGAAGGAAGTAGAATATTTTATCGACTGCAAATTAAGTATAAAAATCTACTCGGCCATCGAACGTGCTCGCTACATCGTCGGAAACTGCGCGAGATTTAATTCCATCGGAAACCGAATTTCTGCTTTCGAATGAAACGAAAAGGCTTTGAGGGAATATTTCCCTCTGCACAAACAAAAGTCGACAATAATTCAATATCAAACCTCGGAAAGCAATGGGACGTTGTTCTTCTCGATTTTTGAGCACCGATGCTTCCCAATATTTTCATGGGAAACCGAGAACAAAGGACAACGAAGTAAAATGTAGGAGACGATGAAAGAAAGTAATCGATGAGAAACGTGTGAATGCATACGAATGCGGAGGTGGCGATGATTATTTAAATCTCCGCGTAACCGTAAAAACACTGGAGATTTTCGATTAACTAAAGAAGTAACGCAGATCAGCCGCGAGCAGGTAGCAGAAAAAGGACAATTACGTGCAGAGGGTGCTCGTTGAAGGGGCACAGGGTGCGACTCGTGAAAATAACCAGGAGCTCATTTAGGTTCCAGATTGTTCGAGCAGCGACAGCGAGCTAGCAACTCATTTGGATCTCATCCCTCAGACATCCCGGGGGTATAATCCGTTTGAATTACAGCCGTCAACAGGGGCCCTCCGCCGCGACACACTTTTACGATCCGCCCCCGCAACGAGGAGAGATCGAGCACCTGTTAAAGGTCCACAGGAACTGGCGCGACGCGACGCGCGTTGCGGCCGCTTTGGGATCATCCGGAATTCTTCATTCGGGCTTTTACCGGGCGGTCGCCACCCGCGCGCTCGCATTCGTTAATTTATCGTAGCGGGTACGCACGACCCCATTGGTTCGATAATTTACCACGGCAGCTTCGTTTGTTAATTTATTCCAGCCACGGAGCCCTGTTAATTAATTCGTCCGGTGCCGCGGCGAGCTCTCCACTGCGCCAGCGCGAACAGTATCCTCTAGTTTTGGTTGCTGCCCCGTCAAGTCGGTCCGCGACAGAAGCTTCCGATTGGCTGAGAGCTTCAATTTTCTCTTCGAACGGCGCTTTAACCGGTCGCCTTAGAAAACAGCTGCCTTTAAAATTGCTTTCTTATTATTTCGTTCGTTTAATCGCACCCTCAAGATTCCTAAAGCGGTTCGCTGCAGAGAAAAAAAGGTAAAAGGCATGCATGATTTTAAACATTTTAGAGAAAGGTACGCGAGCTTGAATAAAGATTAGAAAGAATAATATAGTCCTCGGTCTGAAAACAGCTTTCGAGCCACTAACGACGCAAAAACGAATGTGCGCCGAGCGGAGAAGGGCGTCTTTTGTCGGGGTAAGCGTCTTCCTTGATCGTTTCCGAATCATTAACCAAAATCACTCACCGCGGGCCGCGAAATTAACGACGCGAAACAAACAAACCGCGGCGAAAAACCGGGGCGCCCGGAACAGGTGAAGAAACCATCGACGTCACGCGACAGAGATTTCGCCTTCATAAAACATGCAATAGGTTTTGTAACGGTGCACGGTGTTTACTTTCGGAATAAATTTCCAAGTTCCGAAGGTGGCGTCCGTTCGGCGTCTTCCGGTTTCCTTGCCTTCACGGTCTTTTAGCCGGGTGGCGCACGGCGCCTGTTAAAACGCGCGACCGTGAAACGAAAATAAAGAAAAACATCATGGGAACACAGGAAATTCGTTAGGCGATTTAAAACGTATACGTTATAATGTTCCTCCTATTCTATTCTATTATATTTATACAAATTCTATCTAAAAACATAGTTACCAGACGACAAAAGGTTCGCTTCGAAATGCGAATCGTTATCTTCCACCGACGCAATCTCCATTGAAAACTAACCGTTGCATGCTTCGCCATCCAAAACAGCCTTATAAGTACACGAAAATCTTAAAGAGCATTCCACCGTTCGAAACAAGGAATGATTATTCAACCTCGAAGTCGGAGTCGTCGAAAGACTATTCAGAATTGCTCTCTGAAGTACAGTTGCCTTAAACACGATCAAACGAAGCTGCAGAGACGTCGAGAACCCATATTCGAATGCATTCAAGCCACGTTATCCCACGAAAATTATTCAATAAATTACAACTCTGTACTCTCTACATTATTCAAATTTTGTTCCGTGCATCGATGCAAAAATTCCTCCCGGAAAAAAAAACTGGTAATTATTTACATTAGGGGCTTCTTCACCGATTTTGATAACGTTGAGATATGTTGTCAAGGTCATCATTCTGAACAACTTTTTCCTATACATATTACGCGTCGATATTCGCAAAAAACTATCGCTAATACTGTATTGAATTTTTCGTATTCCTGCACGCTCTGCGGCAACGTAAGGCTGTCCCGGCGCGGCGTGGCGTTTGTTTACATTTAGCTTCTACACACGCTGTGGAGATGAGAGAAAACAGGGTCTCACTTTCATAATATGCATTATATATTATATATCATATATTATACATTATATATCATATATTATATATCATATATTATACATTATATATCACATATTATACAGTGTACATCATATATTATACAATGTACATTATATATTATACATTGTACATTATATATTATAAATTGTACATTATATATTATATATTGTATATTATATATTATAGATTGTATATTATTTATTGTATATTATATATTATATATTACATATTATATAATATTACTGATTTCAATTTCAAATCTAACCCAGACCTACTCCGATCACTTTTGAGATGTTGAAACTTTTTTATGAATATCTCGGAAACTAAAGCAAAGCGGCGGTAACATGTATAGGAAAAAGTTGTTCAGAATGATGACCTCGACAACATATTTCAACGTCATCAAAATCGGTGAGGAAGCCCCTAATGTAAATAATTACCAAAAAACTGACACGTTCGGCAAGCTTGTTCGCTGGATCAGTTCCACAGGCGACTTGTACAAAGTCGCAGAGAACCGCAACCGGTTCTCTCGCGGTTGGAACGTGCAATCGTAACAACTCAAAGGGCTGGAAAGTAGCCCTGAAATACTTGGCGCAGGTGGAAAAGCAATTTCGTTGGCTTACCTGGACCATTAACGAGATCGCGACCAGACCCTGACTCTTGTGCCGCGCCTCGCTCATGTTGTGATACAATTCCGCGTTGAAGCCGAACACTTGTATCTGCAACAGAACATCAGACACAGCCTGGAATTATTTCTACGTGTAATCGCGTCGCCCCCGTCATGCTCGTATTTCCCGCCGCGTAATTACGTCGACAAATTTCGTCTTCGCACGAACGAATTCCGGCCACCGACCGGGGAGGTGGGGCTGAAATCAGGGGGGTGAACCAGAAGGGTGAAAAGGGGGCGGACGCTTTGTGCACGACGATATATAATACCCGGCGGATCGTCTTCCCGAAATTGTGCTCCCCCGCCGGCACCGTTTCGTGCGTGTTGCCGCTTTCGAATGAATTAATCGTCGACAGATTTGAAAGGGGCCCGTGCTCAATGGCCCCGATCATCCCGTAGATCATGTCAGTTAATTCTTGAGACGCGGGTACTACTAGCATGCTCCCAGCTTGCGTTTCTATCGCCACGGATACTCCGATTCCACGGAATTTCCATCTTGGTTGATTTAACACTAGATCTACCACACCCCAGTCGAAATGACTGGTTTTACAATTTCATTCTGAAAATTCTACTTCATGTTACATTTTTTTTCACGCAATCATGCGATCACCTTTACAACGATAACTAAAGGTGTAATATAATGAATTTTAGTTTTGTTTTATTCATACAGAATCAAAATAATTTTGTGTCATGGCTACTTATACCAATACCAGTCATTTTGACTGGTACTTCTCGGTTATTCTTCTCATCCTGTATACCATAATGTTTGACTCTGAGAATTAAAATAAAATTTCGGATTACTACCTATGTTATTTGCTAACTTTACTCTTTATTATGCTATAATAATAATAACATTACACTGTCTGAAATAATAATTGAGTATTCGTTAAAAATATATGTACATATATATGTGTACAACTAACATAGATCTACAAAACATATATTTTAAATTTTCATTAAGATCCCAAATAAAAAAGTTTTGAAAAATGCCTTTTTTATTTTTGCATGTAACCTTGTAAATTATAATTTTTGGAAAATCTTATTTGTGCATATCATTTCGTAAACTATGCTTCTAATTGATTATAAAATATCAGGTCGTTTGGTTGAATTATAAGAAAGTTATTTTGTTTTAAAGGGCGTTCGAATACTTTCGTTACCCACTATAACTAAGCATTTTTTCTAAAGACCAGTCATTTTGACTGGTTTCGGTAGAAATACATATATTTTAATAGCCGGTGAATCTAGTGTTAAGAAAACGCTTTGCTTCATCTCTGCATATACCTTAACATTATATTATTAGTACGGAAACATTTTTGTACAGTGGTTATAGTGATAGACACCTAAACTGAGCCAACAATTGATCTACGTATGTAAGCAGCTTTGAAAAAAGGAATTTTCTTTTTAATCAAAATCTAAACCAATTTTATTTAATTTGTAATATATATATATATATATATATATATATATATATATAGATCTCTGAATTTCAATTTGTGCAGTCAATAAAACTTCGAAAGCAAGTGTCTTCGTAATGCCACGTAAAAAGGACCTGATTTTAACTTCAATTTAACCGAATGTAAACATTATTGGTATGTTTTAATAAACGTGCCCGGAATCGGGTGGAATATTAAATTTCACGTGATCGCAAGTAACTAAATAAAAATCCACGCGTGCATGTACAATTTAATATGAGGCTCCACGATCGGTTCATTGTGTTTTACGTCGATAATAATGAAAATTCTTCGAGCACATTCCGTCGGTCGTTATTTTTTATGCAATATACCGCGATCCCTTATTAAGAACTTTATTTCGATAAAACGAAGACACGAAGCTTTGCCTGGTTCGCGTCCTATAGGTAAGGAGGATCGATAAGGATTCTTCTATGCATTCTTGAAACCGTATTTTTTCCCTCGTAAAACGAAAACTCGACGCTTGTTGTTTTTTCCTCCATAGAATTTCTTTACGCCAACATGGCTAAAAGAATCTTGTGCTTGAAATCTGGTGAAACGCACAGAAAAAGAAAGGCGTGAGAGCCGCCGTAGAAATCAACAACATTTCAGAAACAATTCAAGAAATCAAACATTATTATAATTTCCCCATACACTTTCTAGATTCTTTGTCATCAATTTAAATGTTTACTTGGATTCAGTGAATAATATCGATAAACAGGTTTTCAAGCTCTATTCCGGTGAATTTAAGTTTTATAGCGACAAGTAGATTGCATATTTTACGCGTTTATTATAAAAATGAGGAGATACGAGAGAGTGGAAATATTTAAGAAGAAAATTTAAAGAAGCTGTTACATTAATATTATCTTAAGAGAACTGTGTGTGTTAGGAAAATAAATGTTTATGTAGGTTCTGTGGTTGCGACTGCGGCAGACAATTTTTATTTTGCAGGAAGATCCGGAGCTCAGCGATAATTGAGGCTTTCCGCGAAAGTCGGACATTCGGCGACTATGCAAGATACATTCACGAATTCATGGAACTTATCGTCGCATTCACGTTTCCCTAAATCCTTTCGATTCGCCTCTATCCCCTTCGAAAGCACCCGGCCGCATTCGTCGTCATAAATTCCAACTAGCCTCTGTATATCTCGCATCTTCAAAGCGAAGCAATTCGTCTTTCGTTCTTATTTCGTGTTTCGCCGGCGCAATCCGGTAACTCAGGTACTCGGTTAGAATTTTTAAATAAGCCGTGGACCGAATGTAGTGTGGCGAAACGAACCTTTTTCGAAGAAATCGAATAAACAAATCTCGCCGGAATAAAACGAAGGAACGTGTCGGCAAACACGGCCTTACAACTCTGGAAATAGCGTGTGCATTATGATAAACATTCAAACAGTGATCATTGTATTTTCAAGAACTAGTTCCACTTGGTTTTTTTATCTGGTGGAGCCGGTGGAGTGGGATCGATTCGACAAATGAGCGGAAGAATCGGCAGAATAAATTAATGCAATTACCAAAGTTTGGGTTCGATTCACAGCACCGTTTAAGAATTATAGCAACTTAAAGTTTGCGCATTTTAACACGTCTTCTTATGGAGAATTCACAAAATTCCACTTCAAACCCTATTTAAACCTTGAAAAAACCCAACTAGAAACTCCAGTTTTTTTTATATACATATAGTAAAAATAATGTGTAATTAATTATGTTCGAAATTTATTAGGATTCACTAAACAGTTACACAGAGCAAAAAAATTATAAACTGTTACAAAACGTCAAATTTATCGTGTTGTCTCTCACTAGTATGGAAGCGCGACAAGTGTAGACCACTGAATGTGGCTACAGAGGGTACAGTGTTCGCAAAAGTTTAATGCAAAATATACTCATGAATGGCTTTCATTGCCGTCCATATTGATGGATTTCGAATTTCTTGTACTTTTGTCTCCCATTGTACCACCAGAACATCCTTAACTACGTTAATATAAAAGGCATAGGAAAACGAGAGGGTAACTTTTGACCCAGGATCCGTTCGATGACGAAGTCTCTCTCTCTCCCCTCTCTTTCCACCGGTAACGGCATTGCCAGGGCACTTCCGTCAATGCTTCGGGTTTGTTGAAATGCCTACGACGCGACGAGTCGTGGTTCAAAGACGTCGCGAGGGCTGTTGCAACGCGACGTCGAACAGGTGCAACGAAGAGGGTGTAACCGGGAGTGGCCAGGGTGGCAAAGCCAGAAAGAGAGAGGTAGACAGGGCAGATTGCCGAGGATGAGCGTAAATCCACTGCGCCTGATCAAAGTAGGACTCCGACGCTACTTGGAAGATTCCCCGCATCCTACACGGACTGTGTTCCTTCAACCCCTTTCCACCCCTAACCCTTCAAGGCGACGTCGAGGCTGCCGTCAACCCCCACGGAATTATCCTTCCGTTTTTCGCCGCGCGAAGGAAATGCGGACTTCTGGCTAGCTTCTGCTAGCTTCTGCTGGTCGAAGTCGCTGTCAGCCGAGTCGCGAGGAGATGGATGGAAAATTAAGTGCAGGGTGCGCCCTAAGGGGTTGCTAGCCCTCGTGTTCACTGTTAGCCCTTGTGCCAATAACTGGCTACCTTGTATTCGACTTGAATTTGCGTTCGCTGTTTTACTTTTCGCGGCGAAGCGTCGAGAAATCGAGCCCTCGTTTCTGCAGCAAGTTTGTACTGGTCTGTTATTCTTATTTATTTAGGGTATGATAGTCATTACGCGCTCACGATTATTACGATTTATTGCAGTTTATAAACAGTGGAAGCGTAGTATATCATTTCGCAGCAGTTCGTTACGGTCTTGACGCGAGCGAGCAGATGAACGGCGTTTTAAAAATCGTTTCAAAAATGTTTTAAATTAGTATTGCGCCGCATTATAACGTTCCAGTTGATATTTTGTTAGGACCGACTGTTCAGTGGGGAGCATTTTAGTGGACGTCGATTAAAACACACGGTGATAATAGTCTCCCCGTCGCCGCCGCGCCGGGGTATAAATTGAATTTTATAATTTTCCATCACTGTGAAATAGCACCGGAAAGCGTAGACCTCGAAGTGTGTGTGGATTTAATTAAATTTTAGGTAGCCGTGTAATCGAATCCTAGTACAACTGCGATTACGAAAGTCGTTCTATGTTTAATGCCCTGCAGGGAAATAGTAAATGCAATTTAGAACGTCCTGCGGCGCGGCTAATTTATTGATATCGAGCACCGCGTAATTTTACTCCGGTGCTAATAATGAACAATCAAATTTTAACGAACCAGTCCGAGCGCCAAATAGAACGTCACGGTGAACGAAAAAGTTCGTTTTATGCGTCGGGACTCTGAAGAAACTTCCTGCGGTATGTACGCGTCATCTTGGAGATCGTAAAATTTTCAATTACCTAAATTGGGTTAAACTGCGGTCAATTTATTCTCTGATACTTTCGTTTCATTTTCTTAATCTTTATTTCTGTTTCTCCCAATGTTATATCACAACAACCTTGAAATTCCATTTCCCTCGATCGGATCATAGTTCCTGCATCTGCTGACCGAGAAGAGTCGAGGACAAGGGTGGACACATGGCACATGGACCGCGGGGGTGACGGCGCGTGCACTTGTAATTTCGCCGGGCACTTTTCCTTTCAAAGTGATCAAGGGAAGTGTTTCAAGCGGTCCTTAATGCATTCCGCGGCGGGGGCTGTGCTTGCGGATTTCCAGCGGTGTTTCAGCCCCGGTGATTATGCTCTAGTGGAGGGCAAAGTAGCGGGTAAAGCACAAGGGCCGTAGGCCGAGGATGGCGCGAGAAGATCGGATGGTTCACCGGGCGAAGATACTCGGAAGAGTAGGTGCACGCGGGGGTCGGGGACGGGTGGTTTGAGAGCGGGAGAGGATGAACCACCCCACCGAGTCTGCACTTCACGTACCCAGCCTGAATCCTGAATTTCCGAGACGTGGCGAATTTCAGACAACCCCCGGCTTACCTCCGATGCCCCGGCGAAATCTTGTTCCGGGACGATAACGAATCTCGATGTCAGCCTGCTGGCGGACCGTGCCCGATTCGATCGATGTTGCCCCAAACCTGCACTACGGAAAAACAGGTGATTCGCACCCGGTCGACGGGACGCCGTCGGCTCCTTCGATCGAACTTTAACCCTCCTGTCCTGGGGCTGTTTGACACCACGTTTGTGGACTCTGCCCTTTCGGGCACACTGTAAACCCCAGTCGCTTTTGCGCTTCTTGCGCGAAGGAGACAAAATTCTATTCGGATAACAGATCTTCTTCTTATATACAGGGTGTCTCAAAATTCCTTCAACATCCGGGAATGGCAGGTTCCTGAGATCATTTGAAACGACATTTTCCTTTGCAAAAACCAGAGCGCGGCTACAGCGAGCGGAGTCCGACTCGGCGACAGGTCCCGCTTAGCGTGGCGTCGCGCGTCGCCGTTGGCCTAGTCGGAATCAATCCGCTGTAGCCGCGCTCGGATTGGTCCGTGGTTCTCGTTAATAACTCCTAAACGAAGCCGCGGACGACATTTTTGCAAAGGAAAATGTCGCTTCAAATGATCTCAGGAACACCTAATAATCCAGATTACAGGCAGACCTGGATCGTTTCTGTGACTGGTGTCAAAGGAACGGTATGAATCTCAATATTATGCGGTCCTATATGTATATTCTTACCGCCTAAATGACTGTATTGTCTCCTCAATAACAGAAGTTAAGCACTTAGGAATTCACTTCTCCTCTACCATAGACTTTTCCAACCATTTTTATCACATTGTCAACTCCGCTTCAAGAATGCTCGGGTTTATATGTACTTCGTTTTTCATTCAATCTATACACTTAGGTTGCTATATATTACCCTTGTCCGTTCCCTGTTAGAATATGCTTCAACTGTATGGTCTCCGAAAAGAGTAAAGTATGAAATTATGCTTGAGAGAGTGCAGCATAAATTTCTTAGGTTTTGTGCAATGTCAATCTTTGATCATGTTTACTCTAAAATATAAACATAGTCAACCTGGAAACATTATCTGATCGAAGAATAGTATCCGACCAGAGCTTTATTTTTAACTTGTTAAATAATAATATAGATTGTCCCGCTCGCCTTAGGCAAATTAATTTTTATGTGCCTGAACGTGTTTTAAGAACTAGATCAGGATTTCAAACAACGAAATCGAAATCCACATATGGAGTAATAAATCCTATAAATCGGATTATTGCAAGATCAAACACACTTTATAGTAATATTGATTTTTTCAATGGCACGTTACAGGCATTCAAAACAAAATTACGCGAGATTACTGTATTTGTTTAGTTTTGCGCTTTTCCCTCCGTATGTAAATTTTAAGTTAAGATTTTCTTTTCTTTTTGTATTTTTGTTATTTTCTATTTGCTTTTATCAGTTCTACAAAACGTCTGTAAACTCTTGTATAAAAGGACCTCGGTCCGTATATAATAATAATAATTTCGTTTATAATAATAATAATAAGTTCGTTTTTCGTCTGCTCTAACAACCTTTTCAAGTATACCGCCAGTGGTCGGGCGCAACCCACCCGGAGGGCCGATCGAATGCGAGTAACGAACAAAATGTTATTCGTCGCTATCGAATAAATATTCAATGAAATAAGAAATTATTTCGTTTAAACTTGATCCAGTTTCTATATTCACTTAGTATAGCGTGGGGTGGGGGAGCGAGAGAGAGCCATGTTTAAACAATCCGAGGTAATAAATATTGATGGCAGGCTACGGGGCGTGTTGCATGGCGAAAAGCCATCAGCCTCCGCCAGGAAGCTCGCGGTGTTTGAAGGATAATTCGAGCGTCGTAGGCGGCGCGTCACGACGTTCCTTGCGGCCTATGGGCATGCCATCAGGATTTCTGGCACAATGCTGTATTCCAGCGAGTGATAGATATACAGCTGTAATCCCGCGCCACCCTCTCCGGCTAGCAGCTATATTAACGCACGAGTGCAGTATGCACCGTGCACTGGCGCGGCGGCGGCGCGGCGCGAGTGCATCTATGCATCTACCGGAGACGCGACAATGAGAGCCGGGCGTCGAGGTGCGTGTACATTAATATGTAGATGGCCGTGTAGGTGTGCCCACTGGGATTTCCTCGTTCGCACGGAGTTCCGTCGAGCATAATTTTATTTCGGAAAAAATAGCCGCAACGTTAATTGGATAAGTTTCTCGATACTCGCGATGCTTCGCTCTCGCACCCTGTGCGAATTTAATCCGCGACCCGAAACGACCAGCATAGAAACGAGGAAATAGTGATTCTTCCATTGAATTATTTTGTTATCGTTCCCCACATTCTTCAGGCAAATTTATATTTTCGACGGCTGCTTTTATCGGAACGGGAATTACTTGCTTCGTAATGAAGATTGGAAATTGTGTCGACTTCTGCAAATTTAGGGAAACTAACTGAAATCGGTTTTCACATTTATATGCATTTGCAAAGTCTTTGGTATTACATCTATGGCAAAATCTCGACCAAAAAGCGTTGAATTGTCCTCGACCCAATTTCATTCCTTTTAAGCACTCACGTTCGAGCTAACAGCCATTTTTACGAGAACACAGGCTACATCGATCGATCGATCACGCGACGAATCTAGCCGAGAAAGAGAGTCTGTCGCAAAAACAGGTTAATCCTCCGAAGATGGTGTACAGAACTGTTATTCGGTCGATCCGAGAAGTCGAACTAGTTCATGCTGAAACGTACTGTTTCTGGCAGTGCGAACTTTGAATTCTGATCTCTTCGAAAGTGAATTTTATAAGTTCAGAGAATATTTAACACTAAACCTACTACGGTCAGATGACCGATTTCATTTATTTTATAAATAATTGAATAAGTTTCCTTGTCCATGCATCTATTGTATTATATCGCAAAATTACAGACGAACTTAAGAAATTTAGCGTTGCCGTTTTTATAAGGCAATATTTACCAGATACTTTTAATGCTTGATGGGTTTAGTGCTAAGTTGGAAAAATGAGGGACGATTTACAATTACAATTATCCGAACTGTTTCAGCGTTTGATCCATTTTAAGGTTCGAATTATTCGGATTACTAAAAGTCGAGATTGAACACCGGAGTTCTTAAAGCTCTGGTAGATGCAACGTTTCTGGCTCCGTAATTCTTGCCGGAACGCCGGGACCATGTAAAACTGGAATTTCGCACGCGCCCGCTGGAAGAAGTTAAATCCGAAATGGCGGCGCAAATTTGCTTAATTATTCCGCGTTGAGCGTTAACCAGTCGGGGAAAATGTGTGTGTGTGTGTGTGTGTGTGAGAGAGAGAGAGAGAGAGAGAGAGAGAGAGAGAGAGAGAGGGAGAGAGAGAGCGAAAGAGAGTGAGAAAGAGGACACGAGAGATAGAGATAGAGAGAAACCTCTGCCCGCGTTTCCGTAATTGTAGTGGTCGTTTATAGTTGAACGACTCTCGTCGCGTTGCGATTGTCTGTTGTCAGGAGTGCCACTCTTACTTCCGGTCAGTGTTAAAAGGCTATCAACTGGAGAATGCTCGGATTTGTTTTTTCACCTTTCTCTACGACAAACCAAGTCGGTTTGTTTAATAGTTTTAAAAACGTCGAACGGATGCGCTGGTACATTTTTTAAGTAGAATTATCCACGGTGCGTTTCGTCAGTAAGTTTTAGTAAATCGCTTCTTTCGATATCGTTACGATCAAGTTTTCTATCCTTACCGTCTCAATGACAGTATTCTCTCCTTAATAAGTGAGGTAAAAGACTTAGGAATTCGTTTCTCCTCTACCTTGAACTTTTCCAACCATATATTTATTATATTATTAACTCCGCCTCAAGAACACTCGGTTTCATACTTCGTTTTTCCACAGATTTTCATTCAATCCACACGCTTAGATTGCTATATATCACCCTCGTCCATGCCCTGTTAGAATATGCTTCAATTATATGGTCTCCGAGGAGCTCTAATTACGAAATCATGCTCGAGAGTTCATTTGTTCGTATAAGCTAAAAAATCCAATGTCATTCTTGGATCATGATTATTCCGCAATATTAACCACAATGAACCTAGAAACATTGTCTGCTCGAAGAAGAGTATCCGACCAGAGCTTGATTTTTAATTTAATTAATAATCATATGGATTGTTCCTCTATACTTGCGCAAATCAATTTCTATGTACATGAACCTGTATTGAGAACTAGAGCAGGATTTCAAACACTTAAAGCCAGATCTACTTATGGATTAATTAATTGAATAAATCGCATTATTGCAGACTCTAGCACTCTCTGTAATCGTATTGATTTCTTTATTGAGCTTTTGCACACTTTTAAGAAACAATTACGCAGGATTATAGGATAATACCATATCGTTTGTACCATTAGTTTCTTTCTTCGTTATTATACCTGTAGTCCTTTATCTTTTGCTATTGTAAACATTTATGTAAGAGGACTTCGCGGTCCGTCTATAATAAATAATAAAAGAAAAAAAGGAAGAAATTGTCTTATAAAATATTCCCAACAGTTATCTTATCAAATGGTCTAATCGCTGCTAAATTCCGATGAATTTGGATTTGCATAAAAAGCTGCACGACCCGCCCGTAATTAATTAGAAAAACTGGGATGCTCGCACGGTTAACAGCCGCGGTAAAACAGCCGGCAAAAAGTGGAGGAAAAATTTTGAGCAAGCAAATGGCGGGTCTCGAAATCGGGGAGGCTCGATCTACTATCCCGCGCATAAATTACGCGCAATACTTCCCAATCTACTCGCGAGTAATGAGCACCGCGCGACCATGATGCCCAACGCCGCGCGCCGCGCCGAATGGTTTGTCGAGTAATCAACGGTTTGTAGAAAGGCATTCGATGTGTACGCGCGTACCTATACGCGTGTATAAAGGTGCGGGAGCAATTTATCATCGCAATATGCATTATCGTGCGCGAGCGTGCTATCGAGAGTATTCTGATTTCAATGGTGCTGCGCCTCTCTGTAATTCAACTTCACGGTTTAATCTTTCCGTCATGTACGCCGCCAATAATATAAGAGTCGTCCGATTGTAACCGGATATGCGATCGGAATCACCGGGTTGCAAAGAAGTCCGAAATCGACCATCGATAAACGGTATATATGGAAAATCTCTGGATGACTAGAAATCGTTGAAATTGTTACTGCAAAACCGTGTCCGCGAATTAGGATCGCGCGTTACGAAATTGCTGGCTCGCATATCGCTCGTTACATTAATTCACAACGCGTTTCACTATTCCGCTCAGTTATAGTAATTTAGTTCGGAATTGTGTCCCTTAAAAACGATCAATCGTTCTGCGGGCTTCGAAACGATGTTTAGTTAATTACTGATATATAATGTGCTGCGATTAATTTAATTGATAAAGTAAGATACCGGATTTTGAAGTCTTCGAATGTATTATTATGATTTTGTAATAATCAAATTGTGTTATGCAGGAATGATATACTTCTGCTTAAATAATGTCGAACAAAGTTTCTGCATTTGTCTGCTGGTTTATATTGAAATTTTGTTATTACCGAATGTTGAACGGCAGCGAAACGAGCGAAATAAAACGATGGTATGACTGTTTGAACGGCAGAGGAAGGGAATTTCGGGATCTGAATGCGTTCAGGCAACATTTTAATGATTTCAAGTGATTGGTCACACAGCCTGGACTAACTTCGGGCTGAAATTAAACCAAGTATGCCTGTTAATTTGTGTCCTCCCTGGTGCCATAATAACAGTACTCGAATCCCTTCGCTCGCTGTTTGACCATTAGGGGGCATACCAGGATTCCCACGAATACCTGCGCCCATCAAAAGGGTCCTCAGGATCCTACAGCACTGATTTCCATAGCAATTGATCTATTTTGACTGGTGCTAGAATTAACCGATCGATTGGACATCCTAGATTTTGCCGACCGACTCCGGAACACTGCTAACTACCCGTACGTTCCGCTGACATAACTTCTTCCTTCGTTATGATTCCAGTGGAGAAATGATCTGATCGGAAATCGAACCGTGGTCGAGTATGATACTCTACTAACGAGGATGGATTAGAATATAGTACAAATATAAAACGATCGCTTCCACAATTTTGTTGTTCGTAGAGTAAACTTCATTTAGCCCTGATTTTACTCCTCAGTCCGAAGAAAACGAGACAGTTTTTGGAACTTTTGCCCTCCCTGCTTTCAACGGTGAAACATAGCGATGAAAGGACTTTAGAAAACCGGTGTTCTCTTGGACCCGTGCCAATCCGAACAAGATAGATTTTAATTCAAAGTCCCTTTTGTTACTCGGAGTGTACCTATTATCCCGTGGATAATGATAAATGATTACTTCCAAAATGTTAAGACCTTGCGCGAATGATTTCGAACTTTGTCGAATATTTGGATATGGTCTAAAAATTGTTTAATCCTCGTAGGACTCCGGATTGCATGGTACTGGCTCAGCCTCCATTGTGAAGCACACCGAATGATTTAATTCGATGAAAGAGGACGATACATTCGGCCAGACAGCTTCAAAGGAGTAGAATCCAAGACGAACTCGCGTTCCTCGTAGCATCTTGAGCCGTGGATTTCGTGTGTCTGATGGAATTTCCTCGAGAATAGCCGTGGAAGCTTTTCATTCGCGCCCGACCATACACACAGCCGGCCTGGCTCAAGTTCTTTGACCTACTTGCGTGCCCGAAAGAACCGACTTTCGAATTCGACCGAGTCCTCTCGCATTTCGTCCAAGGTACACCCGATATACATTCATCCCCCTGCGACGTGAAAATCCGAATTGAAACCCATTTTCGCACGGAAACCGTCGTCGACGACGTCTCGACGGCCTACCTCCGAAAATACTTGCAAATACCGTCGAAAAAAATCCAACTCAGTGCACGCAAAAAACGGACAAAATCGCTTTTTCATTCCATTGCATTTTTCTTTCGCTTCGTTTCAGTTTGATAATTTTTTGATCATTTGTCAGTTTACGCTTGTGCTTTCTTTTTATGTTCGACGGATCACTTTTATTAGATCCCGTTCCTTCCCCATCTGTGTTTAATCGGTCGATCCACAATAAAAGGTTAAAGCTAATTCGGCGGACCGCGTGGGCCGCGCGAAAAATCTGTCGGTCGGCCGGAGAAAATGGCATAAAGTTTGTCAGGCAGACCACGCAAAATCGTTTAATAGTTTAGTGCTTGATCTTTGATCGTCGACTGCGGTCACGTCGAACTGCGACCCGTTTTTGTTTCCCTCGATGCCAGCCGGAAACGCGGGAATACGCGGTACGTGATTCCCCATAAATGTTATTTACATACCGCAAGCTATACGAACCACACCAGATCAACCTCGTAAAAGAATGGGATCGTTAAATTAGACGGCGGCGCGGCGCAGCGGCGGTATAACGCAAACGAAATTCGGTTTGATGCCGACCGCTCACGCGAAATTCGGCGTGCATCTAATATCGCGGCGAATTAATTTCATTCGACCGGCCATAAAACTGGAACCGGCCACCGCCGATCGATTCTGGTCGCGATTACGAATTAGAACGGACGATTCCATCCAGACGTGATCCAATTATCGAAACAGGTACGAGACCTTTCGATCATATTTCCTCGAAAGTCGTCTTCGATACGATCATTAAACGATTGATTTTCGGACGTGTTCCTCGGAGTGAAAGTTCATTCATTTTTGCTTTAGGTATTTGCTTTAGGTACATTTTAATTTTGGTACACCGAGTGTGGGTATTTGGTAAATTTAAGTAGGTTAGGTAATTTAGGTACTTAAACCGACATTTTCAGAGATAATCTATATTTACAGCGAACGTTCAGTCCAAACAGTCCCATTCCTCTCTAATCGCAAGTGTTTTTCATAGTGCTCGCAGCATACACGCTTCCCGACGAAGCCAGCTAGCCAATTATCACGCGCGAACGGTGTCTGTCAATGTTAATCTCCACTTTCATTCAAGAGCAATTAACCAAAACCAATTTCTGTTCCCAATACGAACTGTTTGTGCCGCGCTGCCAAGCACGAGCAACACCTCGACAAGATTGTCCCTCGTTACCACGAAACAATATCGATCACACGGTATCGTTCATCGTTGAAAATCCACCGCGGCGTTCTCGCCGCCGCTAATCACTCTAATTACCGTAGTCTTTTTCTCATCTTCGAACGTCATGTTTGAACCGATCCTATGATTGGTAAATAATAACATTTCCGTCTTTTACCAACGACTTCGATAACCTCGAAATAATGCATACATATATTTATATCTGTGTATCCAGGGCTTCGGAGTCGGTAGACAAAATTCTTCATTCCGACTCCGACTCCAACTCCTCTTTTCTTTTACTTCCGACTCCGAATTCGAATCCGACTCTCCACAAATTGAAAAAATACGTACTCAAAATAATTAAGAGTTGTAATAAAACTGGATAATTAGTTGAAAAATACTGTATTATAGCCTAAGAATATGGAACAGATAATTATGATACAACATAACACGATTGCTATTTTCTCACTTTAACTGTTAACTTATAACTTAAACTGTTTCTCCTCGACATAGTGTCGAGGTATATACAGTGCTCCCACTAATATTCGGATATTCTTACAAACACCATAACTTTTTTAATATTGGACTATGCGATTTGAACGTTTTTGAGAAGCTAGAGCAATTAGTTTACTACAGGGTGTGAAAAGAAATTTTTTCAAAAATTGCATTTGGTCGGAATTGTAGAGGAAATACTAAAAGTTGCATTTTACAACTTTTTTATGCGGGCCTATATCAAAATTTTAAGAAATAGGTTTTGTGGATCTGTGTGTTTTTTATAATTATATGCACTGTGCAAGTTTTATAGAAATCGGTTGATGCGGGAAAAAATAACAGGCATTGAAAGGTGTAAGAATCCTTAGAATTACTGCAGTTGGAGGCCGAAAATCGTGAAAAACTGCAATTTTTACCATCTTTAAACGTTTGTAGCTCATTACAACGTCGACCGATTTTGATGAAATGTTCAGAATATGTTTAATTAATACAGATCTACGAAACGTGTTTCCTAAATTTTCCATACAAGCCCACATAAGAAAGGAAAATGTTCTTTCCAATGATCTCAGGAACCTCCGATTTCCGGCTGTTGAAGGAATTTTGGGACACCCCGTATTTTTCTCCGAGTCTGACTCCGACTCCGGGAGTCGATATATAGCTTTTCCTTACTCCGGCTTCGACTCCAGTGATCAGCAATTACTCCGAAACTCACTCCGACTCCAAAGCCTTGTTAGTGTATCTAGACTTCGGCAACCGACTGTAAGATGCACTCACTATTCCTCGCCGAAACGAATGAATATAATTACTATATTTTTTCTCGGGATGATCAAATGATTTGGATCCGATTGATCGAGGGACCGAGCATCATCGCCGAGACATCGGCTAACCAGCGCGGTATGATCAATAATTAATGGGCAATAATGCGAGGTGCGAGGCGAGCCCAATTTAGCCGTGCAACCCATAAATTTGTGAACTACTCCGACAGGCCTGTGTGGACATCCGGTTCAGGTGCGGGGACAAGGATGGGCCATTCGAGGAGCACTCGAGCCACTCCATCAGCTCCTTCTCGAGTAGGCTTTCGGCATCAAAGCGGCTCGTCGCTCAAACATGCCGGTAATGGTTCAGACTCGCTCGAGCACCGTGGCTCTGGGAATCCCCTTGTCCTCCGCGTAGAGCTTTCAAACAGACCCTTCGCCTCTTCTCTCTCTCTCTCCCTCTCTCACACGCACACACACACTCTCTCTCTCTCTCTCTCTCTCTCTTCGTGACCCTCACCATCCCTTTTGCCTACCATCCCCGCACACAACCCTCCCCAAGGCAATCGCCTTCTTTCTCTATCCATCTCTTGGCTTCCTGCGGAGACGGATGGCAAAAGGGAACCGAGACTATGGATTAGGTCCGTCGTCTTCGTGCGCTAGCTTCTACTACGTTCTCCGTGGGGTATCATTTATTCACTAAAACGCTGCTCGATGAGACGAATGAACCGATCAGGATGCAGCCGAGGAAAAAATACTGGAGCTCGTTTAACATTTTTGTAATTATTTAACAGACAGT
Source organism: Lasioglossum malachurum (assembly GCA_028455605.1). NCBI lineage: Eukaryota > Metazoa > Arthropoda > Insecta > Hymenoptera > Halictidae > Lasioglossum > Lasioglossum malachurum. Next base: position 16,305,218 of record CM052318.1, on the reverse strand, counting down.
TGCCGCTATCGGCACTTCCAGGTGACACAGATGAAATCAGATCCAATCGCGAATTTCGCCGGAGCGAAGAAATATTCGACACGAAAGAAAGGCTCGCTTTTAAATTTCTATTACACCGGCGCGGCGCGTCCACGGGTTTGGGGAGCGAGAATATTCGGCGGACGCGGTTCCGTCTCTGCTGGCTTTTTCTCTCTCTTTCGAATTCGAGCGGCGTTCGATTTGCGGGCAGATATGCATACCGGGACGGGTCAAATAAAAATGGAAATTACGGGACAGTTTACGCAGGGAATCAATGCGATCCTTGCGCGGATTAAAGTTTTATTTCCAATTAAGCGGCGACGGAGCACCGGGCCCGTGATCCACCGCTCTGCGAACGGATATGTCGTCCACGTTAATTATCTGGCGCAGGTTTTAGCCGTTCGTTGCATTCGTAAGAACCTCGTGACTAATTCATTCGGTATCGATTGCACGAAAACTTCCACCGTAATTATCGCAATTGCCTTGTGCGTGCCGCTAAATAAATAATTCGAACGAGGGAACGAACTTTCTGTGGAATTACTTTGCCCTTGACGAACGCTTCGAAACTCCACTTATGAGCACGCATAGTGGCCCAGTTAGACCGAGATTAAATTAGCTGGGAAGTCGAAATATTTGCCGGCGTACTTCAATCATTCCTTTATTAAATGTATTGTATCAAGGACACGCGAGTATCGCGCGAAAACCTCTCACAGAGTTTTTGTTGCGTAATAAAAGAAAGATTGTGGAACACAAGATTCGACGAAACTGGATGGTGTTGTTTTTTCGATTTATTGGAAGCATATCGGTAAGAAAATTTTCGTTGAATTCTGTTAAACTAGTCTGTGGAAGTGTCGACAGAAAATTTGCCAGTGCGGTCACTCGATACTTCGGTCAAAAAGCTCGTGTCGGTGCGTGTCCGACGTAAAAACCGCGGCGTTCGAGTACAAGCAACACGACAGTCGTGCTTGTCGTATCGACCGCGTGCATCATCAATTCGGATGATCGTCTCTCATCAACGCATTGATTTATTGGCGGAGAGCTCGTTAAAAAGTGGCTCGATTTGTCACAGCGAGAAATAGGGACGGACGGACAATCGCTCACGAAAGTTGGTATAGTACAAATAAATATTTCAAACGAGAATGGAAAGCTTTCGATTATTCTACGAATATCGATGCGTTCATTTGCTAAAATCATATACAGGGTGTCCCACATAAATGGGAACACCTAAATATCTTTCGTATTTACAGCCCTATTCAGGTCTATTTCAGTCTATTATTATTTAATTGTTATTTAATTAATTATAACAATCTAATTCAGTTTAATTCAAAACAGTCTAATTCAGTTTTTCATTGTCTATCATGCTATCGTAAAAAGAATATACTATTCCATTTAAAAAAACATCGGTGACCTTGAAATTTCATTAAAAAATCACGACATAAACAATTTTTTTCTTTACCATAATATTTGCCTCCTGCAGTAGTGTCACTTTGTCCTCTGAAGTTTTTTGATAGGACTGTAAATACGAAAGATTTTTAGGCGTTCCCATTTATGTGGGACACCCTGTATATGTTCGCAAAATTACCATGGATATAGAAAAGCGAATGAAATTTGTAAATATGAAATCATAACTAGTATATCTCAAGCTTTTTAACTTAATTTTTGCATAACTTTAATGTCAAATTTTACTTACAATATTACAAAACGTTTTGCACAATTGTACATAAAATCAGAACTCTCCTCTATTGATAACTAAATATAACTATATGCGAAGTATACGCGAGATTATTTGCTAATATCGTACCTGTATTTATTTAGTTTTGTGCTTGTCCCCTTGTATGTAAATTTTAGGTTATGATTTATTTTTCTTTTTTGTATTTTTGTTATTTTCTATTTGTTTTTATCGGTTCTACGAAACGTCTGTAAACTTTTGTATAAAAGGGGACCTCGGTCCGTATATAATAATAATAATATAAATCGACGAAACTGGCATAAGGATTGACTTTTTGGAGACTGAAAGCTGCATCCAGACTTTTGCAATCGACTGCAAGGAGAGGTCCAATATTTTTCGCCGAAATGAAGCCGCCGGTAGGAAAATTAACGACGGGAATGATTAACAGCAAAATTCCGTGCAAGCTTTCGCCACGTAATACCCGGACCGGATAATCTGAATCAATTTCGTGCATAAAATTGGCCGGTGTGATATATTACACGTAAGACGGCGCGAAAGAAAGGAATAAAAAAAAAAAAGGTACGACGGAACACGACAAAAATGGTCGTTCAAGATAACCGCACCGCCGCGGCGGTCTACGATTATGCCCGACCACGTTCCTCTCGTATTTGCCGTTTGTATTCCCACACTTCTAGTTAGCGATTTCGGATTGGCTAGCGATGCTCGAATTGTTCACGGTTCAATATTTATTAACTCCGCGCTCTGTCGGGGAATATTAACACTGACTGCGAACAATGATGTATACAGTTAGAAAATTAATGGCGTAATATTTATTCATGTCGGATGAAACGTGCCGGGCCGGTTATATGATTGATCTGTTCCACCGGAATTATTCACTTCCACCGCTGAAAATGGACGACGCTCGTTCGCGCGACTAGAAACGTGTGCCTGTGATTATTGCGACAGCTACTCGATAATTCGAAACTAATTGTTTCGTCGCGATCCTTATTTTTACCACGCTTATATTAGCTTGCCGAGTTGTCGTTGTTGTATGCGTCAAATCTTGTAATCGAATTTTAAACCACTTCCCGATGAGCTAGACACTTGAAACTTTAAACATAGCTCAGAACTGGATGAAAATGTAATATTAAAAAACACAAATTTAAAAGAAAACTGTGCGTCTAGGAGAAAAAAAAATTGCTTATATTAATCGCTTATATTAAGTACGTAATCGCGTTCAGCGATCCCCACTCCGCGCGCCAGCACTCCCTACTCTACTACGTGTTCCCACTCCGACTCATCCCCACTCCACTGGCACACTTCTCACCGAAGGACAGTGATGCCAGAATCGTGGAACGTGGTATTTTTCCCCTCCGTAGTCACTAATGTCTAAAAAGATTATTTTCTCCTTCTCAGTGCATTTTAATAATATAAGCGTGGGTTTTTCAAAAAGATTTTTTAATATATTTCTTTTTTCTAACCGCGACGCACGTTCACCTTTACTACCACGAGCTTCTTAACTTATTGTTGGTTGCGTACACCAATATCGATTTACGACAGCGAGGTCGTTGTATTATTTATGCATGCTGTTTGTATGTCATTGATCTGTTATTCTAGGCGCGTTACGTTGACTTGTACTACTGAAAATCAGGCTTTAGTCGGAGTCGTTAAATCGTACTATTGAAAATGAAATTGCAGGCGAAGTCGCCGAATTGTACTACTGAAAATAAAGCTGTAGCCGAATTAGTTGAACAGTCCCAACGAAATCCACGTTATAGATGAACTCGTTCGCTTGTACTACTGAAAACCACGTCATAATTAAACCTAATCACTTGTACTACTGGAAACTGTGTTATAGTTGACCTCGCGGACTTCTACTACTGACAATCACGTTACGGTTGAACTAGTTGACTTGTTCTACTGAAACACTCTCGATCCCTTGCCGCAAAGAATGAAACGTAGTTACAGAAATTGCCAGGGAATTGTAAGTACACGTTGAATTGATCCCCGGCGAACACTGTCCAGGAGACGAGCATCCAGGCGTGATATACCGGCATCCACTAGCGCGGACAACGAGCATTCGGGATTTATCATTCCGGCGCGGCTATTCGCGAGTTCATTCGTCAGCTAGAGAGTACGAGAGAGAAAGAGAGAGAGAGAGAGAGATAGAGAGGGGGTGGAGAGTTACACCTAGACGGGCCACGGGCTGATACACCTAAAAACGCCGGGGAAAAAGGGTGGGAACCCGGGCGGTGTGTATAGCGAGAGGAGGATGAGGACGAGGGTGAGGAGGACGGTGGAGGATGCGGGGGTAGGACACGCCAGTGAAAGAAGAACACTGGGCGAAAATGGATGCAGCTGCCGGGCCGCAAGCACGGCCGCTGATTGCAGCACGTCGCGCCTCGCACCTGCTCGCGTGCGGCTGCGGATTTCGGCCGCGCAAACACGTACGGCTCGGCCGCGCGTCGCCGCTGAATTATGTGCTCGATTAACCTCGAATCGATTTCAGCCGCGTCGATGCAACCGAGGCGACGCGCGACGGGCGAAAATAATGATTCTCGCTTAGAAGCCGCCGAGGCAACTCCTCTCTCTCTCTCTTTCTCTCTTTACTTCTTTCTCCCTGTTTTTCTCTATCCCCAGCTCCCACTCTCTTTTTCAGTAGCTCTAGCTCACTCATTGTTTAGCTCACTCGATCTTTAGCTCATTCCATCTCTAGCTCATTCTTGCTCTCTCTCTCTCTCTCTTTCCTGGTTCGTTCTTTTCACGCGATGCGATGTCGGCTAGATAGTTGCAACGCCCGTACCGGAAGTATCAAGGAAATGCGGCTTGGCGTTAGTAGGCTCGCGTTAACCCTTCGCGCCCGGAACTGGTTTGGCGTTGGAAGTTTGCTGGAATTAAAATCATCTTGATCGCACTCAATTCTACAGGGTGTCCCAAAATTCCTTCGACAGTCGGGAATGGGAAGTTCCCGAGATCATTTGAAGCAACATTTTCCTTTGCAAAAACGCTATCCGCAGCTTTGTTTAGGAGTTATCAACGAAAAACACAGACTAATCAGATCACGACCTAGACGCGAGTTGGCGCAGTCGGCCAATAGACAGTTGGCGCGCCGCACAGTGGTCTAAACCGCGAAATTTAGTGACATTTTGGTATCTAAACTATTAAAGATATCGACGTGAAATTGTGGGGTGTACGATATTAACATGTAATATTTTTTAATAAATATACTTTTCAAAGAAACCTCCCATTTCCGGCTGTTGAAGGAATTTTCGGACACCCTGTAGAGGCTTTGCGTTTGAAGCGATGCTCGTAGATTCAGTATTAATGGCCCTCTTGACTCTAATTAAAATTGAAATCGTCGCGAATAACCGGGACTGCGCGACATTCTTTCGCGGTCCGTCGACTTCCGTGAAAATTGGGTCGTATGTAGAGAGGAGATTCGTCCACCGTGCGTCGGAGAAGACGAACGGGCCGCAGTTAATTGGGTCATCGTCGCGTCGCGTTTAACGAATGTTTAATTTGTCTCGCTACGAAACCGACTCGTGATTAATTTCGATTAACGGCGACGTCGGACTGGCCGGGCATGGGCGCGCAGCCTCGTTAGGCTAGCTGCGCTTATCGCCGCTCGGTAATTTTGTTTCGACACTATGCTACTTCTTCGGCTCGAACTACGGAGCTTAATGAATCTATTAAAACATACTGCCCCCTTGCGCGCGCGAGACCGGAAACTCTCAAAGTAATTATCGAACGATCTCTTTCCCGAAAATTACTCGGAAAGTTCACTCTGTTTCCTATATATTCATTTCTGAAAGTTTATATTTCAATCAGCTGCGATAATACATGTACGGACGTATCTTCAACGATTGACCGACACTACCGAAATCTGTCACGTTGAAATATACCACCGGGTAGCAGAACTTCGAAATCAATTATTTTAAGTAACTCTTATAAATGTATTCTATTACTTAGCCGAGAGAATTTAATTCAATTTCAGATCGATAAATTGCGGATTCTATTTTCAGCTATTTAAATTTCCATTCGAAACGTCATTACTCAATTTAATTTATAATTAATTATAAAATACATTAGCCCCGATGATCGAATATGTGTAGTAGCATGTATTTAAAATAACTTTGTAAGTTTAAATCTGAACTTTAAATAAATTCCCGACGACGATTGAATTACAATAAAAAAAAAAATCTATTGGAAGTAGTATCGGCCCACCAATGATCAGACAAAGTAGGAAAATACAATCCTCGCTGCGTCGAACAAACCTATAAAACTTTAATATTTACTTTCACTTCGTTCGCAGTGAATATCTAACGATCGAAATAATATTTTGCAAGCCATTCAAATAAAAGATATTAAAAAATACCTCGCATACGGTGAATTTAAAATGTATCGATAACACGAACTGATTTTGCGATCTTTCCCGATCTCGACGCCTATCCGACAAAATGAACTTTGAAAGTCAATATGGTAAAAGGTGAGAAATGAAAAGATAGAGAATCCGAGCTGTCTTTGTCAGCGTACTTTGGCCGAGGCTCTCCGCTTTCGAAAAATGAAACTAACAGTAGATTAAATTTACTTTACTGGTCGGGGAGGATCGAGGTATACACACATATAAGCGACGCGATACACGACCTATTTTTTCCCCTGCGCCAGCCGAAAAAAAGACGAAATACGATTTGCGTATCGATACGGGAGGCCGCGGTTGATTCATAATTGATGACGGCAGTCATCGGGGACTGATATTCAACGCGAATGAACGGCGGCGCTATTGGACTCGTAAAAGATTCATCGAACCGGGAAATATAACTTTAAAGTATTCGAGAAAACGGAGCGGCGCGGCGCCGTGGCTAATGTTGCACAGTTTTTTTTCATTTATTTCGATTTTCTTCTTCGTTTTCTGCTCGTTCATTTTCGGTTCACGAACGCCGCCGCCGCAGCGAAATTTCGGCGCGCCACGGCAATAGAATTCGTTTCGTTATCTAAGCGACACGAAATCACTTTTTCAATTTCGTAAGTGAATTCTAGCGGGCTTCGTCAGACCGAGGATCAACGATATTAAATCCCCGCAGCTGGATACAAACCTCCGAAAATTTCCCGTGGCATTCCCGCAATGATGAAATTTGCGTGTCGCATATAACTCGCGCCCTTTGTGACCGTGTTTCTTGTGATATATTTTTAAAAAACCCGACGCGTACGCTCCGACACGCTTTTTTTCTTCGAATATTTTGTTATCCTCGCGTCTTCTAAAAAGAGCAGAGAATTTATTCTTTCATGTCACAAAAATTGTTAATATTTTTCCATTGCATAAATAGGACTCAAATACTGGTACTATTTTGTACGTAATATATAATTATAACTTTACATTGTTTCCGTAATAATAATATATGATAATGGTAACGGGACTGCGGATTTTATGCATTTATAACTGCTTTGATTTTTTATTTAGAATGTGATAAAATTCCTGAATCGGAAACAATTTATACCTACAGTGGCTCACGAAAATATTCGCACGCCCTTTAATCAGTTAGAAGCATTGGTTTATGAAATGATATGTAAAGGAGGTTTTCCAAAAAATTATAATTTACAAGGTTACATGCAAAAATAAAAAAGACATTTTTTAAAACATTTTTATTAGGGCCCTTAAAGAAAATTTTAAAGATATATTTTGCAGATCTATGTTAGTTATACACATGCTGAAAATTTCATCGAAATCGATTAACATACACACGAGCTACAAGCGATTAAAAATGTTGAAAATCGTAGTTTTACACGACTTTTGATCAGTTTCTGCTTAAAATCCACAAAATCGTACATCCTCCGATGCGTGTCGTTTTTTTCTTCGTCAACCGATTTCGATGAAATTCGCAGCATGTGTACAACTAACATAGATCTACAAAACATATATATTTTAAATTTTCTTTTTAAGGGCCCCAATAAAAAAGTTTTAAAAATGTCTCTTTTATTTTGTCCATGTAACCTTGTAAATTATAATTTTTAGGAATATCTTTTTTGCATATCCCACATTTCATACACCAATGCTTCTGATTGATTATAAAAAGTCAGGTAGTTTGGTACAATTATAAAAAAGTTATTCTGTTTCAAAGGGTGTTCGAATACTTTCGTAAGCCAGTGTACATAAAAAGATCCGCTGTCTAATAACTAATAACAATGACTTTTAAAGAACAGTAATTGGAATTGGTGTTTGCACTTACCTCGGCAGGAAAAGCGTAGTTATTAATCCGATGCTCCGAGCCGTGATCATTGTCCAGACCATAGTGAATATAGATTTCTTCGAACTGATAGTTGTACGCCAAAGGCCCACCCGTTATATTAACTCGAACCTTCGCCTCTCGGTCCGCTCTGAATACCAGAAACTGACCGGTGTTGTATAAGTTTCCGGAAATCTGCGAACGAAATTGATCGTGATATTTTAAATATATATATATATATATTTAAATCATTGAGGGACGTAGAAGTGTTCGCCGACGAAATTGCCCGGTGTTCGTAGATTCCTAAACTTTTATTTCACTGCCCGATGAACATTCTACCGCGGAAAAAATAATAATCGAAAGACCGGCTTCAATCGGCGGAGAGCAAAAAAAAAATCGGAATACCTTTCGTGCAATAAACGAACAATTTCGCGAAATAAATGATTCGAGCACAGCGCCGGGGAAAGAATTCAATTATTTTGATCGAATTCCATTTTTACAATGAAAGTTAGGCCAGCGATGCGCACCGGTTTTAATGTGCTTTGTGTGTGATATGGGGCCTGGGAAGAGAGGTTGGGGAAAAAGTTCCTTCGTATTCTCCCGATGGATGGATTTACCATGTCGTAACTCTGTTTATATTAATCGGATCTGGCATTACTTGAGCGCGTCTGAAAGGTGGCATATCAGAGAGTAATTAAAAACAAGGAATTGTGATATTCGTTTATTTAGTCAGAAGTTATTACGTTTTAAAAATGAGTGGAAACAAAAAAGTAATCCGATGCATTTTCAAATTTTATTACAAAAAGGGAAAGAATGCGACCCAAGCTGCCAAAAAAATGTCTGATGTTTATTGGTCCAATAAAGTTGGTTCCAAAGTTGGTTCAAGCGTTTTTAATCTGAATATTTTTATGTCAAACTTCGTTCTGGTCGACCCGTCACTGAAAAAATCGATGAAATCATGCAAACAGTTGAGCAAGACCGACACATTAGCAGTCGTGACATCGGTAAGGAACTAAACATGGAGCACAAAACAGTTCTAAACCGTTTAAAGAGGGCTGGATACAAAAAACAACTCGACGTTGGGTGCCTCACGAGTTAACCTTGAAAAATTTAATGGATCGAATTTCAATTTGTGAGTCGTTGCTAACGCGAAACAAAATCGAAACTTTTTTGAAACGGCTCATTACAGGCGATGAAAAATGGATCACGTACGATAATAACGTACGAAAATGATCGTGGTCGAAGCGAGACGAAGCTTCGCTAACCGTGGCAAAATCGTGATTGACGCCAAAAAAGGTGATGCTGTGTGTTTGGTAGGATCATACAGAAATCATTCACTACCAGCTGCTGCTATCCGGTCAACAACTGGAAAGATTACGTCAAGCAATCGAGAGAAAGCGGCCAGAATTGATAAACAGGAAAGGCGTCGTCTTCCATCACGATAATGCCAGACCTCACACAGCTTTGGCGACCTGTCAAAAATTTAGAGAGCTTGGCTGGGAAGTTTTGATGCACCCACCGTATAGTCCTGATATTGCACCAACAGGCTTGTTTCGGTCTCTACAGAACTCTCTTAATGGTGTGAAGTTGACTTAAGGATGTTCTGGAGGTACAATGGGAGACAAAAGTACAAGAAATTCGAAATCCGTCAATATATTGGCAATGAAAGCCATTCACGAGTATATTTTGCATTAAACTCTTGCGAATACTGTACCCTCTGTAGCTACATTCAGCGGTCTACACTTGTCGCGCTTCCATGCTAGTGAGAGACAACACGATAAATTTGACGTTTTGTAACAGTTTATAATTTTTTTGCTCTGTAACTGTTTAGTGAATCCTAATAAATTTTGAACATAATTAATTACATAATTTTTCCTAAATATAAAAAAAATACTGGAGTTTCTAGTTGCGTTTGTTCAAGGTTTAAATAGGGTTTGAAGGGGAATTTTATGAATTCTCCATAAGAAAACGTGTTAAAATGCGCAAACTTTAAGTTGCTATAATTCTTAAACGGTGCAGTAAATCGAACCCAAACTTTGGTAATTGCATTAATTTAGTGAGAATTATATCTTGTCAAATTTTCAAAAATGTTGTTGCGTTTTTATATTACCTCCAGAACATCCTTAAAAAAAAGAGGCCTGCGAAAATCACGTGTCGCAGTTGTTCGCCCAGCAATCACAGAAGTTCTACAGTGAGGGAATTATGGATTTACCTCAAACATGGCAAAAGATGGTAGATCAAAACGGCGCATACTTGGTTTAATAAAGTTCATTTAAAATATGGAAAGAGCTTGATTAATTTCTGCATTAAAATTCGAAGAAACTTTTTCCCCAACTAATTCTTCCACCAGAAAAGCCAATTTTTCCCCATCCAATTAGGCGCGTCACTTTTTATATACTTCGATCGCGTATAGATATACGAGAACGAGAACGGAATAATTGTGAATTATAATTATATTATTCTTAAGGGTGAAATTTTTGTTTAAATTCGAATAAAGTGTATACGGCGGGAATAAATCCAATAGTTTGTCGTACCCGAGTCAGTTCGCTGCAATTCTTTTCGCTCGCGTTTATTCATCTTTTCACAAATGATTCGTCGAGTAGGGGAAATTGAGAGAAGAGAAATGGAAAACACGATGCGCGGAATGTATAACTAAAATGGCGCAGCGTTATTAAGTTGGGCAAGAAACGTAATTATCCTGTATTACGCGTCCGAGCAAATCATTTTCGTTTAAATCACCGTTATTCCCGGCAAAATTTCAATCCACATCCGTCCGTTAAATTACAGTCCGCCGTATAAAAGTCCGTCTTGATTATGATTACGTACTTTACCAACAATTAATAGGCTATTAAATTATCGTCGACCAGCTTCCTCCGATCGATCTCGTTCAAGAGACTCTTTCCTTCGAAGACGTATCTCGATTGGCTCTTCCAAAAAATTGTCATTTTTCATCATTTCGCTCTACTGTTGCCTTGATCTCGATCGACAATTTGTTAAAACGAATAATAATGATTTCAGCGCACTGGTTCTCTGATTCAGTTTGCCTCTTCAAAGTCTAACTTTTCTCCTCAGTCAATAGATAACTGGCATGGAATCAACACGAGTTCTAAAGATGTTAAGAGTTTAAAATAATTTTGTCACATAGTATGTTTATTTAGTTTTATGCTTAAAAATTTTTGGTTTTGTCTATGGAATACAACACACAAACTTTATATTAATTCAATAATCTTTACAGACGCAATTATATTAAAAATTTTTTCTCGAAACTGGTCTAAATGTTGACCGAAACGATGAAAAATTGTAGGTAATTTGCAAAATTGCTAAGTATTAGATCGAACCAGTGCGCTGAAATCATTATTATTCGTTATTTCGCGCTCTACGTTCGTTTAAAATCTTCGAAATTATTTTACTTAATATTTATCCAAAAATATTTTTAACTCTTCAATCCTATTCATCTTAAAAAGAATTCCGAAATGTCTAATTACGTATGTATGTTCCAATGTTAATGTGCTAATTACCGGCAAAAATTGATTCTCTCTATACGCGACTAGATTGACTGTAAAAACACGTTCTATGAAAGTGAGTAAAACAGCCTTATGATAGCGTTCCACAGTACAAAGCGTTAATCTGGGATCCGGCCCGTAAGTCTAGGAAATGAGTCTGTGCACGGTCAAGGCTTTACGAAATTTCGCTCCATTCCTAAATTACCTCCCCTGTGACTTTACCTTGGATTCTGCGGTTCTCATTTACGGCCTTTTCCCTCCGCTAAGCCTCTCATTAGCGCCTCATAGAAATACGCCGGATTGAATCGCCGAACTCGATGAAATTTCATACGGCGAATCGTTATTTTCGTTTACCTGGGAATCAGTCGAGCCGAAAAAATTCGCATCCGAAAACAGAGAACACGACTACATTTGTTTTTCAAATTTTATTATTTTAGGGTCTCGAGTATACAAATAAATAACGAAATAAATAAAGAAAGTGTTAGGAATTTGCGCACGTAATAATTGCATCGAATGCGCCTCGATGCAGACGCCACGCCGCGCCGGTTATAGAGTCGGTAACCGTGGCAAGTTTGTGCTCGCCGACTCTAAAGCTGGTACTTTTATCGCGCCGGTAACTTAGATTCAAACCGTAAACTCGGAGTTAGTATTAGTCATGTCTCAGACAAACGATCCGCTCGCTTCGCGCGCTAGAAAGCGAAAGAAACAGAGAGACAGAGGGAACAGATTGTTGTGTTGTGATTTCCGTGCTCGTTACCTGGCGGGGAGAGGCATGAAAATTTCAGGCAGACGTGCTACGAATCCAAAGAATCGTCGCTGTAAATGGAATCCGTCCGAGAAAGACCCGGAGCCCAAGCATCGAAACGAAATTCCTGAATATGAAAATGGACTGTCGGCTCTAAGAAAGATATATCGCCGCGGACGAGACAGGAATTTACGTATCGACGATCACCGGAGACCGTTTTAATCCATTGTGTCTCCTAAATAATAAAACGAAACATATTCTCCTCGCGCTCCCCCCTGCTCGGTAACCCAACAATTGTCGAATGATGTTTCATCGGGTTAGCTACTATAAAATGAATCTGTAACGAAAAAGCAGCGTCTCACACTGGTCCACGCGCTCGATCTAGCTGTTCATTAATATTTTAGCACTATTTGAAAGTTTAAAGGTATAGTAATTTAGGCAGTTGGATTCGTTTTGATATCAGTTACACTATTATGAAGTCAAAAATACATATTGACTTTTAAAAATTCAAAAATTTCTTTTGTAATTTTTTAGATTGAAATTTGTAGACTGCTGAACGTTGATTAAGTTTCGTTTGAAACATTTTTTTCTTAGATTATCGGAAGTGTCTGATAAATCAGGTTCAGGTTGTAAATAAACACAGTAATCAATCATTTTTGAAGTAATGGATTTTATAAACATAATTAAAAATATTTTATTTAAAACTGTGCGAAAAACATAATATTAATTATAAAAAACAAAAATATAATTTTTATGAACAACAATAACATTTCAATTGTCATCACTTTCTTCTTCAACATTTTTCAATATTAATTGTTCGACTGCATCATCAAAATGCGTTTGCTTCTTAAAAACTTGTCTATTATTTAAACAATTTAATGACACATAATATTAAATAGATTCTCCAGGGTATATCAATAAGAAAAGAGGTAATTTTTTCTGTGACAAATAGGATTCATAAAATGTTGATTTTTAAATGCTTGTTCTAATCACAATTATCAATAAATCTCATTAATTTCATCGTTTTCGAATGTCATGGACATTTAGGAAGCTATAATACATTCAATAAACATCGATTTGGGCAAGTTGCTTTTTTACCAAATGAACAGCTAGATCGAGCGCGTGGGCCAGTGTGCGTCTGCTCGGAAAATACGGTTCCCGAAGACAGTACCGAAGGCGGTCTCGATACCACAATGATTCCATCTTGGGCCTCGGAAACGAGGCTCGTAGCTCCGGCGAGCGTGTTTCGGGAGCCACGAGCAAGAAAGGGCGTGAACTCGTCCCCGGCGGATAATTGATTAGGCATTTAATTGGACGGAATAGCAAGGCCAGACACTGTGTGCCGTGTCGCGCGCACCAAAGTGCAAGACGAGGCCGGGAAGTCCATTTTCTTGTACGTCGCGAGAAGCTGAATTATGGCGTCATCAGTTAGAAATAATGAGGTAACCTCGGGGAGAAGCCTGAGAGAGAGAGAGGCGCGTCGGCAAAAGTCGCCCGGAGATGACTTATTATTTTGCAATAGATTTCCTCCTTTTTTCCTTCTCTTTCTCTTTCGGTTCAGCTGTCCTCGTCCATTTCTTGCCGCCGAGCTATTCTCGACTCTAACCCAACGTCCCACCGACCCATTAACCCAACGTTTCTATTTCATCCGTGGTTGTTTCAACCCCCTCGCACACAGGGCTAAGTTCGATATACCATCTGTTCGAGGCAAGCGCAATTGGATTGCCCATTGGGCTTGTTTCTGCCAGTTTTTGCGACGTGTCGCACGCCGCTGCGAATCGCCAATCCGGCTCGACGATATAGTCATTCCGGTGGTCGTCATGAGATCTTCTAATTTCTCTTGTTGGAGAGCTGGGGATCTTTGCGCGGAATGAAAAATTGTCCACCTCTGTTTCAACGAACGGGAGTTTCGTATTTCATTGAACAGTTGTTGGCATACACGCACGATATAGAATGTCTGTATTCGGTAAATAAAGGGTTTTCCAATAGGGACATAACAATTTTGTTTTATAATACGGAACATAACCTAAAACTTTTTTATGATTTGCCAATATCAAAACGTCAGTCAAGGCTTACATTTTTATCATGGCGAAGTTCACGAGCGAGCAACGTTTGGAAAAAAAATTCTGAGTCGGTAGTCGCAACTTTAAGAGCGCTTATTCCAATTTTTGGTCGCAATCTCGAGGAATGGTCCAGTCGAATGGCCACCTCGCTCATGCGATTTGACGCCGTTGGATTTTTTTCTTGTGGGGTTACCTTAAGTGGAAGGTTTATGCCAACAATCCAACGACGTTACAGGAGCTCGGGAACAATATCGAACGCGAAATTGCCAACATTCCGGCTGATGTGTGTGAATGAGTGATTGAAAATTGGATCCAAAGAATCGATCGCTGCGGTGGTGCTCGTGTTGGTCATATGAACGACATCGAATTCCATACATAAATGTAACATTTGTACTACACCTGTAATAAATTTCAGCCCGATATCACAATTATTCGGTGTTTTATTTAAATACAAAATTGTTATGTCCTTATTGAAAAACTCTTTACGTGGTTCCATCAATGAAACATAAACAGTTATCCATTCGCCGTCGTTTTCGCCGAGTATTCGAAGGACTTCGCACAGTGCGCCGCACGCCAACTGAAATATTGGCCCACCGGCAGAAAATTTGCAGAGCATTTTTCTGATAAATGACCGCCGTGTATTTCGCTTTTTCATCCCGGCGACGTCGAATTCCGGCTTCTAAAAAGCTTCGGATTATTCCTGTTTATCCTGTCAACTTTCCTGCCTCGTATCTGTTCCTTCTTCTCCAGCGACGCGTTTCTCTTTTCATCGTTCTTTTCTCTCTCTCTCTCTCTCTTTCTCGCTCTTTCAGCGGCGTAGTAAGCAAGAATTAAGCGTTGTTGCACTTGCTCGGAGTTTCGAGGAGATTACGCGAGCGCGACCCGTAATTTGTACTCTTGCCGGGACCCGTTACCCACCCCCGATAACATAACGCCGGCTGAAAACCCTGTGGTTAATCGAGAAAGAGGATATCGAACTGTACAACTTCCCTTCCGTATTTTTTATCTCGGCTTCGGATGAATATTTAATAACCCGCTGTGGTTTGGAAAACTCTGCTATGGAACTGTTTAAAACTTCGAGACCCAGTAAACTGAATTTTTTCGCACTGATTCTGTCGAGGTACGTATACCCTTAAATAGACCTGTGCAGTATAAGTATAAAACTTAGTTTGAACTTACTCCATGACGTGAAAATTTTTCAATTAATTCCACCCGCTCTACCACGTTTCTATTATTTTTATAGAAACGTGGCTCTGTGCGATGGTGTATTTCGCGACGCGCCCTATCTCTCAGCCGCAAGATCCTGCTCTTTTTTTCCTCCGAGGGACCAGCAGAGCTCCGAACTCGGATCAATGAGTCAGCCGGAAGAAGACTCGCGAGGCAGTTTCCGCGAGACAGAATCTCTGTACAAAGGGCGCCGTTCTTTCGGCGGAGCTCAAAGTTCAGTCGGGGGTGGGATCATCCCCCTGGAGGAAGTCGTTTTCGGGGCGAACAATCGTCATCACGGATTCTGGCGGCTGGTTCCCGCAGGAGCCGGGAATTCGCCGAGGATTCTGGTCGACGCGACGGTATGGGTTGAGTCCGCGAACGAGTGGGTACGAGCGGGTAGCGGAGAGCCGCCGCGCCGTCTCGCAGGAAATTTTCCTCGCGAAGTTCATCGGCGCGGT
The DNA here is from genome assembly GCA_028455605.1 of Lasioglossum malachurum. Lineage (NCBI taxonomy): Eukaryota > Metazoa > Arthropoda > Insecta > Hymenoptera > Halictidae > Lasioglossum > Lasioglossum malachurum. Next base: position 16,289,332 of record CM052318.1, on the reverse strand, counting down.
GGTGATTAATGCGACTGGCAAGTTTCTTTTCGGGGACTGCCGGTTCCCGGGGAACTTTCGGCCCGATCAAAGGAAAGTTTCGCGCGATCGACGCGACCGGAAGCTTCTCACTCCACCCCGCCCGACAAAGTCGACCGGGGGAAAGAGATTCCCCGCTTTGCTAACTCGCAATTGGGTTCCCCGGCCCGAAAAGAATCGAATGTGACGTCGGGATTGTTTGTCTCCGCCCGTGGAATCAAGGGATTTGAACGTCGCGAACGCCGGGGCCAGCCCAACGGCAAATGTTTATCGACGTAGACTACTTCCGCTGCCGAACGAACAGCAAATATTGTAGATCCGCGCTCTGCGGATTGCCGAGTTATGTGTAATGCATTAGGTACCCGCCTGTAAAGAGCCTGATGAGAGCCACTTAAGTCGAAAGAGAGCCGATTGCTTTCGAGCACTGTGTGCTTAATCGATCCTGATCGTGATTGCGTAATGACGTACGCTTGATCTCGTGTGTACCCGCTCGACCGAAATACTCCTTCGAGCGGAGGAGCCTCGACTGTCTTCTTCCGAACGAACCTGTTCCCGTAACGCGCTAAACGTAAGACCATTTGCACGAATTTTTTCTAACGATACTGCACACACTGGAAATTTTCGGATACGCTATTCGAGGGAAATTCCCATTTCTTATGTTGGTTCGAATTCGAATGACAGATGTTTATTGCTTATTTTAAAACAAATAATACATTAGGAAAGCGCTATCCGTTATGATTTTTCCCACTTTAAATCATCAATCGGTTCTTGCAAATAACGACTTTTTCAAATTGTTTAAACAATACGGTCATAAACGATTATTCTTTAACTATTTTGTTCACTAAATATTCATATTGTTCCCTTATAATGGTAACTGCAAAGCACATTATTAAAAAATTGTATAAATATTTACCAAACAGAATGATTAAAGTCGTCAGCTGTAAAGGAGGTCCTACGAAATATTGAGCATTGATTTTTATAGATTAATTCTGTTATATTTCAAGTTTTTCGTTAAGTATGCTATCATTTTGTACCTCTATATTTCGTTAATATTCAATAAAAATAGATAAGTTAATGAAGCTTCGTTTTATTTCATTCATATATGTTACGAAAGACACTACAAATATGTGTATAAAAAGAATTGAATTTCTAATGTTTAATAAACAGAAATTACATTAGTTTCAAAGTGCGCTATCTTTTCATCCCGGAGTGTATTTACGAAGTGGAATTGTCTTTTTATATGTTCACGGGGTACCTAGAACCTGATAACGTCAAGAAGATGAAGTTCCAAATGAAATTTTCAAAAGAATGATACCTTTTCTTAGATTTGCTCGGAGTTCGCAAATAGAAATTGCAATAATAGTAAGTTTGCTATGGATGGTCGTGGAAGCTCAAATTTTCGGGAGCTATGTTTTCTTGGGGTTAGCAAACGTGGGCCAGAATAGAAAGTACGATGATAATTGTAATGAAATATACATGAATTTTGAGAAACTTCGAGAACTGGAATTGGTTCGTGGGTTACGAAGACGTACTACAGATTGCAGTAACAGTAACAATTATGTTTGAAAACATCTTAATATATTCTTATATATAATCCATCTACTATTTTATCATGTTTATTACGAAATTGTACGTAATGTTTCTACGTGAAGATTATTTACTGACAAGGTGAGCGCGTGTTTAAATTGTAGTTAAAGGTCGAATGTAACCATAATTACGGTGAAATTGCCATTGTAAATCAATTAAAGTAGACGAACTTTCGTAGAGTTGCAGAATAACTCGTTGAAACGTGAGTCTGAAACTCAGTAGAATAGAACTGTGGCTGGTCAGACACAGACCACATAGAATAACTTTCAGCTTGTTAGCTAGCCTCTGCAATTTGTGTTCGTTGTTTTATAAAATAATGGTAATCTATATCATTGAAGGGATCAATGTTACATCTTAATCTTATTAGTCATAAAATAATTAGAAAATTTTTAGTTTTTGATCGTCGCAACATTTTCCATCGTTTGGTACAGTTATCTTAAATCTTGATCTTAAAGCGCTGGTGAATTGTTCATAAAATAATTAGAAAATTTCTACTTTTTGATCGTCGCAACATTTTCATTGTTCGGTACAGTTATTATTGTGCGAGTGGCGGTAGCAACAAATTGGCCAGATTAAAAGTCAGTGATGTATGCAATCGACCGTGGAAACAACCGTCGTTATCACAGTCGACCAAAGGCGCAAGAGTAGGAACGGTGGAGCAGGCAAAATGCGAGGAGACAAGTTAGTAGCATCAAGGTTTTGTCCTTTGTCCTGCGGTCCCCGGTTACATGCGCGTATAAACCAGGCAAGATTAATAGTTACATTACCGGGATACGTCAGGCTAGATCCATTTGGCCTCGCATCGCGATGCTTCCTTAGAAATTAATATTCAAAACAGCGCATTAATTCCGCGGACACGCGAGAGTTGACTCATTAATAATCCACGGATAATTTGCCATTCTGGGGCGAATATAGTCGCCAGGAACGAAGAATTGCTCGTTGCAATTACGCGACGAGCTCCTGACAAAGACCTCCGCTGAATTCCCTAATAACGTTACAAGCGATAAGTACATTCAACGACTACAAGGTATATCGTGTCTCTGATATTATTAACCTGTTCATGAGACTAATTATTCAAATTAGTTCTTAATTTCTTAGCGGCAACAAAATTGATGCATTCAACGATTACAGGATGTTGTACCTCCTCAAATATCATTTACCTGCTCGCACGAATTATCTATGAATTTGTTCGCAGAGAGCTCGTATCGCTAATTTCAATTTTCTTAAAACTGGTATACAGAATTTCTTTTCCGTCTGACCATACGCCGGTACATTCTACTTCGCGTTCGTCCAACCGCGCACAATTCCATTCTACTCGCTCACGTGGAACACACGGCCGCGGCTGATCCTTCTTACGTCTGACAATACGCAGCCCTGTTCTACCGAATGTTTATCCAAGCTTACGCAGACCTTCCGTACCCGCTGCAACTCGTTTGAATTTAAATTTCCCATTACACTAAATATCCACTAAACAATCCACGGGAAACTTCGTACCGAAGGAAATATTATCTATGCTTCTCCGGCGGATACGGTCTGGGCTAAAAATTATACGCGCTGATAAATGTGCTGTAGGAGCAAAAAGGTAAATGCGCTTAAAATTTTGTAACTTTCTGTAGATAAATTTCAGAGTCTTCCCTATAAACCAAATCAAGCTGCATCCCGATGTCTTCAATCTCTCTTTATTTATAAACTGTTGATACTGTCCATTTCTTCTCGCGAGCAATTTCTACATCAAATTGTCCAGACGATTTGTGTGCACGCCTCTCTGTGACTTCAGGAGAGCTCGGCCACAAATTCTCTCTGTTATAGAAACAGAAATAAGCACTGTGACGAGTCACGGTCCAACGATATTCCCCGGGCGTTCTTTATCCATCGAGGTAATCGAAGCCGTGCGTTCCGATAAACCCGGGACTGGAGAAATCGCCGGTGCTGGGGAAACTGTTGCGTATAAATCGCTGTAACCGCCGTATAAACAGGAACGGTTGTTAGTTAGCCAGCGTACCCTATTGTTCCGTGGATTGAAACCGGCTGCAAGGAGCACGGCCGTTCCTATTCGAACACGGCCACCGGAACCGGCCGAATAAAATATTAATCATCAAACAATGCTACGCGCGCAAACTCGCTTAGGGGCAGTATTATAGTAGTTGATTGGTTTGTTGATGATCGCGCACGGTGATTATGTAATCGAATGGTGATTATGTTCCCCTCAACCTGCGCCTGCTGCATTCCGACCGGCCGATGCGTCCGAACTCTCACAATTATCCACTTATCCGTTCTTCGTGGAAAATGTCTTAACCTCTGTTTTTTAGTCGCGAGACTAATTTGCCCGCCAAATTAATCTTGGGCAAGTAGCTCAACTGATGATATGAAAGACGCAAAAGACAATAATCGATTCGCATGACAATGAAATACGTTCAAAGAAGCGTTTCGTCCCGGACCTGCTAGTGGACTCATCTCAGCAGGGTTACCATAGTTTTCTCTCGCCAGGCCCCTTACCCTTCCGCCTCTCGCCCAGCTACGCAGCGTAGCTCGTCTTTGCGCTCTTCCCACTTCGTGAGTAACCATGTGAGTAATATAATACAGAATGTTGATACAGTTATACAATCCGTTTCCATTATAATAATATATAGCTTTTGTTATATGAAAAAAAAATGGTTTCAGACGCAGTTTTCTTCATTCTTGAGAATGATCCACATAGGGATTGAAACGTTGAAAGTTTAACTTAAACTTGCACAAAATTTGCTTTTCTGTAATTACAAGATCGAACCGTTGCGCCGAGAACATTTTCATTTCATTTATTAGGCCAGATGCCTCGACTGGATACCTCTACGATGGTTTTTACTTTCCGGAAGATACCCACGTGTATGGTTCCTGCGCGACGGAACAACCTCCGTTAATCGTTCTCCTTCCAATCGTCGCGGGATCGAGAAAAAGTTGACGCGAGAGGCTCGAGGGGCACAGGGCGAGAGAATCTTCAGCAATTTCGAGGGGCACACCGTATCATCTTTACGCAGAGGGTTCCGAGGCGGGCTGCGGCCAGGCCGGGCGAAAAGAAACGCGGCCATAGTTCGAATTTGTCGGGACAGGACACAAAGTGCCTTCCGCGGAAATGCCCGTGAAAAGGTTTAAACGCGCACCCGGGGGATCGTTTGCTCTGCCTCTCTTCCCGCGTTCTTTCGTTCAACCCCTTCTTCGCCTGCCCCACCCCTCGCCCTTATCCGGCCGGGTTTTCTCTCTTCTCGCGGCCTCGAGTAAATCTTTCCGTTGGCGCAAGTAGCCGCGTTCTCACGAGGTGAGCTCATCGGATGCATTCCGCCGCTTTCAAACGGGACTCCCCATTGTACAGTTCCACCCCGCAGCAGACCACCCCCGGTTCTCAGCCCTTCGCAACAGCCAAAGGGAACACCCTCGAGTGTTCTCCGACGAGAACTCGTGCCGGTTAGCCACCGTCACACGGTTTCCTCCGGACAATCGACCGCTCGCGGATTAGGCCCCGTTTTCAATGCAACGGGAGCGCTTTCTGCAACTCGCTCAATGCAACCCGCTATAATTACGACAGATTGCTGCTTTGGCGAGCTGGACGTCGACGAAACGCGTGTACACGTTTGGTAAAACTTCTACCGCTGAGGATCGTTCATCGAATCTCGAGCGATCGGTGCCGGTATGGGCTGCGGAACCACCGCGGGACGTCTGCGGAGAGGGTGCGGAGGCTGCAGGAAGCCTCGAAGACGTACGTTCGACTCCGGGAGTCGGTGGCGCGGTTCGTTCTATTGTTTAATTTAAGTGCCAAAGTTTAAACCGGGTTAAACGTCGTATAAATTCACGAGCCACCTCCGATTCCGCACGGTTTTGCCGGCGCGGCGGGGCCGCGGGGCTGCGGGGGGATGCGGAATGGACCGAACGGCACTGTTTAAGCAGCGCGGGAACCAGATGTGACGTCACTGCGGTTTCCGGGGCCGCGGTCACGGCTCTGACGACGGTCCGCTGGCTTTTTCTGGCCGGGATCTTGCCCGCGGCTTACTTTTGCCGACGACTACGGAATTCGCACAGTCCGAATCGGCGGACAATCGACCGATCGGAATTGGATTCTTTTTTACCGATCTCACACGCCTCTCCCCCTCGAAACACCCACGATGTTTAAGCTGACGATCCTCTTTGTACCGCCGACCTCGCTTCCCCCCTCTGGAATTCTCGGGTCTGTTGGATACCGAGTACGATGATATTAGGTGGAATCTGTTTCGTGGGATTTTCGGAATTGTACAAACCAGCACGAACGGTAATAAAATCGTACGAAACCCTGTCCCGTTAGTTTTAACATTTTCTCTGATCGTCGATATCAAGCCAGTTCCTCTTCATCAAACTAAAGCCCGCGCGGCAATTACATGCGATCGAATCGATTAACGAAAATGTAATCTGCATACGGCGCGAGCGTCGAATCCGCTGGCTATTATTTATCGCTAAAAAATTCACGTGGAAAGCCCGGCGCGAAGTTCCCCGCTAATAAATCACCGGAGCAGGACCTTGCTCCTTATTCATCCGAGACGTTTCAAAAACTTTCTCTCTCGCAGATGTCCCAGAAAGCTCGCGCCTTTTAAAACTGTGTATTTGTGTGTGTGTGTATGTGTGTGTGTGTGCGTGTTCGGAAAAGTATCCGTGAGTTTCCTTCTTCGAGAATCCTTAACAAGTGGTTTTATTGCAACAAACTCGAGCCGGCAACGAGAAGAAACAAAAGTCCTCTCTTTCGGATGTATCGCGGAATGGAGAGCAGAAAGTGGATGGCAAGAGAGGAGAGAGAAAGAGAGAGGGAAAGAGGGGGAGGAGTATTCTTAACAGCGAATGACGGAGTGGTAGGCAGGAATGAAAGAGTCGGGACGAGGGGCAGCAAAGAAAAGGGCGGAAATGTAAACGAGCCTCGCGAAGCCACGGCTCAGCCTCGGCGACGAGTGTTTGCACGAAAGCTACTTCACGGCGCCGGGTATTATTTGATAAACTCGAAAAATGACACGGTTCCGCCTCGTTTCGAGCGCCGACAGGCGACGGCTAACTTTCGAAACGTGACAATCGAGTCACCGCGAAAACGGAACCAGCGGGATTGTTTAATCGCTCGAGTGTGCGACCCTTTGTGCCGACATTATTTCATCGAGCGACCCGCTTCCCTTTACAACCTCCGCTTCTTCCTCGTTTCCTCCGCCGAAACCCACGCGAATTAAACGCGAATTACGCATCTTTTAATTGATGCAGAGAATTTTGAGTCTCCATAAAAGACCGCAGTCTAATCATAATAATCTATGTTCCGTCGCGTAGGAACCCCCCATACAAACGGTTTTCTTTCGAACAATATTTATGGTGCGTTCGTGACTAAAAATTCTCTTTGAGGATTAAGTGAACTGTTAGCATTTGGCGACCAGTCGAGGCATCTGCGTAGTATTTCGTTTTTTATATACTTTCGACAATGCAAGAGTCATAGATCTAGTCCCTCCGACTAAAAACCTTTCTAAAAATACTGTGTAATAAGGTTTTTGGGGTCGCTGGTCACGAATTTAATGTTAAATTTGCATTTTAATTAACCTTTCGTTAAGAGAAAATTAAATTTTTATTAAAAAATTAATATTTTATATTTATATACGAAAATAAACGTTTATCTATCTATGAACATTTGTTTAAACATCAACGTGAAACATCAAGGTTTTATTATTAAACAAAATTCGTTATTATTAAACAAATGTTCATAAATCACAAGAAGTTTATATTCTT